>OX461809.1:81469880-82669880 GCA_949802685.1 Dicyrtomina minuta
AATGTAAAGTGATTCAGTATGACTATATTTATACATAATGTAATATGAACTATGTCAGTCACACTTCGGTCCAATTTTGTTTTTACATATTGAAATGGAGACTATCAATAGACTCAAGAATTTTTTTTTCCTACATTTTATACAGAATTGGACAAAATTAGCTTATGATTGGCGATTGGGTAAGGGAGACCATCACTATATATAGGATATCAGCATATTATTATACACAGTATTCATTTCCTATATTGTTCAATCATTTCTAAACTGTATGTATTAAAATGGAGACGGAGACATGTGACTTGGGATTTTCATGCCAATATTTTATTCTATATAGAAATGAGATACGGCAAAAAAAAATGAAAATATAAAGACGAAGAAGAAAACGAAATTCAGCTTACCTACCTACTTACTCGAAAATTACTCGCCAATGCAAATGTCTGTGGCTGTGGCTCTGCACGGTTGGATGGAAGATATAAATATATTTCTTACCTTTTTTTTTCTTTTCTTTTACATTCATTTGTCAGTAGTCAGTAGTTTAGTAAGTAACTTCATACCAGTACCAGTACCAGTAGTGTAAGAATAGCACACTGCGTAATATGTGACTGCATAACACCAATTTTCTCCAGTTCAATTTCCTTCCCATTTCATATTATGTCAACCAGGAGCAGGAGTCAGAGTCAGGAGGCAGGACTACCCATGCATGCAGAATACTCAAAGGGCGGATGATGTGAGAGCAGTTTGGCATTTTTTGACTTTCATGGAAATGTGCATAGAGCTGTAAAGTATATATAGCTATATGCTTATTTTATTCTTATATGAAAAGAACATTGTGACCTCATCATCTAACTTTCTATTCCGGTAGGTTCAGGTTTTTTTTCTCTGTGGCACATTAAGACAGACAGAAGAAAGGGAATATGAGACGTTTCTTCCATTTCTTCAACTTCAACCTTTCTCATCCCCATCATCATGATCCTAACTTGATTTTTGTCAGTAGTTCGATGTGCACATTTATTTATATAACAATTTTTTCCATTTTGAATATTTGAGATTCAAGTCTTTTTTTAACAATTTTTGAATTCGATTTGGGTGGTTTGGTTAATTTAAACAAGAGAAAAAGGAGAAATATAAAAAAAATGTTAAATGGTTTTTTCTTGTAAGTTCCAAATGGGGTTATTCAGTTGAATGATACGGCGGAGTCGGAGAAAAAGGAAGACTGGAACTGGAAGAATGCTTTAATGGATTATGAATTATGCTTACTGAAATTAAAAAAAAATTGGAATGTAATTGGTGCGGTAATGTTATGCCATTGGATGTTATCAGTCAAGGCTAGGGCTATAAATATATGACTAGTGCAACTATTTACTAGATATAGATAATTAGGTATCTCCAAATTTAAATGTTGCAAACGACAATGTAAAAATTGCAAATACAGATATGCAAAATTTATTTTCTGACTACAAGCATTGTAGTCAAAAAATACATACATGCTTGTGTAAGCTGGACCTTGTCAAATGTCAGGTATTGCCCCTTCAACTTCACCAATGAATATTTTGATGGGAAGGGTGGGAATAATTATTTTTACATGGGAAATGATATAATTAAACTAACCAATTTTTTGTAGGTCTTCTTTTTTGTATTCATTAGTGAAAATACCTTAACATGTCATTGGTTTTTTTTCTGTGAGTAGTATTGGTATAGTTTAATACTCCATTCGTTTAAATTGGTTTCCTATGTTTCCACACGTAGTTTTTTGGCTTTGAATGGGAAACACTTTCCGCCTCGTGGTGGAAGTGGAAGTGCAGTCATTCTATCTCCTTTTCTATCTTGCCTATCAACATTCTATGGAATTTCCCTGTAGAACTCTTCCCTAGTTTTACTTTCAGTTTTCTCACGATTACCATCAGCAGTTGTATTTTGTATTCTTTGCCGCACTCATACTCGTAGTATTTGACGAAGGCAGTTGGAGTTGGAGTCTATGCAGTGTGTGTGTATGGTACACCAAATACCGTCTAAATAATACTGTGCGTTGTGCGGAAGAGGCTCCCGTGGGACATATAAAATAACTGTGAACAGGAGAGTCCTTGATGGACTCTAGAGTCGGTTGTCGACTCTGTAATCATTCTACATTCTACATTGTGATCATGTATTTTTCCTATAGTTTAATTTATCACTGATCCTGGTGCTGTTGCTTTCGTCTTTCTTTGCTATTAGGCTATTGGTTCTGGGTTGAGACTCAAGACAAAACAAAGAATCTGACTTTGACATATATAGACAAAAGGTAAAGGGATGTACGTAAACAAAAAAGTGAAATTGGTGCATACCTTACATGTATTTTGCCGAGCAGGATTTGAGATCATATAGCAGACAGTTGAATTAGTTGCAAATTAAAATTTACCTCAATTTTCCTGGGGTCATTAGCCTTTAGGTTTGCCTGAATACCATAGATTTATTTTTGATTTGTGTCGCCGTGTGAAAATGACTAATGGAACGTATAAAAGGATGTAATGTGGTATATTTAGGCTGTATAAAAATAAATGAGACGACCGTCAGGACTGTCAGGAGCTTTTGAAATCGGATTCGAATTCAAACTCGAAAGCAAAAGTTTTTTAAAGAAACCAATCCCAGTTGTAGTAGTAGTAGTAGTAGTGTTGACATTTCTCTTAGTTATAGAATAGTATGTGTATATTGGAACTATAAGTGGTAGAGGGATAAGCAGAGTCTGAGCCACCAACCACATTCCTTCATAGACATCGCGAATAATACGGTCACATCTCCAATTTCTCCCCATTATTTGTATAGGAAAACATTAAACCCGGAAACGTATAGACAAGCACGGAATTACTGTCAGTCTTACTACTCACATTCAGTGCGTTACTGTTAAGAAAATAAAGCCTCGTCTCAAGAATGTATTATGAACAATTTTGGTCAAATACAGAGGAAATACGGATGTTTGGGTGGATAAAAGGACACGTACAATATGGCCAGACAGAGCTAATAAATGATTGGCAATGGGCATTTGGAGTATTGAATACTGGATATTATGGTGACTTAATTTATTAGAAAGAGGGAGATCAATTACTTGGGTCAAGTGTAATAAATCACCAAATTGCATGGGTAAAATTAAATCCAAATTCACAATATTAGATTAATTCAAAATGCATGTGTAAGATTAACAGAAGTTGTATTAATTGACCACGTTTAATTTACATTGTACAGAGTGGGTAGTAATATTTCCTACAGGCAGAGGAAAATTTGAAAAATTCTCGAAAACACGTGCTGCTTCTCTATACATTACTCCAATTAAAATTTGACCATTAAAAAATTATTTTCCTTGACTGAGTGAACGTTGTCAACGTTTCATACATAGCTATACTGTAAACATGTTAAATTAATTTAAAAATAAATTTTACTGTGTACTAAAAATGTGATTTCAAGGTTTATATCGTCTCTATAACTCTGCCTGCACCTTGTCTTCTTGTTATTTAATGTAGCACCTAAAACTATTGTCTCCCACACTATCCACTATATTAAATGAAATCCCTTTTTAAAACTCCCTCACCCTGACTTTCACCTATGGCTTACGGACACGAACTCCAATTTGTAGAAGGAGTATACTACATACAAGGCATGTGGGTATGCTATACGCTCATCTGAAAACAACACGCGTATACATACACACACATCATTTACAATTACTTATTGTATGAAAGTTTCGCATTATTTTCCTCTCACGTCCACAAGTCGAATTGTGTAAGTCGAACACAATCAAGTAAAAGTAACATAGGAACAACAGTATAGTATAGTAACATCAACACGATACAATGTACATACTCCTCTCTCTCTCTCCGTCCTGTAGTTTATTTCACCCAGAGCGTTTATTTTCATGAAGTCACGTCAGGGGATTACAGACAAGATATCAATGTCACCACTACCAAGTGAGTATATAGAACGGTAACGGTAAAACTCTAACGGTTTCTCTCTATAGGTAATCAGACCAGAGAGTCCGGAGAAAGCAAAGAAAAAGCCTGGCCGCAAGCAAAAGCCCTATAGTCTAAAAAATTATTCTCATTGAGACACACAGAGTACGGACGGCCACCGTCATGGTCACAGTTACAGTAATATTACAATATAGGATTTCTATTTCCAGTATTTTCACTCTGATTTTATCTTGTAAAATTTTGCAGTGCACCTAACCTGTAGTTTGTATAGCTGCGCTTGGTGTGGTTCAAATGGAAACTTGGGATTACGATAGATACCACCTACCTAACTATATTGTTTACAACAAAATAAATCCAGACAAAATAATACAAATAGTGGAAATAATACGAGTACAAACAGCAAAACAAACTTACTTAGTGGTAGTAGTGACTGTTTCTATATCTACTTACCCATTACTATACTATACAATATGTACTGCTAGATTAATGGTCCCTATATAGCCTTTGAGGATGAAACGGACAACGGCGGGCAATAAAATGTCGGACGTGTTGGATCCTTACGCGTGTCTTTCACTACTTTCTACGACCTTGTCATTGTTCCCATTTTCCAGGAGCTTATCCCTGTAGCCTTTGTACATGTGTTTGTACTTTTACTTGGGTCTGTTGTGTTAACATATGTGATACTATCCATATCATCATATCATATCAGTCCTTATGTTTGCCTCATCCAAACACACACACACACACACACACACACACACACACACACACACACACACACAGAGCAGATAGGTAGATGGAAAGAACAACCGACAACCACCGTGTCCATGTAAATTTGGATGTCGATAGTGAGTGTGCCTTCTGTGGAAGTTTATATGTAGGACAAGTGCAGATTTGTAGGAGAGAAAAAACAAAAGAAAATAAATACACGCACTTTCACCGAGGTTAACATTCGTTACAATTAGCTGCTCACTCACGGAATTCACGGAAATGCATACGGCTCCGCCAGACGGGAGAGAGACAAATGACTCAGATGACCTTAAGACTAACTACTGCTGTAAGAGTAAGTAACTCATCGTCATATCCGCTAAGTTTTTTTTTCTCGCTTTTTCCCCTTCTTCTCCTTTCCTCATTTATTAACTTGGCTTACTTGGCACGCAGACTTAACTCTTTACTTTAGTCAAGTCAGTGTCAGTGTCAGAAATGAGTGGGGTATGGTGAAAGGAAAAACATACTGTTTCTGCCAACCACCTCTCCCTTTGAAAACATCCATTAGACAATTTAGCTTTCCAGATTTATTTCCACACTCTATGGCTTTACACTACTAATACCATGCCAGAAATAATTATTACACATTGAAATAGAAGCAAAAAAATATAGCGCCGAAATACTAGTAATAATGTAGCATAACAAAATGCGGGATTACTCGCTACAATTCGCTGTGATGTATCTACTGCTTCTTAATAGTTCTGGAAAAATATCGAGACAGCGTCAATCCAAAGGGAAAGAAAGCAGACCAACCAATGCCATGGAAGTAGTATAGCGAGTAGGAGTAGGACACACTTTACATTGTAAAAGTTAATGTCTACCCACTACTGCTCTTGTAACGGTTAACATTTAAAATAATAGTAATCTCAATCAAAGGAGAAAATGAGAATCCATCAACATCAACTCTACTGTGTGTAGTGTGGAAAAAAACAAAGACAGAAACAAACAGCGGTTTTAGCCAGCTACACATACAGATCCAAGTTTCCATGTTGGCGGTCGACTATTATGATCTAGATTCTACTATCAGTTTTCCGTTAAGCTCCCTTTTCTACTTTCTCTTAATCGAAGCATGGTTTTTTTCCATGTAGATGTATGCTATATGTATGAACCTTACACTTTACACCACACCGCCCCACATCATACGATACAACCAACCTCGCAGGTACATCAATTGTATTTCTAATGCATTTACCATTATCAAAGAAGGGACAAGGCGGGAGCTTAGTTATTTATGTATTTTGTATGTACTAACATGGAGTTTGAGTTGGTCGTATACACCATTATGGAATAGTAGTAGTTAGCTATGGTGGCTAACACGGGTTACGTGCCTCTTAGTGAGTCACCCGAAATAGAAACGAAAAGGTAGACAGACGTGTAAAATAGGAAATCTGTGACATTTAGTTGAAGTTGAACAAGTTGGACAAGGCGTCGCTCTCACTTTTGTGTCACCGCTAAATGTTCGGTAATTATTTGAGGGTGTGTGTGTAGTAGTAGTAGTAGTAGTTTTGTGATATAGTAGAGTGTCAATAGCGCCATCAGGCTCATTTCCCTCCGTTTCCTTTTTAAATATCTTGGCCTACTTTCCTACATTTCTAAATTGTCAATTTCGACGGTGGAAAGAGAAAGAGGTATGACCGCTTCCCTTTCTATTTGAGCTTATTTGTAGTCTTGAGTTTACTCCTCGTCAGTCAACATTGATATTAAAGTTAGTGTTGGTGGTAGTTTTTCGCTCTCAGCTTTACATGCATCTTGTGTGTTCTGGGGACGGACTATTAATATTACATGTGAGTACATGTGAGCTTCTCGGTCTTGGACTTGGTGTTGGCGTGATCAGGTGAATGAGTTCGTGTAGTGGAGTGCGATTTCTATCTATGGCCTATGGTGGTTGTGTAGTAGCATAGGTACCTACTATAGATAATCCTAAACATGCCATAATGCAAAATTAATTACGAAATCCTATAATTTGCCACATGATGGAAGTGGAAGTGGAAGTTGTAAAATACTAATAAAATTTTCGACATATTCCTTGAACATATTTTTGTACTTTCCCTCATATTTTATTACTTAATAATGGATAGTTTCAAAATGAAACATGTTTGTGGGAGCTTTACAAATTTTAAAAATTGACACGCTTACACGGCATAAGTGGTAAGTACATATTTATTATGTAATGTACCTACTGTATATTATACTGTCAGATTTTCCAGAACGTTTAAGAAATTACATCCATCCTGTCATAAGATTAAGTTAATGTGACAGGTTAGTAGCTATGTGCTGTGATGTAATAAAGTTATTTATAAAGGATGAGTCCCGTGTATCATTAGAATATTTTATTAATGTGATTTTATACAGGTATAAATATATTTACAACAAGATTAAATTTGGTCTGATTTAGATTTTGTTTTTGACTTTCACTTTGACACAACGTGAAGGCAGAATGGGAAGAGGCTGAGCGAGAGTGAAAAGAAATAAATCTTTCCCCGAATTGCTTTCTCACTTATCCAATAACCCTCGTTTTATTACCCATCATAATTGAACCATATGTTCAGGTTGTATATAACATTGGTCGTAATTCGTAATCGTATAGTACGTAATCTATAGGTGGCTTACAATTAGAAATTCGAATGAAAGAAAATTGTACAGATCGTCTTGAGTTTGTCATTTTCTCTTTTCCCTTTCAGTACACTGTACACTCTTGTGCGATTGGTTCGATTACAAATTTTCTTGAACTCATTTCATTCATTAGCTAGACACACTTTAATGACCTACAAGAGAGGGAAGATTCATCTTACAAATTACTCCTGGAAATAGATACTCTCTCTCTCTTCTATCTCTTCGTAGCTCTTTTACACTTTCTCGTCTCACGATGAGTACATGTTCAAGCTCACGACTCCATTGAATTCCTTCAGTACTAAAGTTTGTTTTCTTGAAAGGGTGTAATAACCGTGGATGAAGGTCAAAACGTAAATTGAGTGGGAATTTAATAGTGAGTCGTTAAGCCTTGCCATTGCGATGAATGATAGGATCGACTAATATGGGGAAAATACATTACATCCCCAGCTTCCCACAGACGCAGGCAGCTATGTATGTATGTATAATTATATTAAAAAATGCAATACATTACTACAGCTTTTTCTACTGGGCACTGCTACTACTACTACTTCTATTACATAAGTCTCCAGACGCAAGGCATGGAGTAGCAGTAATGTACCTATTATATTAGAAGCATCCATCCATCACGTAGCTATATGGGATACATCTGCACCTCTGTCGACCTCTACAGAAGCGGAGCCCTCCAGCACATGGAGTATAATGCACGTCTTCTAGAATTTATAGTGATAAGTACTCGGAGATATTTATAAGTGTGGTATGTGTGTGGAGAAAAATGTGGTCGAGAAACCTTCATTTATGAAAACCTTTAGAAGTATCAAGATCAAATTGAGATTTATTAAGCTAGGTAAGTACGCGGATGGACCTGGAGAGTCAGAGTTGGATGGAGAATGGGGATGGGAGTGGAGTAGAGAGACACACATAGATGACATACTGAGTTTATGACATCAAATATCTTTTTTTTTCTAGGTGACATATTTCAGCCCTGTCACTTTATTAGATGCTCTGGGAAAATAGTAATGGTTGCGGGGAGAGTGTCATATGCTACATAATATGTCAGTGGACCATGGTAGTCTTATCTCAATGTACGTAGGTACTACGTATGCAGTTCCGGCTTCGGACACGGAGACCACACTGCCTTTATTCTCGTTTTTCTTTCAAAACAGGGCAGGCAGTAGCTCTGTCTTTGGATCTGCTCTATTCACTAGTAGTATGTTATATGCCTTATGCACACAGAATGGAAGGGCACACTCCGGCGAAATACAGAGATACAGGCAGTATAAAAAAATCCACGTGGAGATGAATGGGAACTGTGTGTTGTAAGACTTGGACTATATGATGGAGGTTGAAGTGGCAATGCATCATAACTCACTTTGTAACATAACCTTTTCAATGGATTTACCATTAGACGCCAAGAAAATTTCCAGTTTATCTCAATAATTATACAGTTAATAGGACAGTGTCTTTCTTGGAAAAGGGGCACAAAGCGCTGGAGAAAGTAAGTGAAAGCTGAGTTAACTCATCTTATCCCTTCATCCTTGTCCTCGTATCCCTGACTGAGAACTGCTACTCGCACTTTCACTGATGCATTGTATCCCTTTTTGAGTCACATTCTATTAGTTCATTTGTCTCATACGTCGACTCGTGTTCCTTCCTTCTGGGGATTAGATTATACAGCTAATTTTAAATGGCAAAAATCACACTTGCACTTTTATATACTATCTTTAATTCCTATTATATCTTGGGCGAACTTGACACAAAAAATGGAAGACATACAAAAAATACAAGTACCTGCTCTACTCACGTAGGAACACAAAAGTAAAGGCGCAGCGGAGCATCAGACTGCAAAGATAATGCAGTTTTACACTTTTGGTGGAGATGGACTTGTGAGAGGCTGAATGTTTGTATCTGAAGTACTATATAAGAATTGGAATAGGAATAGGGTTCAAGGCTAAGCTTTAGAAAATGGCTTGTAATCTTGTTACTTACAACGCTCTGTGTCATTTAAAAAGACATGTTGCAATTGACATACCTATAGAATTACTGGTGGGACGATCTGGAAAATTAAATTTTGTTTTGTATGAAGCGACGACAATTCTAAGTCTTATTCTAACTCTCTAAACTGTACAAGGTGGTCGTCTTTCTTACTGTATGTAAGTACCCACGCCTAATGTCTATATGTACTTACGCTGTAATAGCTTCGGGTTTTCTTGACGAGAATTAGCATTAGTGTATTGGTATATCGGCATGCATTATTTGAAGGGGGACCATCTGGGGCGAGATCTGGAGAATGTAGAGGCAAATACCCTTTCTCTCTCAGTCAGTTGATGGTTATTTTAAGTCCAATTATGTGTGTACCAACAAAACCAAACCCGAGGAAATGCAATTGTTCCCATTGCATGGCCGTGACACGACATTTCAGGAGTGTGCATGTGAGTCCTTTACATTTTCATTCCTATACGAGGCGAGGCGAGGGGAGATTGAGAGAGCGAGTCAATGGACAGAGTGACTGTGATACACATCTGGTGTCATAGGACTAGTTTCTTTATTCTGTATAGGGGACGGAAAACATGTATATGCTTATTCCTTGAAATGTTGTTTTCTTCGATAGAAAATTCTTTCTTCCCAAGCCCATTTAAAATTACTCGGGAGTATTTTATTTAAGGATCACTTCTCTGTCCTCTGTCCCTCCTGGGAAAACTTGATTTGGTTTGAACATTTGGAGAAAGTAGTACAAGAACAAGTTAAGGTAGAACTTCGTTTTCCTTTCTCAGCTGAAAGGCTTAAGCCCATTTTGACGGCCCACGCTCCAGTAATAGTATGTCATTGTCAGTATTATATTGGAATTATCTGTAGTAGCTTACCTCGCAATGACAAGGACAACGACAATAACATCCCAAACACAGAAGCTATAAGGTTAGAATCCTGCCAATATAGATATAGACTATACATGTGAAGAAGTGTACAAGAAACGAAGAAAAGAAAACGAAGTCTTAGTTAAATTTAGATCCAAAGAGATTTTTCTATGCATGGTCATTGTCAACAACGGATCACATGGGGCTGTAGGACGTGATACTCAAAGTAGAAATTACAGTTCATTTCATATTAGGTAGTAGCTTGTGTGATCAACTTATCTCGCACTGGTGAGAAGTCTAGCGAACTAATTGTTTCCAAAAATCAAACTTTTTAAGAAGTAAACTTTTTTTCAATCTCAATAGTCAATTGTAATTCAGTGCGAGCGTAGAAGGAACGTTTTCAACTTTTCACTCAGTTTTTTTGTTTTTAATTATATGGGTGCCTCATACATATAAACGTACAGCAGAGGAGGAGATGCACACTCCTTTATATGTACAGTGTCAATACCAACTATCACTCTAATACTTAGTAAGTAGCTCTTGGAAAAATTAAGAAATTAAATTAAAATTCAAGATTTCTGGGAATACAAGGCAGTAAAGTAAAATGACTCCTCAGCCTATTGCATAAGTTTCGTTATAGTTCAAACAAACTACAATAAAAATAAACTGACTTTGAAAAAATATCATATAAATTGGATTTTTAAATATTTACAATATTTGTGTTTTTTCTATTGCAGGAACTGACAGTATTTGGATGGATTCAAGGCACACGGTCGTCATCATTATTCAAATGATATTCCTAATATTTCTATGCGTCTTTGGTACATTGATAAATTCCCTCGTATTTTGGGTATTTAATCGTCGACCCGCTCTACGTTCTCTTTCAAATCGGTAAGTTAAATTAAATTAAATTAAAAGGAGCATACTCAACAGTTTTTATAGTTCATACAGTTGGTGTATATTCTAATTCTATCAAGCAAGTCATTAGCTCTCTGATCCATATTCTGGTACTGGTCTATAAAAGATGACCTACGCTGACGAGGCCGAGTCCGGCTATTGCATATAACTAACTACACCGTTCCCGATCTAAAAAAAATTCAATCGCAAGTAGGTTACCTAGGTCACATAGTTTTTTAAACTCACAATACATTGTATTCCTTACAGTGTAAAAAGAGGCCACAAAAAAAATTAGGCTCCCTTTGTTTGGAACATTTTTCTTTAGAATTAAAGCAGTTTAAATCCTAGTCATTTATTATATTTTGATCCCTTTACATTCCACATGACTTCTTTTCAGCCAGTGTACAGTTTTCAGCAGCACTGCAGAGCTATGAGTTGCTCAGTTCCATATTCTACAGTGAGCCTGACATAACTTGGCATTTTAGGACTTGCCGGCTCAAGTTTAAAATTCTCTCGAGACCGATAAAACTAAAAAAAACTGACCATTAGATTTGAAATTCGAGGACCAAACGACATACATATATGGAGGACGAGAATTTTGACCGAGACCGAGACCGAGAAAAAAAATAGAATCCTTAGAACATCACAGGATTACATGTCATGTAAAAATTGAGCTCTACTTTTTTCTTCTTTAAAAGTGTTCTTTCTCTAGAGAAAAGTATATTTGTATGAATTCATGTCATTTCAATGGAGAGAGTTGTAACTACCGTTTGTAAACCAATTGGCAAAAGTTATGAAGTGAACGACCTATAAAACAAAACTGTGTGTGTGTGTCATAAACTAAGGGAAGACGTACGATTACGATTAAGCTCACAGTAGTTGTAATAGTAAAAAAAGAAAGAAAAAACGGAGTAGAAAGGATTTTTTTTTCTCCCTCGAACGCTTCAAACACACGTACACTTTCGTCGAGTCGAATTTGGATTTAGATTTCGTTTGGTGGGAGAGGAGAGGAGAGGCGAGGACGAGGTCACTAGACTTTTATCCGGGATGAGTACTACAGTCTTAGTACTAGTTGGTACTTCATACAGTGCTTACTGCTCTATTCCGTGCTCAATCCTATGGCAATGGCAATGGCCATATATAACCACAACATGTCTCCATGCATTATGTATGGTACATGGTACATAGTACTGTGTGGTGGGATGTGATATGGATATGATATGTGAGTGACTGGATTTTAGATATTCGATTTTGGAAGGAATATTCGAATATGATATCATAATATTATAGTTTATAATATTCTATTTTTAAATCCTTTCTCAACCTTTCACACGCTCTGCCTGTGGGATCAACGGTCAATTTACTACTACTATTACCATGATATTCGTAATGGAGATTAGCTAGTATTTTCCATACATTGTGTATTCCCGGTATTCAGTATGGAACTATAGAATGATTCAGAATCCAGGACTTTCACTACGCCTTTCACTTTTTGTTTTTACATGGATATTGGTATTGGATAGAGGATACTACTACTTCTCGTACTGATACCGATTTTGATGGTATTGCCATTGCAAATTTTGTAATAGAAACTTCAGATTGAAGTATATGAGTCTAACTAAATCCAAATGGCATATACTCCATAATGCATTCTTTATATGTCCTTTGTTCTTCCACATACCTACGTACATATCGCCTGTGAAGAACCAAAATAACCCATATCTAATTTAAGCTAGAGTCAAAATGAGCTATGTCATAAAAACACTAAATAAGAAAGATGCGTTACATGTTAATTAAGTGATTTTTAAAAGTGTCAAATGTTCTATTCACACGTTTTTAAAACGGAAAAAATTTTCTATATACATATGTTTTTGAAAATTGTCAAATTCTCTATTTACATGTTTTTGAAACGTGAAAAATGTTCTATTTTCATGTTTTTGAAAAGTTCAAAATGTTCTATTTACATGTTTTTTGAAAAGTGTCAAATGTTCTATTTACATGTTTTTGAAAAGTGTCAAATGCTCTATTTACATGTTTTTGAAAAGTGCAAAATGCTCGATTTACATGTTTTTGAAAAGTGTAAAATTTTCTATTTAGACGCTTTCAAGATCATAAAATGTTTAAATATTTTTGTAGATAGTAAATTTTGTTTTTAGCTAAAAATAGATATGGGTCATTTTGGTTCTTCACCGACGATATACATGTGCATGCAGTCGCTTGCGTTGAGGTAGGACTCGATACTCGATATCAGCTGTCTTCAAAAACTTCATTAATTTTATCCTCGCTGTAATGATTAGAGATACGAGATATTTTTCTTACTTTAGTTTTTTTCTTTGTAGCTTGGCATTTTACTGTGTGAGTCTCAAATAGTCGTCCAAGTTTTTGCCGGAAGTACACATTAAATTTTTTATTGTCCAACTCAGCACAGGGCAGTATAAAAGTAATTGGTAGAAGTCAAAAGTCAAAAATACATTTTATAGGTCTCTCTCACAGTTAAAATAACTTCCATTCCAGAAATGGACTGTGGAGTCCATGTGCAATCAACTGCCGACTCGGCAATGAAATTAAAGGGAAGATTATATTTTATACATAAAATCCACTCGTCAGCATATAGCATGTAGAATTGGCTGTACAATTTCGAATAGAAATAGCTGCATCATTACACTGAATAATAGGCATGAGATATAATGTGCTGCATCATAAATGTATAGGGAGCATTCATGCAAGGGAATGTAGTGGTCTTAATGCTATAATATAATATCCTATAAAAATATACGAGAATTAAACATCTAACGATAATATCTCAGTAGTTGAAGAAGTCAAGTTCAAAAGTCAAACAAAAAGGAAAAGTAAGGATACAAAAAAAGTACAATGAAACAAAAGATTTCTAAAGAATAAAGAAAGAAATTAAAATTATATATACACGCAAATAAAAAAATTGGGAAATGCATTGAAATTAAATTGGATCTCCCTGTCTGTATGAAACTATGTCAAGGAAGTACCTTACCTTGATTTTGATGTTGATTATATAGATTATTGACATACTCAAATGATCATAGTAATAAGGCTGTCAACGTCAACATACCAAAAAATCCAATTCATAACGGAGTCACCCACGTGGCAAAAGCAAAAAGAAATTCATCCATTGCACAAAGTGTACCAGAAAGATAGTCATAAAGAGCTTTTGATTCATTTTTATTTTACTATTCAAAACTTTTTATGAGGAATAAAATCTCAATATATTTTTTTTAAGAAAGATGAAAATTGAGGAAAATAGGAAGGGGAAATGCAATAAAGCAAACGTAATTGACTATCCATGTATATATACCAATATAACTATTAATATAATATATTACCTATAGCCTAGTATATTTTATAAAGCGCTTCGTTTTCGTTTGCAGTCTATATGCTCTTTAACGTTTCGAAATATACAAATAACAAAGGGAAAAAAAATAAAAACAGCAAGTTGGGCTGACGGTTGATTGCTAATGCCAATGCTATTGCTATTGCTATTGCTATTGGTATTTCACTCGGTTGTGATGGAGTGTTGGTTGTGGTTGTGGTGCTTTTACTTGCTAGTTGCTCTTGTTGAAACAAGTGGAGGAAAATGAAAACGTAATCGTATCGTATCTTCCCTTCCCATCATTCAGATTCCAGATTGTGACTCTGTAGACATCAGATGTAAAATATAAAGACCCAGACCTACCTACATCCAGATTGAGTATCTTGAAAAATCAGCTGATCGTGTTTTATTGAGTTGAGTTCTCAGTTCTCTCTCTCTTTCTCTGAGTACTCATGCATGATTTACAAAGGGAAAGCTTTCCCCGTTTGAATTCCAAATCCCATCCGATCTCATTTATACCCCGATTGCTTTTCCTGTTTTTTTTTCTTTTTAGCTTTTCGCTCCTTTCTTTTGCTTTGCTTTTTCAGTTCCCGCTGCCGCCGCCGCCGCCGCCCGTCCGTCCGTCAACTTGTGAATGTCAAGGTTGTTAGGTGTATACGTGTGAAGAATCTGATTTTCCAATCAAAACCTCCGATAATCTTTACACCAAAAAAAAAAATAAATGCACTAAGCAAATTTATATACGCAATCAGTTTATTTAAGTGTAAGAAAAATGTCAGTCTCCCCACCCTCCCTGCAGGGTAATGAACATGGACAGTATGGAGATAACAGATAATTGCATAAATTATTAGTACATACAAGTAATTATAGAGCATAGAAATATAAATGTGTTTGTGACTACCGATGCAATCTACACAGAAAAATATTTTTGAGTGAACTGTAGCGTGGCGGAATGACCTGCTCTAGTTTTAATTTGTTTGTGATTTTTTTCAAATTCACTTTTAATATTAGGTTGAGCTTAATTTCAATGTTGGTTGGTATGTATGCATGTTTTGTAGCATTGAGGTGTCGACTATATAATTTTGCAGTTCTTTAACTTTTTTCTTCACATGTAATCAAATCTAGATATCTACTATATCAATGAATTAGTGGTGAGTGGTGAGTGGTGTTTGTCAAAAATTAAATTACGTCGCAATTTTTTGAATTTATTAAACATTGTGGAAAATTTTATGCTGATCATTGCTGTAGGTTGAAGATTATGACATTCGACCCGAAAATTTTGGGAAAATGAGGGATAGCTGTTCTTTTTTGAAACAACTGACCTCATCACTTGTATTGCAGACTAGGCATTAAACAATATTTATGATAGCACTAACAGTACTGATGAGGAAACGATGAGACGTGTAGCATTCAAATTTCAAAGTGGCTTTTTCCAAAATTGTTTTTAAATATCGTGCCTCAAAAATAGTTTTTTATTATATTTTTGAAAAAATTGTAAATTTTGAATTTTTGAAATTTTTGAAATTACAATTTTTCAAATTTCAATTTTTTTCATAGTGGTGGGTGAAAGTTGTCCTGAATCTAGAACTGCCTCTGGTACTGGCATTGGCAATGGCAATAGTGAACAGCGTTTATTTGTGGTGTGTGGTTTTCGTTTGTACATGAGTACTTCCTGCACTCACATCGAGATAAGTACATGCACAAGCATCATGGTCATAGTCATGCCTACAACAAACAGTGAGAGAGCCAGCATCTATACTACATCCCTAACTCACCTTTCCAAAACTTGAGGTAGTACAGTACAGACTGTTGAGGAAGAGAGAGGAAAGATAGGCATAAGATTTGAAGAGTACTTCATCCATGAAGGGAAATAGCTCCATATAATAATGTGCACTACATATTTTGAATTTCGAATGCAAAGACCATGACCAGGACCGCAGAGACGCGCTTTTCCTATTCCATATAACCACGACCACCTACATTCTCTTGAAAAATAAAAACCTTGAATGCCGAATGGAATATATAAAAAAAAATCATGTGGTTCATAGTTACTGTGCTGGGGCTATAAAAATAGGTGTCTAGATCCTACATTTCATTTGAAATTGCTACTAAGGTTTCCACATCAGCATTTGTATAGAAATACAATATTATATAAAACTTTTTATGGAGTAATATCTGTGGGGCTTGGAACTTTCCAACTCCACACATCGTCGTGTGACTCTTGGTTACAGTGAAGGAGTCCTTAAGAGTGGAGACGTGCTCAAGAGAAGACTTTGTTATTTCATAGGAGATGCCTACTACACTTCATTCTCACACACGTGACTATTTCATCATCCCTTCTATAGTTTACTGTGTCGGTCGTGTACAGGTATATTTTGTATTATGCAAGGCCATTCTACGTCCATGATGACGTTATTACAAATTACAAATATGGATGCAGAATGCTTATTCTCTTTTTTTACTTTTTTTTTATTCTCTTTCCTATGTTGAGATCAATTTGATATTTGATGACTCTACTACCACTACCAAGTAATTTTGACGTAGGCAACTAAAACAATAAGTTTTTATTGGATTTTTACTGCAGACTGCAGTCATGCTTTGGGGGAACTACGGCGACTGGAACTGCAGTACTATATTGTGTAGGATTATGGTTTATTTTGAAGACTGTATTTTGCCTATTTTTATTCTTACAGTTGCATCAGTATGTGAAGATATATTTTTAAAAAAAAACAAAGAATAAAGAAGGCTGACTAATTAAGTGACTAGGTAAATTCAAAAGGGCACAAATCGCGAGGGTAATTCATCACTAGTTCAATCAAGTTAAAAAATGGTATCTAGCTCCGCCTGTGATTTACATACATAATAGTAATATGTTCTTGACCTATAAAATTGGAAATTAAATTAGCCCTATTTTTCAGCCCTATTATTATTGTAGGGACCAAGGGACATAAAGGAATTTGCTAAAAAATTTTGAAATGTTAAAACACCACTGTGTAGTGTGGAGTGTGTAGTACGATCTCCATCCAGAAACGTGAATGAAATCCAGAATCCAGAATGGGTCGTCTATAGTCCCTAATGGTTAATGGTATGTACCTACCTTACCTACAAAGGCATATGTACATGTAATAGTATTATCAGCTACTATTGCTTTGGTTTTGTTTTGCCTTTTTTGGCCCTGATGGATGAGCTTCCGAAACTGCTAAATTACTAATGGTATAATATAGTGGATGTGCCTAACCTACGACCTTACGACCTACCTGTGTCTATAGGCTGTACAATGATACGTGCCTACAGTGTTTTTGCTTCATCCTCACTTCTTCTTTTTTTTGCCAGTCAACTCTCGTAGTCCCTAAACGAATTTAGATTGTCTGGTTAGCTCTGAAAACGAATTCAATTTTTAATGATGTACTTTAATCTTCATTTCTTTCTTTCCTTGTCTGGGCTTGGAAAGAGTAAAAATTACGGGTTCAACTTTGAATTTAAATGCGTATGCTTCCATATTCCATATTCCAGACGTAAAAAGCTTTCTACGAAAACGAAAACGAAAAAGGAGCGGGAGTCTTGCGAGTGAGTACAAGTCTGCACAGTGTAGTGGTCACAGGATCATCACGTATTCAATTATAATTTAGAGTGGCATATAGTTTTATATGCATATTTTCCGTTTTTTCATACTTTGTGTACCAGTACGAGTACCAGTACCAGTACCATTACCATGCGTTGGATTTATTTCAGAATGAAAGTAGAGTTTGAGAATTCGCACCCTTTACTACTATACTATTGCTTTATTATTCAAAAATAGAATTCCGGATTTTTTAACTGCTTGGTATATTTTGCTTTTGTACATGTAGAGGATCGTTTTAACTACAGTTTATAGTTTTATTTAGTTCAAGGCAAAGTCCAAGTTCCAGGAGTTAAGTATTGAACAGATAAAACATTAAACGTTTTAAGGCAGACTCCAATTTAATCGTAATAAATTGACTATTCATTTTTTAAATATTTATAAATGGCTTTAATTTTATAATTCACGTTATACTATCTATAGCTATTTATACATAAGGTTGATTTGAAAATACACACCAAATGGTTAACACGATAATATCATGTAGAGATTTCCTATGAAATTCAAACGAATCAATTGAACCTATTTAGTACAGTTTTCTCTGCGCTTGGTTTCCGTTGTCTTTGTGCTTGGTTGGTCCTTGTTCCTGGTCCTGGTCCTGGTCCTGGTGAATGCTTCCAGACCTTTTCCGTTTTTTCCCTCTCCACAGAAGAAGCTTTTTACAAGGAAGAGGACAAGAATGGTAAAGGTACCTCGGTGTTTATCCTTGAAAATCCACTTAGAATGAATTGAATTTTCTCTCTCTCGAAATTTGTATGCTGATTGCGGTAGCGCATAAGTCCTCACGTCATTTGTCCGCTCCTGATTGACTCTAAAGCGTCCCATAATGCACATCTATAGTAATAGCCTTTCAAAACCTTTGGTGAATTATAGATGAGATTGTAGTGTAGTGTAATCGATAGCAATACTGTGTACACTGTATTATGCATGCTGGGTAATGTACAACCTCATGAATATTATCCGTCCCTGTCAATACATTATACCAAATCCCATGCAAACCTGAAATTGCATGACTATCCTATACGTATATTCCTTATTTCTATATGTAGCATAATAAAGATATAGGACATGCAAAGAGGGAGTGGATAGCGTGGAATAACATGAGTCTCGATGAAGTGTCGCGAGAGCATCTTGATCATCTATGTAGAGCATCTACTTAATCGAAGGCATATCACATTTCATGCTCAGCGATGAACGATGACAATGTAGGACAAGAATAAATCCACTTCTCTTATGCATGCAACGCACCCACCAATGCCTTTTCTGTCTTCCCCACTGAAACTGAAATAAACTACTTTAACCTATTTAAATACTATAAATAAAAAATATTCTTCCAAATCGGAAGCAAATACGAATACGAGTCTTACCTACTCTTGTGACTATAAAGGTAGGGATGCATCACATAAATATAAACTACATGTGTGCAAACATCAAACAAAGTACACACAACTCAATGCATAAAATATTGCGAATTCTAATAAAAGGAAAAAGCAAGACAGGAAGGGTGCGCTGCTTGCAGCGGGTGCAGATTCTTATTCTATGAACTATGAATGTAATTATGATAATATTTTTATTAAGGAGCAAAAGGTTTTTCACTATATACATAATATGTTAATGGTTCCTAAATCCTAATGTTAAAACCAGGGCCATGCAGTCGCAGGCTCCCGGGCACTCTTAAAATAATATAAACTATACACATGTATTTAAGCTTATGATATTCTGCACAATGTGTAGTGGAGGCGTCCTCTGCTCTGAATGGAGAAAATGTTAATGTAAGAAATGTAAATGGTCACGTACTCAAAATAATGTCGTGTGCATATATACGGTGCAAGAGACAGAGATGGATCAACTGATTAGTTTGAACGTGTTTAGACATACCTACCTATAGGGCAGATGGCAGATTTCATCTCACAGTCAGCATCTTGTTCCTTGTTCTTGTTCTTGATGACTATGAAAGTGATTGTCTACGTCAACTACGTCTACAATAAGATCCGATGAAGCTAGGTCCAGGTTCATAGGTCCCGGTCCCGGTGTCGGTCTCGGCTGCCGGTGAAACACATCCTTATCTTTCATTGTACATATCAAATACAACAATAGTTTTCGTCATTCTAATAACTCTTGTACTGAGAATAAATAGGGAAGGAATGTTTGGAATCTTGAAATCTATTTCCTCCATCTATTGTTCTATGAGCTACTTGTATGAGATACTTTTCCATACTGTGCCTTTGAATGAATACTGTATTTGCAATACATTAGTATACAGTGAGCGGGGGAAACAATGACCCTATTTACATACACGGATCTAAAATAGAATAGAATTTGTGTTATGGACTTCTATCAGTAGTTACTTTTGTTGGAGGGAGGATATTTCAAATATACGAAATACCTACAAAATTAGTACTAAGCATATCGTCAGTGAAGAACCAAAATGACCCATATCCAATTTAAGCTACAATCAAAATGAGCTATGTCATAAAAACAAAATGAGAAACATGCGTAAAATGGTAATTAGGAGTTTTTGATAAACGTAAAATGTTCTATTTCCATGTTTTTCGACGATGCAAAATGTCCTATATGCATTTTTTCGAAAAGGTGCAAAATTTTCTAATTCCATGTTTTTGAAAAGATGCAAAAATTTCTAATTAAAAGGATTTTTAAAAGGTGCAAAATGTTGTATTTACATATTTTTTAAAAGTGCAAAGTGTTCTAATTTTTTTTTTTAAAGTAAAATTTTGGTACATATTTTTGGAAAGTGCAAAATGTTCTATTTCAATCCTCTCAAGACATATTTGAATATTTTTGTAGATAGTGGATATTTTTTTTAGCTAAGAATGGATATGGGTCATATTGCTTCTTCACCGACGATACGTGAGTAGGAACCTGTATTATTAGATTATGGGCAGCAAATAGCATATGAATACTGTAAAGGCACAATACACTGAAAACTATATTTACACAACAAAACGAAAAGGAGTTTCGAGTTTCGAATTTTGGGTTATGGAAATGAAAGAAATGAACACGCGTTTTGACATTGCATCATTTCATAATCCTAATCTCGCTCTCAGTTCCTACATAGCGTAATAATGGTAATCGTCTTCGCTAATGAAATTCTTTCATGAGAACTGCTATGAACATGATGGAGAATAGAGTTTAATGAGGAAAATAAATAAAGACAGTAAGAAGGAGTACACTACGTAGCCTCAATGTAAATAATTTTGGATTCCTGGGAGGGAGTTTCTAAGCAGGATATTATTTATATGAATACTTTGAGACTTTGAGCACACTACATACTACATGGTATGTACCTATCGGTAGTAGTCATACCACGCTATTGGATGTAGTTCTGTAGTGAGTAGTAGTGCACAATGACGTACATTCGCTACAAAAGAGAGAAACAGAGAATTACTAGAGCGAAACAATGCTGACAATGCCAAATTGGGATGTTGTGATCCGAGCCGTATATTTGCTGTATTCAATCATCAAAATATTCAAAGTGTAATAGTATGTGAATGGATAATATATGGATATTTTTTACGTTACTATTCGTCCTGTGTGCACCATATCTCCAGCAACAGTCCAGCAACGTACAGTAATTTAAATAATAGTATACAAGGGCATTATTCATAAAGCCTCTTACTCTTACAGCGCCCCATGAATATAAAATGAATGGAAATTTTAAAAAATGGCATGAAATACAAAGACCAGTCAACTATTAAATGCGCAGGTATTATTAAAGAAAATACATAAGTAAATTTGTCTGCTTTTATGAAGATTTTAAAATTGCCTTTAATTTAGCCATTACCCTCGTTATTGACCAATATGCTTTAATAATGTAATTTTAAATAACCAAAACGCCGTTTAATTTCAAACTTGCAGTTCTAAATTTATTCATTATATTTACTTGACTTTAAACCGTGCTCAATGCTCTGTGTCATTTTAAGTTGGTCTAATTATGTGTTCATTAAAAATGCACATATCTTCTTAAAGTAAATTTGTTCACAAAGTTTGAAATGTTTAAAAGATTTTAATAATTATTACAACTTTAAAAAATTCTTGCATAATTAATAGTGTCTCTCTGTAGCAAAGTAATGGTTCTTGTGTCTTACAGCGACAATTAAAACGAATCCTACATGACATCAAAAATTAATAGGGAAATTGCAGTATACATCCTCCAGCCATGCAGAATGACGCAAGCAAAAGGAGTAAGAGACGACAATTAAAGAGAGCTCTCAAAGATTGCACTCGTATCTTGTATACTGTTCCAAAGACTCTGTGTCTTTGTGTCTTTGTCAAAAAGGAGAAGATGAAAGGAGTGATGAGATCAATGTACGGGAGCTAGTGCGAGTGGAAGTGTGTCCTACAAAGGACACATACGGAAAGGAAAGGAAGGGAGAAAAGAGAAAGGAGGAGAAAGTTTAAATTGTATATTCAGTCAACTTGAGCTAAGTTGAGAGTGAGATAGAGAGATTAGGTAAATAATACAACTAACACGGAGACTAATGTGTTCAGTCTGTTGACTTTTCTTGTTTCTGTATCGCTGCACATCGGGTTAGTAGTTACTTATAAATTATATGCTTTACTAAGGAAAGCATGAACAACACGAACATATGACTCCATGACACAAGCTCTCCGCAGCGCAACACACAGCACTTTACTAGTAGTACATGTGAGCGTTTTAAGTTGAAAGGAGGAAAGATGAGAGAGAAGTGACGGAGATGTTCTCTGATGAGCTTTGACGAGCTTTTAAGAAATTTAAACAAAGTGTATTGTTGAGGCTATGGGACTGCATAGACTGCAGATGCATGTATTCTATCAGCCGTCAAGTTTTTATGTGCATATTTAAAGAAAATTATAGAGTATTACAGAGCGTTCTATTTATATATTACACTACATGATATTTGCGTATAATATGTGGAGGCCGGAAGAATCCTGTAGAATGCATGGGTGATTTCAAAATTCATTAACTAGTCAAGCAGATTAAACTCACCATTTGTTAGACAAGAATATTTTTGCGATAAACGTCACTTCCCACTCCCACCTCAGTATCTGACTTTTGTGCATCTATATACCCGAACGTTGAGAGTATTCTCCCGGATAGTGTAACGCGGTGGTTTCCCGGAAGCTGTGAAACAGGCTACTTACATTTTTTATAATGTTAAAAACCTTTATTGGAAATATGAAAACATCTTGTAAAGATTTGTCAAAAAACTTGTTATTTTTTAAAATGAAATTTGCCAGGGTTGTATCATAAGGCCAGCAAAAGGAGCCCTCGTTTCGTCGCCTGAATTTTCAAAAAATATGTAAATGGAAAATTTAAACACTTTTCAAAAACATGTAAATGGAACATTTTGCAGTTTTTCAAAAACATTTAAATGAAAAATTTTACACTTTTCAAAAACATACAAATAAATTTTTTCGCACATTTGAACAACATGCAAACTAAACATTTTCCACTTTTTTTCAAACATATAAATAAAATATTTTGGACTTTTTAGAATCAATTAAACTGAAAATTTTAACAATTTCTAAAACATGGAAATATAACATTTTGGTTTACCAAAGGAAACCATCAATAAAATCGAAATGGAGGGTTTTTGTATAGAAACAAATTGCTGCCTAAAAGTAATCCCTTCGTCCGGCCCTGAAATTTGCTCTATACTTTAGAAAATATTAAAGTGAATTATGCAGTATCATTTTAAATGGGCATTCCATATTTTTGAAAAAACTGTAATAATTTTAGGATATTTCGCAATTGTATAATGTCGGACCAATTAAATTCTTTCTGCGTCAGCAACAACACCATATCTGAAAACCAAGCGGCATACAGAAAAGGAAGAGGATGCACGGATCACATTTTTGCGTTGTATTCCTGGAAGCAACTTAACAGACCAGCCCTTGAAAAGAAAGGCAAACTTTTTGCTCTGTTTGTGGACCTCAGCCAAGCATTTGATTCAATCAAAAGAAGCAAGTTATGGACTAGACTGAAAGAAGCAGGCCTCAGTGACCATTTTGTAGAAAAAATCAAAGAGTTGTACGACCTAGCAAAAACGAAGGTCCGCTGTAAAGAAGGATACACCGATATGATTAAAGTAATGGGTAAAGTGCTGCAAGGAGAAACTCTATCACCCACTCTGTTCACTATCTACATCGACAAGATCACAGAAATTCTCCGTAATAGCGGCATCCAAGGCATACAAATGTTCACTATTGAATTGTTTATTTTGCTATACGCGGATGACATAATCCTACTTGCGTCAAATGAACTGGACCTGCAGAGACAGATAAATACCCTAAGTAATTTTTTCAAAGTGAACAATCTAACGGTTAACCTAGCTAAGACTAAAGTCATGATCTTCAGGAAAGGCAACAATATACGCAATTCAATGAACTTTAAATGGGAAAGCAAGACAATAGAAATAGTGAACAAGTACGTGTACCTGGGTGTCCCTTTTACACAAAGCGGGATATTTAATAAAGCAAAACAACACTTCTTTAACAAGGCAAAACTAGCGCAATCAAAGTTGTTCGAACTCTTCTATCGTGCTAAGATTAAGGACGTAAAGGTGCATCTAAAACTATCCTAATCACTTGTCAGCTCGATCCTAATGTACGCTGCACCTATATTGGGGCTTCGCTACTGCAAAGAACTTGAGACATTTCAGACAATGTTCCTTAGAAGACTTACAGGCACTACTAACTCAACGCCGGGGTTTTTCCTTCGTCTAGAAACTGGTGCACAAAATATAAAGCTTATTTTATTTAAAGCAGTGCTTAGATTCCTGGAGAAAGTGCTAAACGCCGAAGAAAGCAACATTACTAAAAACTGCTACCATGAGAGTATGAAGTTTAAAACCACAGATCCCCGGTATAACTAGATGTTGCAAGTAAGAAATCTGTTTGCTGACGCTTCACTTGAGGAAGTGCTAGAAAACATGAACAGTCAATATATGAAGAAGCACAAAGCAAAAATAGTAGAAAAGTATCGACTTGATTGTATCAACAAAGACGTCTTCAGAATGCAGAACTGCACGACCATGACTCATTACTGCCGCTTAAAAACGCATGCATTAAAATCGGAATATTTTGAGATGGACTTGTCATGGAACATGACTAAGTTCGTGTTGAACCTAAGAACTGGCCTTCCTAGAATTGTTCTCAGAGGAAAGTCAACCAACCTCAATGACATGAATATGATATGGAAGCGTGCAGAAAGGACTGATTGCAATTTGTGTGGAAAAGAAGTGGAAGACGTATACCATATTATGCTCAACTGTCCTCATTATATACCCCCCTGAAAGAAATTTCTCAAGCAGCTATCGACAATCAAACCGACGCGGAAGAACTTAACGTCAATAATCTTCAGCTACTACCCTGACAAAGAAGGTTTTGGACAACTTTTCAATTTCTGGGACGAGGCCATAAGAATACAAAAATTCTACTACAGTTGTATTGGGGAAGAATAACCCTTCTCATTCCACCGACGATATTTTCGACATTTAAATACCGATATATGTATGTGCTTTAGTATACCTCCGTAATTGGCTTTGAATAACTGTGATGCTTATATTTTCCTCCATAAATTGTCCTGCTCAGTGCCTGTGCTTTAGTATTGCCCCGTGATTTGCTCTGCTCAGTGCTTGTGCTTCATTATTGCCCCCGTAACTCCCTCTGCTCAGTGCTTGTGCTTCATTATTGCCCCCGTAACTCCCTCTGCTCAGTGCTTGAGCTTCATTATTGCCCCCGTAACTCCCTCTGCTCAGTGATTATGCTTTATAATTGCCCCCGTAACTCCCTGTGCTCAGTGCCTGTGCTTCATTATTGCCCCCGAATTTTGCTCTGGTGAGTAAATATACCTTAGTGTCAACCCTGAGACTGGCCGATCCAATGACGAGTCTTTGGTCAACCCTGTCACGTTCTTTTGGTACCTATACCCCATTAAAACTTATGATCAGCTGTTCAGATCCCCTTACTTCTCACTAGCAGATTTTTCTTACTAAATCATCACTAAAGTATCACGGGCATGATGCTTATATGTTTGAAAACTATATACATTATTAATTGATGACCAAAAACGGCAAATGATCTAAATGGAAAGCGGTATTGTTCGAGGGTTTCCAGCCAAGTGGAGCTGAATTGTCCTCCGGAGCTCAATATTCTAAACTATACACACTTTATTATGCAATAGAAACTTGTAACTTTTTTAACAATATATATTTATGCATAAATCTTAAACTTTTTAGATAACTCACAAACTTAAATAACTGCATATCATATTAACATAATTGATTCTATAACCAAACAAGGTCTAACCAAGGACCAATTTTGTAAATATCTACCTGTAAATATCTAAACAATGTTGTATGGGCTGCGGCCAAATCGACAAAATCAATAAATTATTATTATTATTATTATTATTTCGCAATTTTTAAAAACAGGTAGTCAGAACATTTTGCAAGTATAGGCCTTAATTTACATCTTGTATTGAGTAAGGTGCAACTGAGAAATATTTTACATACATTCATAAGACACATTCATAAGGACACAATTTATTACGTTATTATTAATTGTTAGAAAATTTTCCACTGGCTGGTATTGCCTCTACACCCCACACTAGCGACATACATACAAAGATTTCCTTCCTTGGGCGTAATTAGGGTGACACGGAATATCGTGTCTGACTTGTGACTTTCTCTTCCAGATGAATAGACTGTCGGACAAGCTCATCTTCCCTGTTGTCTGCAGGTCTACACTCCTCCTTTACATTTACACTCTCCAGCCTCTCTGAATGTCTACTTGTCTCTCCTTTTTAAATGGTATTACAGACTAAACCAATTTGACTGACAACCAGAAGTCCTGTTCATTATTCCTTCCACTGCGCCTTGTTCGCTGTGGTTTCATTATTGCATTACACTCCTATATGTCTATTTCTATCTCACTACTACTATATATAATGAATGCCGACTACAGACTACATACTATACGCATATATCTCTCCTACTCTCCTCAAATGTAGACAAAGAAATCTGTAGCTATACACCTACGTTGTGTGCTTTCCCCAACCTACCGTCTTTAGTCTATACAACAGTTCTATAGCCAATACTGTATTCGCTATACATTACTATTGCAAACTTTTAAAATGCAGCACAGATGTGACTTCTCCCACCACTTATAAATTCATTAAAACCACCATATACACAGGGTACATGGGCTCGGAGATTTCTCTCGACTTCTAGACATATTTTATGTGAAGTTTTGAATTCAAGTCTGACTGACGAGAGCCCACGTCAGAATTTTCTGGCATTTATTATTACATAGGGTAGATGAACGGGGTCGTGAAGGAGTCATATAGGGCCAGGGCCAGATGGAGAGTGCAGGAGGTAAGATGGGATGTATAGCGCCGTGCTGTCAGAGTCAGAGAACAGGAAAGTCAAAAAGTTACCATGTTTAAAACTTATCATAACTTTCCATATTAATATTATTACTATGGCCCTCTTGAACTTCTTACTTCTCTCGAGCAACTACATGAACTCCACTCCCCTGTCACCTGTTCCTATGCCCCCCTCTAACTTAATTAATATTTGATTGTTTTCTAAAACCCGACACCAAGACTGATTTGAATACGATAGCAGCAGCAGCCCATATACTGCAGCCCATACTCACAATCAGCAATGAGCTTTAGTATAAAGTATATATCGTCTGTGAAGAACCAAAATGACCAATATCCATTTGTAGCTAAAACAATGTCCACTATCTACAAAAATACTGAAATATGTCTTGTAAGTATTTAAATAGAACATTATGCAATTTTCAAAGCTATGTAAATCGAACATTTTACAACTTTCAAAAAAATGTAAATAGAACATTTTACGATTTTCAAAAACATGTGAATAGAACATTTTACGCTTTTCAAAAACATGTAAATATAGAACATTTTGCATTTTTTTAAACATTTAAATAGAGCATTTTACGCTTTTCAAAAACATGTAAATATAGAACGTTTTGCATTTTTTGAAACATTTAAATAGAGCATTTTACGCTTTTCAAAAACATGTAAATATAGAACATTTTGCATTTTTTGAAACATTTAAATAGAACATTTTACGCTTTTCAAAAACATGTAAATATAGAACATTTTGCATTTTTTGAAACATTTAAATAGAGCATTTTACGCTTTTCAAAAACATGTAAATATAGAACATTTTGCATTTTTTGAAACATTTAAATAGAACATTTTACGCTTTTCAAAAACATGTAAATATAGAACATTTTGCATTTTTTGAAACATTTAAATAGAGCATTTTACGCTTTTCAAAAACATGTAAATATAGAACATTTTGCATTTTTTGAAACATTTAAATAGAGCATTTTACGCTTTTCAAAAACATGTAAATATAGAACATTTTGCATTTTTTGAAACATTTAAATAGAACATTCTACAGTTTTTAAAACGCGTAAATAGAACATTTTACATTTTTTTCAAACATGTAAATAGTAAATTTTACGCTTTTCAAAAACTCTTAATTAACATTTTACGCCTGTTTCTTATTTTTCTTTTATAACATAGCTCATTTTGATTCTAGTTTAAATTGGATATGGGTCATTTTGGTTTTTCACAGACGATATATAGGTAGGTACTTTGATAGAACATATTCAACAAACCAATGGTATCACTACCAAATATCTCTATCAGACTTCCTGCAAATAATTAAATTCCACCAGTCCATAAACTTGCAGGTCATCGTCTTTGTTTAATCATAGTTGTAGTAAACGTCATCCTAGAGAAAGCATTATTATTTGAAGAATGCACTTGTGCAGTTTTGACACACTGTACATATTCCTGTCTTATGCTTCGGTGGGTCCATGAACGGTAACGGTGTGATGTGATGATATAAGGGAAGACATAAACAGCAATGGAGTCGAAAAATTGGATTCAAGATTAAATTGTAACTCTCTTGCGCTGGCTGTGAATTGTGTCTGCGATTGCTACTGTAGTTGGGAGTTTGGGAGTAGTATGAAAATGTCCATTTTACAAATGGGATGTCGTTCGAGTTCAAAGTTGAATTTAGAATTACGAATTGAATTCAAGGTCAAATAGGAAAAAAAGTTGGCGTGCTATCTATCTACATACTACCATACGTACCTACTACACATTAGACATTATTGACATTATATTTGTCCTCTGCTATATGCTCATGTTCCTAAATAGACACACGTTCACATAAGGTATAAGGAAATAAATATTAAATATAGTTGTAGAAGAGACTCTCTACGCCATTAAAATATCAATATCAGTAATTTAAACATGCAACGACAACATCATATCATTACTATATGGATTGAATTGGAGTTTTTAGTGAAACTATTTGAAAGTATTTACTCATCGTCAGTCAAGACTTTAGTTTTAGGGATCGGTGCATTAAAGTATGTGATAAAGAGAGCGCAGAGAGATATAAAACTTCAATGTCAATACCAATACGAATAGCAATTGCAATATTATTGGAATCGTCCGCCATAGTTTAAGAAAGCATGTTTATATAATTTTAGCACTTTTATGGTTCTTTCATGGTTCGTGTGTTGTTAGTATTAGTAAATATAAAAATTTCTACGACCTACTTGAATTTTGAATGGGGCAAATATGCAAAGTTACATCAACAATAGAGAAATAGATTGCTTTTAATTTCAAGTTTTGAATGTTGTATATATGTATTTCTTTCACGCCAATTCACTTGCTAAATCTTGGGATTTTTGAAACAACAAATATTTTCCAAGTAGTTAAGTCACATGCAAATTTATTGTAAATTACAAAATAAAAATATAATACGAGTACATGTGGCACTTAACAGTGCGCAGTTTTCCAATACTAAGCAGGGCCGGATAATGCGGCCAGCGCAGGCAGCCCCCGCTACCTGAATTTTCAAAAAACGTGTAAATAGAATATTTTACACTTTTCAAAAAACAGGTAAATAAATTTTTTTGTACATTTCAAAAACATGCAAATACATTTTTTCTTATATTTTAAAAAACAGGTAAATAAATTTTTTTGTACATTTCAAAAACATGGAAATAAAACATTTTCAACTTTTCTCAAAACATGTAAATAGAACATTGAGCACTTTTCTGAATAAAGTAAACAGGACATTTTTCACTTTTCTAAACATGTAAATACAACATTTTGCTTTACTAAAGAAAATCATCAATATTATCAAAATGGTGGGTTTTTTTATGGAAACTAATTGCTGCCTAAAAGTAATTCCTTCGTCCGGCCCTGATACTAAGCCACAACAGCCTAAAGTGCAGTGCCTATCAAGACTGGAGAAAAGTCAGTTACTGTTATTAAATCAGCTTTGTTCTGTGTGTTTGTAATGGTTGGGTCCTATCTGTGCCTTCTCATAACATTGTTACGATGGCATGATGAATTTTGGCTTGTGTTGGGTTACGGATGGATGGATGGATGAATAGATGTGTGTATAAAGCCTATTGTTCTAACTTGTGTATGATAATTTGACAGCTCCTGAGATAAGACTTGGGGAAATAAAACCCATGTGACACAATACAGCCTACAGTAACAATTCCTGTAAAGTCTCGACTAACTTGAAGTCCTGGCTTTGTATGAGTAAATGCATGGGTATTCACTATGCACGTATGTGTCAAGTAGGTATAGGTACATAAATAGTAATATTCTCGTTCTCGTGTGTAGAATGAGAAACTTGACATGAGCCAGGAAGCAGTACCAGTGCCAGTCACAAACGCTAACATACAGAAAACAGATCATTAAATAATGTCCATCTAGAGATCAGCCTGTGGAGAATGATCTCTTCTTTGCATTATTTCCTCTTGCATTGCATTTCGTAGTCCTTTTCCGCTGAACATCACATTACAAATTACAATGTGGCAGAATGTTGGTTTTAGTTTTAGTGCCAAAACTTGTCTCTATATACTTTCACACTATGATGACTGAGTCATTTGCCGTTGCTGGGCTATAGGGCTATAGGGCTTGGAATTGGAATTGCATGGAATCGAAATTGGAATTCCACTGGTGAAGAAGTCTCTGTCTCTCTATACATACTCTCTCACTCTTCTCACACAACTCACGCCCAGTCCACCAACACTTATGAAAATCTCTGAATTCCTCCCCATGACTGGAAACTGGCACGTTGAGAGAGGATCACTGATTTACTATATTAGAGTTAATTTATATTAAATCAGCATAAGACAAACAAGGGAGAGGGGGAGGGAACTGCGGAACTCATTATTATTTATTTCAAGGTTAAAAGCGCTTTAGTTCCCGCTCGATAATCTCTACGTAAATGGCTATGGAATAATTTATAATCTAAAACTGTGTGTGTTCTTATAATACATATAGCTATTACAATATTTAATTCGGCACGTTTTCGGGGAAAATGCTTATCTAGTAGTGCATAATGTATCGTCATCGTATCCTGAGTCAGATGCCTCTGGCCTCCAGAGTATACATTATGGAATGGCTACCTATGCAAAATTAAACAACACTAAAAACTTGACTGACTTCAATGGTTTGGCCATTTTTTCTCAAAAAATGCAATTTTCCAGAATCCAGTATCCAGAATACAGAATCTAGCATCCAGTATTCAGCACTGCACACTCCTGCCTGGGACTGTGTTGGATTTTTTGGATTGGGAAATGGGGATTTATACGGAGAAAACACATGTGCATGGCCCAGGCGCTATAGGCGGCTGCTGTGGTTTCTTTAGACTATTTGAAATGTAATTTCTAGGAAAGTAAACATCTGAGGAAACGGAGCGGATCCGAAGCTCAAATTTCATAGAAGTAGATTTCGTTTATGACCTAAACTCTAGTTTTAATGTAATAAGTATTTATATTTATACGAAATGTGCGTTCATAAATAAATCACAACAGCAGAAACAAAAGAGAAACGTTTAGTGATTAATATCTTTGAGGAAGATGTTTTAATACTTTTATAACCTCGATCAATCACTTGAATATCAAATATTATACAAATCTTTATATTACATAATATATTCACGGACGGAGACGAGTGAGAAAAAGAATCACAGAGTGTGAGAAGAGGTAGGTAAGTAACTATATTGCGTGGAATTACCGGTGAGATTGGAAGTTTCTAATGTCCCACGGCACTGTCCGATGGAATTCCGAGACCTCAGAGTCTTCGGTAAAAGGCAATAATCCCGGTTCCTTCCCTCAGCTCCTAGATCTTAACCTCAACGTCTAACTTCTGACCTGGTGTAATAGGTCAGTTTCTCTATCACGACTTTCGAAAAGGAAAAGCTAAACTTCGTATTTTAACGGCTAATGACTTTGAATCAAAAGAGTAGAATCACTTGAGTTCTTTATTACGTGTTTCCTATTATATTCCGCTGTGAAAAACTGATGAATAGCTGTAGTCAGAGCTCAAAAGTGTACAAGATCGGGAAAATATGACTATTCTGTAGCTCGAGTAAAATGAGAATGTCTCGGTTCAAGAGATAGAATGTGAATCCTGCTTGTTACCGTTATTACTCACCACTTCAACTTCTTTCCTTTCTTCTAGCTACCTAGGTATGTATCCCATCGCTATAAGCGATGGCATTGAGATGTTTCACTGTCTAAGTATGTATCTAAAGGATTCCCATTGTTCCAAGCAATGGTCAATTGGAATGTTTCCACTGTCTGTATTAACTACTACCTGTGTGCTACATTTTCTCGCTCGCCTACCTAAATGCCATAGCCCTTTGTGCTATGGGACTGGCGGGATTCTATTTATGGAGTTATTTAAATAGAAAAGGATAGTGGTGTAGTTCCGTCTCTACACATCATAGTAATATATCAGAGGTACAAATAAAACAAGAAAAATACGTGCAGGTAGATGTACCTACCCTACATAACTGACCATAACGAGAAGGTAAGGGAGAGCATTAGTGTACACTCAGATCAAACTCTTCCATAAATTCAACCAGCTTATCCAGATACACACAGAGGCAATTCCCAAATCCAGATCCAGACAAGAAGATGAAGTTGACCTTAGAAAAATGTAAGGCAACTCCTCCATAGTCTCTGAGAGTCTCAACTCATGGTCAGTGAAATCGGATTTTTGTATGCATAGGACGTTATTCCTGAGGTGAGCTCAAGACTCAAAGTTGCTCCTTGCTCTCACATTTCTTCTCACACTCAGACCCCCAACTCTAATCCTAATCGCTATCGGACGAATGTACGAAGCCTATGTAGTCTTAGAGTTAGCTTCAACTTTTCCATCACCACCACGGTCACGATCTCACCATCACCACGAGAGTGAAAGTGAGAGAAAGGCAGGGTCAAAGCCAGAGCCAGTTCCAGTCCCAGTCGCAGTCCCAGCGCCGCAGTGCCAGGCCAGTGCCATGGTAAAGAAATGGGTAGCGACTATGACATTGACAGCCGTCTTGTGAACGGAAAGTGAGGCAGTGTCTCGTTAATAAACCAAAAGAAAAGGATAGTTAGGATTGTTCCAACAACTCAATGTTTCCCGTCCTTCGCCCAAAAGTTATTCTTTATAGACTGTATAGGGTGCAATAAATAGTAAATAGATGAGCTTTTATTCTAGAGTCTTGCGCATGGTATACAGTATACAATGTAGATTGTAGTCCGTAGATGTATATTGTTCACTTTCATTATGACCGCAGAGCGTTTTTGTGTGCATTGTAATTGTTCCCTGGTGGCCCTGGTCATGGTTGTGTCAGTCAGTGTTGGAGGGGTGGAGGTGAAAGTGTAAAGAAGTGAAAGTCGTCGAAATCTAAATCTTGCGAGAGATTCTTTAGTTTTCCCCAAAACCATGGTTTCAAGACAAAGACAGAATTTTATGAGAAACCAGGACCGGACCAGAACCCGAAGATATGCTGAGCTGAGAAAACGAGAATCTTGGAGCAGTTTTTTTTATCCTTGTCATTGGTCTGACTTTGTTGTCGGCTTCGGTTTCGGTCTCGGTTTCGGTTTAAACTTGGGACTAGACGTACACCACCGCACACCACCGTGGCCCGAACCAGAACCTTCTTAATCCAAGCCAAAACCGGCCATTCTCTCCCTCTCGCCGATTCAAGTTGTCTATGTCCCTTTCTTTTCCATAGCAGGTTGAATGTGCGGAGGGAATTGCAAAGTTCTACTGTACATATGGCGGGCGGCCTGGGCCATATGCTGAGAGGCATATAGCCATAGCCATAGAGAACATTAAAATGTAAGTTTTGGCTCGACAGTACTCTTGTAGACGGAAGGAGCCAAAGTTTTTACACAGGATATTCTTTCACAAAATTGGCAGCATCCACAAACACTGACTACGAAGGAGAACTACACATAGAGACAGGCGGAACAGAACCAGAACCAGGACTAGATCCAGAGTCCACTTGTGTAACTGCAACCAGCAACCATGCTACTATGTATATAAATTCAGTATCTTCTAGAATCATGCATATAGCCTTCGTTTTGCATAGATATAGCTTCCTATTTTCCCTAAAGCTACTAAATTTTTGGTTACATAAAAACTATGTACTTTGGGACATGTATTATTTCCTACCTCAACATTACTTGCAGTCCCAGTCCCAGTCCCAGTCCCAGCCTTCCCCTGGAAGTCCATGATCTTCTCTTCTACTAGTATGTGTGTAAGCTCCCTGTTTGTGTGTACACTTGACTTTCTCCTGCCAAAAAAATAGCATATCAAAGTTTATCTGATGAGTTAGATGAAGGACGTAAGCAAGAATGTAATATTTTATTCACGTCCCTATTTTTGCAGATAAAAATAATGCAGGTACGGAGGAACGTAGGTAGGGATCTACATATATCCAAATTTTATACTTCTATAAATAATTGCATATATTATGTACATGACAAATATAATTCAATAGTACCTACCTATATGGTATAGACACATAGGGTATATTGCAGTTTGCACTGTAAAAACGATGGAAACGGAGATATAAGGGAGGTGTCACATGTCAAAAAAGTTAGAATTTAGAAGCTTTATCGCCGTTTTTAAGATAGAGGCTATGCACGCTATACAATCTATTAAAATACACAATACATAGTGTGTCATAGTGTTTACTATATTTACTGAATGACTACAGATTAGAATTTAGAAGAAACTATAATTTTTTCAAAGTGTGTACAGTACATGGCAATATATCAAAATACAAATTAGTATTTATATGAGTGAATGTATGTGGGTAGTTCACTACATCCATCACACATGATGGACGGTAATAATGCTGCTGGAACTGGCACTACTCTGCACTGGTACTGGTAGGTATAATAATCCTGCCTGGCTACAATTTATATGTAAGCATTTAATTCAGCTTATAATTCCCACGTCTAGATCGAGCATAATTTGCATAATATATTAGCACTTCTCCCTTCCGCAAGGAGAGCCCGCAATTTCTAGTGCTACTGTGCTGTGTATTATGCAAGGAGTCCTTCAGATCCTTGGTATAGCGTTGCAGTGATGGGTATGTAATTTGCTCTATACTTTGAAAAAAATCATCTTGGAATTCAAATGCAGAAAGAAAAAAAGACTGAGACAATTATTACAAGATGGAAGTTTCCTTCATCTCATTTGTTCATCTTGAAGACGTTCAAAGCCATTCATTATGCAGGAACCCAGGACGATATTTATGCTCGTGTCTCATACGCAGAGAGCTTATATTGAGCCCAAAGGATTATTTAAACGGCACGCCTTTACACAGTTGACAGTACCATAGACCCGCACCCGCTCACTTTTATCACAGCTGGACTGTAAATTCCCATTTCAAAAGCACTGTTTACCATGCTGAAAAGAATAGAAAATTGACATTAAGAACTCAAATAAGATATAAAGGCTGTCACATTACCATGTATTATATGCACCTGCAAACATTTTTATAATAGTGAGCACCTACCTACCTGCCTGCCTACTACATAAAATTTAATTGCGTACAGTTATATAAGCCCTCATCTCGCTCAAAATTACTACTACTACTAAAATAGCCATAAGCGTAGCTAAAATGAGAATTTCAAAATTTTTTAATTTAAAATAGAGTTCAAATTATATTGTTTCTCGTTAACCTTGACTATAGAAGTAACTGTATAATACATAGGTACCTAGTCAGGTAAATAGCGGTGCCACGTTTTTTATATATGCCTATAGGTACCTACTTCTAATTTTTTCGTGCGCCGCCGACGCCGACGCCGACTCAAATGCAAATACATAATAATGAGCACGTTTTGCATCCACGTGCCCTATACTAGTCATTTAGGTAAACGGATCGGCTTCAAAATTCATGTTGGTATGTATAAATAACTAAAGATTTTATAAATAAATTTACATGTCAATGGAATAATTAGAGAGGGACAAGGATAGGCTTGTGAGAGAGGAAACTATCATTTGGGAACTAAAAGGAGATTGAATAAATGAAGACTAAAATACTGTTACTCTAAAATTCTGACGTCATAGGAGATTATAAGACTTGCCAAAGCATTGCGTTGGTTGTTGGTTGTTGGTTGGGTGATATATGTGTAGGCATAAATTACAGATACATCTCGCTTTCAAATTCACATATACATGTAGAGTCACTCCACACACACAATTGACAGTGTTGTTGGTTGCGGTTCTGATTGTGAATTCTGATTTCGAATTTGTTTCCTTTCATTTTAAAACTTTGTTTACATTACTCACTCTCATGCACACACACACACATACACATATTCCCGGAACCTACAACCCCAAACGAATGTAACTTCTTCTTTTTGTGATTGTCTGAGTCTGACGCGTAGGTGCATAATAGGTCACACCATTGAAATTTCCATAGTGCTTTACCAGTAGCCAGTAGGTGGATTACACGTTTATGTAAGAAATACAGACCAGTTCATCATCACTGAAAATACTGATATAATACTGTCACTTCTTTGTTGTGTGTAAACCTGCCAACGCAACGCCAACTTCAAAAGCGTGTTCAATTTTTTGAATGTGTTGGGAGTGCTCAGTCAGGATGATTTTTCTTGAGATTCTCCAAGCAAATTTTGTGTAGCGTAAATTGAGGATATTATGTAAAAGCGTTGCCGTGATGATGCCAAAAAAAAGTAGAAGAGAGCTTACAACTAAAAGCGCTGCAGACGCTCGGTTGGTTGACTGGCAACGGAGACGGAAACGGTGCATTCACGGTAACGGTAACAGTAGTATAGCGCTCAAAAGCCTGATTGAAATATGTGGAAAAAACATCACTTCTCTACTCCGCACTGCACTTTAATATTCAGCAGACGCAGACCGAAGGATGATTCCAGACAGAACGTGTAGACCTTTGATTTGCTTCTAATAACTGTCTTAAATTTTGAATTTGATTTCCGGCCCCTATCTACTGATTTTTTAATTATGTTTCTTCGAAAAGGACACTTGTAGTAAGTACATAGGTGTAACGACTAAAGGTTTTAAATAATTTATGACTATAAATATGAGGTAATTTGCTGGATTTTGTACATAGGCTTTAATTCAAATGCAATTCTTCCGTTAGCGAGACACATTTCATGATATGAGCTGTATCCTCATGTACGACAATAGACATAAATTATTACTCATCTCCCGGTCTCCATCTCCCCATACAGTTGATAGTACATAGTTGTAGTGGAGTGTACAGTGGAGCTATTTAAAAACATGCCTCAGAAGGGACTTGTGTGTATAAGAGTCGTCTTCTAGTTGATTCTAGAATTTTTGAATGGCTTGAATTTATGGGAAGAATGTGTAGAATTTAAATTTAAATGGGAGTCAGTTTACTTCATAAAATATACGTGAGACGTGAAAACTATACAGCTAGACATTAATAGTATTTTGACATTTCTCGGCAGTGACTTACTATAGCTATACAGTATATATATTCGTAGGTACTTCCTACACTATTTCACTCTGACAGTGACAGTGTATCGCAGTCACAGCTTGTTTAAAATGTCATATCATGAATGAATCACCATATAGTGCTTCCTCTATGTCACTCTGGCTTCACCACGCCATTAATGACAGCATGGTAGAGTCATGCCAAAGTCAACCTGTATACAATTACCTCACTTTGTAACATGTAATTTGTTTATAAACAATGTTGATAAACTTAAACTTTGGTAACCTTAGGTAAGGTTTACTAATTACACTAATTAGGATCCATTACTAAATTCGTGTAAAGTTAAACCCAAAGCCAGCGCCAACGCCAGCTATTTCAGACACGCCATGGCTAAGCTAAATTTAGCCAAAAGTTACTATAACGTACCTACCATATGTAACCATGGTCACCTATGTATGTTAGTGATTTTGATCTAAAGATAGCTGTATATATCCTTAATATTGGAGCGGTCACAGAGGCCACAGGGGAGGTATAGGGAGCGCCGACATGCATCCGTATATCCGTATCGGCATCAGTAATCAGGGATATGGAAAGGCGTAATCAGGTTTTAAAATGGGAAGTGTAGGAGTCAAAGTAAATACAAATAGAATCTACAGAGCATTGCATCGACTCGCTCATCTCCCAAGACCAAGACTCCCAACGCATCTCTCATGAGTGTAAGAAGATGTTCAATCTTTTAAAGAAGTTCATTCTGAGAAAATGAGACGGAGCTCATTTCACCGCCTTGTGTCACAGTACATTCACCTAATTAATGTAAATATTTACGCAGGACACAAACCAGGCTTTTATATTTGATTTGTGATTGCATTTTCAGTGATGGCGTATATACCTATATGTAGAGCTAAATCTCGATGTTCATATACCCCCCAAATTAAACTCTTTACAACAGAGCAGTGCAGTACAATGTACAATATATTACCAGGGATATTCCTTCCGGGTTCTAGTCACGGTCTCTTCAGGATAATAAGCCGCATTATGGGGGTATATATCCCTACATGTTTCCTTCAATCCCCAAGTAATTGCAGGCTTAGCTGGTTTCAACCCCAGCCCAGAGTTCATATTCATTTTGTATAGTAAATCTTGTAATAGCGCTATGACTATGACTCAATAGTCAGCCAGAATCCCGCAACGACTACTGAGTACTGACAAGAAGTACTGATAAACTGTAATTTAAATTTGTATAGATAGTAATTACTTGGAAATTTTTCAAACTTTGCACAGACTTGTAACTTTGTAAGTGAAATTAGCATTAGCTGCGGAGTCGGAAGTAAAGTTTAATTTACTCAAATACCGATAGAATCCTAATCGACGTTCCATTTTAAGTATAACGATGGAGCTAAACTTGCAATGGATTTCACAAATCGGAACCGCGGCCCAATTTTTTAATTCTAAGAACTTTCACGTTTTAAATTTTTTTCCCTCCCAAAATTAATACGCATTTTACTAATATGCCTGGAGTGCAAAAACAAAGATAAGAAGCACACGCAGTTGAAGATTTATATTGTGTTTAACTTAGTTTATTTGGTTTGACTTTAAGTAGCAAGAAATCGTGCATGGAATAGAAATACCAACCTTGCGGGATCGTAACCGTGACCGCTAGCAAACCAAAAACTTGAGCTACGGAAACGGATTGAATTGTAATCCATGGCAGAACTGTAACATTATGTACTTTCTATACGAAATATTAGATTAGAAGTATTGTAATATGACAACACAAAGCGTGAAAGTCACTGGGGTGGCATTATTATTGTTGGGGAAATTCCTGGATTTGCTTTGAATCTATTTTGTATGCCAATATATTATACTGATAGACCGTAGGCAAGAGACCAGAGGGCATATGGGCATCATAATGATCCTCGTGACTTGTGATTACCAATTCCAATTTTGGCTTCCCTAGTGAGTACAGGAGTACAGTGTGATTGTTGGACTCGTGGATGATCATGATTCGGGTTGGAGGATTCCCTGGAAAATTCCCAACCATTGTTCAATATTTCCCCTTGAGGAAATACAATAAGTTCGGAGAATTACGTATCACTGTATGCGACTGCACTGCCATGAGTCCCAGTCCCGCAATCATTACACTTTCCAAGTCCTTGAACCCATCCGGCTCCGGCTCCGGCTCCGGCTAAAACTACTTGGGTATAGCGGTAACGGTAAGGGTCACCAAAACCACGAGCCACTGCTACAGATTTAGCTCTGATAGAAGGATTGTGATGCTGATATTAGTATATGATGAATGAATTTAGACTTTGTCGAAAAAGGGTAAAATGAAGAAGAAAATAATGTAATTCTTCCAGCTTTTACCTTTTCCGTCCCTGTCTTTTGTACTGTAGCCTTCTCGTGGCTAGTTTTATCTCTATATCAAACCTCTATATCTTTCTTTTGTACTCGGATCCCATTCAACACGAGAATTTCAAGGTTATAGGAGGTTCACAAATCCAAATCCAATTTACACTTCACACAGTTAAAGATCAAGACTCAAGACAAGGGGTTTGAAGATGAAAATGTCCAATCGGAGTAAATATCCAATTGATCAGAGAACCGGAGAACGAACCACGTGTAGAGAGTATAGACACACGGAAGTTACCACCAAAATCTAATTATGTACCTATCTACCTACCGCCAAAAGGCACTAAAGAGTAATAAAGTTGCTATTTATGTTGTCCTGGCTTTTGCACTGTTGTTGTTGTTGTTGTTGTTGTGGTAGTCTTTGTGCTCAAGATCAAAATTATATTATTCTTTGGGGCAGACCTTTTAAATTATGATGTACATAATTAGTATGGAGGTGAGCATCCATATCCATCATTATTAATATTAATATAGCCGGTAATAATGTGTGTAATATGTGGTGGAAAATTCGACTGATTGATCAATTTAATCGTAAACGAAGCCATTGTGTATTATTAATTACTAATACTTGATGTGTGCTTTCTTGCTCTGATCGTGAGGGCTATAAGAAATACAATATAGGATTACACATGCTTTCCCCCTTCACTGTATGATATGAGTAGCTCGTAAATCACTCGAGATTTCTGATTTTGACGTCCTCCATTAATTAATTTCTTGTGAAGTCCATAGACAAGACAGATCATGGATAATCTTGATCTTCCTGATTTGTGCTTTTTCAAGATATTAAATTGATCCTCAATCTGCACTCAGCAGTCAGATCCTTTTAGAGGACTTTTCACTCTTCCCGAGCTGTTTTTTTGGGGTTTCAATACCTAAGGTAGATAATGTACATACTGTAGAACATATACATTTTTTTAGATGGCTTTATTGCTATAGTGAGTGAGTAATATGGGCATAGCTATAGTGTCGTACTATTCACTATATTATCGTATTATACATCTTGCACTGGATAAAGGTGTCCCAGTGCTGATAAACTGAAGTTGAAGATAACTGCTAGTGAAATTTGATCTATCCTGATTCTCAAATCTAACCATAAGTTATAAGAATAAAGTTACATTCTTCCCGGGATCTTCCTCGAAATAAATAATTTGTCTTCCTTTTCCGTCTTTGTTCTTCACCTTCTCAATTATTTCTCTCGTGTCCCACTTGCATCAGAGTTGGAGTCGGTGGTCGGTGGACGAGGACATGATGTGACGTGCATTCTACAGATATAACTGTTACTCCTACTACCTGCAAAGTAACTCTAATAATCTCACATGTCATGTCTAATGTTTAATGGGAACAGGAGATAAGGCGTTGGTTCTTGTTTGTTGATCTTGCTCTTGATTTTTCTTAACGACGCGGCGTTGCTGGGCGAGTGTAGGAACTCCTGTATAGACATAGACTGTAATAGATTTCTATTCCTACTCGTTGTACATATATATACACCTGTAGTAATTATAATTAGCCTTGAGCCTTCAAGAATAAATTGGAAATACATGGAAAAATTGTGGCAAGGAAAAACTTCGAAACCAAACATACTATGGAACTCCAGTCCCATTCCCAGGTCCAGTCTCTAGACTCCAGACGCACACAGTGATACTAACACACACGTAATTCCTTGATCTTGAGGGTCAGTGACGGAGGTAATTTGATTTTTTTGTCATTTCATTGGGCCTTCCCTAATGTAAATGTCAATGAGGTATTTGCTACTCCTGGGAAGGTTTGAGTGAGACCTCGAAGGTTTTGAATTGTAGGCGTTGTAGATAGTAGATATTACGGATTGTGGTACAACTATAAAAATACTTTTTTTTATTTATTTATAATAATTAATTACTATTTTCATTATTATTAAAATACACACAAAGTACCTACATGAATGTAAAGGAGATTTCTTACTTTGACATATTGACATTGACTTTCCCTATTTTTAACTAAATCTGAAAATATAAAGCATAGACGTCATTTTTGCCCTTTGATTTTTGAACCTCATAATATTAGCAGAGTGCAGTGAGGTGACATAATGTTGTACAAAGGAATAAGAATTGCGATGGGAATGTCAATGTTAGCGTCGATGTCGTTAGAAGTAATTAATTAAATGCAAGATATGGATAATTCATCAATAGAGTTAGTATAGGATACGACTGGAGGCGCTTTACCGTGGGTGGATTATAGTCACGGTGATGGTAGGAAACTCTTAAATTAATCCTCAAGGCTCCGTTTTTTTTTCTCACATCAACCAACATCCCAGTTACACACGCAGATAGTAACATGCATACAAAAGACAGACGTTTGTCAAGCTGTACTCATTGCATACCCATAATATGGAATTTAGAGGCGAGTGTATTGAATAAGGTAGGGGCTGGATAAGCTACATAATGATCAACATATAAAAGACACGAGCGCGTGTTTCACGGATAGAGGAGATGAAAATGTCAAATGTCAACTCACTGCACGGCATACGGTGTCTCTAGTTTCTACTGTGTGCTATAGTATACCTCACAAATGAATTATTTTCTTAGAAAGAAAAATAAGAACACTTGCCTGGCGTGCAATACTTGTGAGGGTACCGGCACCGGCACCGGTTTCCTCATCAGCTCACGTCTACCTATGTTCCGGAATAATTGAAATAAAACTATATACGGTATCTCTGTGCCCATCAATTTTCTTTTACTGTGTGTCCCAATGAGACTCAGTGTAAATAGTTCGGTATATCCAGCACACGCCGATAAAATAATGAGGGAAAAGATGCAGAAAATAAAATAAGAAACTTTAAAATGTAATATAAGAGCCTCAATGTAGGATTTTCTTGAGTTATTCAATTTCTCACCTTGTCAGATCTTCTCTTATGTACAATGTGCGGATACGATGAACGAATAGAAATACTTTCCATGTTACATGACAACACTTGACAGTTTATAAGTTTCTTTTTTCTGGAATTCTTTTCCTCCATTACGGCGCGTGCAGATCAATGGAGATGACAATACAAATGCTATAAGACTATGTCCTGTACAGAAGTACATATTTTTATACATGGAATAATTTTGAAAATAATTTGTTTCTAAGACAAAGACAATCGACGAATATTATTATGATCAAGACTGGTATTGTTATTTTTTTTTCATATTCGTTTTCATCGCTTTGTCTCCGTCTTCTGCCACCCCCCTTCCTTCTTGTTATCTAGTAATCTGAGCAGTAGATGGATAGATGCGGAGTGACGCTCAAGATGCTGCTGAAAGGAAAACTATAGTCCTGGTTTGGTTCTGAGATGAGTTTCGTATTTCTCCATTTCAACAAAACAAAAAATCAATTCTTCTAAAGACAAAGTTGTGGAAGTGAAAGCCCAAATTGTTTTATTAATGCTTATGATGGAAATTTGTATTTTTTTCTCTCTCGTTTTCTTTTCGAGTTTGATCCTGTCTAAAGTTATAAACTTTCTAAAAAGGCCCAATCTTAAACAATTTAATATACTTACAAAGGAATATTTTTATAAACTGCATGGAGATGATGATGAATGTATAGTAATTTGCAAAAATATAAAAAGTTTCTTTGCATGTAAATTGTGATCAATGCCATCGTCAACATCATTGTCAACTTCAACGTCGACGACGACGACGACAACGACAACAGCAAAATAATTTTTGAGACTTTAATTATGGAGATGGATGTTTGAGAAACTTTATACAATTTTTTTATATCAAAATGAGGAATAATAAAGTAAGGAGGAAGAATACGGAATAGGCTACTGCACAAACAATCTTATGTAAGATAAAATCTACGCAGATATTTCGAATTTTCTTAGTGATGTAAATATTCGTGGTGACAATGACAAGCTTCTTACTGTTGGATTTGCATTGCACGAAAGCATCCGTAGTAAAAAAAAAATACTGTCTACCGCAAACAAAAATAATATTTAATAATGGATAATATTTTTAGAACACAAATGATTCTCACTTACAAGTTAGTAGAAGAGTCACAAATTATGTATATTCAAAACGTTTGTATTATGATAAAATTTATGCATAGTAAATATCAAAATACTTGACTTTTTTTCAGTGAATATTTGAATATACTCTGTCATTTATGAAATAATACATTGGTGATTTTTTATTGGCAAAATATCTTTCTACATACATAATTAAGATTGAGATGCAATGAGAGATAAACGCCCAAACGGTGTATACCATTTTTCCAAAATATCAGTAGGTATATAATTTCACACTAAATTTAAAATTATTGTTGACAGACATTTAAATATCAAAACAAAAATGTATTTTTAACCCAATATCCCAATTCAAAGTCTCCAATGATAAAATAATGATTTAAAAATAGACACCAATTTCAGATTTACTTGTATAAGAGCACATGTAATAGAACCGAAAAATGTAAATTTAGGCACACATATTGAGACGGATCAATAACGAAACCAATAATTTTCTTATTTGCTCAGTTGACAAAAAATAATTTGATTGTGCTATCCCCAAAAAATTTTACATTCCAATTTTTATCTTATGAATAACTCAAAGATTATCTGGATTGAAACTTTGCAAACCACATGAATAATTTTGAGATTTGACATGTATATAACTAACAAAAAACGCCGTAATTTAGATTTCATTCTAAAAATTGAAACAGTTCCAGAACTAGAGAGGACTATGTACTATCAACTATCGATGATTACCTCCCCAAGTGCAAAATGCATTTTTCAATGTCTATTGAATTATAATTTGGCAAATTTGTACTCTTGTCAATTCGGCTCGGCTGAAGTCTCAATTCTGAATTTGAACTTGACGTTGTATTTTTTGTGTAGGTAGGTACTTATGTACCTACCTAGGTAACATAAGGTATTTTGTACAGATTCGGACGGTAGAAAAGGTGTATGATGTGATAGAGTTTCACATAGTCTCTTTTGCAATTTCCTCAATATTTCATTTAATCAGGGCCGGATGATTCGGCCAGCGCAGGCAGCCCCCGCTGCCTGAATTTTCAAAAAAAACATGAAAATGGAACATTTTGCAGTTTTCAAAAATGCGTAAAAAGAATATTTTGACTTTTCAAAAACATGCAAAATATTTTTTTTTGTACATTTCAAAAACATGGAAATAAAACATTTTCCACTTTTCTCAAAACATGTAAATAGAACATTGAGCACTTTTCTGAAACATGTAAATACAACATTTTGCTTTACCAAAGAAAACCATGAATAAAATCTAAATGGTGGTTTTTCTATGGAAACAAATTGCTGCCTAAAACTAATTCCTTCTCCCGGCCCTGGAATTTAATACAGTCTTTGACTTGAGTCAGACTTGGGATTAGAGGCCGGGAATTCCTTTCCAAAGAGATATGGTCCCACACATATAGATACACCTTCAGTTGAGAAGCATCATTTTAAGCTTTGGGAAAAAATCAGTTTACTAGTTAATTTAATGAAGTGGGATGAAGCGTGTAAATCAAAAGGAGTTGGCTCAAATTGTCGGATATGGTATTGCGGGAGTGGCAGTGGCAGCAGCAGCGGCAGCGGAGCATTAAAGCAATTGACTCTGACTTCGACTCTGACCTTGTCTGCTCAAATAAAAAGATGTGGCTGTGTGGAATGCGTGGAAATGTTGTAACAGCAGCACTCGCGATCATTATTTCTTATTTCTATTTGCTTTTGTTTCAATAAATGCACAGCTCGTGGAAACATCTAGGACATAGCCTAGGTAGGTAGGTAGGTTGGTAGGCTGAAGGTTGTAGGTAGCCTAGGTAAGTGAAGGTATTGTGTATCCTACATACAATTCTACCCGAGCGGGTGCACCCGGGCGCTATGGGCGGTTTGAGCGGGGGTTTCTTTCTTTCTTTCTTTTATACGCTTACGGGAATAGAGATGAGTTTGAGTTTGAGTTTGACTTTGACTTTGACACGAAAAATGTGTGATTTGCACAATCTGGAAACAGTATCACATTCATTTTGCATCATTCGTTTTTCTGCACAAACGCTGAATGACAAAGACAAAATATCACTATATAGTCTATACGCTATTAGTCCGGGCTGTCCGTAGTAATCTCCACTGCAACATTTTTCTTCCTCGTTTTTTTTCAAATTATACTTTCGACTACCAAAAGTCCCAAGTACGCCGACTCTATATAGGTAGGTACATGTGATCTCAGCATCCGCATCAACTTGTAATAATTACCCACATTCAGATGCTCCGTGAATCAAGGGTATTAGTTCCATCTGTCTCCTGTGTAATTGTAAATACTACTGTTGACAATGACCCTAGCCCTGAGGACTAACTGCCTGAATTTAAATCCCTGCAAAGAAGGGATATGTGGAAGTCCTTCTGTATTTTCAGGGTTGCATTATAATTATTATGAATCTCTATTGAGTAATAAATTATTGCGTAACATTGAAAATTGAAAACAAAATTAAAATTCTTTCCAAGTAGAACGTAAATACAGTGAATTCTTACACGCAAACGTAAGCATATGTTTATGTTACTTAATACTATATAGTTGAATGCATTGTACAATTCTAGAATATTAGAATTCTATAATATCTAAGCATATCACTTTTTCGACCTACTACACATGCAAAGGTTAAAAGTTTGAGTTTAATTTAGTTGAACTCTCACGCTTCTTCCTTGAAATGGTCATGACAAAGACAAATGATAGGATTATATTGTAATGATAACCCTTCAAGAACGCCGAAAAATATACGAATTTTAAAATTCCAAGGGAAATTGTAACAAATGCACATTTCCGACAGTAGAATGTAGAAAACTACACAGCACTATTATATACATACCACACGTAAAGGTGGAGATGCGGCCCCATATAGATATTTCTATTTGCAGATAAGTGTGTAATCGTAATCCCACTCCTGTACCATAATAGCACGACCGAGAAAAGGAGAGAGATAAATTCTTGAAAGATTACAATTACAAAGCACTTTAGAATTGCATAGGTAAGTGCTTGGAGAGATTCACCGTTGATCTTGATGTGTCTCCTTTTTGTACTTTGTTATATGCCAAAACCAAGGTCGAGAAGAAGAGCCTTTATTTCACGTTCCTTCGTATGTAAAATGTATTTAAAAATTGCATGAGGCTATGGGAATAGAAAATTTTACAAACTATGGATGATACATAGTTGAGAAGGAAACTTATACAAATATACCATGCTGTCGTTGTCATTAAAATATTGCCTAAACTTTACATTATATTGCAGGTATTTTTTCCATGATCACGATATTCTATTTTTATATTTTTATCCTAAGGATGATTACAGAGACTACTACATGACAAACGATTGGTACACTTTTTGTAATATTTATTATTGCATATGTATATCGTTTATATATGCAGAATGTTGGTAATTTAATACCGTGTGCAGAAATTTATATATGCATCTATAGCCTATATATAATTTTTTCATTTTTCATCCCAGGCAACTTCAGATTTCATTACTTTTCTATGTGATTAGCTATTTCATTTGAGGCCTATTCCCTCCAAAATAACTTTTGTTAGTTTCGAAATATAAACATACAAGTATGCCAAGCAAAATTCTAACGATTCTAAGCATATAAATTTAATACATTTTTGATATTTCTTCGAATTATTTATTTTTATTCTGGGACACACACACAGTCATTTTGCATGATATCATGCAGTGTTTGTTGGGCAATAAAGTAACAAGTATGTGTAGATTTATGTATTGTGTGACGTACATTTAAAAAAGATGCATTTTTGCCCGCAAAATAGTGGATAAAAAAATGAAAATGGCTACATATGTATTATATGGTTACAATAATTATTACAATTTAGAAACGGCTTAAATTGTGAATTCATACTATGAGACACAAGTTTGCTGTGTTAATTGTGTACACACATTTTTTGTAGGGAGAAATGCATACAAAATATTTTATAATAATCGTAGTGAAAGTTTCTTGCGTAATGGCAATGCAAATCTATATAAATTTGCAACGTGTAAATATGCATATAGGCACTTGCGTTTCTTATAAAGGAAAATAAATATCCACCAAATGTGTAGTAAAAAGAAGTAGGGATCTATATTCAGATTTTTTTCAGAAAAAGAGATGAAAATAAATAATCTATACAGTATACGTAGCTAATATAATCGTAAGCTATGAAATATTTCTACACAGTAGTACACAGTGACATTCCTATGGTCTTAGATAGCTGAGATAGAGTTAACCTCCAGTAAATGAAAAATATGAAGCCTTTTATCAGTCCGTGCAACGTCTCTCCAGCTCCAGCTCCAGTGCAACGCTCGAAATCCAGACCGCCGGATACAGATCTTGAGGAAAAATGAAAGTACAGATACAGATACACAGAGCAGATCACTGTAGATATGCACCTTACGGATTTAGATAGTTCCTATAGATGAGTAGATGAGTAGACTAGACCGTTGATTGTATGGAACGGATGCATTAGCAATGTATTAGTGTTCCAGACCTAAGTACCATCCACTTCCCCGCAAGACTGATAGGTTCCTATGAAATGCTTCCAAATTAACGATCCAATAAATTGAGAGGGGAAAAAAATTGAAAGTCTTAACTAAGACGGATGGAGGGAAATATCCGTGAGACTCGGAGTGAGACTGACGTTAACTTACATTTCACATCTTCAATATTCTTCCTTTCTTCATAGGGACAATACAAAGGTAATAAGGAGGCACATACATCTCTCTAGAGTCTAGAGCGTAGCTATATAGCTATAGGCATGCCGATGCTACATATACAAAGGGATATGGCATACCAATGCATTTTGGTACAGTGAGCGGGAGTGTGACGTTAAGTTAGATAAAGTTAAAACGTTAAAGCAATGCAGACAGCTTTCTCTCCTTTTTTTTGGTTTTTTTTTGGGTAAAAGCATTACGTCGAATTTGAAATCGAAGTAGACTTCGATTATCTAGAATAATTTTGGAGTAAGCAGTGTCTGTCTGTCTGTGCCCGGTTCTTAGTATTTTAGATAGATACGCACTCCATTTAGACCTGCTTAGTCTCTTTATATACCTACCTCCTACTCCTACCCCACTAATGGCAAATGGGTTATTTCCACATTGTTTTCTAAGCCATTTACTTGTACTTGTTGAGGGCCTGGAGCCATATAGGGTAAGAGATGAGTCAAGGGAAAGTGGTTTGAAGTTTTTAAGAGTGTATATATAATACTACCCCTTTGAGTCTCCACATATTCTTCGTCAAAAGATCAGGGAAATTGTTTTGTTCCATCACCATCTTTATTGTAATTGACAGCTTGGAGTGGAGCTCCTCATTCTTGTGCAAATTGCCGCATAAGTGTCTTGGAGAATACTGCAGATTGTGTATTTGCCATTTGCGCCTGAGAAAGATAGGTAGTTGTGCTGGGTAGATTCGTTCAGATGGTAATATGTCGGTTTGAGTCATGTTGTCGACTGGTACTGGTACTGGTCCTTTTCACTGTTGTTATTCCGAGCATGTAAATAATTGGAGAGGAAGCCTCAAACCAAAGCCCCAAACCAAAAGCAGAGGAGAACCAATATGCTTTTGGAAACCATTATATTATAGAGCTAAGAATGATAAAGTAGGGAGGCCGCCGTGGTTTGGAAGTGACTTGGAAGTTTCCAAGTGCATCTCTCTTTCACTTCAAACTTGGAACTTTCCCTCACCACAGAACAAGCAAAGCCAAAGCATGACTGGTACTGGTGAGCAGTTAGAAGAATGGATCTTCATGATGACTTTAAAAGTTTTCTGTTTTGTTGTATACGTGTACAAGTCTAACTGACTAGTGGATGTGAATTTACATTCATGCACATGACTCCATACCAACACTTGACTTCTTCACGGAACGTCTTCATTTAATATTGTGTGTAGCGGGTACAAAAGAACGCGTAGTAGTACTTACGTATGTACGTATAGGAAGAAGCATTAATGCAGAATATATAGGAGATTAAAATGGAATTTTCCGCAACCACCGAAATTTAAATGACCACACTCCCCACTCTTCATAGGATTTCTATTTCTCTTGTATACTTCTCATTGCCAGGGCCGGAGGAAGGAATTGCTTTTAGGCAGCAATTTGTTTCCATATTAAAGCCACAATTTTGATTTTATTGATGTTTTTTTGGTAAAGCAAATTGTTGTATTTACATGTTTTAGAAAAATGAAAAATGTTCTTTCTACTTGATTCAGAAAAGTTTAAAATGTTATTTTTACTTGGTTCTGAAAAGTGCAAAATGTTCTATTTACATGTTTTGAGAAAAGAGTTAAATGTTTTATTTCCATGTTTTGAGAAAAGAGTTAAATGTTTTATTTCCATGTTTTTGAAATGTACAAAAAACTTTATTTGCATGTTTTTGAAAAGTGTAAAATATTTTATTTACCTGTTTTTGAAAAGTCAAAATATTCTATTTACATGTTTTTTGAACATTCAGGGCTGCCTGCGTTGGCCGCATTGTCCGGCCCTGCTTATTGCCTTACTTGATGCTACAAAAACAAGATCATGAGGTTGCAAAAACACATACACAATTCTAGTTGCTAATCTCAAGTGCCCAGAGTTTAATAGGACATTAAATATCACTAGGTTCCGAAAACATATATGCAATTCCCATTTGATTACATAATGTGACTGAACTCTCTAAAGTAGATAGTTACACAGACAACAATGTCATGCAGTAACTGCGTACAAAAATAATAAGTGAGGATATAAATGGATGGTTTAAATGTGTATGATTAGGACATTGGCTATAATTATTACTCCACTTAAGTAGTAGGTTAGGTACATTCAAAAAAGTGGGTCATGAATCTGTATGGAACCTCACAATGAATGGGAGTCAAAGGAGAAAATTGGGAATAAAAATATTGACAATCTTGTTAATAGAAAATTACATACAAGTATCTCCGCGTCGTCTTGGAGTTTGATTTTTAGATGTTTTTTTGCCTACGGCTTTGCATTGGCGGGAGCATTTACTCCTGTTTCCTTTGCACTGATGAATAGTATCCTAGAAGATGTCGTGGACTCGTGAAATGGAAATTACCCGGAGACCTGAAGAAAAAAAGACACAGGCTGTAAATTTGTTGCCCAGCGCAAAAATTGCAATAGTGTGTCATCGAATATAATAGTACCTAATTTTTATTCTACTGGAAATTATGTGATTTAAATGGAATTGGAACTGGACGTTGTTCCTAGGGTAATTGATTCCAATTCTCTCTTCTTTCAATTCAATGAAAATAGGGCATGCCAATTCTTGTGTGTAGGTGGGTAGGAAGTATTTTTGTAGTTATAGAGCTGAAATTGTAAATCTAAATACCTAAGCCAACATCTGGAGTTGCATAGTATGTACCTACCTGCGTAGTATATGAGGGATAAAGGCAACCACTGCAATGTCTGGAAGGCTTCCGCTCTTCGGTTGTCAGTGCTGACTAGTGAGACTGAAACTGAAACCATTTCTGAAAGAATTTATGTGAGAGAAGGTAATAAGATATAATGTCTTGAGCAAATTAGAAATAGAAACAAGAAGGAATTAGCGTTATGTAAGATGGAGGCGGAAGACAGGAAATGTACCATGTTTTGTTGCGTAGGTAGGAACAGGAACCTGTAGTCTTTGAGATTGCTTCCGTTATTTTTTTTAACCCATTCCAATGTAATGTATTTTGTACATCTGTAAACCATATTGTGCATTTTGGACACTGGGCATAGTTGCAGTGCCGTAAAGGAGTAATTGGTAGTTTGATGGCACCAGTTGCCAGTCGCTGCTCTACTTTGTCACCATGGATATCCTTCTCATCATTATTACAGGGAAAATATGAGAACGTGAGTCAAGTTATGAATGACACAATATGGTATCTAATCTAGGAAGTCAGGAAATATGAGTAGGTGGAAATAAAAAAGTTGCTATGATTTTTCTCGGTTTTTTTACGGCTCAATCAAAGGTAAGATGAATTATTGCTCATAGCTCATGCCATAGAGATGGAGACGGACACGGCATGACTGACATGACTGAGTGGGTGGGTATTCGGTAGTGGAATGAGAGTAAAGTCCAACATTATTAATTCCATCCATCCATCCTCAGCACGGCATCATTATCGTTATCGTTATGGTTTTTTTCCTTTTGACTTTTCATTATTTTTAATGAATTTGTACAATGCAATGTGATCGTGATGAGATAGGAGGTTACAGAGATACAAAAAGTAAGAAGTGGAAATATATAGATGTATTATAGATAGATAGAGGGATTAGGATCATGACGATGATATTAATATCTTTCTTGTCCTGATCACATGATGATCATCCGCTCGAGCTGAGATTATTGTAACATTTTGAATTCCAAATGGATTTTGGAATGTGCGAGCTCACAATAAAAAGAAAAACCTATGATTTGATGTGTAGTATATAGTGGATGAACCAATTGTCTTGAACTGCTTCCGGATTTTTTTTCTGTTTCATTGTTTTACATGTAGTAGATAAATGGGAATGGCGGAAACAAATATAACTATTATATTGTAGGCATTCTATAAGTGGGTTTGTTTCCTACTAACATTATTAGATAGGTAGGTAGGTACATACATTGTAAAGGTTCGAGTAGGTATATACCTATAGCTTTCTTTCCCATAAATGATGAGGCTATTGATACTAGTGACACAGTGAACTGATTAAAAGTGTACGGTGCAGTGAATCGTAACAGTATTAACGGTAACGGTAATCTTCACCGTAAGCGTCAACGTTCTTGGAAAGATATAAGTCGAGGGCGTATTGGCTCTGGCTCAGTATTGAATACGATGTGTTACACTGCACTGAAAATTGGTAAAATGATTTTTGCTGTCAAATTTTTGAATTTAAAAATTTTAGCAGTTAAAAATATTGGAAGGAAAATGGATCAGAGCTAAATATAGACTTGCTGGATGGAAATATGTGTTACGAAAATTGTTAAAAATGTACCATCGTAAAACTGACACTAACATAGAAAATTGTACCCTCTGTTGTTTTTAGGTTTGTCCTGAGCTTAGTAACAGCGAATATTTTAATCTCAAGCATGATTGCTCCATTAATACTTTTCGAGAAGATTCTCAATCAATACCTTCTCCTCCCGTGTGTGTCGGAAGTCATTTCGGTGGTCTCGAATACAGTAATATTCTCGGCAATTTTCTCCACGCTGCTCATTGCTGTGGACCGCTTCTACGCCGTGACGAGTCCCCTTCACTACAGTATGACAATCACAAGGAGTCGAAGTCAGATCATGATTGTGGTGGCGTGGATCAGCGGAGCCCTCCTGTCCCTCCCGTACATTGTCATCTGTACGATACCCTTTGACTCGGAGCTTCATCACAGTCTCCATGTCTTCTTCAACGTCGTCCAGATTTTCCTGGGCTACCTCTTCCCCTTCGTGGGACTCTGCTGGCTCTATTTCCGAATGTACAATGCGGCTCATCGGAATAGTGAGCGGACGCGGAAGCACAGTATTTCCGGGGAGCTCCTCACCGTCATGGATGGATCCACGAGCATGATTCCGCAAGGGATTGACTTTTTAACTCACTACATGAATCCCTTCTCAAAGGCCCCGATGGCAGGAAGTGTGGCGCCGCCGGTGACCCCGGCCGCGAAAAAACATCGACGAAGAAGTTCTAATGGGAGCTCCTCCTCCCTTCTATTCCGGGAGGAGGGTCGTGCAATTAAAACTGCCTTTCTTGTTCTTGCATCATTCCTCCTCTGTTGGACACCGCACTTCTCCTTCATGCTCGTTCAGGAGATCGACATTATCCGGAAGAATTTCATTCATATTGTTCGACTCTACGGGGACTGGACAAGATTTTTCGGTGTGGGTGGGATGCTCCTCTCCTCGGTCGTCAATCCTTTCATCTATGTATTCCGTAATAAAATGGCTTGTAAAGAAGTTTCAAAGCTCCTCTGTGGCTTCTTGAGAGAGCGACGGTACAAGAATGGGGGGAAGAATCAGCCGCTTCGTCGCTATGAGAGTGGGTCAAGTCGAAGCACGAGTGAGTACCCCGCTCACAATCATCCCCTCCTCCATCATCACACATTTACACCCAGCACCAAAAGTCCAAAGAGATCCTCCATGAAGTCCCTCACACCGCAGAGCTCATTAAATTCCACGATTACAAATCTGAACAGCACCGCCCCCGACTCCCCCCTCATCATGAATGGGTTGAACGGAGGGAATAATAATTGTCCAAATGGAGTTTGTAAACCTCCCTTCCTCCGCTCCCTCACCCTCCCAGAGCAGTCCCAGCCTCGAGTCAAATTCCCGCCAAATCTCATCCGTCAAAAATCCTATTATCAAAGGTCAGCAGGGTCGAATGAGTTGACGCCGGCACTGAGTCGGAAGTCCCGATTTGTCCGGCAAGACTCCATCTGCTCCATCATGTCCAATGACTCAGTCCTCATGATTTGTGCCGAGGATGGGATTTCCGTGTCGGAGATTGGGGTGGTGGGAGTGGTCACGTCGTCAGGGGGAATGACCCAGCCAAATGTCAACACGGGTCGTTACCATCGACAAGATTCAAATTTCAGTGACGTATCTCATAGAACTACGGACAGCGGAGTCGTCATTGACATGGGGAAAGGGTTGACTATGATAATGAATGGGACGAAACCTCCCACAGACGCTGACACCAACAATATCACACCCCAACATTATCAGAGTCAGACAGATAACCCACCATCAAATTGTAATTCAAACTCAAGCCCATGTCATAATGATCAACTTCCATTCCTCCAGACAACTATATAGATGTTAATTATATACATACATACAATATATTATCATAGATGAGAGAAGTCGACAAATTAAATTTAATCGTGTAGAGTATATTATAGATAATATTATTATTGTTATACATTATAAATATATTATTATGGTCCTTAACCAAGTGATAACATTTTAGACGCGTTCTATGATTTTGATTCAAATTATAAGTATCATTTTAAATTAAACTATATTAATACCAAAGCAGAAACCGAATAATCATGGTAGGTAACTTTAAACTATATAACTAACTAAATATATTACAATGAACATGTAGGTTGTATGCGCATATAATTATGCCTATGTTTTATATTGCTCGGATGCTCTAAAAATTCTATGTAATTATATATAAATGTGTACGTGTAATTACCTACATTACAACAGGAGAACCACCAGTACCAGTTAAATATGTAATTAAATATCACAGAGGAAAAGGTTGAGAGAAACACAAAATATTGGCATTATAGTATGATACATATAGATAACATAGAGAGTGCATAGCTATAGATTGCAAAACGTTGTAGTCAGTTAGAATTTTACATAATGAAATAGATGTATAATAATTGATAATTGTAGCTATGTAGGGATTACTACTATACATTACATTCCTCCTCCCATCCTTTTTTTTCTCTTGTAATCTCCGAAAAAAAATCGATTGTAATTGTAAAATTTAATACGATCACACGATGATATTATGTATAGATCATAATAGGGAAAAAAATATGATAAAAAGACTGGGTCCTGTATGAGACACTATATGTATTATATTGCTAGCGTAAAAACCTGCACGTTCGATACCGATATTATAATTATTTCACACATACTTGATTATGATTATACATCTTGTAAAATGTTATTATGTAAATACTTTTGGGAATTTAAACAAACAAATAAAAATGCTTAAACTCATTATATTATGATTATTGTTATGATTACCTGTTACACTATTCTACTAGTGTCTGTACTTTAAAAAAAAAGTATTTCAATGTACCTCGATGTGGACCTTTGGCCGCTGAAAAAATAATCATATAAATTACTCAAAGCAAAAAAAAAGTGTAAAAAATGCATCATGTACCTTGTCAATGTCTGATATTAAATTATGTACTATTAGTAAATTGTTATAGGAGTTCGTGTGAAAATGAACACTCTGCCAATGATGTGAATACTGAAAATAATATTGCCATATAGAAAAATATGCTAATTAAACCTATGACCTTACCTATATGAATTATACTGATGTAGTATCTAAATTATTCCTATTATAATTATATTATTGTAATTTATTACTTATTGTTACATGATATACATGTAGATATAGCTTATTTTAGACTTTTTATTAGATAGTATACTTACATGACATAGTTTTTGATTTCGTTGTGTTCATTAACCATTATTAAGTTAACTTCAAACCAAAGATTTTGTTTTTGTAATTTAAAGACGTGTTAAGTATGTTGTAAGTTGTGGTATGTTGTAATTCAACATACAGGGATAACACATTTACTATTGTTTTTAACTATTAATGGTATTGATGATTGACTTATTTGATTTATTTTCTCCCTTTTTAAGCTGTACTAACACAGTACCTTTAGAAAGTATAGTAAAGAGATGAAACCAAATATTTATTTTCTGGTCTTTTAATTATTGTCTTTGTCTTTGTATTAATTTGTTTAAATTAAAGAAATAGCCCACAATACTATTTAATTAAGTTACTATGTAGAAGAACACCCAAATAAAATCTAGTCCAGTATGAATATATAATCTTTTACCTGTCACACTATCAAACAGGATGTGATAAAAAAGTTTTGCTTATAAAATATTATGATTATTATTATAAATAATTACTATATATTGAACAATTGTTTTGCACTTTAATTAATTACAATTACGTATTACTTGTATTATTTTAAAATTTTGTATTTGTGAGTCGTAAAATGATTTGATTGTAACTTAAAACATACACACTGCTCTTTGAAGTATTTAACTTAATATGCCGTGCTTCAGATATACAACCTAAGTATACCTTGGTTTATTATAAAACGTAAAATATAATATACAAGTACGTTACCTATACCTTATAGTATATTATAATTATTATATTTTCTAATGATTCGTTGGGGAAAAAAACTGGCTGACAAAACAAAAATGTGACAAGACACAACCAGAATTTTGAATAATAATTATTATCATGGTAAATGAAATGACTACTTACGATTATGATTCAAATACTTTAGGTTGTGTATACTTACGTCTTACTATGTAGAGTTACAGTGGATCTCAATGTAATCATATTTGAATAATTTTATTAAAGAGAAATAGAGAGTATCAGTATATACTTAGCGACCAGAATACAAGTATGTAACTAAACAGCTCGGTTGGTTGCTTAAATTTTAAAACCCATAAAAAAAATAAAATATGTGGTACTTATGTACTTATGTACCTACCTAGGAAGGAGGATGATAACTCTATGGAGAGAACTATAAATTATTGTAAGATCAAACAAACTGAAAAAGTATGAAAGTATATTTATTTTGGAAACCCAAATAAATGGTGTTGTTGTTGTAGACGTACATTATACTCAACACTATGTACTCAAAGTATTCATTATTATTGTAATTAAGCTACACCAAAATGAACTAATAAATTTTTTTGTTCATGTGAATAATACACTTTTCATCTCAAGTAGCCCTCATTCTCATTTCTCATTTTTTTAAAGCTTATGGAGGCACATTCGTGCAGTTTGATTTGGCATAAACGTATTAACAGGGAGCATACATAATATTAATTACAATATAATATATATCATTATTGGAAATATTTGTCTTCTCTATTAATATTCTCAGTTCTACAATTTGACAGCTGCATAATTATTTTATTTGAACTATGTTGGCTTGGTTGGAGTTGGAGATGGACGTAGGATTTCATAAGCAATTAGATTATATTCATACGCATATATAGTTTTGGGATTAGATAGAGCCCGGCCTTTGAGTTATAATTAAACATTATTTAAAAATATAATATGAAATATGAACACAATTAAAATTGCAATTGAGGCTCTCTTGGCTGATTGGCTGTTTCTGTTTCAAAGATTATTAAAATGTTTAACACCTCACTTCAATCCTAATGGCTATATGGAAAGGTTAAAAAACGTAAATTTTATGAAAAAAATAGTATTTAATTTTGTATTAATAACATAAAATATAATTTTCGTTCAAACATTTACTTACAACTATGATTATGTTCTGTCAGTTCAGTATAGCTATTTTATGTGGATGATACTATGATACATATAAGCTTGTACAGTGTACACGCATGTTCAAATTTAATATCACGATATACACGACAACTAAGTATTTAAATTTTTCTTAAAATTATTGCAGTTTCATTTTCGTTTTAATTTATAGAAATTAAAAATCAGAAAAGTTTGATTAGCACCAGTGGCGGATACAAAGGGGGGCCTAAGAGACTTTAGCCCCCCCCCTAAGAGAGACCTTTTTAACATTGCGGAGATAGGAGCGGCCATTTTCCAATATGGCCGCTTAACATTATTAGCCCCCCCCCTATGACAAAATCCTGGATCCGCCACTGATTAGCACCCAAATTATATGTTCGGTCTAAAATATTCCGACGTTTTCGATGGAGGTGGATGATTTCTTGATAAAGTCAATCAAATGTGATTCAAGTTTAAGTAATTTCATAAAAAAAGTCCCAGAATGGTGGTAGTATCAATTTTTCCTGGCTAAAGATTGATATAAAACTTATACCGGAGAATTATGAACTTGGTGGAAACAATATTGATTTCTCGATCGAGGCACGTAGCGTAAAAATTGTGAGTTGGGGAATTGTCGCTGATGAATGACCGTTAGACTACGCTGAGTTTCATGTTTACATGTTTCATATATTACTCACAGACTCACTCCCATCTCCACATGATCACTCCCCCCGCCAAATTTCGAGGTTATTTTTAGAGTTAGTACTTTCTTAGTTTCTTCTTGATTCTTCTTGACTTCTCTCACTTCGCTATTCTTTTCGTCGTCTAATTAAATAACTAATTGTGATTAAGGCGGTGGGCCTTGTCGTTTGAGCAGTTTGCGGTAAGTTCGTTTTTAATTTACGTAAATTATATAATAAAACAGTTTTAAACATACAATTTAGTGCATGAGTCCACTGAAAAACATCAATTTTAGGCGTCTAAATATATTTAAAAAAATAACTAATTGTATCAGTACTTAACCTTGCCAGAGCTATAATCAGGGTTCGGTTTTACCACCTGGAGAATGAGTTTTGCCATGCCAAGCGGGAGAAACCATGTTATAACATGGCAAAAGGTGTATTAACATGGTAAAACATGGCAAAATTGCAAAAGTAGTCATATGTAGACTAAAACCAATATTTTTCGCTATATTTCTAACATTTATTTATTTCTCAACATTTAAAATGATTTTGTTGTAATATATGTCTGCAAAGATTACTAAAAGTACAAATACTAACTTGAAAAACAAAATAACTTTAATAAGATGTAAGGTAAATAAAGTTTCGAGTTTTAGCAATGTTTTGACCACAATTTCTGAATTCGAACTAAATATACTTTACCTAGAGTCAAATATTCTGTAGTTATATTAAAAACTTAATACAGTTACTTATATATAGAACTCACTTTAGCAATAATGATCACCATACAGCTCCTGATTCACCTCCTCCTCTGATACACCAAATAAACATTCTTCCTTATGGAAACTTAAATATAATAATTTCAATAATTCTATAGAATATAGCTTTTGCTAAAACTGAAATTGTATAGGTAGTAAAAAAAACCAAACTAGTTTATTCTGTTTTGCGCGGGCAGCAGACTCATGAATTCGATTTCGAAGTGTACGATAGCAAAATGATGTATATAAATAGCGGGAACTACAAGACACCCGACAGCCGACGAAATTCGGGACAATCTACCCGACGGTCGTCGGGTGGAAGTGCAAGTCACCCGACGACAATTACTGCAACCCACCCGACCGCCAACGATTTTCTGCAACCTACCCGACGCCCGAATTCTGCAACTGACCCGACACCCGAATTTTCATCGGGTGAGCTGCAACCTAGCCGACGAAAATTTCTGCAACTCACCCGACCGCCGACGATTTTCTGCAAGTCACCCGACGTACGTCGGTACAATCCACCCGACGGTCGTCGGCTCAATATGCAACTTGCCCGACGATTTTTTTTCAATTTCCCCGTGAAATATGTTATTTTAATGTTTTTGAACCACTTTGCATTTTTAAGACTAATCCTTTATCAATTCCTTTATTTAGTGGACTAGATTTAAAATATTAAGTTGTGTAATTGCACTTTGTTTCAATACAGACTCATCACAAAATACTGAAAATACGCGTGTAGGACATTTGCTACCCAGAACCAAAAGTAGGTCATTTGCTGCTCACGGTGAAACCGAAGAGCTACCCATTTACAAAGGAATTGAAACTACACATCGCTCAAATGGGTACCCAAACATTTAATTATATATTGTGCTGAAAAGATATACAAATTAATGCAGAACTGTGGTTTTATTCCATGTTAATTTGCACATATTTCACTATCTAAGTTATAGACACAATATTCTTAGTCAATCGTACCCCCCGACACAAGTCGGCTAAGTACAATTAACTATGAATAATGTGTCTAAAATGTATACATTCACATAAACTTTGTAACATATTTCATGTAATTCATCAACATGCATTTTATAGTAAAAATTTTAATAGTAATTAAATAATCTGAGACATTCAATGCAATGGTTCAAACACAGAGATAGTATACAGAGGTAGTACACAGGGTATACGGACATTTTCCCCCCGGACACTTTCCCCCGGACATTATCCCCCCCGGACATTTTCCCCCTAGGACATTATCCCCCCGGACATTATCCCCCCATGCAGCAACCCTGGACATTTTCCCCCCAGTCCAAAAATGAAACAGTTTAATAATACAAGAAGCTACTGGAAGACGTCCACAAAAAAGAACTCAGAAGGCGTTCAGGAAAGGCTCAAGTACATTTGCGTTAAGTATAGTGAAGGTTCTATGAGCGTGGATACGTTCCTTTGTAGTGTCGGGCACTCTATTAGATTTAGTTTTTTAGTATTTTTACGACAGCCCAAGATTTATTTAATAATTTTCACTTTTTAATCAATTTTTTTGAATAATTTTATAATGCACGAAAAAGTTTTTATATTTAGAGCTAATGGTGCCTTACTATTAATAATGACTTAAATAGTTGAGTTTTTCACTGTCTTATTACCTATTATCTTGTAACTAGACATTTTGTACGATGTCAGTATACACATGTACCTACAGAATTCTTAGGCACATGGGAGATACAGTGCAGTACATATTATATATTATACAAATTTGTAAGTTTGCTAGTAACTATTAACTTTGAGGAATATTATTATTGTCTAAGGTGCTTTTTTCAATATAGTTTTCTACATTTTTGAATTTATATTTAGTTTTAATACGCATATTTTGCTTCAGGTTTAATAAATTTTAGATTAAATTGGATATGTGAGGAAAGCATTTAATGATTTATCACTTTATACTATAACAGTATGCATCGTAGCATCTTAAATACGGGTATAATATAAGATTATTGTCGTTGCCTAAAACATAAATAAAATCGAGATACGCTGACTTTACTTTTCGTTTTATTTGTGCACTACACTCACACCCATAGTCACATTTGGTTGCCCTTCAAAGTCTGTTATGTTTGAGGTTAGGTTAGGATATGAAGAGGGGGTAGGGGGTAAGAAAAACTGACTAGAAACGGTAAGGTTATACTTTTTCCTCCCTGCTTCGGCGCCTTCGGCGGGGCCGCCTCCGGCGGCTGAGGGAAAATTATAACCTATTACCATGCTATTACTAAAGAAAAAAACACTGTAACAATACAATTTTTTCCGAATCTTATAAAATAAGTAAAACGCACACAGTGTCTAGTAACTTATGTTTAAATAGAAATCAAAATTAAAAATCTTAACCGCAAAACTAGGTTTTGAAGACGCTCGGCAGTGAACTAGCAACTGGCAAAAGTGACTGACTAATTGTAAGTCACTATTGCCTACCTCTGTGTACTATCTCTGTATACTACTTCTGTGTTTGAACTCAAACCCCACCAAACCCACCTGCCTAAAGTAGTTATTTTTCCCTTCCCCTAATCTACGCCTGTTTTAATTTTTTTTAGCCCAATGAATGTTTAATGTACCCCACCAGCCGACCACAATGCTATCCACCCCGATGAGCTCCTGAAATCAAAAGTTCCCTAATATCCAAAACCAAATTTCAGCATCGGGCAACATCGGGCATCAGAGACCATCAGGGTCCAGGGTACACAAAATAATGTTAGTTACGCCTTTCAGCTTTTAAATATTCAAGTGCAAGGTTATCTTTAAAATCTAATGCATGATAACGCACGAATCTCCCTGATGCAAGATTTTCCCTGGCAATTTTGCCCGATGATCGCACAATGTTGTTCGCGTTCACTAAAATTCACCACGACAGCCCTGATCCAAGGACACATAAGAAAATATTCCCCCGATGCTATCCGATGTACAGCTTATTGTGCGCGCTCAATTAAAATGTTCATCCTGGATCAGTACTTTTTGTTCACTCTGATTTGCAATACTGTATTGAATGTCTCAGATTATTTAATTACTATTAAAATTTTTACTATAAAATGCATGTTGATGAATTACATGAAATATGTTACAAAGTTTATGTGAATGTATACATTTTAGACACATTATTCATAGTTAATTGTACTTAGCCGACTTGTGTCGGGGGGTACGATTGACTAAGAATATTGTGTCTATAACTTAGATAGTGAAATATGTGCAAATTAACATGGAATAAAACCACAGTTCTGCATTAATTTGTATATCTTTTCAGCACAATATATAATTAAATGTTTGGGTACCCATTTGAGCGATGTGTAGTTTCAATTCCTTTGTAAATGGGTAGCTCTTCGGTTTCACCGTGAGCAGCAAATGACCTACTTTTGGTTCTGGGTAGCAAATGTCCTACACGCGTATTTTCAGTATTTTGTGATGAGTCTGTATTGAAACAAAGTGCAATTACACAACTTAATATTTTAAATCTAGTCCACTAAATAAAGGAATTGATAAAGGATTAGTCTTAAAAATGCAAAGTGGTTCAAAAACATTAAAATAACATATTTCACGGGGAAATTGAAAAAAAATCGTCGGGCAAGTTGCATATTGAGCCGACGACCGTCGGGTGGATTGTACCGACGTACGTCGGGTGACTTGCAGAAAATCGTCGGCGGTCGGGTGAGTTGCAGAAATTTTCGTCGGCTAGGTTGCAGCTCACCCGATGAAAATTCGGGTGTCGGGTCAGTTGCAGAATTCGGGCGTCGGGTAGGTTGCAGAAAATCGTTGGCGGTCGGGTGGGTTGCAGTAATTGTCGTCGGGTGACTTGCACTTCCACCCGACGACCGTCGGGTAGATTGTCCCGAATTTCGTCGGCTGTCGGGTGTCTTGGTATTTTTACTGATTGCCAGTTTTACCATGTTATAACCATCTGTTGCCTTACCTGTATTAACATGTTAATACCATGGTATAACTACCGTTTTACCCAAGGGTGGTTATACCACCTCCGAACCCTGGCTATAATATGGACACTCCGTCCACTTCGAGGTCGGCCTCAAAAAATTCTATGTTTGAATTTTGAGGGCATGCAGAATTTAAGTATGCTAAAAGCCAGTTCTGTGGGGTATTTTTCTAGATTTAAGAGAAAAATTCAACCAAAAATGTTGTGCCCAGGTAGGTATAGAAAGAATTTCTCAAGGGTTTAAATGTGCCGCTTCACTTGCATTAGACGAGAATTGATATACATATGTAAATTTCTCACCAGGAAGCCCTCACATATACATACCAATATTGTAATGTTACCCAAAAGACACAAACTTCAAGTAAAATGTGTAGTTTTTTATGCTGATCATTTCTGCGTATGCACAAAAGGTATGTGACCTTTACTTTATGATTTTTTGTAGGTCAAAGGTCACGATATTTATTTTGGCACACAATTACTTACAAAAATTAGGTGCAATATATAGTTTTTGATGACGATCATTTTTGCGTATGCATTAAAGGTAGAGGACCTTCGCTTAAAATGTTTTGCAGGTCAAAGGCCTTGATAGTTGTTGGCACACAATTACCAAAATTAGGCACAGTGTGCAGTTTTAGATGCTGATTATTTCCATTTATACAATAATGTAATGTGACCTTCACATTAGGAGTTTTATAAGTCGAAGGTCAGCTTGATTTGATTTTATTTAGGTTCGGTTAGGTTAGGTTTTATTTAGGTTAGGTTAGGTTTTATTTAGGTTAGGTTAGGTTTTATTTAGGTTAGGTTTTATTTAGGTTAGGTTAGGTTTTATTTAGGTTAGGTTAGGTTTGACGTAATACTACGATTGCTAACTTAACTCAATTAAGTCATTTAGGTACACTTACTTGATTAAAAGAGAAAATTAAAAATTAAGAGCATTGTTGCGTCAAAACTGCAGTTTTATTAATAATTTGATACAAATATATGTTCATTGTTAAAATAGTGGCAGTAAGACGTCATTAAGTATTAAAACAATTTAATTATCTTTAAGACAAGTATGGCACACCTGAGATAATTTCATGTGTCCATCACATGCATTCTTGCCACACTCATCGCATTTCATGCGGCATCGTTTGTTGCACGTACGACATCCACCACGAAAATCAGCAGATGGTGGAATCGGAGGGCGCACAGCTCCCATTATCACCATGGATGACGTTACACTTCTGTAATATGTATATGTGGTTATCTTTCTATTCAGTTTACGTTTAGATTAGGTTAGGTATAGCTCAGTTTTAAGATTAGATTAGATTAGGTTTAGGCTCGGTGTAGCTAATAAGATTTTGTTAGAATGGGATGTAGAATGTTTTTTTGTATAAAATGTGTACTCCGTTTGTACCTGTGCAAGTTTGAAAAACTTCTTTGCATTATCTGTGGAGATATAATGGATTCAGCCAACTCTTCAAGGAAATTCTGGCGACGGCCAAGGTTGTTTGCTTCCCAGCGCGGACTCTTTTGCCTCCACATAATATAGGCGTTTAACGCAGCAACGTCAACAAGATGAAAAAAAATTTTTACTGGCCAACGTCTAGAAGGTCTTTGGCAGGTGTATTCACCAATCATTTGGTCCACGGTGTCAACGCCTCCTAAAAAACATGTATAAAGCTGTAAACACGCATTGTTGTACATACCTTACTGCTTAAACATATACACACAGTTTGCGTCATTACCTTTGGTCGCATTGTAGTGTAATATGAGCTCCGGCTTGTGAGGCGGCGTTGTACATACAGAAGGATTTGTGTGCAAAGTAGACATAGCCAAGACTATCCTATTTTGCTTAGCTTGATAGGCTGCAAGCAAACAGCTACCACTATAATAATATTTAGTGGTATGAAGAGCTTCTTTTTCCTTTTGGGGAACCGAAACTGCTGCTGGAAATTTCCTTCTGCCTTTTCGAATGGTGCAAACTAATGTACTGTGTTTTTCACATAAGTATAAACCGTAGGCGGTCCACATCTCTCGCGTTATTTATAGCCAGCAATGCTATTTTCTGCTACAACTATTATTCGCACGTTTTTAAATTACTGCAGCGGGAAAACACAAATACTTTATGTCAAGTTGTTGACGGATCAGACCAAGCTGGCAATTTAAAAAATTTTTAATTCAGCAATTATTAAAACTTTTTAAGTATTAATTTTTTAGTGTTGTTCGGGTAGTTATAAATAGTAGTAGTAGTAGTAGTAGTAGTAGTAGTTGATAGTAGTAGGTTAAATTTAATGTGGTTATAGTAGTAGATAAATATTACGGGTTGTAAAATTTATCTACTACTATGACCATTTCTAGTTTGTAGTGTTCAATTACGAGTGTTCGATGTAGTCAATTGCTGTTGTGTAGTAGTAGTAGTAGTAGTAGTAGTTGATAGTAGTAGGTTAAATTTAATGTGGTTATAGTAGTAGATAAATATTACGGGTTGTAAAATTTATCTACTACTATGACCATTTCTAGTTTGTAGTGTTCAATTACGAGTGTTCGATGTAGTCAATTGCTGTTGTGTGGGATTGTTATTGTTGTGCTGTTGTTACTTTTGTATTACTGTTATTATTGTTGTTTGCTGTTACTATTGTTGGTTGCTGTTACTTTTGTTGTGTGTTGTTTTTTGTTATTTTGTTGTTGCGGTTGTGTAAAATGGAAGAGTGTGTAAGTGAAGTGTCTGAAAATTCAAATGTGTATGATAATAACGGATCTGATGTTGCGGAGGGATGTGGTAATGAGAGGAGCAGTGATGATGAATGTGACGAAAATTTTAATGATGGATGGGATGAGAACAGTGACGGTGAAGATAGTGACGGCAGCTATTGTAGTGATGAAGAAATCATTAATAAAGGTAGTGATGTTGATGGATCAACGGATGACGAAAGTGAAGTAGATGATGATTGGAATGAAATGGATGATGGTTGGGATGAAATGGATGATGAAGAGGATGCAAATTATAATGATGTGAATGAGGATGACGGAAATGGAACACAAATTAATAAAAAATCTAGGAAGGACAAGAAAAATATTACATATGAACAAAAACTGATTGTACGTAAATTACGTGAATTCTTAGGAAATTTAAAAAAAGACATCGAAGTGGAATTAGGCTACAACCTTATGAAAAAAAAATATGGCAATGTACTTAAAACATGTGCATCTGTGTGTGGGATCTCAAAAGCTTCTGTAGCTAACATTATTAAATCAGAATGTGATTTGCCCAAAAAAAGGAAACCTAGGGCCCGAAAGCATGTGTGTAGTGAAGGGAATGTCAGTACCATTCGGCGTGTTGTTCTTGACTTTTATGCCAAGAAAACCTACCCCAATTTAAGTAAAATTCTATCAACTTGTAAAGAGGTTTCTGACTTTCCAATAATAAGTCGAACTACCTTATGGCGCTGGATGAAGAATGAGTGTAACTTTATGTTTAAAAAAGTTGGCAAAAAGCCAGTGTTTTTAGAAAGAGATGACATAAAGCAGCAGAGAAAGTATTATTTGGAAAAAATTAAAGACTATCGAGAACAAGGGTATTACATTGTGTATACCGACGAGACTTGGGCCTCACCTGACTTAACTCCTAGTAGATGCTGGCAAATGCTACTACACGAAGCGGAATTAAAAAACTTTACGGAATACACAACTTCCAAAGTAATTCAAAATGTAGAAGGATATACTGGCGGATTTATTGTTAAAGGAGGACAAGGCAGGGTTATTATAAACCATGCTGGTGGTAGTGCTGGGTTTGTGAAGGGCAGTGGAGTGGAGGACATATTTATCTCCAAAAAAGACTCCGCTGATTACCATTCATCAATGAATTCTGCACATTTCAACAAGTGGTTTGAAAACTTAGTGGACTGTGTTGAGGACAAAACAGTAATTGTTATGGATAGGGCCCCATACCACAGAGATCGTGTAGCTAGCACAGTGATGTGTAAGCTGTACCAAAAAAAAGATCAGTTAATATCCTCACTAATGATCCGAAACGTCGAAAAGCCTGAAGATGTGAAGGACTATCATGACATGACTAAAAAGAAATTAATTGAATGGTCAGAGAAACATCCTGTTAAGCTACAGTACCAAGTGGAGCGGATTGCTATGCTATCAGGCAAAGATGTAAAAGTACTGTGGCTTCCAGTAGCCCACTGTGAGTTAAATCCAATAGAGTTGATATGGAGTGTTGTGAAGGGGTACGTGGCCAAAAATAATTCCATCGGAGGGACTAAAAATGTAAAACGACTATCAGAAGAGTCTATTCAAGCTGTGACAGCTAAAGTTTGGGAAAATTGCGTTAATCACGCTATTAAGATTGAGGACCAAATGATTAAAAGAGACAAAGAGCTGGAAGACGCGGTGGTTCTTGACCTTAATGTCAGCGAGCCATTACAAAATTTATATATTTGAAGAAAAAAGAACTGATTAGGGCGTTACGGGGCATTAAGTGGATGCATCAAAGTGAAAACAATATTTTGTCAAAATTAATTGTAAAATCCTATTATTTGAGATCAAATTTTGTACATAAATGGTAATAAACAAACTCTTGGTATGTGAAAATTAAAAACGGTGATAATGGTGGCCTCACTTAGTATTAAATATATTTGCGTACCTTGCGTATTTCTTCTTACATAATCATTAAATTTAGCATAGCCTTAGCATAGAAAATAGCATGGAGAGGAATCATTGAGCAGAACTCAAAATCGTATTCTAAATATACAGCCGGTATCGCGGTGAGTGCGAGTGCGGTTTGCGGGGAAGATGAGAAATGGGACATACCTACTTCGGTCTACACTTATGTGAAAAGCACAGTAGTTTGATTTTCAAGAAGGAGGTCCGCAGCACTTTTAGAGCCAAAAAAGTTGTCTGCAGTAACACCACGTCCAGTGTTTAAAAAATTTTTCATCATGTCCATCAACACGCGCTTTCCCTGTTCACGTTCAGATACATCTCCTACCTTCCCTGTGTACACCTAATAATTGTAAAATTAAAAATTAAATTTTTGTTTAGGTTAGGTTAGGTTAGGGTAGGTTAGGTTAGGGTAGGTTAGGTTAGGTTAGGTTTTCTTGATATTTTTTCGTCTATTAGTCATTTATTAGAATTTTTAAAATTTACCTGCATGTTGAGGACAAATCTTGACTCCGCGTCAGTCATAGCCCACAGCTTTAGCCCATATCGTCCGGGTTTACTCTTCATATAAACTCTAGAAGAACATCTTCCTCTAAAGCCAACTAACATTTCATCAACCGTCAAATTTTCCTTCGGTTCGTAGATTTTGTATAGGTTGGAGGTAAAAAGATCAAACAAATCCCTGATTGGGGCCAACTTGTCTAGTACTTTTCTTTCAGCTCTTTTATTGATGTCGTCAAATCGTAAAAATTGTATCAATTCCTTAAACCTAGTGCGGCACATGGTGGCAATAAATGGGTGCTTCGCATACTTTGGATCGGATCTCCAGAGCTTTCCAATAGGGACTTTACGGCATTTTTGCACACCGGCCATGAGAAGCAGCCCCATGAAAGCTCTCAGTTCAATGACATCGGTTTCTTTCCAAAGCTTCAGGTTTCCCGGGTTATTGGCGTTCCATTCTTCACACACACTGAGGGCTTTAGAGTTTGTCCACTTGACTGCTTGGAGTAAAATGGAGTCGTCAATCATTAGATTGAACAGGTCTTGCATTGACTCCGCACCTAAAACTTCAGGAATACCGTACCGATTCCCAACACCTCCTGCTCGAGGAGTCCATGCTCGTACTACTCGTCTATTTTCAGTTTGAGATGGATGAGAATTCCACACAGTAGTCCTATCCTGGGCTATGAATTCCCTTTCAGAAACAGGAGGAACTGGTTCAAAAAAGGTTGTACCAAGTTGGCTCTGTGTAGAAAAAAAAAGATGAAAATTAATATAGTTATTTGTGTGTTCTGAGCTCATCATAACCTACCTTTACCAAAGCCTATTTATTACCCAATTTAATTGAACCATAAACTAGTGAAAACCTAACCTAACCTAATTAATAACTGTTGTAAACCTGCTTTAACGTAACCACAACCTAAATTTAATTAAACGTAAACAAAACTATTCTTCATTTACAAAAAAATACTACGCAATTTGATACAACCGTTTAGAAAACTTAACGCAAAATCAGATTCCAACTTACTGAACGAAAAATAGGATCATCTTCTTCGTCAAAAAGTTCAAATTCCCCATCTTCCTCGTCGCTACCGGTGTCGTTGTCAGAGCCTGACTCAGACTCCCCACCCTAGGATGGAAAATTTAGGATGTTTTTTTGTTTTGCAGCTGAAGTACTAGCCATTTAGAATTGAATATTTAAGCAAATAATATAAAGGTTTTGAAGTTCACTGCACTAACACTTTAGCAACAAAAGAATTTGTCAGGAACGTGGCAAACACTAAAATATATATTACAATGAACTTACATTAGCTGGGAGTAAATGGATTGTGTTGATTGAGGTTTTTTGTTGTGTAAAGTGGAGTGTGCAGGCAAGCACAGCAATTGGTACTTTTGGTAGTGGTATGTAGCTTGCGGTGCCGCCACATATTCATATTTTTCACATGGTGAATGAAATGATGCGTGAATGAAAATGTGTAACTCTTTCTATGGCAAGTGCTTACAATGCATTTTGATGGTTGGTCTCACTCAGCTGGCCGACACTGGATAACTGTCTGGCAAAGCCTACATACAATCTGGTTGACATCTGAGATACTACTTTTTTAAATTGCGTTAATTATGCTGCAACAAATTTAAATTGTAGAGGTTAGGTTAGGTTAGGTTAGGTTAGGTTTTAGTAAGGTTAGGTCAGGCTAGTTTAGGTTTGACCTAATACTTCTATTGTTAACTTAACCTAATTACGTCATTTAGGCACACATTCTTGATTTAAAAAAAAAATAAAAATTAGGAACATTGTTGCGTCAAAATTACGATTTTATTAATTTTTCATGGTTGAATTTGACGTTTATTGCATAAGTTCGTCCAGATCTTTTCTAAGCGTGTAAGTTGTGAGCAGCCCCTAAATCTAAAACCATTGCAGTGCATAAGCTTACGGACAACTTGTCCATTGCATGGTTTACGTGTAAAAGAATACGGACGGTTTGTCCTAGTCCATAGGCTTATTTGGAAGTGATTTATCGCAGCTCTCAGAAGGTTAATGACATGATTGACATTTAACATTGTATTCTGTGACATGCATGTTTTTCCAGTGGCCGCGGAAGGTCAAATTCCCAGGAGGGGACAATGGAAGAGATACATATTTATTACGTCATCAAATTGATTGAAATTTTGAGACCCCCCTCCCCCCATTAACTTACAACTTATTAACCACTTTTGTTAGAATCTTAATTAACCATTGCGTAATTGGCTATTTTTAGCATAGCACATCATCAGTTTCAAAAACCAGTACTTAGGCTAGTACATGACGTAATATCAATGAATATGAATAATGTCTCTACAAATGACAAAAGTAAAATCTAGTGAAGTAAATTTGTTTTCTGCACTATTTAGGTTATTTATATAGACATTACCTATTTCCTATAATTTCTACCATATTTCTACCCTTGTAGAGGAATTTTGACGCTTGAGTCTTTGTTGGTATTCGACGAAAATTAAATTGCGTCGCAATATGCCACAAGATAAGGACCATACCACTCCACTTTGATCGCTAAATTTCAGTTCAATTTAAAATTTGGTGAGATTTCATACTGATGATTAGGCGCACAAGATATAAATTTCAAATCTAAATTTGACTGCAGCAAATTCCAAATTTTAATATTTGTCAAATCCCAAGAATAGTTATACGATATATAGTTAGATATATTTATACCATATTATAAGATGTATAACATTATATATATATTTACGAACACGATTTTAAATTCGAAGGATATAGGAAGGATGAAAAATTTAGGAAAATTAAAACATTTTAGGAAGGAAAAATAGAAAGGAAGATTTGTAGGTAAAAAATTTAAAATAGGAAAAATATAGGAAGGAAAAAATATTTATAGGAATATTTCTGATAAATTAATTGTAATGGAGCACTTAAGGGAATGGTTTCACATGTCACTCGCGAATTTAAAAAAAACGGGGATATTTAACTAATTTGCGTAACTGACATCCTTCTTTTTTCTTTTCATTGGATTTCAGTTATATTAATTGTTTTTAAATCCCCGTATATCCAAGTAATGTTAAATTTTCAAAGTCCACACATGCATACCGCGGCTAAACGTATGGGAATGGATCTAAGTTGATGGTGGATTTGCATTGATAGTCAGATACATGTGGGCATAAAAACATGGTCGGGAAAAAGAAGGATTTCAGTGATATTTATTATTAAAATTCCCAGTATATCTAAGTAATTGTAATGTTTTAAAGCCCTTGCGTTTACACCACTGTTGAAGGTAGGGGTATGAATTTTGAATTATAGGTTTGGTTTTTGATTTACTACATTTTATGTTGAACGGTATTAGTTAATTTCAGATTGTTTGAAAACTGATATTGTTGGAAATATTCTACATTGGTTTTGAAAGTCCAAAATTGATTTGAAAATTTTGTACTACTTAAATACTGGAAAATTCTCAAATGGTTCTAGTTTTAGAAAGGTACTCAGGAGTGACAACACTTTCATGTTTGACATTCAACATTAGGCAGTTGCAAAATATTAATTCTATTCCCCAACTCATGCTCATTACAGTACTTAAACCTCGAAACCTCATATTTCTATTGACAGAAGGTTTAGACATTCTTTTATAACGTACTCGTGTTGCCAACTATCTCAGTCTAAACAACTTTTTTTTGATGTAGGATTTGGCCCTTCTACCTGTAGACCCCGATCTAACCATACATGACATGGTTGATAATTTGGCTTGTGATGTCTTGAAGTGAAGTTAGAAGTGTAAGTAAAATTAAGTCGATGCAGCTTACTGTTCTTTTTTACTGTATATCTTAATAATTGCTTATTCTACATACAATACTAATGTTCAATTAGTGATTGACTTGCTCCACTCGTCCCTGGGTAATTTTTGTCCAGCAAAATGCACGCAGAGTACTAGTAAGACTTTTAATAAGAATTAAATCAGCTTCGTGGGTATTTAACCTACTTAAAATATATATAAAAGCAACTTTTATATATATTTTAGGCTATATTTAGATTTTCAGTACTTGAAAAAAAAGTTAGTATACCTTTATTGTTTATTGGACCTTTGGACTAAACGAAATCGAAATTGATGTTAAATAACAGTCTGCTTTGCATATCTCCAATGTATTTAACAATACCAATGACAACATAAGCTGTTATTACTAAGCTTACAAAACAAATCAAGGTGTTGACGGCATAACGAAATTGCAAGTACCAACACCCTTATTTTATTATAGACAAAGATTAATTATATCGCAAGTAGCAATCCTCAAGCCAGCCGGCCAGTACGAAAAATCAGCGTCTAAACATTTGGGTGTAGCGACTAAATGTGATACTAAACACAACTAAAAATGTTTTCCTAGTGTCTGACTAGTGATACATGTTTTAATTGACCTTTACTTACGAAGTAGTAAATGCGCTCAACACACGTGAGTCAATTTATAAGTAAAGTTTCTTTTATTAACGTTTAAAATAACCTCCTTCTGATATATAGCTTTCAGAAGTTCTAACTTCATGGGTGTAGCAATATTATTATGTAATAATAATAACAATTTATTCATTGAGTCGCTTTGGCGTCAGCCCATACAACATAATATTATAATGTGCACCCATGCACTCACTCAGTAAAAACCTCCTGACACCCTTCTGAATTCTTAATTAATCAGCTACTATATCTTATTTGTAAACATTTGACAGAACTACACCAAAAATTTGTGTGCCCAAGAATTGGACTCATTTGAAATTCGTGCTTTCAGCTTTTAGAATGTATCTTATACATTTCGTACGCCTTTAGTTAAAAATCTGTGTAATTCATGCAAAAATAATCCATATGTAAAACTTTAAGTGTAATGCTTAGAAAAACAGAAAAGAATTTAATTGTGTAAACAATTGTACAAAACTTTTGTTTGCCTTGTAGAGTGACCAACTTGCCATAATGCTTATAAAGGAGTACCGCATACCGCTTCCACTTACTGTGGAGGAATATCGTATTGCTCAATTGTACATGATTGCAGTAAGTCTTAATAATTAAATGACATCCTTAAAATTTTGTATGTTAAAACATTTATTTCTATTTGCTATTTGTCTAATTTTTATATTCTTGACCTTTTACTCTTTCTCAGAAAAAAAGCCGCGATGAATCTAAAGGTACTGAAAGCGGAGTTGAAATTTTAGTAAATGAGCCCTACGATGATGGACCGGGCGGTAGTGGTCAATACACCCACAAAATTTACCATATCGGCAGCCATTTACCAGGCTGGTTTAAAGGGTTGCTTCCCATGTCAAGGCTGGCAGTAGAAGAGAAAGCATGGAATTCGTATCCATATACAAAAACACGCTTTTCTTGTCCTTTTGTACAAAGATTCTCCCTTGAAATTGAGACGTACTATTGTGGAGATGGGGGACATCAGGATAATGTATTCAAGCTAACTAGTTCGGAACTCCGTAATCGTGTAGTAGGTAATTAGAAAATTGGCTGCATTATTCACACAAAATTATAAGCATAACTGATGTTGTTAGCCGTGAGTAACTGATTTTGTTGTAACTTATGGCTCATAGATGTAATTGACGTCGTTAAGGATCAATTGTATGGAGCTGATTATGTTAGAGAAGAAGATCCTAGGTGGTACGTATCCCAGAAAACAGGCAGAGGTCCAATAGGGGATAACTGGATAGAAGAATACTCCAAAGAATGTGTGGTACGCAAAGCTTTTCCGATGTTCTTTTGTATTAAAAAAGATTGATGAAATACGGTTTGTATAATGCCTATGCCTATCTATAAATTCCATAAATTCTGTTCGTAAATTATAGGGAAAAACTATGCCTCTTAGCAATGGAAAATCTATTATGACTGCTTATAAATTATGTAAAGTTGAGCTTCAGTTTTGGGGCATGCAGAGCAAACTGGAGAACTACATTCATTCTGTCGGTAATAAATTTCCTCGATTTTATTTAAATTTCCTTATATTTCTTGATGTAGTCTAACTAAATGTAAACACCGGTCATAAGTTTCAATTTAAGAATCATTGCTAAATACTTGATTCCGATTATTTTGCTAATGATGTTAAAGTTAAAAACTGCTTCATATTTGATAACTTGAAGTAGCGGTAAACAGGCTACTCTTAAATCTTGATTTTTTAACTTCAATAGGCCTACGTAAGACCATGCTACGTGCTCATCGTCAAGCTTGGGCATGGCAAGATGAATGGCACGGGTTATCAATGTCTGACATTCGGGAAATAGAACGGCAGACACAAGATTCACTAAAAAGAAAGATGGCGGGTGAAATTGAATTCGATGAGATTGATGGTGAGGAAAGTAGTGCCCAGGACCAGGACTCATTAAGTCTAACTCCAACTGAGTCAGAAAAAAAAGAAACTTTATCTGTGTTAAGAAGTTCAAATTCAAATATTTCAACATGTGCGTCAACTCATACGCTGTGTTACGATAATACTCAAACCCCCCTAACCAGTCCTGCGGGTACTTCAGAAGCTAAAAATAAACCTGAAATTTGTGCTAAAACTCCCATTAAAGTCAGAGTAAATGATATGAGTGAAGTGGATACTACTGAGATTCGAGAGGAACCAGCGCCAACATTTACACTTAATTCTCATTTACGAGCTCAGAGAACCCCCGACCAAAGTGAGACCAGCCACCCCAACAAGGGATTGCAACTTCAGTGGTCGAGTAGGGGATCTTCTAAAAGTAATTTAAACTCCCCTGGTTCAAACTCCGATAAAAGCTTCGAACTTTTGGCATCATGGAGGATGGAGACTTTGACGAGACGAGATTCAGACTGTGGAAGTGGAAGTGACGATGAATTTTTTGATTGCTTAGGTGAGATTAAATATTTGCATCTTTATGTGAAGTATATTTATTTATAATAAACTGTTTTATTTATTTAGTAAATAATATGACCAAATATACTAATTATTTAAACATTAAACATTATATTTTAGCTACTATAGCGGATGACGATGATACATCATCAATACTCACAAAATGGAGTTCTATGGAGTTAGTTTCACAAGATCTTGACCAAGAACAGCCAACTCAAAAAGATGGTGAAGAACAAGGCAATTATAATTTTGTTTAATATGGTTAGTCCGTTTTAAATTGGTTTTAAAAACGTGTTCGCAAAACAACTTTGACTTATTTTTTATAGCTGATGATAGCATATTTTGCCAACCATTCCTTCAACGCGTAACAGTAGAAAGAGAGAGAACAACACAAGGCAGAGCTTATGCGAGTCGAGGAAGCTTTGAAACTTCGTTACCAGGATCTCCTACTCTGCATGGAACAACTAGTTCAGGTGGATCGTGCGGCACAACCGTTTTATGCCTGGTTATTCATGCAGGAAGTGCTCTTGATACTACCGTGGACTTCACAGCTAAAAAATCTGATGTTACCACTTTTAAGGGGGCTTTTGAGTCTGTGATACGACAGCACTATCCGTCTTTGATAGGACATGTTGTTATTAAACTAGTTTCCTGTCCAGCTGTTTGTGCGGACACACTTGGTATTCTGTCTAGGTAATTGCTGTAAAGAGAAGAATCAGTTTTATTAAACACTTCTCCCATTGCTGACTGTAAGTTTGATCAATTATAGATGTGTATGCTCTATGCTGCAATCAATTTTGTGTATTTCTAGCTTGAGCCCTTACAGCTTTGACGTGTACGGAACAGGAGATAGCCCTCAGATGACTCATGAATCTGTTCCGATCGGAGCAATACCAATTCTCTCGACTTCTAAAAATGAATACTGGGAATCCGTTGCAAAAACAGTGATTTTGATCAATCAAGTTTACCAGGAATTTCTGCGATCGCAAGAGGGTCAAGGTTTTAGTGGTCAAATCGTCTTTATTGGAGATTCAATGGGATCTGTACTGGGTTACGATGCGCTTACTAAGCACGCACATTCCACTCAAAATTCTAATGAGGACGACGCTCCCCCTAGCTTAGGTCAATTTTCACTTTCCATCTAATTATTTATCACCACAGAATTTAGTATAAAATGTTTTAAGTAAAAATGTAATCCTGCAGATGTTTCTTTGTTTTTAAAAAATTAATGATCTTTGGCTTAGTAATTAAGATGCTCAGCACTCACAATACATATTTGGCAACGTTAATTCTATAAATTATATATTATTATTTAATAGTAGGTCAGTGCATTGATAACGAATATTTAAGTGCGGCTATCCCGGCAACATCTGTTAGACGTCGATCTTCGTCCTCAGCCAGCGAACATGGAAGTCCTAAACTAGATTTTGAAGTTACTGATTTTTTTATGTTTGGTACTCCGTTGGGATTGATTTTGGCTCATAGGAAAGTTCAATCAGAAGATAAAAATCGTAAGTAAATATGATTCACAGTAATCGTTTTTCATAGTAATGTTTTTGTTTTCCTGCAGTAGAAATAATACTGCTCTAGTCTCATTTATATATTTACGCTAAATACCTGGCGATGTGATGAAATTTATGGCTCTACTATTCCAAGAAGTCTTCAAGGAGTTTTGGTCGTGTGTTTTTTCTGCTGTGTCGTAGAGTAACTGCAATTTTGTTATTGTTTGATTAAATTTTCTTAGTACAACTTCTTCGTCCGTGCCATCAAGTGTACAATTTATTCCATCCAACAGACCCGTTGGCTGCAAGATTAGAACCACTAATATCTGCAAGGTTTGCTGCGATTGCCCCGGTAAATATCGCCAGATATAGTAAATATCCTCTTGGCGATGGGCAACCTTATCACTTACGTAAGTTCAGGTTTTGAAATTTCCCAGCTACCTATTTACCTAATAATATTTGTTCATATTTAATTTAATAATTATGTTTGAAGAATACTAAATAATAATGATAAAAACCATATCTGTCGCTAATGCCTTCCTATACCTTTTGCTACGAGTAATTCAACTTTTGACGTGTTCTGATTGTATTTCAAGCAGTTAACTATACTGCGTGAATGCGATTTTCTCATTTTTTAATATACGCTTGGAATTGCGCGAAATGTTTATTTGATAGAAGCTTAGGTGGAATAATTTATTTAAAGCCTAATTTGCAGCTGCAGAAAATAATAGATGGTATTACATTTAAATGTGGTTTTTGTAGTGGAATCTATCCAATGCAACCCTCATGCATTCTCAGAGTCTAGTGGTGCATTACTTGGAAATTTAGCACCTAACTGTTCTCGCAGACTATCTGACATTAGTATTCAAAGTGGAATCTCCAGCCTACTTGATGCTCTTCCATTACAAGCGATCAATTTATGTAATTATTAGCTTATTGGTGTATTCATTATAGCTAAATTAGTGTATTGAAAACTGTAATTTCGTTGGTGCTAATCATAAGAATTGTGGGAATGAGTAGAAATCATAATCCTGATGTTTTTTTAACATAATAATATGCTTTTGCTCCTATGTTTGCATTCGTTTCATTCAGATTTCATCTATTTTAAGATGCTGTGCTTGCTCCTTCGAAAACGCTTTGTGTATTTCAGTTCTATATTTCTAAACGAACCAATTATACAAAACTTTAGGTCAAGCGAACCATGAACCATGTCAAGTGGTACATCCATATTTTAAAAACACCCATTCTAAAAAATCAGGCTAGGTTTAAATAGTACAGACCTAAAATAACTCGACTGCATTTTGCGTTGTTTGGTAACAGTTGCCCGCCAAAGTTTAAAAAATTCATATTTTAATATTTTGCCGCGCAGAATTTTGGCGCCCTGTAAAAGAACCAGGACGCCAAAATATAAAAATTTGAATTTTTTAAAACGTTGGCAGGCCACTGTGACCAAACAACAAGATGAAGTCGAGTCACTTCAGACCTGTACTATTTTAGGATGTTTCTGAAATATGGGTGTACCAATGGCGTGGTTCCCTTGTAAGTACTCATGAAAGTCTCTTATTTATAATGAAAAACATTTAAGGGACGGGATCAATAAATTTTGCATTGCGTGCCTGAATTTTAATTACGTTCGTATTATTTTGAATTATGTTCTCACTGTATAATTGCTGTACAATATGCATAAGTATATAGGCTATACAACCTGAATGAACATAGGTGTTATAAAATAGAGCACACATAAATATTTCCGTCGCCTTGGGTAATAAACTCCTGCTCAAGTATTTTTTGCACTGTGGCTTTTTTTTCTTGGGATACTTGCTCTTGAATGTGCGCACACTTCATTATTCTTGCCAGTTGTTGCTTATGCTCCTTTAATAATGTGTATTGTAATGACTCCACAGTAACTCAGAAATGGTGGGGAAATAGAAGACTGGATTTCGCATTATATTGTCCAGAAGCATTGGCAAACTTTCCAACAAATTCTCTGCCCCATCTGTTCCATGCTAGTTATTGGGAATCTGCGGATGCCATCGCGTTCATCTTTAGACAGGTTTGTGTAGTGCAATTGTCATATGACTTTCTTGTTGTATATTTAGATCGTCGTAGTGTAAGCATAGGTATTGCAATTATGTCATTCCCTATGTTGGTATGTTTTAAGAAATCTGTTTAGTATAGAATCAAGTGACATAAAGAGATGTATTTATTGGAGCAGATTGGAGTTCAAGATACAAGTACAACATTATTGAATCAAGAGCTAGAAACACGCCTGTTTACTCCAAACCAACCAAGAGAAAAATGGATGAAAAAGAGAACGTCTGTAAAACTTAAAGTATGATATTATTTTTTTACATGCTTGTTGCGTTAATATTTGGTTTGTTTCAAAAACATGAAAGTATTTGGTTGTATCTATAATTATTAGTGTTACAGTTATGCAGTTAGATGGAAACCAACGTTTGGTATAGAACTGACTTTCTTAAACTTTTGTGTATCATTCAGAACGTGTCTGCTAACCACCGAGCAAATGACATCGTAATTAAAGAAGGACAACCTCAGATTCTTAGAGCCCGCTTTATGTATGGACCTTTAGATGTAGTTGGGCTCACGGGTGAAAAAGTTGATATATATGTTATGAAAGACCCTCCAGCTGGAGAATGGAGTCAAATTGCAACGGAAGTCACTGACAAGAATGGGCGGGCTACCTATACAATTCCACCCGAGAAATCCTTTAGCTATGGAATTTATCCTATCAAAATGATTGTTCGGTAAGTAGGTGAATATGTTATTAGGTACCTACCTAGATATAGATTACCGGAAACGTAGTCAATGTGGGGCAAGTGTTACTCAACACAATTTAATTGCAACTTTTATTCTGTGCTTTATTTCACAGTGGCGATCATACTTGTGTGGACTTTTATTGCGCTGTTGTTCCGCCCTACACCGAGTGTGTGGTGTTTAGTATTGATGGGTCTTTCACAGCTAGCATGTCTGTTACTGGTAGAGATCCTCGAGTTAGGGCAGGAGCTGTCGATGTTACAAGGTAATTAAGTTTGTCGTTTCTCTATTACCATTAAAAAATGTACGGTTTGTTAAAAATTACCTTGATACTGGGATCATGTCATGCCGTTGTAATATTATCATGAAGATATTTACATAATATTTTATTTTCCTTGTAACTCACTTATGTAGGCATTGGCAAGAGCTTGGTTACCTAATAATTTACGTAACCGGCCGGCCGGATATGCAGCAACACAAAGTAGTTTCTTGGTTAGCCCAACATAATTTTCCCCATGGTCTCGTTTCCTTTGCTGACGGGCTGTCTACAGATTTTCTCGGCCATAAAATAGAATACCTTAAGTGTCTGGTTCAGGTAGGTATATTCTTTTCTTAATGTAAAGCATTAACCCTTTATTGCCAATATATATTTTTGCAACCATTAATTAAGCTCTAAAAAACGTAATGATTCCGAGTTCTTTTAAAAGAAAAATAAATATTAAAATTTTAGGATCAACAATTGATAATTCATGCTGCGTATGGTAGTAGCAAGGACATCGCAGTATATACAGCAGTAGGAGTTTTACCAGAACGGATCTTTATAATTGGCAAAGTATCTAAAAAACAGCATACACTAGCAACAGTCCTCTTAGATGGGTATTCCAATCATTTAGATTGTTTGATGGCTCATGGAGGTTCTCGACCAGCTCAAGGGAACGCTCGAATGGTTATCCCTCGTGGTTACTTTGGTCTTCCAGGTCAGCCGTTCTCCATACGTCGTCGAAAGTAAGCGTTTTTATCTAACACTTGTTTGAAATCATGAATATGAGATTGAACATGTTTGCCCTAAATTTATACCTGGTTCGTGTGTGAATGAGTGAATCATTTTGTTTTCATATTTGGTTGATTTAGATCCGCTAAACGAACTACATCATATACGGCTGGCAGTCATATCGAGGAAACCTCTTTATTAGCAACTGAAGCTGCATGGGGATTTTCGTCGCGTGAATCAAAATCGCCCCTCATGAAATAGTATTAAATCCTGGCGATGTTAGTTGTCAAATACTAATGCCATAATAATATGTACTACTATGCTAGTTGTAAAACTACAAATTATCTTAGCTAGTCCATAATTTTATTACTCAGTGGTCTCAAAATGTTGTATATACCTAGTGCGTAGGTAGAGTGGGAATTACTGCCAAGAAACTTGTGCAAATCATATTTTATTGTAAATAGACAGATATCTTTATTTGTTATCGCTGTATTGTATTGACTAAAGATTAATCACTTAACTCTATAATATATTCAAAGATATACCTAAACGAAATTGTTTGTACTCGCAGTGTCAAAAACAGAAAACGTCATTGATGTTTTAGTCTGTTAAACTCGTAACGACTGTGGTTGTAATTTTAAGAAAGGATTAGTCGATGTTTAAATAGTGTTTGTTACTGTCGTGTTCGTCTGTGATTGTATAGTTATATATGTGGATGAAGGTATATTACAAGTACATTAATAGCTAAATTGGTTATCAACTTATTGGAAAATGCAAAATAATACAGGAATATTATCAATATAAAATACCGTATTTCTTGTAACTGCTCGGGTCATTGATAGTTTACAAAGTGAGGTAGGAATTAAAATTGTACAAGGGTCTGTTTACACGCGATTATATGGCTGCACGCGGGCCTGTTATAGTACACGGGTCTGAAAGCTTGGGAATTAAATGGTACACAGGTGTACTATTCCATGAAATACGGTAATCCTTCTGTAACCAACGGTCACTCGTCCCACTTATATTACTCCGTCAATAGATGTAGAACGTCACGTAATAATAGAGACCAAAAATATGCGATTTATTATTACTGTTATCAACATTGCATATGTATGCATGTCATGTTATGGTATATGCGTACATCGAATAGCACACAAACGCACCCCCTAGGTTAATAAAAATGGAGAATTAGAATCAACGCTACACGAGATGAATCTTGTACTTGAAATTAGTTGATATTACATAGTTTATGTTGGTGCTTCTTAAATTATTATAATGGTAAATACTTTGAGACTTTCAGCACATTATGTTGAACATATAATACAAATCTACAACAAGATTGTCGGTTGTAAGGACTTCGTGCTACTAATATGTTAATAATAATTTTATTCTTTTTTACAATTTTTTTTATTTGGTTTTAAGTTTTTGTTTCTCTTTCTGAGTTATATAGTTCCTAATAAACCTATTTATTTAAAACTTATTAAAACTATCATTTTTGGTAGGGAATTCGTAGTTTTGATTTTTGGTCTCACATAGTACTAATGCGATATTTCTGCTTCGTAAAATAATGTAAACTGCATTATATTGAAATTCGATTTTATATAAGTGAAAAAAGAATTAATTTTAAGCATTTGAATTTTACTGATTTTAATCGCCATTAAAATTACTTGTATCAGTTGTATCATTTGTTTTCTGTAAGTTACATTTGTGCTCTGGTAATCGTTTAGGTTGGTCAAAGCACCTACATGTTTTTCAAAAGTGTTTTAATTTAATGCAACCAGTTTCACAACTCACACTAACCAAGTTTGAAATAATATTTACTATAACTTATATAAATTTGAAGTAATTTCATCCTTATATTTTTAATTATACGGTGTCAGCAATAAGTATTTTTGTTGTCTCATCTTGTTTTAGATAGTAAGAGGTGAACTTTTATATTACCATTGGGTGCTGTGCTCGATGTAGCTCTGGGTTTTCTCAGTTTTTAGCAGTTACTCAATTATATTTTGGATTATTCCCTTGGGCTTAAACAATAAGTAGAACAAACAAATTAAAAGCCCGTGAAATAAATGAATGTCTTCTCTTTAAAACTTTCAAAATACACTGTGTTAGTACAACATATAAAGGGTGAAAACAAAATAAATCATTACTATTATTAATATTAATTAAACTCACAACGTATTTAAAATAAAATTAAATGTGCTACCGCTGCATTACAAATAAAAGTTGGTGCAAATACAAACTTTATTGACTAAATTTCAATTGTTCTTAACTTGCAAGACACTAAGGCACCTTCAGTTATATTCGACACTTTTGCCTTGAACAAAATCACTATTCAGGTTGCATTAACTATAGTCTTACTATAAACACTTGTTTAATTTTGTTTTTTTTTGTTAAATATGTTTGACATGACCGTTATTACGCTGTTCTGTTCTACTAAAGGTAAAGAAGGCGTGCTTAGGTGAGCGGTTAGGATTGCAGACTGTAACGAACTTCACAGTCTCAGACCTGGCTCCGATCCTCGGCCATTGCTAATCGTTTAAGGCTCGGTGTTGTACGGTATACGTCACTGGATGGTTGATTGAAACCTAATCTCCATCGGTGCTCCTTAGTGACCACAACTTACTGTAGGGGCTCTAGGGAATGGGACTCCATTACTATGGAGGAGGGGACGGGGATAGGTGAAAGGGTACAACGACCGAGACGATCTAACGCGGCAGCCTGCTATTTCCTCACTCACAGTGACTGGTTGAGTCTGGTTGTAAGAACTTCGGATAAATCGACTTAATGAATATTTATTATTTTATTATCTACTAAAGGTAACTAGTCCTATGATTTCTAGTGCTAATGGCATCTTTTAAACATTTGATTCATAAGTAAAAATTAAATGCGTGAGGTAAAAATATAATGGTAAAGAATAGGGATACTAGCGGACTCACCAGAATTTTGACGACGTAGATGTTGGTACTCTGTTTCGTTATTATTATTTATGGAACTTTATTAATTATTATTTATTTATCGCGACGCGTTTCGGATTTTGATCCTTGTTCAAGCGAGTTATTTGTAGAGTGAACACTTTGTTTTTGCGGTTGTTGTTTACATGATTATGAAGTTTGGCGGAAAAAAAATTTGGGATGGATGGAAAAGACAGGATTGGGTAGCTGTTTCGCGGAGGAGCGAAACAGCCAACAACAAAATTTCCAGAATTTCTATAAAAATTCTAAAAGACAAGTTCTGCACATGTGAGTGTGATGAAGTAGGAAAACAAAGGGTAGGACTCACGATAATTTTTAGTCACTTTTAAATGTATTTAGTTTTGAATTACGGACACGTTTCGAAAAATTTTCGTTTTCAGGTGTTTCAAAATGGGTGATGAGTGACAGGCGACATGATGTTTACACTTAAATCCTTATCCGTCTCCACCATTATTCCATCGCACTAAGAAGGGAAGCACACCTTATGATACACCCTGATTTTTAAGCCGTTTAGTGTAATCGATTTATCCACCTGCTTAATATACTACAATCCTAAAGCACCTCGGTCGCATTTTTCACCGTTCCCTCATAGTTGCCCACCAAAGTTTTAAAAAATCGATTTTTTGCCACCCCGTGCCGTAACACCTACAATTTTCATCCGATTTTCGAAAAATTTGAATTTTGGTAATATTCAGAACATTATCTCAAAATTTTCTGAATTTTTAGTAAGTAACCGTTTTTATGACAACCTTACAAATACATTATACTTTGTTGAGAAAAATGAAAGTTTTAGGATTTTTGAAAACCCAGAAATTACTCTTAAGCCAATGTTCTGGAGATCCCAAAAATTTTAATTTTTTGAAAAACGGATGAAAATTATTGTAGAAACTACCGAGTGGCAAAAAAATAAAATCGATTTTTTAAAAACTTTTTTGCAGTTGGTTTGTAGTATACACAAGGATGGATAAATCGAGTACACTAAGTTGTAACGTAAAGTCGTTTCAAAATCTGAGCGACCACACAACCACACGGTGTGGTTTCCTTGGAAGTGTAAACATAACTTATCATTCGTTGAAATTGAAACACCTGAGGAAGAAAATATTCGAACGTTAAATTGTATTTCTAATTCCAAAATAAATACATTTAAAGGAATAAAAATTATCAACTCAATTGGTGATAATTATTACCCTTTACTGTTTGCCTATTTCTATCAATTTCCAGCAAAATTCCTATGTATCTCTAAAAACTATCAAAATTTATTCTAGAGATTGAATGACTTGTGAGACTTGTTCAAGGGCACAGAATAAACAATTTCCCGGTTACACGAGACAATGTTGTCATCGAAGAAAAGAGAACTTCAAAATAAACGTAAAAATCCTGATTGCTTTAATTTTATTATTTTATTGTTATTTCAATATCCCTTATATGCCACTTGATCTAACTCCTGCCACAAGATGGCATAAAGTAGCTTCTCGGAGGTTTATGAGTCACTATCTTACTAGGAGATTTATTTGACATCTTATTCATTAAAATAGGTTAAGAATAAGTTATAAAATGGCCTAAGTAACAAAAATCACAGTTTTTAGATTTTTTGGTCAATCCTAAAATTATTTTTTAACAACTTTGATTTAAAATTAAAGCGTAAAACAATGCAGACTAGAAACAACAAGCTTATCATCCTTTTATAAGACTTAAAAATGATTCTTCTCAAATAATTTCCATTTTCTTTGATGCACATTCGAGCACGGGTTACAACGTTTTGCATAACATTGAGAAAAAGATCAAGCGGAATATTGTTTGTTTCTTCCTAAATTTTCAAGCGAAGCTCTTCCAAATTAGCGGGTTGGTCTTTATAAACATTGGACTTCAAATATTCGCACAGAAAAAAATATGGCGCTATAAAATCTGTCTTGGTGGCCAGTGTATGTCGCCACTTTTTCAAATATTACGGAAAAACAGTCCAAAAAAGTGAAGTCGCAAAGGAAAACCAAAGTACTGGAGAGACCAAGGGAGCAATGACCTTTGCCTTGATGTGCAGATTGCTTCATTGAGTCCTTTAATTTTTCGCCGTCTGCTCAGTTGAATACCGCTACTTTTTAAATTTAGAAACTGTTTGACATGACATTCATACAAGGGTGTTCAAGTCAAGTCAGACTTGACTTGACTTGGGGCTATTTTTTGAGGTTTGACTTGACTTGACTTGACTAGGCTAGGTCGTTTGGGCAAGTGACTTGACTTGACTTGACTGTCGGAAGTGGTTTAGGAAATGACTTGACTTGACTTGACTATGAGCTACTTTTAAATCTCGTGACTTGACTTCGCCGAACATATCAGGCTTCTTTGTATACAAAGTCAAGTCAGGATTTCCTTGCTGACAAGGCGCTAAAATTAAATTTTTTCGACTATGTGACTAGCTTGGCTTGACTTGAAAAATGACTTGACTTGACTTGACTAGCGCAAGTCATAAAGGAAAATGACTTGACTAGACTTGACTAGCCACTCACTTGAAGCTCAATGACTTGACTTGACTTGACTTAGGCCCAGTCGTGAATTGCTTTGCATTCATATAGATTTATCTGAAAAAACGTGGTTTTTAATCAGTTAGGCCATTTTTTAACTTGTCTTTAACCGATTTTAATGAATGAGGTGTCAACCAAATCTCCCAGAAATTGTCGTTTTTTTAGTATATTTACTTATATAGACTAGAGTGCATTTTGCGCTGTTCGCGCACAAAAGGCGTGCACATTTTGAAAAGGTGGTTGACTTTTAAAATGACCAGATCCTTACGAGATTTAACATGTGAAAATGAAAAAATCCTATTTTTTATTCATTTTTGACAAAATCTCGAAATAATAACAACATACCAAAAATTGTTGCAAAAAGTTGTAATTACGAGTTTTAAGCTAAAACGTCACAAATACGTTTTCGAAACGTCTGTGTGCATTCAACACAATGCATTCAAATTATCGAAATATTTAGTTATAGACTTTTACCCCATGCCTACACCTTTATTGCAACAGGTACCACATAATTGTATTTAAAAATATAATTAATTTATATGAATTAATTTACGTTCCGTGTGCACGTTTTAATTAGTATTTTAACATTTGTATTAACTGTGTGCTTTGAATACCATATTTTATTAATAATATCACATTATTATTCAAAATAATAGCTTACGCCTATTTCCTATAATAACAAATCGTGGGTGAAGGATCAAATCCGTTTTCTTCTATTCTTTGCTAGAATAAATTGGTGCTAAAAAATTGGAATAATTTTGATATTCAAAATTTTATTCGTAATTCGTTTGAAATGTATAACTAGCCAAAATTAAAAATATAATTTTGAAAATCATGATTTCGTTTTAAATACACGCAAATAAAATGACTAAAAATCATACTAACGTTTATTTTCCGTCAATAGATGGATTTAAACTTTCGCGTTCCTTCGTACTTCCTTTACTTTTTTAAGGAAAGTATCCTTTTTCATGTTTATACTAAAAAGTATCCCTAGCGCTTCCTTTTCCAAATCCTTTCCTCTTCACTTCCCTTTGCGCTATAACCTGCGCTAATGTATACTTTTGCGATTGCGCAAAGATTTCCTCTTTTTCTTCCTTTCTGCAAAGTTGAATCATTTCAACTTTTGGAGGCAGGAAAGCCGAAGGAAATCGAGGTGGACTGGTATCACAGTTGTTTTAGTTTTAAAGTTTCATTAACTAAAATTCGTAATTATTATAAACCTAGTTCGAACTTATACGGATCTTTTTCAAGAATATTTAAGCATTAATTTGGTCTCAACATACTGACTTAATTGTAGTTAGAAACAGTGCAATTGCAATTTATAACTAACTTCAGCCATCAACTTTTGACTTTCGTATCTGATGACAGCTTAGAGTGTTGTCCAAAATTCAGGTTGTAATCATCTTAATAATAACTGTAGTAGTGTTCACTGGGTGATTTAAGTGTCCGTCTCTCCCACAGTACATCGATTCAATAATAAAGTGATTTTAATATCACACGTTTATGATTTATTTATATAGATTCGTATACTGTTTATGCTACATACCTACATCCATAATGTGCTGTTGACTGTGACTGTGATGGTTAATATGTATTTGGTTGGAATTTATTAATTTATGCTTCTAAATACTGAATATAGGAAACAAATGCAGATAAAATTGACCCTTACCTGGAAAATTATTAAAGGACATAAATAGGAAATCCCTGGACGTTAAAATAGTAATTTTTTTGCAAAGAAGCAGGTGTTTTGTATTGTGACATTAATAATAAGAATATTTTATGCATCAAATTGCACAACTAATAGTGATAAATAGTTTTTCGTTCGACTTTTGTAACTGCTAACTTGGTTGCGGCAGAGCATTATTTTTAGCAATTGATGGTATTATGAACATGTTTGATCATAATGTATCATGTATCACACCAAGTTATTAAAACGAACTTTGACTTTGAGTCATTACTTTCGTTATGTCCTTCATGTAGAGATTACTTTATAACTTGATTATGATTTCGTTTTGATTTATCAAATCTAAATCATAATCAATAGTTATAACTATATTTATATTCCGTTTCTTGAAGAGTTTGCTTTTAATATTCGATAATATTGCTCGAAACGTATGCAACGAACAACTAATGAACATTTTCAAACTTTTCAATTTAATCATTTTAGAATTTGAAATGCATGAGGGGTTGAATAACGTGAACCATTAACTTTTTTGCCGGACCTTGTATCTACTGAAGATCTAACATTCCTAATAATTGCGGTTATTACATACCTCAAGTAAATATATTATGATAGTAATTTCGAATTTTCATCAAAGTCGTTTAAAGCTTGATCTAATGACGCTTCCTTTTGTAAATTACGCCTTTCTTAACAGTTTAATATACATAAACATAAGTATTAACGTTGTGTATTTTTAAATTGAGTTAACAACAACGACTGTCTTTAAAATTTTGGATTGAATTATTATTTTGAATAATACTTTGTAAAATGCTTTCATATTGTTTTGCTGTCATATTTATACTTTCGTTCGAAAGTAAAGACCAGAAGTGAAGTAAGCGTTAAAGTTTAAGGAAAGCAAATTCATAAAGTAAAGTTTAAACATGTGAAATTATCTCCGCCCGAAAGGGAAGCGAAGAGGAAAAGCAAAGTGACAAAAACGCGAAAGTTTAAATCCACCTAATGTATGTACGATAATGCTTGTGCTTTGGTAGCTCCTGCCAATTAGGCTTGTCTACTTACATTTGCAACCCGTAACCAAGCCTAGGATACCTACACGCTCAGAAAAAAGTGCCGAGATTTACAGCGTCAGCTGTAAAAAGTAATAGAGGTGATAAGTATGTTAGTGAGCCTCTATATTGAAAGCAGTTAGAATTAGTTACCGTAAAAGTTTGTTAGACATTTACAGATAGAATCTGTAAACTTTATTGTTCACCCTGTTAGCTTGATTAATGGGAATCTTGTATTGAAGCTCTAACAATATTCTTGTTAATGATTATAATAGAGGAAACAATAAAAGGAATTTTAACAGATTTTTTGTTAAATACTATTATAGTGATGCCGATAAAATTGAATAACAAGAATTAAACCAAAATATGAAAATTTTCAATAGAATTTACAATCAATGACAACTGAATGCTTTATTTTAACAAAAAATAGTTATTTAATACTAAAGATATTTTTAATATTCAAATAGAGGACAACGCTCCCTTAATCAGGGTATATAAATACACTGTTCACTGACTGAAAAAATCCGAGTTTTGTTTTTCGTCACTTCAACACTAAGCTTTGTCGCACTAATGATTATTGGTCACCAGTCACTATAGATGTTGAGTTGAGACGATAATTTGATTATTAGACAATATTCGTTCAACCGCTAATAACTAAGGACTATAAGTTATAAGGAGTCTTAATTAAACCAATTAGAAAACAGGTGAAACCCAGAAAATAACGTATCTGTTCTGTGTCCACTCAAAATTTTACGTTTTCTAGTTCTGACTTTTGTTATCATTGTTCGTTGTTTTCCCTTTGTTTGTTACGAATACTCTCGAACCGTTACTTAGTTGAAATTTGAAATGATACCTAATTGATTTAGGTGCGGCAATTACTTTTCGTCGCTGGTTGGTATTTCATTTCTTGTGTGAGGGATTATAATGTCAGCAAAGTTCATTGGTTGTAATTCAGACACGAAATTCAAAATTTGAAAAATATTTACCAAAATTATTGTAAACCGCATTTTATGAATGTACTCGGTTATTTGTTAACAGAGGTAACTGTAAATGTGACACAGATACAAATATCACTGTAAACAATATTTAATCAATTTTACGATACTACCTTTATCATCTTTTTACCGAGCACCTGCATTACTTTTTACAGGAATAGAGGAATACTGTAAACCTGATTTTTACAAATATTACGGTTATGAACATTTCTGAGCGTGTACTAAAAAGTTGAAACGATGCACATCGCTCATAAAGGGTACCAGAATGTATTTTTTGTACGACGGCGATGATTTAAATTTTAAATGATACAGATTTGTTAATTTTGAAGTACTGAAAGAATATCGATTATGTACGACTAATTAGAACAAATAATGTAGTTCAAAAGAAATTATAAACGGACACTTCCTACCAGGACATTTCCTACCCGGACATTTTCTACCCCAGACATTTCCTACCCGGACTTTTCGTAGCCTGACATTTCTTACCAGTGACTGATGTTGAAATAAAATGCTGCAGTGTTAGTGAGATAAAGATATTTATTATTTTCTTAGTAAGTCTAAATTATTTAAAGCAGATCAGGTAGTATCCTTTTGCGCGACGTGTAATTTCTTTTTTTACGTGGATAGGAAATGTGATAGGTTTGGCAGTGCTGTGCAAACGTCAGGGTAGAAAATTTCCTACGAACGACCATGTAATCGTGTAGAAGATGTACCTTCGTTCTTAACATACTAGTATGCAAAAATCGAAAGCTTCTTTCTATTTGTTTCGACCTCGAACAATTCATTTTAATCAAAAGTTATTTATTATATAGAGTATAATCTACAAAATCATTTGTTCAACGCGGAATTGCGCAGATCTTAAGTATAAAATTCCAACTATCCACAAGGGTCCTGTAGCGCTACCACAACATTGTATAAAATGTTATTTCACTTGCTTATACGCATTACAGTTTAAAAACAATTGTTTACATAGTTTGCCCAAAAATCAGTGCAACGCATAGCAAATACATTTCCAGAAAATCAAATCATGTTTTAATGATGGTAAAATGGTAATGATAGTAATTAATCGCACACAATACGAAAAATCCCGTAGAAAGTTACAGTTACTTCTCAAATAACCAAAATATGCGCTTACCTGTAAATGAATAAAGTAAAATAACAGTAATTGTTCTCAAACAAGATTGAATATTGAAATAACTACATGTTGACTATATATTTAAATTCAATGCTGTGGTAAATTTTGCATTTAAAGGTAGGCAGGTAAACGTCTGTAACTAAATATTTCGATAATTTGAATATTACCGCATTGTTTTGAATGCACACAGACGTTTCGAAAACGTATTTGTGACGTTTTAGCTTAAAACTCGTAATTACAACTTTTTGCAACTATTTTTGGTATGTTGTTGTTATTTCGAGATTTTGTCAAAAATGAATAAAAAACACAGGATTTTTTCATTTTCATAGTAGTGTGATCGGGTTCATTTTTTTCAACTTTGAGAATCTGTATCTTTTTGCACAGCCAACGTACAATAAAGTAGAAGCTGTCATTATACTTCTCTTTTAAAACTGTATGTACAAACAAATACTCAGTGTCGACAATTAAAAGTTCCAAGAGATACAGGTCATTGTACGAAAAAACTGCGGAAAGTCTGACAACGGCCCAAGTGCCCTTAATGTGATCAGTTAGCATAAATACATTTAAAGTTAATGGAAAAGTAGTCTTAAATGTAATCGGCATCTTGGCCCTTGCATCTCTTTGGCTTGAACAAATACTGGGAGCACAGACTTTTTACTAAGTGCATAGGTACTTTTTTTACTACCGATGTAGCCCACTCTTTACCCTTACTCTATTTTTTCCCCAAAATATTGCTCCACCCTACTTTTTACCGTATTTCCTTTTAATGGGAGGGATTTTAATGCGGTCAACTAAATCCGAATCAGGAAACGGGCAACTGAAATACTTTACCTGGGGGGTTCTCTAGTATCTCAGGACTGGCCCGGCGAGATAAGTTATATGCTCGACTAAAGGGAGGGATTTATGGAGCATATATGGCGAGTACTACGCTTTGCAAATATGAACCTATGGATGGGGAGGGCTGATGCGTTTTCCCAACAATGACTATGACTATATATGTATGATATTAAATAAACTAAAATTATCTATAATATAAATTATATATTTATATGCGAATATCAACCTGTCCACCAAGATGCAATCACATATGAAACTATATAATGTATGGTTAGTTTTAAGGGTCTTATACAGCCCTATATTTATTGATCGATAATTATACTTTTACTTTTAATGGCTCGTAGCCCAAAATGAAAATAGACTTTGAAATCAATAGAAACTCAAATCTTTCAATAAAACAAAAAGGGAGCGTTTCCCGAATTCGCCGTACGAATAATTAATTCAACAAATAATATTTTACCTCGTGGGTTATGACAGAGCCGGACGGGATTATAACTTCCTTCGTAATAAGGGTATTTCTGGGGTGATCGTATCTTCCCTAAATTCGCTCCGTAAGCGTTGATTAAACTTCCTATTTAATTCCCTCCGTCAGCGTAAATATAATTCCTTGTAGGAATGACCCAGGGTCACAAGGCATGGTCCATAAATGATGTCATCGATGACATGCATTTTTCTGATAGACCCATCCACCCTAACAATAGAATGACAAATTTTTTAACATGGGCTTAAATGGAGAGGTTTTTAGGACCCACCCACCTAGTGGGTGATATCATTTATGGACCACGCCCAAGTATGTCTTTCCCTAATGCTCGCCGTACCGGCATGAGATTTATTTCTTCGTAAGAATATCTCGGGTCCTTATTTTCCACGTGGCAAATGGCTCGTGGCCAGGTCTTCTTCCTCGTGGGCAAGAGTTGGGATCGTGTCCGTCCTTCTGAGCTGTCTGTGACTAACTGGTGAGCGATGGGGTGACGGGATAGAAGATCCACGCCATCCCATCCAAGTTACTATCTTTTCCTTCAGTGCTTCCAAAGCACAGCTTTTTACTGCAGATCTCTACGCTGTAGAGATCTGCCATGGTTATGGTCTATGACCATTTTGGCGTCATCTGTATCTACATGTAAAACATAGGCCAGTACTTACTACTTTGCTACTACTACTTATCTTAACTACAGGGACTATTTCTACGGGGTTTCTTCCGTCCGTCTCAATCAGAACACACGCTCACATGTATTTTTGATTATTATATATAATTATAAATATTTTGAGCGTAACAATTTTTATATCATCAAACTTTTCTCTCTCAGTAGGCATAGACTAGAGATCATAATAGACTACGTATGCACTTACTAAAAAGTCTGTGCTCCCCGTATTAGTTCAAGCCAATGAGATGCAAGAAGTGCACATTATGAAGGTGCGAATCATCGTTGAGGAAAGCACTTTTTCATGTGCACTCCTTGAATCTTATTATCTTGAACAAATACGGGGAGCACGGACTTTTTACTAGTCTAGTATTATCTCTAGTCTATGCAAAGTAGGTAGAGGGAGGGACAGCTTTGCTGCCGACTAAATCCGAGAAAATTGACGCTGAAACCATCTCGTCTCTCATACCTTTGTAACTTTGTAATGTTGTTTAATCTACACAGTTGATTTTAACATTTATTGTATTTGTTAACGCCTGACCATGAGGGATGAAAAAGCTTTTTCTGAATCACATTTCAGTCAGACATAAATAATTCATAAAAAATAAAAAATACCAAGCTTCATATTAATCAATCAGAATACAACAGAAGCTTTCAGTGTAAAAACTACTACATTATTAAATTTGTTGTGTAGCACTATAAGATAATAAAAGTATTTCAATATAACACAATATAACACATGATATTAGTAAAGATACTTTGTTTTATAGTCGGCTACTCCTTCACTCGTGTGCAATATTGTGTGTAGCGGCCTGCTGTAGCCTTAGGGTAAAACGTGTGGAAATGAATTATAAGGGGCTCTTCTTGAGCGTCTTGAAATTTTCTCTTTGACCAGCTTCATAATCCCTTCCGGGGATGAGATAAAATGTTCCGAAAATCGTATCCTAGTATTGCATGTACTCCGTCGTTGGATTTTGCACGTTTACCAAACCAACATGCCTTCCAATAAGAAAGTATACGAACAATGATGTTCAACGATGAGGCTGCCGCCGATTTGCATTTATCTTGGGCGGTCGGTACACCAGCCGGCACGACTGCCACCGAACCGAAGCAAGGTACTTACTATCCACCGAATAATGACTCACAAGGAATGATCGCGACACATGCATCAATTTCCAACTTTAGCTTGTGCTAGGTTTGTGCATTTGTTGTGTATAATTAGTATGCTGTATATAGTTATTAATGTCATGATAATAACGAAATTATTAGTTAAAACCATAGCATCGAGACCATCATCATAATTTTTAACACCACCCATATAACATTTAAAACATAATCTCGATATAGGGACCTAATTGTGGCCGGCGTCGTAATTGTGGCCACCATCTGATACGAGTCGACGTACAACAAAATTGTATTTTAATTTATCGGCTTTCTATCTACTGGTTCTGCAACTTTGAGTTTCAAACTAATAAGAATTTAATCAGCCGGTCACAATTACCCACCCTCACTCTACATAAATTATAATTGCAAAACCAAGCGACCTACTTAATGCCAGGCAGTGACAAAATACTTACGCTGTGAACGCTTAACTATTTATTCACAGGCTTTTGTATTTAGGTATGCGCAAATGGCAATTCCTAATACCACTGAAAGACTGTCGAAACATTATTATTATGTAGAATTTTCGGTTTGCTTATAACGTTTCAACTCACCCGTGTGATTAAATGCTACTACAAAACTGATATTATTCCTAGATCCCTCCCTACTGATAGTTGAAGCAAAATGTAGAATTTATTAATGTTTCCAAATAAGCAAATTTTATATTCTATATATAGGCCATATAGGCTATAGGTAATTTCATAAACCATGCTCATTTACTTTCAATATTCAACTGTACTTTAATCGAGAAGAACCACTCTTTGTCTTTACTAGTAATAAATCAGATTTGGATTTCGAGAGAAAAAAAAAATAAGTTTTTATTCTCGGTTTATTAGCGTTTTCACTACTTCAATAATTACTACTGCTTAGGCTAAGTACCGTATTTCCTATTTTAGACCAGAGGTCCGTAATTGTACACGGGCCTGTATTAGTACACGGGTCTGAGAGGTATGAGTTTGAATAGTCCACGGGTCTATTTAACATTGTTATATATGGCAGTACACGGGCCTGTAATAATACACGGGCCTTTATTAGTACACGGGTCTGGGAGGGTCTGTTCGGAATTGGAATAGTACACCCCGTGGTCTAAAATAGGAAATATGGTAGGTTATGTTTTGATTAACTTAGCCTAAGCTAGCGTGGCATAAGCTTGCCTAAACATGTTAAAGAACATCAACACGACTTTATTACCTTATCTGGGCTTTGAGCATACATGGCGAACCATAACCATGAGCATGAATTACCGTTTGGGGTATGACTTATCAAATAAACCCCTCGAATCTGTCGACTATAGACGTAGAGTCAGAGCAGAGTAGCGAGTAGAACGTAAAATTGAAAAAGACCAAGAAGACAGAAGACGAAGAGTACGAAGACGAAGACTGTCACTGTCAGGCGAATCAATGTGCGTGTAAGTCGTAAGTGTAAACAGCAGAGAGCAGCTGAACTTGAAAACTTAATAGCGCTCCAAACTGCAAACAGTCGAAGGTACTTAGGTTTAATCTTGGGACTTATTAGGGACCTACTAGTATCATTAATACTTTTTTAAATCTACTCACTTCGTTAATAGTCGTTAAAGCAAGTACGTTTTTTTAGAAAAATTGTGTTGTTGTGGTTCTGTTTTCTGTTCGGACTGTCATCGCATATGAATGTGGGGTGCCTTTTAACATTTTACCACCAGCAGAAAACTAATAACAGAGAGGTACTTAATAACGATGAATACCGAAATAACAACACCTTTATAATCCCCAAAATTAACAAAACTTTGAGGTGGGCTAAAGTCCACGTCTATATTAAACATTCAACAATGGCATATTTAAAAAAATTAAGATTCTGCAAAGCCTAATAGCATCAGACTGCTTCCACATAATTACTCATTTTTATGAAGTGTAGGCTGCAAGCTTATAATTATAATAGCATATCTTGTTAATTGTAATAGTGAATAGTTGATAGTCCAACTAGGAAACCTTAAAAATTCTCTAAGAGTTACTTTTGGTGTTAAAGCTGTTATTTATATACCCGGTGCCCGGGTATTTTGGTTTGGAGCTCTACTCTACGGTTGCAAGAGTGAACATGAGCTCACAGCTCTCACGTTAGTTCCGCGGGGATATCCTTCGTGACACTTCGATGTACATTCTCAGCGGAGTAAAAAGAAATTCAAGACAACGCACCAGGATCGGGATAAGCGATAAGCTGTGTTAAATTCACAGTATATAGGTTGTAGGTATTATATGAGTGACTTTTCCAGCCACCAGTCTCAAAAAATTCGAGCAGTATATACATGCTATTCGGATTTTATCATATTCGTACTGACTGGCTAAACTGGCTTCTGGCTCTCACTACTTGAGCAACTCCTATAGGATCACGTATATTTTCGGATTGAACCCATAACTAATGTGTACGTTATTTCTTTTCCGTTATACCCCTGTTTGAATCAATACAATAGTTTTATAGATATAATACTACCCAAATTTAACTGGTGCCGCTGTTTCGACTAGCTCCCTTCAAACCTGTACCTTTCTCCGGTTTCTTGTGCACATACATAGTTCGATGACAAAGCACCACATAAATATATTACATATATACGCTTCGTACGGGTAAACAGAATGTTCACATGGAAATAATATGTACGTATGTTGTTACACAGGGAGACGTTGAGTGAGGGAAGGGCAGCGACCCAAAGCGGATTCGGGGAATCCGCACAGAATCAACGGAGAGCTCGGTTTTCTTGTTCAGTTTTCTACTCATTCAACAGCCCCTCACCACGACCACCAATCACTTGACTCCGGGTGAGTCTGAGCTTCGGCAGTCTTGTCCTCTCGTCTCTCTCTTTCCCTCTGTTCTTAACTTCCTTATCCATAGTAGCATCTATCTTATTCCTATCCGTATCTTTCCAAGAGTATAATAATATCTTCCTTCCTTCCCCTTCGTCGCTTTCAGGTTTCGCTCCCTAATTCACCAGTTTTGCTTTGCTCCTTTATAAAAGAAAATAATTTCTTCGGAGGCTTTCACCGACGACGGCAACGAGAGCTTCATCTGTTTGAAAAGTTTTTCTTGAGGGACGTGCTTGTGCTTCGTAGAAGGAGATCTAGATAGTAAATATTCCTTTTCCCTACTTTGATTCCTAACGTTGCTTGACATTGTCGAAGTTGAAACGAAGAGTAAGTCTCTTCTAAACTCCAAAAGTCTGCTAACTTCCCAACAAGCATTGCTATTCTGTCATCGGTTTTCCTGTTTTACGGTATATAGTCTCTATGCCTCTAGTTCTAGTTTATACACGCTGTCGCTGTCAAATATACTCTTAATCTCTCATACTCCTCAATTTACTTTCTGTCGGAGTCGTTTCGCTTCCAGATTCCGTACCTACTACATAGCTCCAGGTTTATTGGCTGTATGATGATGAAGTAGTGATTAAATATACCCAACGTAGTTCTGTAATAAACTCAGGTTTTTGTTTTATTAATGTTGCAGAAGCGAGAGAGAGCGGACTGCTGTGTTAAATAATTCCACATGGAAAGGCTTGGAAGTGTGCAAGTGGAAATTTTATTTGATTTTGTGAAAAATTGTATGGAACGTCAGCCGTCACAACACTTGTGCTTCTGTGTACAATGTGCAATAGTTAATCTGTGAGCTTCACATCAGTGTTTTATTGTCCCATCGATGTTTCTTGTTCGTGGTATAAATAATTAGCGTTTGTTAATGATAGTCTGCGAAGGAAGTTCGAACTGAAACATGCAAGAGACTTTTTTACTCTTGACTTTCCTCTGCTTTTTCAATGAAGGTGAGAATTGTTTTTTTGTTATTCTTTTGTGAAGGTTACAAATTTATGTTTCGTGAGGGTTGAAGGACGTCACTGTCAAAATCTATCTACTACCTGCACTACCTATACTTCGTGTAGCTGAAAAATACATGTGCTTTTCAACGCCGACAACCTAACATGTATTTTTTATTATTGTAATATTTGATGCGTTTAGTTTCTATTATGGTAGCTTAAGACTATCATATCTGCAAAGCAGCGTGTACCTGCGTGTAATGTGGTTACTGTTTACACTGTTATGTAGTTACATTTTTAATGCCGCTTCTTTTCTATTATTCAAAATCCATTCTCCGAAAGAAACTCTTGCATAAATTAGGGAGTTTCCATATGGGTCTTTCTTCTTTTTATTCGAATATTTTTCCGCAGCGCTTTAAATTATTCCATATATTTCATACGTACTTAAAAAGTTGGTGGTACAGATTGTTTTCACTCGATGGTAATTTTCTGACAAAGAAGCCAAACGCGATTATTGACACACTGGTCTTAATTTTAAATAAATTTCTTGGCATTAAAATCAGTAATCTCGATCAAATCAGTACATCGATCTTCTGCAAACAAATTCAGTCTAGTTTTTTCTTCTTAATTGCAGATCGATTTATTGTTTTTCTTCTGAACTCATTGGTACTAGACAATTTTAACTTTTTTGAAGTTCTCCGAAAGTTTTTAACCTAGAAATGACACGTCACAGTCACAGGCAATGCTTCCAATGTAGCTCTTGTTCGTACTCGTGAAAGCTCAAAATATGTAGGTAGGTATATACATATAAGGTTTGAACAAGTTCACATCGCTATTCTATCGATCTTCGTCATATTTTAAATCATAGATAACTTCCTGACAGATTTACCTCCAAGTATCATACTACAGATTTGTTAGGCTTTTGATTTGTCAAACTTACGATTGGTGTGTAAATTACGCAAAGCAGTAATCCTAAAGGTGATGGAACGTTTTGGGAAGCACACCGATGCATGAGGTACGAATTCACGACATTCATTATTTTAAAATTTCAGGAGCTCCATTTGCCGCACATCGTGAAAATGATCATCGGGGTCGTCGGGTTGTGGAAGAAATAGAGAGCATTTTAGTTGACTTAGGGAGTAACTTGACTTTGCCTTGCAATGGACCGAATGCTGGAGGAGCTGTGATGTGGATACGAGATGGTCGGTCTGTGTCACACACACAAATAAGACAAGACGGAAGTCTATTTTTTTCTAGCTTAGACCAATCTGATTCCGGATTATACACTTGTGAATCAGACGAGAATGAGTCAAACATTGCTGCACGAAGTGAACAAATCAAAGCTCCATTCCTTCGGTTTCTTATTCGAGTTCGAAGTGAGCAAAAAAACAAATAGACTGAATTGAATCGATTTTGCTAAAGCTTTTGTTACATGTACGTACGGCGCTGAGTACTCAGCATTCGGGAACGAAGCATTTGCATTGTAGTTCAATTTCTTTGTAGAATTTGGAATCCAGTGGTGCATTTACCTACTTTTACAATTTTCTGACATGTTCGTTACCTAAATTTATTTTATAAAATTTCAAAGCCCCTCCTCTTGGACTGAATGTCACGGTGACGCCTTCAACCATTTATGCCTTGGTTATGTGGGAAGTGGGCGACGACGGGGGCTACCCAGTCTCCAGCTTCCAAATCAGATATCGTCTGAAAAATGAAACCGATGAGTGGAAAATTTGTCAGCCGAATTTAATTCACCCTAACCGCGTAAGGAAATTACATGTTTATATCTGTAGAAGTTATCTATTATTCTATAGCAGAAGCGATGCAAACTGTAGCTCTCTAAAAACTCATTTGCATTTTAACCTCTAGAGGCAATTCCAAATATACCATTTACAACCGAATTCTGCCTACGTAATCCAAATGTGGGCTAATAATCAGTTAGGTGAAGGAATTAGTACAATTTTAGAAATTTCGACACACAACGATATGCAAGAAATTGGTGAGAAAGTTTCTTCATTCCTAACTTTTAGTGATCTCATAAAGTCAGTAGTTGCGTAGAAGTAGAATTTTCATCATCATCAACAAAGTGGAAAGACCCGTATAATGTGTAATATTAATGTTTAATTGGTTGCAGAATTAGGGAAGCACCTATTGGAAGGAGTAGATACATTTGATACTCGTGCTTGGGTTGTAGCAGTTGGAGTTGTAATGGGTACGCTTTGTATCCTTGGTATTGCCACGTGCTGCTTATTCTACAAGGAGTACACAATGACTTGGTCGGATTCTAGGGATATTGATGATGAGAGTATTGAACTGATGCCCAATATTATTTTAAACCCCGCTTACGATTTCCCATCTGTAGAACTCTCCGAACCGGATGAAAACTCTAATGACACGACAGCTATGCGTGTCAACAATAATTCGGTCATCTATCCTGCTCACGTCTGACGTACAACTTTCCAGGCTCAAGTATGGAGATTTAACAAGGGCTAATTAATTCTACTACAATATAACATATAAAACAACTACAATACAATCAAAGCAGTCTCATCATCAAAAATTATATGACGTCCTATTTCTACTAGGCTTATAATATACTGTGTATCGTAATCGTAAAGTGACGTAAGGTATAACGTAACAATAAGTGACTCTCAACGAACTACAACTACTGTAAAAACTTACATATTTATTGTGGTAGCACAAAAATGTCTCAAGACTCAATTCAGAACAATTCATAGTCAGGTCTTATACTGTATAGACGATATAACGAATCTCGTTTAGTTGATTTATTTTTAAAGTCATGATTTTTTTAGTAGATTGTCGGAAGTACAACGTAACGTGGCTATATTTACTTACACATGCCAATTCCAATACGCATAAAAATTACGCAACATTACTCCGAAACTTGTAATGTGACATTTACTTTTCGAATTGCCATTGTTTATGTATAGAAGCGTATACCCACATGTATACATAGTAATTATGTTGATGGATAACTCAATGAAAGTAAGCGGTAGCCATTATTGTGATTCAGTATTAGTTATATTTGTATAATATATATAATATATTCTTCATTCAGTATCAGGACGAATATTACAAGGATGTTCTTGTTATATTTAGTATATGAGAATTAATTTTTTATTAATTTGTATTATTTTTAGCTTATGACACTACCTTGTTTCTATTTTATATTCTTCAACATTACGTGTAAGCAACTTACAATAATCTGATATTATGAGAAACTCATAAGAACTGTACATTTATAGTATATACCTATGAGTTTTAATTTCTGGACGATTGCTTTGTTAACATTTGTGATATTTTACATCGCTTGAACGTACCTATGTAAATTAATTGCATAACTGTAATTATTAGAAGTAATTTTAGACACTCCAGTGAAGTGAATTTCGAGAGCGTACAGTTTGTTTGTATATTATATTCACTCGAGTGACAGCTGTTTGTACGTCAAAAAAATATGGATGTGTGTATGTCTGTCTTTGTTACTTTAGGTAAGTTGGTAAGTATACATATATTATACTAATACTATATGTAAGTGTAAGTACGTATGTGTGTGCACGTACTTATGCAATGCACACTTATATTTTTCAATTACTAGTTTTTACGCGTTGCCTTTCCTCGTATTTTGTTTTGAACGTAAATGTAAATGTAAAAACCTTCGTGTTCGGAATATCTTTATTGTAAATTAGTGAATAATGTGTCGATTTATGCAAGTTTTTCGTAACAAAATTGAATAAGAACGAACAATTTTTTGAGTGCTTCCCGTACATTCTTTTGTTTTACTGTGTTACTACTCACCCTGAGCATAATGGTAAACAGGAAATAATAATTATATATTATCATGATTCTTGAGCGTTTTTAATATCATTACTTTTATTATTATTATATTTAGATTGCGGATTACAAATTACAGTCCACTGTATAGTTCCTTATGAAGTAGCACATACTGAGATTGTTTGCCAAATGCCAACTGCGTTCCTAATAATAATATGCATTCGTAACCGACACCGAGTATGCTTAGGTAGCTAGTCATATAATTTAAACGGCATTTGGTATTCATGCAAAATGACTTAGTTAGTGCGGAAGTTCATCTAGTGTGTAACTACATTTTCTACATTCTCATTCCAAGGAAATTCTCTAGTCTTTTATTCTGGAATACATAAAGGGTTTCATAGTGGTTGGTTTTCATTCCATAATAACGGCATGCCAACGTGATTCCAGTGTTAACGATTACGATTAGCGTACCTCCACGAACCATGAATCCTCTCTTTGAAATGAGTTACATCCATTCCATCCATGCATACCTACATTGAGAGAGAGAGTCTTTCAGTTTTGAGAATGTGAGCATTCCAGACGGTGACCTTTATTTTCATAAATGTGAAGCATCATCATCTATTCACACTTATCTGGGGCAAAATGCTTTTCCCATTATCATTGCGTACGATTCGGCCAAGTCCCAAGCAATCAGCAACGTTCCAAAGGAACATGTGAAAATCCCGTCTTTTCAGTCGGAGAGTGAGACTACGACTACATAAGTGGAATTAAATTGGTATCATTTACCTCTAAAGCTCAGCCAATACTTTGCCAGTATAGTACCGAGACTGGAAAACTCCAAACCGACACCAACCACCTTATACACTACACATAGATTAATGAATACTGCCCATCGTATCGCATCGGTTCCACATGGATTCTCCATGGACGGATTTTACTGCTCATGGCCCGTGGCTTATGAAGCTTTTGACGATTCAGCTTTAGCTTATTAAAGAAACACATGGTTCAGTCCAACTCGACTCCAAAACTCCAAATTGATTCCCTTAAATAGTAAATGGCACTCAAATCAGTAAATAGTCATAGTCATAGGTGAAAACCATATAATTACCTATCATAATCATTACATTTCATTCATTATACACACCCTTCACCGTAGTAGCCTCCACATTGAACCTACACATACTGTGCTGCAAATGAGGCACTTTCACGCATCCTACTCCTACCACTGATAAATGTAATGATATAATAATTATTACAACTCGGTTCCGAGTCCACACTGCACTGCGTACTGTGAACTGTATTTTATAATACTTTTTACCTCACGTCTCTTTTCCTTCCCCTGCTATAGAATCAGTAGAATACTCCCTATACAAAAGTGTACAGTAATTCAGTTAGTACAGTAATAAAACCATCATTCCATCATCCGTTAAATTGTGAAGACTGAAAGTTGTGAAATTCTCAAATCTCGCCTCGTTTTCAATAATTCAATCAAATTTTACGCTCGAAAACCTCAGCTCCTCGTCCTCCGCCGTGAGATTTTTCGTTGCCAACACGCCAAATCTAGAAGCACCCCCAAGCCTCCAATAAAATACTAGGCAATGAGCGTGAACGATAACGATAACGAATGAGTCTCTGGAACCTATACACGGTGGCGGTGACCCTACTCTGACTCTGACTGAGTTCTAGGAGGACATGATTATATATTGCATAGGTATGCAATCTTTATAACCTTATCACGATAGATGTTTTTCCATCCAGAGATGTATTTATTAGTGAGAGGGAAGCTCGTAGTGGTAATTAATTGAGTTGACACGGACGCGGACAGGGTTTTGTTTCATCCAAATGGATGGAACTCTTCAATATAAACTTGTACATATTTTCGGGTGGATGAGCATTAAAGATTTCGGTCGGTGTGTGACGTACGGACTGAGGTCGGGAAGAGCGTAGAGATAGTCATAGTTCACAGTGATGTAGTAGGTATACTATGTAATGCTTAGGTAGTTCTTCAAGAGAAACTGTAGGCTCAGACTCCTGACAGAGAGAGAGAGAGAGAGGGAGACCAGAGAGAAGATGCACGGTTGAACATGGAAAATATAAACTATACAGAATACAGAGAGACAGTGATACAATAAATGCACGGAACACCCGAATTCAGAATTCAGAGTCGGAGTTTGAAGGTGCGGAGAATTGAGGAGAAGAAGGAGAGTGAGGAAAATGAGAAGGAGAGGCGACAGGAATTGGCTCACATTAAGAACGATAGATTGAGCATTAACATAAATGAAGCGTTTCATCTTAATGGTATTATTAAACAACAATGTGTCAGAAGCACTCACATTCAAAACATCTGTGTGCTGTTTATCACCTTGTACTACAGTGGAGGAGACTAGTGATAAACAACACTCTCGTCTCCTGTACACTACATCACGAAATAACAAATAACCTCCACCATCCTCTACCCAACTAGTGATATTACCCAGTCTTAGTATGTATTTTGCATAATAAGTCAGGTGCTGTTTCTCTATTATGCACTGAACAGTCACACCACAGCCGAGCCTACTTCTACTTCTACGTAGGCATCTGCACCTGCACTGCATGCGAAACATCTTTCACTACAGAATTATTAGAGATACTAGAAAATATACTTTATCTTCTTGAGAAGTGAAAGGTTCATCCCATAGTCATAGTGTCCCGTTGGCTACCCCGACATTCAGTAGCTCCAGTACCAGTACCAGTACCTATCACTGTGCATAGATCCGAATTTTCTTATAATATGCTTACACTAAATCCTGTCCTGGCACAAGGCATCGGTAGCTTTACGTGTAGATAGTACCTATAAGCTCAGAATCTCTGAATCTAGACCTAGAGACGGAGAGAGACAGAACTGAATAAATCATGGCAGATAATAATGTCAATAGAGTAAAACGAGTATGGTCATCTCCTCCCTACAAATAGTGAGGGTGGGAGGCCATATCCGAGTTTACCACATCCCTTCACCATATGCATCTATGAAACTCCTGTAAAATGTGGAATTAATTTAAAATTTTATAATTTAATAAATGTGAATATGAGGGTGTGAAAGATGGTTAGAGTCAGATGGTAGTATTTAAGTTAATAAAGGGGGTGTTCCACCACTCCGGAGGAGGCCGGAGACCTATGAAGATGGGGGAGGGAGGCTCAACTGAAATTCCAGTTGAAGCACTCCAGCATAGCTACGGATGGTAAGAATGCTAATTTTATTTATTTTAATTTTAAATGCATAATTTATTTTAGCTAGGATTTATGCTTAAATTTCAAACGTAAGGATTCCAAGGGCAGAGTAGCTCGGTGGCTGAGGTCAAGGCTGAAGATAATGTCATCCACGGCCCTGGCTTCGCCACCGCGAGCTTCCGACTCCATGAGGGACTACGGAACCACATCGACCGTTGACGGCAAACGGAGCATGTTCACGGTCGAGGGTTCCATTGTCCCATAAATTGGAGATTCGGCCTGCCCGGGAAATTTTGCCAATTCTGTTTTTATTACCAATGAAGATGAGTAGCGGAAGGAGAAGACTTATTTATTTTGCTTCTCATTGCAGGAGGACAAGCCGGCGTGAAGGTTGTAGGCCTGGAGGACGCTCGATATCCTCCCATGGCCCTCAGCTCCAACGCCACTGGACGGGACGGACAAGGGACGGAGACGGACGTTTGCCCTGCTGAGCGTTCCAATTGACAAACGTCCACCGTCCCCGGCACTCCAGTTCAGCAGCAACGACTTGTCCTGAATTTTGAACCGATTGAAGGTAAGTTTTATTTTTATTTAAGTTAACTTTTATTATGTTTATATTTCAGGAGGGTCGTTGGGGAAGTGGTGCTGGCTCCGTGCCCAGCAACCACATCCAGCCCAGAAAGGACGGAGAGGTGCGGTGGAGAGTGTCTGCCGAACCGAGGAAGGCATGCGACAGACACACACCACACCACCACCGTCAGTTCAGGCCGACCAACGACCTTGAATTTTGGATGCCAATCAGGTAATTTATTTTATTTTTACATTTTATTTTAATTAGATTTTCATTTTACTTTAGTTTAGTTTATTTTTCCAATTATGTTAGTCGGGGAGGTTGGGCGGACGATGGCAAAGCCATGTTACAGGGAATGGCGAACAGTGTCCACGCTCCACCGTCCACTCCAACTTGGAGGACAAACCCGCAAAAGGCAGCCAGTGCTGCGGGTTCGTTCCTTCCAGTCTCCCCTCAATTTTGACTTCATTTTTGTTGATTTTTACCTACTTTGTTATATGAACCGAAGTCCCTAAATTACGTCGAGCGGGTTCAAGGAACCACTGCTGACGACTAATGAATAAGTTAATGATTAACATGCAAATTATGATAATTGATTTTATATTTCTTAATTTCTAGATTCAATGTATGGAGATATGAGAATCAACGGACGGTTTTGCCAATAAATGAGAACACTCAACGAACGAAGATGAGAAGGTAAGTTTAAGGATAAATATTTATATTAATTATTAAATCATAAAGAAAAAGATAATTCATATTTCAAATGCAAGATTTCCCAATCGACGTAAGGTCGTGGGCCACAACTGAATAATAACTATTAATTCTCGTTTTTGTTATGTTTTCCGGTTTTCGTCCAAATGATACACAATATAATGGATTACAATAATAATTTATAACCGATACGCTTACGGATGCCACGGGCGTGGCATCTGAGATTTCCGATTCCAGGTCCAGATTGATTACAGGTAATTCACAATATATAATTTTATCTTTTATAATTTATGTAATTTGGTCCAATTGACCTCACATTAATTTATAACAAACTTAAGAAGAACTCGTAGAGAGGAATCGCGAACACAGTAAACACCATGAATAAGAATAGGAAAATATAGAAATTATCAGATTTTCTTTCTTTCTTGATTTTAGGTTCTTTTTGATGGCACCAACAGGAGCCATGGGGACAATCCCCTTTTGCTGTTCTTATTCCTTTCGGAGTCTCCATGTTCCTCAATTCCTTTCTATGCATTTTTCTATCAATTTTCCAGAAGGGAAAATTGAAAAAGAAATTTAAGATTTCGACGGATTCTTGGAGGAATTCGTGTCGGAGACCCTCTCTTCTTCGCGGCGTGATTGTTTCTTCTTTAGCTAGTTCGCCTCCGCTCCTTCCTCGCTTCGTCTCCTGTCGCCTCGGGAAGCATCATTTTAATTCCTTTTGTGGCTCATAGACGCTGTGTGGTGGAGGGCTGCGAGTTGTATTTATTTTATTATCTCCTTCCATGGATCTTCCTCACTCTCTGTCAGATGGCCGATGCTGTCTGGAGAATTTGAGGAGAATCTGTGGGGGGACGTGTCGTGATTTCTATTCCTTTCTCATCATCCCCTCGTAGGGCTCCGTGTCCTCACGGAGGGTAGCGGCTGAAAAGATTGGAAATAGAAAGCACGACACACAATTATATTTAACCTTTTTATTATTTAGAATGGACTCTGGAATTTGGGAATACGATTAGTTTTCTGAAGGAAATAAAATTTTTGAACTCTGGACCTGTGGAATTTTGGAATTAATTCATTTATAACCTTTATTTAGTCATATTGGCAAAAATTCATTCATGTCATAAATTCGCATATAAAATTTTTACTGGACTTGGAATGGAATTCATACGGAAATCTGTTGAGCTTCCTATGTCTTAACTCAAATGCATAACGAAGTTCTTTTTAACGAAGATAGAGTTTTTATTAATTAACAATAACTTGGCAATTCATCTTAAGATCCTATGACTTAATTACTAATGCATAGCGACCTGATTCTCATCTTAGTTAATTCATATTTCATTTGAAAACGCAAAAATTTTTAATTAGTCAAGTAAATTGTGTTTTATACTCTATACTACATATGCCTAAGGAATATTCTACGGCTAATCTTCTAATGCGTAAAAATATAACTATTCTGGGCATCTATTTTTAAGTTATCGAAAATTCGAAAAAGATAATGGGAAACATAAATGAAAAATGTAGTTATTACTACCTCTCTAAGTAATTTACGTAGAGATTCTAAGTTTATACAAATGCCGTCCAAAACAAAGACATAACTTTTGTTGAGATCATAAGAGAATGAAATTTTAACGTAGAGATTATTTTTATAAATCTTATGGTTATTAACGGAGATAAATTTTTAAATTTTAAAGTAAACACCGCGGGTCTTGAGACTATTTAATTTCACCGGGTATTTGGTTTAATTCATTAATTTTTCGAAGTTATTTTCTTTGAGGGGAAAATTTTAATGGGGATGAAGGATCCTTGCTAGGGGAGGGATGTCTTCTTCGTCAACTGGGGGAACACTAATCATTGCACGAACGGGAGTGGGATCCACTGCTATTGGTTGTTGGATATCCTGCGGATTGCTAATCGATTCTTCCTCCGGATTATCGGGATGGACCATGGGGAGGACGTGTTGGATGGGAGCTTCTGGAGATGCTTGTGGCATAGGTAGATGTAAATTCCCTTGTATTGCAGCTAAGCGTAATGGAGCATACCATTCAGTTTCTTCATTGGCTAATAATTGAACCGGAGGAATAATCGCAGGCACGAATACAATTAAAGTTTCTGTTGGGATTACGGGTGCGAAGCTTCCTGGCCCTGACTGAAATTCATATTGCAGACGCACGTTTAGATTATTAACGTGCATGGCTAGAAGATCTCGGAGACCGTACGGATTATTTGGTCTCATGATCGTATTAGTTCTTCCGGGTCCCAGCCATAATTCAAATCCCGGAATGACTTCGAAGCGGACTCGATATGGAAAATTCGACCTGGGATCCATGACCAACATCTGGAAACGCTGCTGTAGATAAACTTGATATACTATGGCAAGGGCCAGAGTCCTGACTGATCGAGCCCCCATTTGGACATGGGGCATGATTGGTCTTGGGTTGTCCGCGAAAGCTGGAACCGTAATTGTTGTGGGGTTCGGATTTTGTACATTCAGACCCCCGTGACCTATCTGAGTGGCTTTATCCTGCGTCTTCATATTTACCCGTAGTGCTGCTACATCTGCGGCTGTTGGCAACTTGTAGCTAGTGGAGGTGGATGGATTGATCGAGGGCCCTGGTTGAGAGGTTGCCAGACGACGTGTGGGTTGGTCGTTTGTAGGAGAGGATGGTGAGGTAGGAGATGCTGGCGAGGGAGCTGGACGTTGAATACGTTCCGTCCGCGAAGGGAATGGAATTCCTCGTCTTTCGTAGTCTTGACGAATAAAATCTCTATCTCTCCTACGTTGATCAGCCCATGACATTTTCTTTGGTCCTCGTGAGTAGGGAGAATATTTACTTTGCCCCGAATAATTTAGAGGAGGCCGCCCACCCAATGCTGCAATACCTCTTGGTTGTCGGCTCACTTCGATGGAGGCATCCGGCGTTTTCTTTGATGTCGGAGTACGACCTCCCGTCGAAGTGATTTCATATTTTTGGCCGACAATCTTCGGTTTTCCCTTTGAGGTGGATGGCTTTGGTGCAAAAATGGGAAGCGGCTGAGGAGCTTTTGAGCCAGATTTCAAGAGGTGAGGGCCGGAGCTCGAAGGAAGGGCAGATTTTGCTGCTGCGATGGCAGCTCTTGCTATTTCTGCCGTGATTTTCGGGGCTCTGATTGTTGAGCGGGACGATGGAGGAGCGACGGTCCTTCGTGCGCTGGAGGGACCTCCCATCTGGATGACGGTGTTGTGGGGAGATTTCGGTACTAATTTCCATTGATACCCAGGCCGTCCCTGGTTTTTGGCTCTGTAACCCGGATGTCTTTGTCTCATGCGGGCATGTTTATTCCGGAGCAGACGTTTTTCAACTTCATTTTTCTTTGTTGGTCGCACCGGGACATATTCCATATTGGGATCATTACTAACGGGGCGATTTTTGTTGGTTCGCCATCGTTCGCGTCTGACACGTTTTTGTGGATTTTGTGAAGGTTGAGGACGCGGTGGCGGAGCTTTTGATGAAGTTGAAGGCGTTGGGATTCTTGGGCCCAAAGAGACCCTTGGCGACCTTCGTGCGAAGCCTTCTTTAGACGGGTCGTATGCCCTCTTTACTACTTCTTCGATTCGCTGTTTTTCTTCATCTGTATCAGCGGTTGTTTCTGCTGAGGATGATGATGAAGAAGGAGCATACGTCTTCTTTGGTACTTTCTTAACCTTTTGTTTTTCTTCATCGGTGTCAACCTCGGTTGATCCTATGGAAATAGATGACGATGAAGATGGAGTTAATTTCCGCGGTTTGTTTGGGTTGTAGGACTGTTTTATTTCAAGCTTTAATCGTTGTCTTTTCGTTTCTTCGGAGTCAGTAGATGATGAGGAAGATGAAGATGAGGTTGAAGACGAACGTGAAGATGATGAAGACATCTAATTATAAAAGAAAAGGGAAGAGAAACTGGAAATGATTAAATAGTTCACTTCTTTTTAGAAAGTCAATGTTTTCTCCTTTCCCGAAGCACTGATTATTTGAGATTAAAATGAGTTCAAACGTCGATGTGTCATTGGCGTTTGCATTTTAAATAATGTTTTCACTTTTAACTTTTAATTCTCTAAACTAAGTTTCTGATCCTGAAGGGGTCAGAAGGGAAAATTTCTTAAATTAATTGTAGTGATCTCTCTTAATTTTATGATCTCTGTTTTGGTGGTTCGCTCTTAAACCGGCAAAATTTGTAGCGGTGGCCACCACCGCAATGACCACAATGTCTAACTCTTTTCTTTTTAGGCGGTTTAAAAAGGGGGCAATCTCTAAAGATATGCCGTATATCCCCTTTTATTTGTTGCTCCCTACAATTCGGACATTCCCTAAGTTTCGAACTAAACTTATTTTTAATGACCACGTTATCAAAGTTATTTGGTCGCTCGTGGGCTTGGCCTGCGGCGATCAAGTTATTTTCTTTTTGTGCGGAGGCGGAGGCTGGAGGAGCTTCCGAGTCTGCATTAACTTTCGAAGGGAATTCCGGATCAGGGTCCCAATTTACGGTGTTGGTAGGGCTCTGCGGTGATATTCTGAGCTCCTGGGTGTCTGGTCCTAACCAGAAATCTTCTTGATCGGAGGGAACATTCCCCTCGTCACTGTCGCTGAGTGATATCTCCATTCATTACTGCGATATAGGATTTCATTTAATTAATCTTACATCCTACCTAATTTGAGAGATAACATTTAAATTTTGTTATATTTTTATTTTCGTAATTTCTTTATGATAATTACGTATGGAGGTTCAGGAGTGGGATTCCGCATGTGAGCATTAGTTTCCCAGTGAAATACTTTACCCTGTACGCATTGCGCTGGAAATAATTAGGGATCCAATGCTCCAACGGGAATCGCAATCCTGAATCCCCTCGTAATTTTATACTAAGGGTTCGAATTGTTTGGAAGGAAAATTTTATTTTAAAAGTTTTTCGAGAATTTTAAGTTTTTATTCTGAGTCTGATGGTGACGGGAGGAAATGTGAAATATTATCATGCATTCTTCCCATGCACTTTATCATACTGTTGATTAAGCGAATGGATTTTGTATTTTCCTTCCGGGTGGTGGGGGAGGAACTTAGTTCCTTATCCCTTCTTTTACGAGGTTTCGGAGGGGGATCTCTTCCTTGAGCAGCCGAGCTAGTGCCTTGTTCAGGGGCTTTGGAAAGTGCTCTTCTCGATCGAGTTGCCACTCCAGGTCGACGATCACTATCCGTTAGGGTGCGAGGGGTCACCTCGCGGTTCTTTCGCCGTGTTTTCTTTTTCTTATGGCTTACAGATTCTTCATCTGTGCACGAACTGGGGTCCTCAGTCGTTTCTACCTGAGATTCTACTGTTTCACTCTCGGAGACCTGTTGGGCTTCATCTCTTTTTGGAGATTCAGTTCGAGATTTCCTCTGAGTGGGGGTTGTATTAACCCAAAAACTTTCACTATTTCGCTTCTTTTTAGGAGATTTATTTGGGCGAAAGTTTGACTGAGGTTCCCTACTTGGGGCAGAATTGGTATTTTCTTTTCTGTTATATGTGCTCCTTGGTGGAGTGTAATTTCTGGCTTCACCGAATTGTGAAACTGGATTGTTGGGAGGGGATGGGGTTCTTTCTCCGCTGACTCTGGTAGGTGGGGAGTTTTTAGATGAAGAAATCCTATTCCTACTCCTATTCGGATCACTGCGAGAGTAATCCCTATGGGATAAATTTATATTCAAATTAATGTCTTGTCTTGGAGAAGGTTGAGTGGAAATCTGATTTTCCTGGAATCTAGCTCTGGGAGATTGACTATTTGAATGAGTCTGACTTCGATCTTCCCTGACCTGCGAATGGGAGGGGCCAACGTGAGAAGGCGAAGTTATATTCGCCCTTCCGTGATTGCAAGAATCTTCGGCGCTCTGAGGCGGAAGTGGAATATTTTGAGTTTCCCCAGTCCAAGAATATTCGGGACACCTGGGAAACTGATTTTGGTCTTCCCTAAAACTAGCTTGATTCTGAGCCGTGGGGCTCAAGATTTCTTCAGCAAGACTAAGATTTTGTGGGGTACGATTTAAATTAGAAAGGGCTGAATTTTGGGGTGAGGGGTTGTTTCTAATTACCGACGAGGTTATTGCTCTTGGTTCTCTGCCTTGGGTATGATGGGAAATCTCCCCTCTACTTACTCGTGTATTTGAATTTAGACTACTCTCAGTACTCCACGGGATTAGCTGATTTTCAATTTCAATATTGTTTTGCATGCGTTCAAATCTTTTTCTAATATTTTGAACTGTATTTTTATTGAATGAATAATTTAATTTTAATTTCGTAGGTTGTATTATTGAACTGTGAGGCGTTCCAAGTGGTTCGTTCCTCGAAAAATTTTGGGGGCTGGTATTTCTTTCCAAACCGGCGAAGGAGCAAGTGCCCTCCATGCGGGTGGGGGAAGGAATTTCAGCGGGATAAGGAAGTTCGAAGTCGCCTTCGGAAATCCTTTGTGTGGGAATGTCCTGATGGTTGGAGCCTGCAAGAATGTTGTGGCTGCTCATCTCACCATCAAGGACTTGAGTTTCCTGTCTATCATTTTGAGTCGAGTTTGCAAGAATGTCGTGGCTGCTCTTCTCATTGTTATGATTGACAGGTGCGCTTCTGCTGCTTGAGCTTTCGGAACTGCTCAAACCGCTGACAGCGCCGGGAAGTCGTATTGGACCAGTGGAGCTCGAAGCATCGCTTCGTAGGGCTCTCTCCGGTTGTACAATTTTCTCCAGATCTGATGGAGATTGTAATGAAGATGTTGAAGATTTGTCTGAAGTTTGGACCCGATGTGTACATCCATCTGGGTCTTGAGAATGAATATTCAGACCATCCCCGACATCACCCCCAGGCGTTTTACTAAACGCCGACATATTAATAAAGGATGGACGTGAGGGTCCTTTGTGCGGGGCATTGATGTCAGGATTGAGTGTTTTGGGTGGAGGAGCACGGACATTCCAAGAGGAATGAGAACCATCCGTACTTCTCATGCTTTGAAGGTGAGGATGAGACGCATCTGTGTCGTCATACCTCTGTGATTTCTCAGAGGGTGGAATCTGTTCCACTGGGGTTTCGACTGGAGGATCTGCCGAATAATTGAAGTCCCCGCGGGGTAATACATCTACAATGGGGGTTCCATTTATTTGAGGTGGATCCTCAGTGGGATCGAGACGGGGCTCCGCGAGAAAGACCTCTTCCGCTGGGACAGGCCGTAAGTCGTTCAACCAGTCGGAGTCAACGGCGGATTCCTCCGGAGCGGGCAGGGGTTCGCCTGTCACATATTTACGTAAATTATGGCCATGGGTCAGGCGGAGCTGACGTTCTGGCAGAAAAACATTTATGTCGACGTTGTGTGGACATAGAAAGTAAGAATGTATATTTTCATTCACGCTATAAACTTTATAAGGCCCCGTGTATTTCATAATGAATTTTGATTTGGTACCGGCTGGCCGCGTGTAGTTGCGCTTCCAGACCAAGTCACCGATTTGGAATCTTACAGCGGGATGCCTTTTATCAAACGCTAATTTTCGCTTTAATTGGCTCTCGCAAGAGTTTTGAAAGGCTTGCATACGGACACGAAACATTTCGCCTATGCGTACCTGTTGCTGCTCTAAATCCCACTCGGGATTCAGATGATCATCTAATAAATTTAAGTTACGATTGGGAAGGCTTATACCATGAAGGAGAAAGTAAGGAGTAAATTTAGTACTAGAATGAGGCGCGCTGTTATAAGCATCTTGAACCGCTGGAAGTTTTTCGTCCCAGTAACGCTTGTCTTCGAATTGCAACTTTTTGAGAATGCTGCCGAAGGTCGAATTAACTCGTTCACAGAATGCGTTTGATGAAGCATGATATGGGGCAATGGTGATGCGGGTAATATTATGTTCTAAGCAGAATTTCAAATATTCTTTAGCTATGAAGGCACCTCCATTGTCAGAGACGATGCTTTTCGGATGATGCTGTTGAACGAAGGGTATGAGATGCTTGGCGAAGTCTTCCCAACTAGTGGAACGACACGGAAAGAGCCAAAGAAAACGAGTGCATTGGTCGATGATGGCTAGGATATACCTATGTTGTCTAAAAGTTTTGTCCAGAGGACCCATATGGTCCACCGATATTCTATGAAATGGAACTTGAGGTGTGATCATCACGTGCAATGGTCCCTTATTCTTACGGTTAATCTTCGCGAACCTTTGGCAAGTTTCACAGGCGCGGCATACATTGAGAATTATTCGATGCATGTTAAAGAACCAGAATTTGTTCTTCAATATTTGCGTTATCTTGTCACTACCTAGGTGAGATTGCTTGTGGAAATCCTGGGCTGCTTCCTCCGACAAAGGATATGGAAGTACTGTTAGCCACATCGGACCTAAGGGATCGTAATTGATATGTTGTAGAAGTCCTTCTTCTGTGAGCTGATAATCCTTCCTGTATTTATTTTCGCCTTCATATTTATTGGCCCTATCTTTTTCTAATGATTTTATTATCTTGAGGCACCGGGGATCGAGCTTCTGGCTAGCGACGATCTCGTGATCCAAGTCAAGGGTAGCGAGGTTCGGATGAACTATCTCTGCATCCCGAAGACTACGGAGGTGTACAGTGGTTTCGGGTTCTCCCGGATTTTTCCATTCCTGAGTAGGGATATCTCTTGGTGGTCTGCTTAAACCATCAGCCATTTCATTATTCTTGCCTTTGATGTGGTAGATTTTGATGTCGTAGGAGCTCAATTTGAGACTCCAACGAATGAGTCTTGAGTTTACTTCCGATGTCTTGAGGATGGATGTCAACGCAGAATGGTCAGTGTAGACATGGATTGTTCTGCCCAACACCAAGCTGTGTTGTTTAGCAAGACCATGGATAATCGCATAGCACTCTTTTTCTGGAGTGGACCATTTTAGCTGCGGACCGGTGAGTAGATGTGAATGGAAGGCTAGAGGCCTTCTAAACCCGTCGATATTTTGGACAAGACAAGAACCAATGCAAAATTCACTGGCGTCCGACCATAGTTCCAATTGACCATGGGGGACGGGAAAAGCGAGTAGCGGAGCTCCAATTATGAGCTGTTTAAGCGTGTCAATGGCATTGCGACAAGCGTCATCAAAGTTGAACGGAGCATTTTTCATAAGTAGTTTGAAAAGCGGACGTGCCACATGAGAATATCCATTTATCATTCTACGGAAAAAGTTAGAGATCCCTATAAACCTCCTAATCTCGGTAGTGTTCCTGGGATACGGATACTCGACAATAGCCTTAACTCTCTCACTGTCGATCCCTATGCCGTCTGCGCTAACCCGATGACCGAGGAAAATAATTGAGGGGAAGCCAAAGAAGCATTTGGTAGGCTTCAACTTAATATTGGCTTTCAAGCAAGTATAGAGAACCTGTTCTAGCCTCTCAAGCATCTGGCTAAAGCTAGAGCCGCCGAAGCTTGTGTCATCGACGTAAGAGGCTAAAAAGTCACAAAGAAGTGGAAACCAAATTTTATTCATTATTTGCTGGAATAAGGTTCCAGAATTTAGGAATCCAAATGGAAGACTGAGGGGCCTAAATACTCCCATATGGTTTATATAGGCGAGAAGATTTTGAGAAGCTTTATCGAGCCCAATTTGTTGATATGAATTTGCCATATCAACATTGCAGAAGTGGGTACAACCGAAAAATTTGGCAAATAAACTCATTAAATTAGGTATGGGAGCTGCTATGGGTTTAACCCGTTTATTGATGTCCCGATAATCTATTACTGGGCGCCAATCATTTACACCTTTCTTTACCACTAACATTCTAGATACTGTTGAGCTTTGACATGGTTCAATGCTTTTGCGTGCGATCCCTGCCAAAGTTTCACGTTCGACTACCTCCATGAATTTTTGAGACATGACCGTAGGATTATGAATCATTGGAGATTGGTCTAACATTTCGATGCTAGCTTCCAAGACTTGACCTGTTAAGGGATCCTTTACGGTTTCATGAAAATCTTCAGGTTGCCACCCAAAGACTTTATGAAATTTGCTGAGGAGATCCCTAAGTTGGTCTTTCTCTTCAGGTGCCAAGTTTTCGTAAATTTTGAATTGTTGGAATTCCTCGTCGGTGAGCGCTTTGCTCCCTTCGACCAAGGATGGTACTGGGGTTATTTTTGGAGTGCTTGGAAACTGCTGTTGATCGGTATTTAAGTGAAGCATGCGTAATTTATGATGATCGGGTGGAATAACTCGATAGGTAGTCAGTGAAGGCTGAATCGGGAGAATGATGTCCTCAGGATCTGAATTGATGAGGTGGCATATGCCATGACCGTTTTCTATTCTTAATGCGGGTTCAAGAACTTGAAGCCCAAATTTTTGGAATAGTTGATTATTTGGTTCCAATAGAATGTCCCCATTAAAATGCCTATCTTCCACGTACACGTTGACGGGATTAGGACGGTACGCCTCAATAGAAAGCGGGGTGACTGTGCACAATCTTAATTTAAATTGAGGTAAAAGACATTCAGCTCGCGATGACATACTGGTGGTTGATATTGTTTGTACCTCATCGTCAGAGGAGCTGTCTGAGCCGTATGAAGGGCGGATGGTGTGGACCACGGATTCCGTGTCCGAGCCATCGCCATCCATAGGGGTAATTTCTGTTTTAATAATTAAATTGTAAAAGGGGTCATCAATTAAAGGATTAAAAGCAAATTGAAGGTCAGCATTCACGTCCGATTCAGGATCTATACTATCTGTTCGAGTTATTTCCTTCGATACCCTTAATTTCTTAACATTAGTTTTGCGGAGGTGAAGGCAAGTTCCTGCTGCCCGTTTTAAACTTTTTCGTGGAGGCGGTTGATTTTCGTCATGTTCGGGCGGAAGGAAGGTCAAAAGGCCTTCGTGACACAAGACATACGCATGATTTTCCCGAAGGAGGTCCATGCCAAATACCAATTGGTCGTTGGCTTTGTCCATGACGAAAAATCCCCACTTTATCCACTTATGAAATTCCTCAATATAAAGGATGAGGAATACAAATTTCTTTATAATGTGCTCCTTGCCATCGTTAATGGATAAGATGGCCCTAATGGGAGCACATGGTTGAACTCTCTTCTGGAGTTCCAATCTGACTAATGTACGTGGACTAATGGTGCTAATTGTGGCTCCGGTGTCAATGAGGGCTTCGACTGTGATTTCTCCGCCGTGTTTATTTTTAACTGGAAAGGAACGTCTAATTTCCATCTCGACTCTCGAGAAGGTTCTAACTTGTTGAATAGATCCCGCATCGGGAATTTTGAAGATGTCATCATTCGTGATGATATCGTCGGAATTTTCTATATTGAAATCAAAGGCGGAGTCAGTATCGGAGCCGTCATTGATAGGAGACACGGGTACTGAGTTATATGGTGAGACTTGAATAGATTCAGCTACTTCCGGTAGTAAATAAGGAAGTGAAGGAATATTAAGGAAAGGCACTAATTTAACGGATTTGTTTAGAATGTAGCTAGGAGGTTCAGGTTCTAAGGCGATATCAGTCAGAGGCGATTGGGGGGGTTCTAAGGAATCTACGCCCCCCCTTTCGAGTTTAAAGAATTTTGATTTGAAGAATAACCGAAAGATGCCGAAGTGCCCTGTCGCTCAGGTGGAGGTTGGTCACTGGAAGTCACTGAGGAAGTTCCACGAGTATTCAAACCTCTGAGCGGTGCCCCACTAGAAGGATGATATTCATCCGGTGGAGGTTGTTGATTATATTCTCTATAAGGTGGTTGCATTGGATATGCTTGTTGATAAATGGGTTGTTGTTGAGGCGCGAGATATTGTACAGGAGCCGGTGCATATTGCATGGGTGGATTCTGCTGTTGTTTCAACTGTTGAACAGACTGAGCTAAATCATGTAGGAGTTGTACCATGTTAGGGTCTGTGGTGGCCGGAGCCGAAGGAGGATTATTGTTATTAGATTTATTTCCTCCTGAGGATGTATTTCCACTCGTCGCTTTGTTAGGAGCGGTACGTGGCTTTGGAGGAGGAGCGATGCGGCCTTGTTCCTTTAAAAGGATTAGGCATTTGCGGGCCCCGTGATTCTCCTTACCACATTCCATGCAATTCATGCGACCTTTGGAATTTTTAGCGGCATCTCGTTGTGCAGATGTGAACTTAGAAGTGTCAGCAGTTTGATATTCTAATCCATCCCAGGCCACGTAGTAATCTCGGTGAAGGACATCGGTAGGTTTCTTTTGATAAGGATGTTGGACTTCTGCTTCGAGTCCTCTAATGTAAGCTTTAGGGATGGATGCCGACGCCGAGTTACTCTGTGTACTGGGTTGATTTAGTTTGGCTTCCTGTTTTTCCGCAATATGACGTTGCATGACTATGCGGAGGCTCTTTTCAGTGGTGCACTGCTTCGCTTTTTCAGCAATGTCTGGTGGTAATCCCTTAATTAATTCGCGCATCCGTTTTTCGGGGTCCATGTGGGGATCAATAAGATCCAAACATTCGCCACGGATGGCTAAGAAATCTCGAGCGCTTTGATCAGTTTTATAAGCAGTGTTTGGAAGATTAGCCTCGGCACGGTCTGCGACATAATTTCGATCGAAATAATGAACAAGGGATCTTGTAATTTCATCCCATTTGTCCGCGCAGTGATCGAAATCGTCATAATCCATGCGGGATGTAAATCTATTTTTATTATTACGCCACCATTGAGCCGCTTGATGGGTGAAGACCCGGTCAAGTCTAGTTATTATAGCAGATGGTGGCAGACCATATAGACATACTAAGGAATTAGTATCAATTACCCATTTTCGAGCTAGCATTTCTCCGTTAAATTTGGGTAATAGATCAACATATTTGGTTAATTTGTAGTGATCATATGCAGCAGGGTTCATATGCCTATCTGTGCTTCTCCCTCTTGGAGGAGGGATAGCAGGAGGTGAAGGCATACGCCTGTGACCTGGTCGCCCCCAAGGGGATGATGGAAGCTCTTCATCAGAACGACGAGACTCATCACCACTATGAGGGGATCGATTTGATCTATGGCTACGGTTGCTACGACTGGATCGTCGTGGCGGCGAAGAATCATCTTCATGAGATCTATTATCTCTGTGAGAGCGTCGAGGAGACGGCGAATAATCCCTATGGGATCGGCTGCTACGACTTGAGTGTCGTTGCGATCGTGAATGGTCCCTATGGGATCTATGATCTTCCTGATCTCTTGGAGGTTCTCGTTCCCTACGTGCCGAATTATGTCTCGATGTTGAATGAGATTGTCGACCCTCATCATATTGTTGACTCCTGCGTGAATGACTCCTGTCCTCTCTCGGGCGTGATGCCAGTGGAGGAGTTGGAGTCCTAGTTTCGCGGTGAGGACGATGAGGTGGACTATCGGGTTGTCTAGAACGAGAAGTTCGGGGTGGAGTGAACCTTCTATCATCGCGATGATGAACAGGTGGACTCTCAGCTCGATGAGATCGTGAGGATCTTGGTGGAGTGTCTGGTCTCTCGCTGCGGTAGCGATTCGATGGACTCTCTGGTCTCCTTGACTGAGAATGTCTAGGCGGTGTAGCCTGACGAGACGATCTAGAATTATGAGTAAGAATATGACCTGTTGTAGGTGGTGCTGGATTTGATCTTTCTCTATGGGATTGACTTGTTGAAGAGGGAAATGGATCCCTAGATAAATATTGGCGCGGAGAAGCATCAGTTTCCCGATGTCTTCGCAAATCGATTTGAGGATACGCATTGTCGAAATTCACCTGAGGTGCACGTTGGGGTATGTTGGGAAAAGGATCTACCCATGGGGTAGGTTCCCTGGATCGATCAAATCTGCCTTCGTATGTGAGCGGCTCAACACTGCTACTTACGACTGGGCGTTGCTGAGGCCTGTTTGATGGGCGAGTTTCTCTTGTAGGAGCATGTGCCAAATATACATTCAAATCCGCTCCAGGAGGAACTGGTGGTAAAGAGCCAAGACCAGAAGACGGAGTTTGAACTGTATAGCGAGTTTGATTTGCATCGCGGCTCTGTACCAAAGCGGTGCATGGAGGTGGCACTAGAAGATTCCCCGTGGGGTTTCTTTGCGGAGGCTGTTCTATACTACGGAATGGAGGATTTTGAAAATGAGAAGGCCTATTATTTTTAGGTCTTTGATTTTGTTCTTCATCCAAGTGAACAGATGCAAGCGCGGCTCGAAGCTGCTGTTGCGAGACTGGAGGAGTGGGAGAAGGAGCCGGAATGATCCGCCGATTTCCCCCTCCTTGTGTCGACTGTTGATTCGATGTTAGGGTATTAGTGGTCTGTATTGGAAATGGAGAACGTGATCGATTTAGTGTGGAAGGATTGCTGCGTGACCTTTCTTTAGGTTGGAATGTATAAGCTTCCCCGGTTGATGGGGTTTCCACCAAAGGATTTGTTCCATGGGGAAAGCTCATGAAGGACCATACGGCAACTTCCAGAGTGGTATTATTTTCCCTAGCAAAATCTACTATTCCCTTGTAGAAATCTTCGTCTAATGCACGAACCATAAGCTCACTATGAGACAACGGAATTTGACGATCGTCGTACCATCGTTGCATATGTATATTTATTTGTTCTCTTGTGCGAGAGGTGACCACGGTGGGAAGTGAATTTCCCTCCGGCTCGTCAGCATACTTCAAGATGGGTAATGGACGCGTGGACGAAGATGAGGTTTGGGGACGCTCCATTAGTACTTGACTTAAGCCGTTGGCTTTTGGTGGAGGCCCCTCCTCAATAGATCTTCTATGAAAGAAAGGATCAAGTTCAGAAATATCCTCATGATCGAGTAGAACTCGAATAGTTGGATCTATTATAGAACGAGATCGATTCACTTCGATTATGTAGCCTGGAGTTACGCCATCGCGCAAAAGAATCCTCTGAGGATTTATGGGAATAGAGATTCGTCGGCCATTGAAAATTAAGTAATTTTCATGTGGACCATATGCCTCTAAGGCGTAGTGAGTAATGCCATTACAATGTTGATCGATGTGAGCATCCAATTCAGATTGGTTGGGGTCATCAAGATCGGAATCTCTGGGATTCTGATCCGTTTGGACCGAACCTTGGTCATCCCCGGAGGGTAACGTCTGATATGAAGATGTATCTTCGTCTTGATTCTGTTCAACCCCTGGAATTTTCTTTTTCTTAGTCACTCTCGATTTGGAAGTCGATTGTGATTTAGAATGTGAAGAACTTCCAGCTTTGTGGGTCTTATTCTTAGAAGGAGATTTATTAGAAGTTCCTTTCTTCTTGCTTATATTGCTATGAGGTTTACCGTTGGGGCCGGGTGTTTTTGGTACCACGGTGTTATCCATATCGGATGCGCCGCTGGAGGTACCACAGGCATCGGTATCCTCTATATCTACTATGGGAATATTGGTGTCACCTTGTTGACTCATGGTTAAAATTCTAATTGAGGTAAATGTAATAGAAAACTCTTGGATATTTTCGATACTTGGGAAATTAGAATACATACACTATTTTAAGAAACTCCTCGGAGTTTTTAAGAAACTTTAAACCTATCTATATGTTTTAATATTATACTTAACTATTGCTGAAAATTGGTGAAAGCGAGCTTTCTCCTCTTTTCTATTTTTCCCCGCGGTTCTTATCCTTATATAGTGGTAGATATTTTAGATCATACCAGGTAATGAAAAGTTATATATATAAATTACTTATTAATGTAAATTATTTCTAATTCTAACTAGCTAACTTTATGTTTGGTCAAAGACCTCGTAACTTTAATTCTTTATTAGGGATCGCAGTAGGGGAGAATCAGTCCGTTAGTGTCGGATTTCTGAAGATTATATCCGTGCGCTTCGGGCTGTTTTCTCCGGGAGATCCTTGTAAAATGAACTTTCTTCACTTTCACTTTTTATTTTGAGAACGGTTTGAAGTTTATAGGTGGGTGAAACTTGTGAGAATACTCGCTGGCTTGTGTAGAGGTCGGAGACGGCTTTTCAGCTTTACGCGGACCACCACCTGTTCTCAAGATTGTAAGGGAAGGATTAGTGAAAGTTCGATTTACAAAATATGGGAATTCTTTAGATTTTATTATAATTATGAATAATCTTATTTATGCTTCCCCAGAGGGGTACAGGGGTACCTCTGCAAATCTTTGGTGTCTCAGTGGCGATTTGAACGGGGCTCGAAGCTCTCCTAAATACTTAATACCACAGTCCGAGGTAGGCTAAAGATTTGTTCAGTTCCTGCAGCTCCAATTCCGGGAAGAATAAATTAATGGTTTCAAATGCGTAGAGGGCAAATATGATGAGTACACACAGTTGCTCAAAATCGATTGTAAAGTGACCTCCAGAGAAGAACCAAGTGAATGCGTCTTTGGTGAAGGCGTAAAATTGTTCTGGAGGGACAATTGACATGGAATTCTAAATAAATGTGACTCAAAAATAAATTTCAATATTAGACCTCAGAATAATTGATTTTTATTGAATTGGCGTGGGTAATTTTATTTTATTGTTTTTCTATGTATGACCGCTAGTTTGTTTTTAAGGAATTCGAGTCACGGTTTGCGTCCCGAATTCTCGTTAAATGATCTCTACGAAGAATTTGTGTAGTTGTAGATCGAGAAGCTGTTCGTCTCCCAATCCACCAAGTCTGCAACTACAAGATTCACAATTAATTGTTAATGAAATCTATATTATGGGAGGGACGCCTTTATCAACGAAGTTGACGGCGTAATGGTCTAAGACCTAAGGATTTTGTGCTTAATACGATTCCAAATAACTTTCCAATGAGTCCTTATAAAAAGATTGGATTGTGCCCTGCCGATGCAAAATTCTCTTATATGATTGAGGACAAATATTATGAAGCCAAGAAGTTGTACTTTTGTCAAATGCCTATGACCTACACGTCTATGCCAGGTGACAACTGAAGCTACGAACTTACGAGGAAAATCTGATTCTCTAATCAAGTTGATTCGCTGCATTCACTCTGGGATCACTACAACCGTAGTTATCATATGCCATACACAATTGAAAGAACTTTTGAGCTTGTGGGTAAGACAAACTTGGACGATTTATGGCTATGAAATAAATAAATACTGCTTCTTTGAGCTGGGGAAACCAATTTTCTGCGTTTAGATGTGGGATTGACGTAGCTATGGGGCCGTTCAAACCTGTACGCAGTTTTAATTTGTGGAAAACAAAATTAATAAAAGAAGTTAACTGGGCTTCAGTAATGATGTGTTTTCCCTCCTGTGCAAACCAGAATCTTATGGCGGCTTCGGTTCGCGTAACCAATTCAACAGGAGTGGGATCACTCATTCAATGATGTTAACTTTTTCTATTATGGAAAAGAAAAGTTGTTGTTGACAACTTACAATGGGAATGGGATCTAAATTGAGGAACCAGTGAAATACCGCGGCTTGGTATTTCCTACTGAAGGATTGGGAATTAAACTTGGGAAGGTAAATGGGAGAATTTTTATTCTCGCGCAGTCCCAAATAATTTAGGACAAAATCACAAAAGTTCTCAGTGCTAATCGCTGAGAAATGTTTATGACCTTCGATAATGTGCCAATAAATTATTTCTGACTCTATTCGTTTAATTAATTTATGGGAATTATCGAAGTTCATAGACAAACGTGTACTATCTTTTCCGACTGCTTATGAATCCAAACTTTCTAAAGCTTGATCATGAGCAGCTGCCATGAAAAGATATTGATATGCGCTTTGGGTTGCTTGAGGTTCCTCGCAACGGGTACGAAACCAACAATACACTGCCTCCGCGTAAAAACGTATGTAATTTTGCGGAGTCAGTCGGGTATGGGTGGTTGCTACTGGAGAATCCCTGTCGTCCTGGATTTCCAAACGGGCAAGGACGAATTCGAGGAATATGTTCTTCGAAAACTGGGTATGGGTTTGGTGACCTACGTTAGTATACCAGTCGTTGATGTGTGCTTGGATTTGGAATTTAAACTCAATCGGAGTGCCGAAGTACATTTATTTAATTATTGATAACTGAAGCAAGATGATGATTCAAAGATCCGCCGTGTTCGTCAAAGAAATTGGTAACGGTGTGGAATTCTTCTAACTGATCGAAAGTCAAATGATGACGACCGATGCTACAATACCAGGTGAAAACGGCGTCTCTGAATCTCGCTTGAAGAGTTGTAATGGTAAGATGGGAAATGTCAGTTTCGATCGGGCAAGAGGGATGATATTGGATACCCAAGAAATTTAATATGAATATATTTAAGAAGCGGAGTTCGGATGCTGGGAGAAATTGGTACCCAATAATGGTATGCCAGTATTTTACCGAGTCCGTAAGTCGCTTAGCTAAAAGAACAGGATCCCAAGAATTCATTCAATTTCAAAGCATAAATTATAAAGTCTTACAAGTTAATAAAGTCGTATTTATCATATGCTGTAAGAATGCCAATAAGATCGTCTAATTGAACGGTTGACAAATAATTGTAACCTCCACCGAAATACCAAAGGAATACCGCCTTCAATAATTCCTTCAAGAAATTTGTATTTTGAAGGAGCGGATTTTCCTGGATCGAGTCGGTAGGAGGTGCTTGAAGGTTTAAATGCTTAAGGATGAATTCGATGAACGACTGTAATTCAGATTCGGGAAGATATTGTTGGGCAATAATTGAATGCCAATATCTTATGGAATCGTTAATACGTTGGACTAGGGTAAAGGGGTCAAGGAAGGGCATTCAGGGATATATTACTGAGGGAAAAGAAAATCGGTATAACAACTTAAGAAAGTAATGAAACCTCTGAGTTGTTGATCTTCTAGAAAAAGGAAACCTTCCTCTTCGTGCCACTCGAGAATTGAATGAATGAGTAAGGTTTGTATACTGAGATGTGGGATAGGATTCATAGGATTATTCAAAGGAAGATAAATTTAATTCAGATGAATGGGTAGGATGCTCTAAATTAATTGAGGTTAACTCTTCGTAACTAAGGACAACACTGATGAGAACCTTGGTCTGATCCACTGATAAATGCTTATGACCGATGGCAAAGTACCAATCCACAAGGGCCAGTTTTATCTTATTGTTGAAATTGATTAAGTTCAAATGAGGAATTTCCTCGTTGAATAAAGTACCGAGTCCCTGAGGGATTTCTAATTTATTTACTACAAAAACAATAAGATCCCTGAGTTGTGCTTTAGTACTTTGAAATTGGCCAAGAATTTTATACCAACGACGAATGCTTTTGTCTATTCGTTCAATTGCCCAATATGGGCTGAGATTTGACATAAGAAAATTGATTACTCAATATTTTATTTTGATTAACACACAAATGGGGTCGTGTTGAGATACTGATTGGTGACGGCCAATAATATTTCCAACTGATGTGGAGTAATTAGATGCCGACCCAATGTAGTATACCAACACTGAATACCCTGATTAAAGACAAGGATAAAATCAGTAGAAGGTTGATATGTGATTGGACTAACAATAGGAGAAGTAGAAGTCTCTCGTAAACCTAAAAGGTGATGAATGAAGGCTATGAGAGTGCCCAGTTGTTGAGGAGTGATGACCTGGTAATTAACAAATCGATGCCAATATTGCAGTGCTTGTTCACTTCGTGCTACCAAAATTACTGGTATGACCAAAGACATATATTATTAACTTCAATACGTATGATCGGAAGTCGATGCGGCGTTATCAACACTACCCTGATCGTAAATTGCTATTATTGCTAGAAGTTGGCTGATTTCCTGGTCGGTAAGATATTGGAAGCCAAATACGTAGTACCAACTCAGAATAGAATACCTTAATTTTTCAGGAAAATTAGATAAAGTTAAATGGGGAATAAATGCTGCTATTGAATTTGTGACGGGTGACCGAAGGCCTAAATACTCGGTCACAAATTCAATTAAGTGATTAGTTTGGTCTTGGGATAAGTATTGATATCCCGTAAGAGCAAACCAATAACGAACTGATGTGACTATACGGTGAATCAAAATAGTAGATAAAAGAAATGACATACGGGATTTATTTGTTTTTAATTAATATTGAAAATTTCTATAGCATTATAAATAGTTGCATTGAGTTTATCAAACTGAATCACCTCTACAAAGAATTGTTCCAATTGATGAGTGGACAAATGGAGGTGTCCAATCTCTTGGTACCAACCCGTTACAGAGATGTGAAAACGAACTATGAAGTTAAGGTAAGTATGGGGAGATGTAAATTCACTAATTGGTGGAGTTGGTAATCCAGTAATACCTAATTTAATGAAAATATAATTGATTAAATCGTCTACCTGTTGTAGATTTAAATATTGATGGCCGTATAGGCTTTCCCAGTTGGTTATGGCAGCTTTTATTCGAAAATTTAATTCAATATTTTCTACAAATGACATTCAATTTGAAGCAATTTTTAACGATCGAGGTCGTGGCGAAATGCCCTTTGCACGTTGAATTTGGACGATTCGTGATCGTCTCTAGCGAAAACGGTGACAAATAATTCGTTGACCTGTGCTGGGGTCATATACTGAAACCCTATTTCGTTATGCCAGCCCCAAACTGCAGCTCTAAATCTTTGGGTGAAATTCTCCCAAGAATGGGGAGTTGGGTAATGGATAGGTATAGCTTGAGGAACGTCTACAAGACCTAATAATTCTAAAACGTGGGTGATCAAAGCCCTAGCTTGAGGTAAAGATACGTATTGTAGTCCAATGGTATCGTACCATCCCCCGATTTCTAACTTGATGCGAAAAATTAAGGCTGAATTAGAAATAAACTGACTCATGAACTTACAATTTTCCCTGATATTCTTTTCCTAGAAATTCTTTGTCGTCGTTAACAATCTGTAACACAACGTGCATTAATTTACCTAAATGAACTTCTCTGATATATCCGAACTCAGACCACCAACCAATGAAACTTGTAATTAATTGGTCACTGAATCCGGGTGCACCTGGAAGTAGGAATTCGGTATTGGAAGTTGATGCAGCTTGGTCAAGGTTCAATGTTTTTAGTAAATGTTCAATAAGTTGATTGACTTGGCTTTCGTTTATAAGTTGATTACCTTCTACTTGGTACCAACGTCGAACAGCCTGAGTAACGCTTGATGCAACAAGATTTCTCACAATTGTAGACATCAATTTCCAATATCGAAGGCTTAATTTAATAAGTTACTGAAGGAAAGGAAGGTGAAAGGTTATTATGCCACCAGAAATGAGCAAACTCAGGGTAATTCTGGTCCTTGAAGAATTTCAAGGTGATGCGGATTACACCGAAGAGTTGCGGTTTACTGATGTATGCTTTTCCAACTTCGTTATGCCAGCTAATTATGCCGTTAACGAAATGTCGGAGAAGTTCAGCGGTAATGGGTTGATAACGAAGATTTTCAGGAAGAATATGAAGTGTTAGGCAGATGTCGTTAATAACGAAATTCACGAAAGAGATTAATTGGGGTTTTGTGATATGCACCCTGCCTTCAGCCTTGTGCCAAAGCCTTAGAGCTTGAATAATTTTATTGAAGAAATTGTAAGCTTCTCTATTAGGATAGAATTCACTAGGATCGTGTAAATTTTGCATTAATATATGAACGACGAAAATTGAATAAATTTTTATGCTTCTAATGCCCGATGGAAACTGATAATGGTCTCCACAAAAGATTTGAGTTGAGATGCTGATAAATAGAGATATCCAATCTCAGTATGCCAATTAATAGCAATGTGATGAATTCTCTCCTCGAAATGAGGAAGAATAATTTTTATTTCAGGTAAATTAAGAGGAAATTCGGTTACCGGTGTGAGTCCCAAACCGTCGCACACAAAATTTATTAAGACTGCAACTTGTAATTCAGATAGGTACTTGTGTCCTGTGACCTGGTACCAATATCTGATTGATCTATCTACGTTATTTACTATAATAGCCTGACCGTGATCAGACATACACTGATTCTACTTTCTGAGTTTGGAGAATTTTCCTTCTGAAGGAAAAATAAAGAATTGGGAATTGAAATAAATTGAGAATGGGTTGAAGGAAGGTCTTGGACCTTACAACTTCACTTTTCTCTTAAAGAAAATTGATAATGGGAAATGAAAATTTTATGAGGGCAATATGAACCTATGGTTATTAATGTTCAACTTAATTCGTAACAAGCCAACTTACGATTATTCCGGAGATGTGGTTCTTCACCCCTGGGTTGATGGGAAGTTGCTTGTTTTTTCGGTAATTTCTTCCTTTTCCTGATTTAAGGATTAATGTACTGAGGTCCTCCACGACAGTACCGAAGAAATGTTCTACGGGATCCGGCGGTGTTAGATCGTTTATCCGGTTCCTTTTTTATTGGAATGGAGTCCTTTGGGGAGGATCCCTGATTTTGACTGTGATTTTAATTAAGTACTGAAAATTTCGGTAAGCACATTAATTAGAATTTGATCAATATAATTATCCCCAATATCCAACCGTACCAATGCACTGCCCATGCGTTTGCATCCATGTTCCCTTTCACCATGCGCCACTATGATGAGGGAAGCATGGCCTGGGTCAGTGAACCCACCCGGCATGCTAATACCGGCATGTAGATTCGCCAACCTACCCCACATACGTGTGAATCGCCCGGGTTAAATTCCCCTGTTTTATAAGAAGAGATTTGACACTATGGGTTTGCCAGGAAATGCAAAATGAAAAGGAAGATGTAATTTACCTTTGTGCAAGACGGCTGCTCTTGGTAGGTCGAAACCTGGGAATCTGGGATGTCCCCGGATGGAATTTTGAACTCACAATTCCTTCTAACTACTGATGAGGTCACTTTTATGATATTTAATTTGATATTTTTGACCTTTTGGCTTTTTGATGAGTAGCTGCCTGCTTTTAACAAGACAAGGCGGATAAGCTAAAGCTACTGATTTCAATTCTCGGGAATTCTTGTGCGATTTTCCCGAGGTGAAATTTATTGAAGTTCACTTAAAACAGTGAAAAAGATGAAGATGAACTTTTCTTCAATAAGGTGTTTACACTTTTCAAAATGAAAAAGAAATTTTTCGAAAATGATGTGGATAATTCGAAATGAAAATTCGGATGAATTTAAGGAAGCTCTGTTTCGCATTAAGACACACTACGCAATGAGTGATGCTGGCGATTTTACGGTGAGCTGATGAAATTCACTTGGCTGTGGCATGGTCATGGTAAGCGATGTTGCCAAGTTTATACGGGTGAACGGAGACGGCGCCTTGGTTGCCTCTCGTTCACTCTCCGGCATAGCAAATACATGGCCCAGTACATAAGCGCTGATGGCGTATGTATTTACGGGGAGTTCAGCCGCAAGGGAGATGCTGATGTTCCCGTCCGTAAGAACGGCAACGTGGCGGACTTGGCCGAGCCCACCGCAGCATCCCGGCAAATAGCGGTCTTCAATTATGGTCGACTTGCTGTTTTGGACGGGGCTATGAGTATTTAGATGATACTCACGCACTATTTGAGAAGCCAAAGGGCAACTCATTCGAGATTCGGATAGGCGGCGTTGGATTTCGAGTTTGCAACCTCGAATCCTGCCATTATTTGATGTCTTATTTCAGGGAATAGCTGTGGGTGATCCCTACAATACCTATATATACATATTTATTTATTATGTGGGAATGGTATATGGTAATTTCCCTATAGGTCTATGAAGAATGTTATGTTTTCGTGCGGGAATGGCGTACGATTCTTTCCCTGCACGTACATACTAATTTTTGACTTTTATTTATTTTTAGTAAAAAAATGTTTCTGATTGGAATTTTTCGGTGTTTTCGATGTTTTTGGTGACGGGGGGGGTAGGGTTTAAGCCTACCCCGCACCTTGTAAAACGAGTATGGTCATCTCCTCCCTACAAATAGTGAGGGTGGGAGGCCATATCCGAGTTTACCACATCCCTTCACCATATGCATCTATGAAACTCCTGTAAAATGTGGAATTAATTTAAAATTTTATAATTTAATAAATGTGAATATGAGGGTGTGAAAGATGGTTAGAGTCAGATGGTAGTATTTAAGTTAATAAAGGGGGTGTTCCACCACTCCGGAGGAGGCCGGAGACCTATGAAGATGGGGGAGGGAGGCTCAACTGAAATTCCAGTTGAAGCACTCCAGCATAGCTACGGATGGTAAGAATGCTAATTTTATTTATTTTAATTTTAAATGCATAATTTATTTTAGCTAGGATTTATGCTTAAATTTCAAACGTAAGGATTCCAAGGGCAGAGTAGCTCGGTGGCTGAGGTCAAGGCTGAAGATAATGTCATCCACGGCCCTGGCTTCGCCACCGCGAGCTTCCGACTCCATGAGGGACTACGGAACCACATCGACCGTTGACGGCAAACGGAGCATGTTCACGGTCGAGGGTTCCATTGTCCCATAAATTGGAGATTCGGCCTGCCCGGGAAATTTTGCCAATTCTGTTTTTATTACCAATGAAGATGAGTAGCGGAAGGAGAAGACTTATTTATTTTGCTTCTCATTGCAGGAGGACAAGCCGGCGTGAAGGTTGTAGGCCTGGAGGACGCTCGATATCCTCCCATGGCCCTCAGCTCCAACGCCACTGGACGGGACGGACAAGGGACGGAGACGGACGTTTGCCCTGCTGAGCGTTCCAATTGACAAACGTCCACCGTCCCCGGCACTCCAGTTCAGCAGCAACGACTTGTCCTGAATTTTGAACCGATTGAAGGTAAGTTTTATTTTTATTTAAGTTAACTTTTATTATGTTTATATTTCAGGAGGGTCGTTGGGGAAGTGGTGCTGGCTCCGTGCCCAGCAACCACATCCAGCCCAGAAAGGACGGAGAGGTGCGGTGGAGAGTGTCTGCCGAACCGAGGAAGGCATGCGACAGACACACACCACACCACCACCGTCAGTTCAGGCCGACCAACGACCTTGAATTTTGGATGCCAATCAGGTAATTTATTTTATTTTTACATTTTATTTTAATTAGATTTTCATTTTACTTTAGTTTAGTTTATTTTTCCAATTATGTTAGTCGGGGAGGTTGGGCGGACGATGGCAAAGCCATGTTACAGGGAATGGCGAACAGTGTCCACGCTCCACCGTCCACTCCAACTTGGAGGACAAACCCGCAAAAGGCAGCCAGTGCTGCGGGTTCGTTCCTTCCAGTCTCCCCTCAATTTTGACTTCATTTTTGTTGATTTTTACCTACTTTGTTATATGAACCGAAGTCCCTAAATTACGTCGAGCGGGTTCAAGGAACCACTGCTGACGACTAATGAATAAGTTAATGATTAACATGCAAATTATGATAATTGATTTTATATTTCTTAATTTCTAGATTCAATGTATGGAGATATGAGAATCAACGGACGGTTTTGCCAATAAATGAGAACACTCAACGAACGAAGATGAGAAGGTAAGTTTAAGGATAAATATTTATATTAATTATTAAATCATAAAGAAAAAGATAATTCATATTTCAAATGCAAGATTTCCCAATCGACGTAAGGTCGTGGGCCACAACTGAATAATAACTATTAATTCTCGTTTTTGTTATGTTTTCCGGTTTTCGTCCAAATGATACACAATATAATGGATTACAATAATAATTTATAACCGATACGCTTACGGATGCCACGGGCGTGGCATCTGAGATTTCCGATTCCAGGTCCAGATTGATTACAGGTAATTCACAATATATAATTTTATCTTTTATAATTTATGTAATTTGGTCCAATTGACCTCACATTAATTTATAACAAACTTAAGAAGAACTCGTAGAGAGGAATCGCGAACACAGTAAACACCATGAATAAGAATAGGAAAATATAGAAATTATCAGATTTTCTTTCTTTCTTGATTTTAGGTTCTTTTTGATGGCACCAACAGGAGCCATGGGGACAATCCCCTTTTGCTGTTCTTATTCCTTTCGGAGTCTCCATGTTCCTCAATTCCTTTCTATGCATTTTTCTATCAATTTTCCAGAAGGGAAAATTGAAAAAGAAATTTAAGATTTCGACGGATTCTTGGAGGAATTCGTGTCGGAGACCCTCTCTTCTTCGCGGCGTGATTGTTTCTTCTTTAGCTAGTTCGCCTCCGCTCCTTCCTCGCTTCGTCTCCTGTCGCCTCGGGAAGCATCATTTTAATTCCTTTTGTGGCTCATAGACGCTGTGTGGTGGAGGGCTGCGAGTTGTATTTATTTTATTATCTCCTTCCATGGATCTTCCTCACTCTCTGTCAGATGGCCGATGCTGTCTGGAGAATTTGAGGAGAATCTGTGGGGGGACGTGTCGTGATTTCTATTCCTTTCTCAAGAGTATATAATTACATTTACACTGCGTGCCACCAAACTTGATATAAATGGACTGGCGAAAATGAATTTACTTCTCGCACGAAAGAAAGTGTGTGTGTGTGTGTGGAGAGAGAGAGTAGAGGAAAATAGTCAGAGGAAGGTAAAGGAAATGGAAGGTTCTGGTGAAGACAGGGCTGTGAAAGAATAATATCATGAAAACATACTCCCAAAGGAGGTGAGAAACAAGAACAGCGATATAATATGTTGAAAGATTGCCGATTGTGTTTTGAGTGACTAAAGAGTCAGAGTCGGAGCCGGAGCGCGAGTACCAGTGTGAGAGTCTGTAATGTAGAAGGCATTGAGATAGAAATAGAATAAAGAAACCTCATACTTCATAACAATAATAAAGTAGATTGTATTGTACCTTTATTATAATATCCTAATAGCTATATAGCATAGGTAGGTAGGTAGGTGCCTATTGAGCTATGTATAGAAATTAGCTTTCTGCAAGTGGAGAGACAGGGGGCTGATGCTGATATGTATACATAGAAGGTACCTACTCCTAATGTAGTTTTAGTTTCCACCTAAATTGGTTTGCTGGTCGTTACCGTTGTTGTTATTGTTGGTGGTGTGAGAGAAAGCATGTAGTAGTACCTATATTATACCTGTCTAGTGTCTAGGTTATTTTCATTTGTGGAAATCTATATTTCTATGTCATCCATACAATGCATTATATAATGTGTAGATCATTCATATACAACAAGACTCACGTTCACTGGCCTCTGTTATACATCCAGATCCAGATCCAGCCTCAGTATTCAAATTCTAATTCAATGGAAAGCGTGGAAAGCAAAGAGGAAGGGATAGAGCCAAAGCCAGAGCTAAACCATAACCATGGCATAGCATAGTACGTACAATCCAGCATACAAAAAAACGGCATTATTTCCCTCGTTTTATTCTCACACAAAAGGCTTATGTACTTTCTCTACTGCTTCACTACTCCTTTCCCTTTACTTTCTTAAGCTACAAACCTTCCTACGAGACTGATGTTGTACTACTACTGACTACTGACCGCGGTACATACAGAATACAATACAGCAAAACTGCATACACACTTGCTCCCATACTTTCACAATATTCAAAGGATAAAAAACCCGAATACGAATACTAATATGAATTGTAATGATTTTCTCTTTAGTTTTTTTTTTCGCTCTAAATTTTTCCCACACACGCAATTCTCGATCCCTCACTTTCTCTCTCTCACTCTCTCTCTCTCGATCCCTCTCAATTCAACTGAATGTAGCAAATAGGCTCGATGAAAAATTGCCTTGGATGCATGACTGCGGATTGAAATCATTTACAATTTATGATCCCGATTTTTTAGTGAGAGACTGAAGCGTTTAAGCGTTATGCCTTTCAATTATCTGGTACGCTTGAGCAAACGGTCTCGCGAGAGTCTATTATTGTATGTACCTAGTCAGCACGGCTATTTGCACAATACGGTTAGGGTTTACGATTAAGGTAAACCCAATGTTTGTGTAGTGATATAGCTATATATATACAGTTTATTTTTTTTTGCAAGAGGGTTTTACAGGGCCAGAGACGCGAGAACTGGGACTACAGAACTAGGTGAACATAATATTACTGGGTACGTATCTAAAGATAAAAGATAGGAGTATGTATGTAGCGGAGGTAAGTATGTATAGTGAGGGAATGTTTTTAGCAGTGACTAGTGTCTACTACACCTTACACTTCTAGCTGCTAAGCTTTCATTTAAAACCTCCTAGTGCCTTTCGTATCACTCACTCACGTCTATTGACTTGACTTTCCCCGTATGCATATAACCTTGTCCCAAAGTCTAATCCTAGACTCTATCTAACCAACCATCTAAATCTGCAGGATGGAAATATGTACATTGCGCCGGCCGTCAAGATAATTCCATGCTATTACCATTATTATTACTATTATTCTTGAGCGTTATAAAGCATTAGTATTAGAATTAATACTAGTACTTTCAACTTTCGATGCAGACTTTCACTCCCGCCCAGTCCTCAATTAACTGCCCATTTCTAGGAGAGAGAATTCCATGTAATATTTTTTAATACTCTTACCATTCTTCCTGTATCTATGATCTGTGTTCCTTTCGTGCAAAAACATCTATCATATAAGTCGCAGGAAGGAGTCCATCTCCTGCTTGCAGTAGGCCCGTTTGTCCGGTTCGCTGGGAATTTTAGGAAACGGAGAGCAGCTCTAGTACACTTTTAAATGGGGAATAATGGGGACCAGTGTCGCAAACTTGCAAATATTCTATTTAGAAAATAGTACAAATTTAAAAAGGTAATCAAAAAATCTCAATTTTGTTTTGCTTTCTGAAATGTCGGCGCAAAACTGAACATGTTTCTACAACGGGATGATTTTGCAAAAGAATTATTTGCAGAGAAGGAAAATGTAAAATTTTACTGAATGCTGATACTGGATGCATACAGTGCAGTGAGTGGTGGTATAAAGAGTTACAAAATACCGTGTTATTTGAAAGCTTTCTGTTCTGAACTCTGAACAGTGGGCTACGGTTACCCCCATGGCGTAGGCAGGGCTTTTCTTCTACTACACACTAAAAGCAAAAGCATTATATATTACAATTGCTGTTAAAGAATTAAAAGGGCAAAATATTCCCTTCACAATCAGCAATCTATATAACCCCCAAAGTGCAAATCCAAACATTACCATTTCCGTTTATATCTGCACTATGAAATTTTTGTGAACTAAGTAAGATGGGCTACCTACCTACCTACTTTCTTGTATTTTTTCAAGTTTTTTTAGCATTCGCAAAGTAAGCATTTTATTTTTATTAGAAAATATGAATCTCATGTGAAAGTATGATTACACAAAAAAATAAATTGGAAATGTATGCGTAGAGGTAAAGTACCTAGGTAGGTAGGTATAAATTTAGCGCATTTACTTATAGTACAGACTATAAACCCCGCTGTACAATACCCATAGGGGTATTTGTCTATAGTATTATGTAGATTTATGCGTCTGTTGCAGTATATTGTGCCTACACATGCTATGACTGTGTAGACTGAATTAAGTAGTATATGTATTTACTCAAGTAAGTAGGTAGGCCGGTCGTCGCGGTACTAAGCAAATAATACGTTGTCAGCAGAAATCTAATCCCATATAGAAAAGTCGTTGAAATGTTGAAATGTTGAAAGGCTCAAATATAAGGGGCTCTGTCTTATCAGATTATTCAAATCATTGTGATTATTCATTAATCTCTACTTGGCTTTTAGATTTACAAAATTTCAGTTCTCATTACTTACTCCAGGTATTTATACAGAGGAACAACTAAAATTCACATATTTAATTATTCTACAACCACCCCGCCTCCAATCTATATGAAATCTTGATTTGACAATAAAAGAAAGGATTTTGAAAGTACAAATTACACTACCATTTCCATTAGCAAAATGTGTATATTACATTTAAATTACGCTCCTTTGTTTTCTTTGAAGACAATTAAAAGAAATAAATAAATGGAAAATTAAATGACTAATTTCACACTTCCTTCATGCGGCGATAGGAGCAGAGGCAGTCAGAATGAGTTTCAATTGAATTATGATCCATACATGGGCAAATTCAACTCAATTAGGTTTAATGCATGTAATTCCAATAAATATTTGGATAAATATTGAATTCTCTATGTACTTACATGTAATAATTTTTATTAACATACTAGGAAAGTTTTCAAAACATTTAAAATTTCAAACCAGTGAACTTCCTTACCATTTCTTTTAAACCAATGGCCAATTTTGGAATAATAATAATGTATGACTATTTCCTCGTAAGCAGGGCCGGATAATACGGCCAGCGCAGGCGGCCCCCGCTGCTTGAATTTTCAAAAAACATGTAAATGGTACATTTTGCAGTTTTGAAAAATATGTAAAAAGAATATTTTGACTTTTCAAAAACATGGAAAATAAATGTTTTTCTACATTTAAAAAACATGCAAATAAAACATTTAACACCTTTCAAAAAACATGTAAATAGAGCATTTTGCTATTTTTAGAATCAATTAAACAGAACATTTTAAACTTTTCTAAAAGCATGTAAATACAATATTTTACTTTTCCAAAGAAAATCTCCAATAAAATCAGAATGGTGGCTTTTGTATGGAATTAACAAATTGCTGCCGAAAAGCAATTCCTTCGTCCGGCCCTGCTCGTAAGTAGACTTTGTGGAGTATATTCAACTCCTCACAATTTTCAGTAACAATTTTCAATCTCCAGATTCCACTTCCAAATCTCTGATTTCTGATCTTGACTCCGGGGGCACATCTATCACTGTACTTGTCAATGTTCATTTTGGTGGATGAAGAGCAGTGAACTGATGGACTAATTAGATTCCATTGATTCGTCATTTTTTTTTGTCAAAACCAGAAACACAAGCGCTCTTTGCAGAGTCACGCTGGCGATCTGACATCCATAGATCGTAGGTATCTGTGTTAGTTCTGCTGTATTCTACTCTCAGTAATAAATTCAATTGAGTGTCCATTCAGTGGAAATTGTGCTTGTAATGATGTCGTGCTGTGATGTGTAGCCTGTGTAGAGATCAGAAGGTGTGTAATAGCAGTGAAGTGATTGCATTGTTTGTCTATTTGAGCATTTGTTTCTGAAAGCTTGGTTCGTAAATGAATAGAAAGTGATTAAATGATAGATCCAACTATTGAGGTCCACATCCACATCCCGCCCGTGTCCAAAAGATCTAAAGATCTGGATCTGGAAATGTCATAACGGGGGTTAGTGCATAGCACGTGAAGATACAAATGTGTATTATACAGTATATCGTCTGTAAAGAACCAAAATGACCCATATCCAATTTAAACTAGAATCAAAATGAGCTATGTCATAAAAACAAAATGAGAAACAGGCGTAAAATGTTAATTAGGCGTTTTTAAAAGGTGTAAAATGTTCCATTTCATGTTTCTGAAAAGTTTAAAATGTTCTATTTACATGTTTTTGAAAAGTGTCAAATTTTCGATCTGCATGTTTTTGAAAAATGTAAAATGTTCCATATGCATGTTTTTGAAAAGTTCAAAATGTTCTATTTGCATGTTTTTGAAAAGTTCAAAATGTTCTATTTGCATGTTTTTGAAAAGTGTAAAATGTTCTATTTGCATGTTTTTGAAAAGTTCAAAATTTTCTATTTGCATGTTTTTGAAAAGTTCGAAATGTTCTATTTACATGCTTTTAAGACATATTTCAATATTTTCTTAGATAGTGGATGTTGGTTTTAGCTAAAAATGCGTATGGGCCATTTTGGTTCTTCACAGACGAATATCTTGTTGTCGTAACCCATGAGCCACGAGCCTATATGCCATAGGCCCAACATGCCAAGCATTAAATACGGAGCAATGCATTGTACCTATACTTACTGGAAGCATAGAATTTAGTAATAATCGAGTACCGTGTATCTTATAATAGTGGGCAATACAGTAGTGTAATACTACTTGAACAGTACGCGGGTATATTTAACAAACTATTAAATGTTAGCACGCGGGTCTGTTATACTAAGTGGGACTGTAATTGTGCGCGGGTCCGAATTCCGAGAAGTCCAAATTTAAATAGTACGGGGGGTGCGCTATTACAAAATTTACGGTACCTACCTCTGTAGGCAAGGGAGGTAGAAATATAATAATGCCTGCTCGCCTGTGTTGTGAAAATTTTTTGCCAGATTGCAAAATTTGATACTTCAATACTGTTTTGAAAATTTTTCTGAAAGTACTAATAAAAGTGCCTACCTAACATTATATAGTAATTGTTCAAATTAAATGCATTGTAAGCGAAATGCAAAGGCAATATAAATTTATGCAAAATTCCATGAATAGCTGAAAGCACTGCACTCACTCATTTGGATTTTTATAAAATTCTGTCCCACAACTAAATCCACCTTACCTCGTCGTTTTTGGAGTTTCGATCCAGAACTTCTTGCTATAAATCCCAAATTGGTACAAAATAATATAGTGCCGCTTAAGCTAAACGATTACATTTCTGCAACTGAAAAAACCATTAAATTTTGACTATCTACATACATATATATAAACATCCATTAATAATATATTGTTAAACTCAATTAAACGAAACAAAACCGTATGAATCGTACATGGTACTTACCTACTTACATGGAAAATAGTTCTTTCATTTTGTGCAGAAAAACAATTTGGAAAGTAATCATAATCTTCTTCCCCCTTTGATTTAGCTAGAAGCTATCATTATTATAGTCGCTTTGACTTTGTCTCTCCCTCTGTACAGATACTATACAATATAGTATAGTATAGTTGTCTGGTCAAACTATTATCCATATCTCTGTCGCTGTGCAAAGAATAAGATGAATTTCTCATGATAAATTCAACGCTCTCTCTTTCCAAGCTTATTTTTTTTTTCAATTCGTATTTGAAGCTCCACGCAATTTCTGCTTGGGGAAAAAAAAAGAAATGATGAAATGGATAAATGATAGGCGAACGTATTTATTTTGTTCTTGTGTTCTTCATTCTTTTTAATGGACGTACTACTTCTTTTTTTTTTTCGTTTTCTTGGTTTGGTTTGGTTTGGAGTTGGAGGCTACAGCTATAATCCTCTGCTGGTGACTGGTGGTACACTATGGCGCTCCCGAAACCGAAAACGAAAACGAAAACTCAAACATATTCTTAAAGATAAAACATACCAATAGAAAATAGAACCCTACGAATGGAACGTACCTACCTACATGGAATCTATCTCTCTGTCTAAATGCTAAATGCAAGATGGGATGTGATATGCAATGATAAAGGCTCAAGGCAAGTCAAGCCAATTTGGGTCGACTCGAATTTCTCCACATTTGTGGCAGACGAGTCATTTTTTCCGCTACTTAAGGAAATGTCTGTCTATAGTAATATCTCTCGTTGGAGATGTTCTTCACCACCACCACCACAACCACACAACCACAACAAAACTAACTCCTGACTACCATAACCATTTCGAATCCTGGAATTTATAAATACACACGGCTCTACATACACACTACTGTGGTACTGGTGACTTCTGTTTCTGTATTTCTGTATTAGTAGCTCTGTCTCTGTCTAAATATGTACATTCATAGGTAAACATGTATAGGTTCCCACACACACGGTACGGTTCCAGCTGTAAGTATATTAGGCGAATTAGTATGTGAGTGTACCTTACGGAGCTCTACACTGTCTAAACTAAACGCTATTAAAAAGTTGTGAAGGAGAAAGTCAAGTTGGTAAGTTGGAGTCAGGACCAGGAACCAGGACCAGATACCAGAACCAGAACCATAGTCAGAGATAGGAGAGAAAAAATGTTGAGCGGAGCAGAAGGAGCGAGTAGTGCAATGTAATTTGCAATGGATCATGTCTAATGTACATATTATAGCTCCCACATGTAGTCCATGTACGACTTTATCTACCGTGTAGTACAAGATGGGAAAACGACTCTCCGCTCGTTCTCGTTCGTCCAACTTCTCGGCTTCCTCATTTGTTAAATTAGTTGAAGGACTACATGAGTTTTGACAGGGACCATTGTTGAATCAAGGAGATGACTCGTCCAACAACTAACTCTCACTATATATTCTCCATGCACGAGAAATTGGAAGGGAATGGGAGGGAGCGTGGAGTAGTGCGGGTATAAGTACTTGGCCAAGTTGCTTTGAAATTTCGAATTGGAATTCGAATTGGGAAAGTCGAGGATGGGATGGGGAAGGAGCGGACAGAGACACAGAGACTCGAAGGAGAGAGATCAAATGAGATTCATTGGAGAGAATACTCGACATGAAAATGAAACTTGACTCTTCAGTCGTTTCTCTGCTCCTAATTCTAAATGATTTTTTTTGCCAGAGAGTCAGAAATCGAGGAATCCATAGAAAGTACACGCGGCGGAGAAAGTGAGAACGACGGAGAGACGGAGACAGGGAGAGACAGGCCGCCAAAGGATAAGCGTACGGTTTTTGCATACGTTGATGAGTGGTAGTGGCATAATTCGTTTATGTATATACATATATATCAAAACTCTTATAGAGTATAGAAATATATAATGACCATAGTTTTTCGTAATTATACATATTTCTATTACTAATCATCCTACTATCAATTACATACAAATATTATACATATATACCATTAGCTATTGCCGTAGAACAAATAGAAATGAGAAATAGTTGAATGTTATCTATGTGCCGAACGCAATACGCTCTCTTTCCTTTTCCTAATAATCCTAATGACTGTCTACTGTCTACAAAACTCATCCAAAAGGGCTCAGAGAGAAAAAAGGAAAGCGCCCGTTTTTCACGTCATATTAAAAGGATGAACATAACACACTGATTATTTGTCTGCAGTATCTGCATTTTCCTTCTCAAAAACTCTGGATTCTGAATTTGTCCTATTTTGGCGGCCCTATTGATGTTGTTGTTCTCCTATATAGCTCTATTTGTCTTAAGCGCCCTCAGAGTAATCTATATTATTTTGTTTTTCGTTAATTTTGACGGATCGATTCTCAAGCTTGAGTACAATACCGGGACCGGGACCGGGACAGTGTACATATATTCACGAGAATGGTCTCAATGTAAACTTTATTCATACATTGAGAAATCGAAATCGGAAAAGTAAGTAAAAGTTTGGAGTTGTGCCGTTGTGCGCGAGGATAATATGAAGACGAATGACGGAACATTCAAGATGAAAGCTAGGGTAATTTTTCTTTTTTAATAAATATATATATATTAAAATGTAGGTTGACGCTATTTCATATACGTAGGAGGACAACCGAAGCGGAGGACAGGTAGTATATGTGTATATAGCATTGTGTAAAGGCGTATGTTGTGAGCTTAATTAAAATAAATTATACGCTTAGAAACCGTCTCATGATACTCCTCCTCCTCCTCTAAATTTCTATACGAAGATTTGGCAAGCGAATAAACCAAAACCAAAAAGGGATAGTTGATGATATAGGATATAGGATACCCAAGTTCGAACCCGTCCGTAGTTCATATTCAAGTTTAGACGTTTTATTTCTGAGAATATTGAGAGAATTTGCGAGAAATTCAGTGGGATATATTTGGGTCTTCGGGACTGCAAAATTGGAATACTAATTGTGTTACTATAAGACGTCTACTCGACAAAGAAAGTTCTAGAGATGGGCTGTAGTTGAGCTGAACTGGCTCTGGAGATGGCATAATTGGGAGCCAGCGAGTAGGAATCAAAATCAAATGCAGAAGAGAAGAAAGCGGAAAGTTACAGCAGATTGTCCAAGTTTACGACTGCGACTGCAATAATTGCGAATTTCCCCATTTCGATTCGGGGACGGCGAGAGTACACGCTGTGTCTGAGGTTATACTATTTTTGAGCTGATACTCGTATTCGTATCCTTATGCCTTATGCCTTTTAGTACTTGTATGTAATTGGAATTGAAATATTATTGAAGTAAGTACCTACCTACCTACCTAGTTGAAGTTCCCTTACAACACAATCGTATATAAGATTAGACCGGAAATTAAAATCTCCAACCTCCGTCCTCCGTCGTCCGTCCACTAGGAAAATTGTGATAAGGGTCCGGACCAACAACGTTACAAATCGGAAATCAGAAGTACTACCTACCTACCCACTTGAGTGAAACTTGAGTCAGAGGAGTACATGTACGTAAATAAGGCATTGCTTGGTTGCGTGTAGTTTATTTATAATACCTACGGGACAAATAAAATTGAAACTCACGATAAAGCGGGAATGTGAGTCCTCAGGGTAAGGTGTAAAGTATACTGTAAGATTAGTATATACAGATGTAGCATTAGAAATATTGAATGGTTGCATTTAAAGTTAAATAATTCATACATTCTCCATATATACAACTTGTCTAGGCAATTGGTCTTTGTTTGTTTGTGTTTGCACTAACTTGTGTCTGTACGAGTATGTATCTTTGCCTACATCAACTCCGGCTTCTGCTGGGATGTCAACAGGCAGGAAAAGAAAGGGGTCAAGAGGGAAAAGTAAACAGACGTTCCTACTAAAAACTTTGTGGCAAGTTATGTTTGAGTTGCTCACTCCTATAATATTATAGTGCTCGTGTTGACGTTGACTTTTGGACTCTGACTGAGAGACCAAAAGGAAACAAAATGTAGTTAAATATGAGGATTTTGTGATGGGCAAAAAGGATATTACGCTCAAGTATAGACGCTCAACAGAAGGCTTGTCAAAGTCGTCGTATATTATATATTTTCTAGTTCAATGGTTCTAGTTCCAGGTCAAAACGGGAGTAGTGTTTGTTCGAGGAGAGGTACCACCTTGCCTGCTCAGCACTACTGCTATGATACACATTTATAAATTAATTTTCCATTTCAGGCTTGAGGGTGTATAAGTTAAACGGAGTGAGGTAACATTTTCATGAAAGTAATCTATTTATGAAAACGCCACTCACTTCATCATCACTTACCATCAAGTACCTCCAGAAATATGTATCTGTATATGCGCGTTCCCATTCACTCTCTGTATATTTGTTATTTAAATTTCCCATGAGATGACTACACAACAGGAGAGAGAGAGAGAGAGGTAAGAAATTTAATGTAAGGTACTTGAGCGTAATTTCCTATGGTGACATGATTGCGTCCTGCTCGCTGGGCTGTCCACAGTTCCACAGTAGACTTTATTAGGAGATGTTATCTGTCGACACAAATCATTTTTAATAGAGTAGCCGTTGAAGGTGTGCAAAATTATGTTTATTTCTCTATGAGCCGAGCCAGGAATATTACATGAAAAATTAATTTTTTTTTTGTGGGTATTTTTGAAGTGCCAAACGAACGAGCTAATTTTGTTTTCCTCAAAAAAAAGAAGAAGAGAAAACGAGTATTAGTATTGACGTGTTCCCTTTTTTTAGTGGATACAATATTTACCAGGTCTGGTTGCATAATCCATATGTATGCGGCTATATAACCATGCATCTTTCTTTTTTTTACATAATGTAGACGTAGACGTAGACACTTGTCACAATGCATCCATGTCAGTATATAGGAGTTTTCTCTCATGGAAGGCGAATTATCTATGTATGTATTTTGCACGTTTTACTGTTTACTGGGAAGTAGACTGTTCCATTTATTCTCAAGCTTTTCGTGCATGGCAGAGTTTTTTGGTTCTAGTTCCCTGTCGTGGTTCTCAGAGTCTTTGTAGTTGTCGTTCTACAAGACCTCACTTCCCTCCTGTAATATGTTTCTGAAACTGAAATTGCTCAACCTGACACCCTTAAGCTTTATTGAATGATTTTTCGATTAGAATATTAAATGAGATGGATCGAACATCCAAAATAAAATTATACTACTCTCTAGGAACAAATCCACCTTAATACATATACATACGTGGGAAGTATGTAAACTTATACCGATATTCCCTGATATTCCGAATGCATTACATTACGATTCAGCCTTGGCCATTCCACATTCCATGTCGGAATATTAGTGAATATATAGTTGGAGACTCGACGTTTATTGATACTCCGTGGTAAGCGATGGGAACGGTAATTATATTTACCATTTACATCGGACTGCAATACGATATGATGTATGTACTTGGACAAAACCATAAAGCATTAGTCATTCAAATGTCAGAGCTCAATACTCAAGAAGAAATCTCTTTTTCTGAGGCGTTGCGGAGGAGGAGGAGAAAAGAAAAGAAAATTCAAGAAGGAAATATGTACAGTGACAGTTACAGATTTTAATAAAACTAATAGGATTTGTACGTTTGCTTGCTGGGACGCGGAATGCTTGACGCAACATTTCCCCGGTCCCGGTCCTGGTACTCGTCCCCGTCCTAGAAATCTGGGGGATTTTTAATATTAAAAAATTGAAAAGATATATGATTAAAAAAGAGTTATACAAAAGGCGCTAGATATTAATTAAAAAAATACTGGAAAAACTGAAATCTCATTATGACATTGCGAGTGCTACTATTATGGGATTGTGATAATAAAGAATAAATTGTATGGCTGACTATGAATTTATACGAACACGGTAAAGTATACGGTCGATTTGAGCGACTATTATTCTGTGTTGCAGCTTGCAGCTGCATACTAATCATTATTAGAGCAAAGAACACTACAGCTGTAAATGCAAAACCCTATGAACTGGAACACTGGAACATGATGCGGTGTCATACTCAATATTCAGCAAACTGTGGGTAATGTAGTAGGTATAGGCTGTAGGTACGTAACCTGGAACATTATAAATCTCTCCATTTGTTTTCCTGTCTAAGCTCTAGTAGTAGTAGTAGCATGCCCGATTCCATATATTTCCAGCTATCCTGCTTTGCGGACCGAGACCGAGACTGAGACCGGGTTCTGTTCTGTTGCGATCTGGCAGTTCGGAATTGAGGCATTGAATCATATATGTCTGTCCTTATAATTTTAATGCCTTGCCTCTACTCTGGATTCTGGATGGAAATGGGATAAATGGACGAACGTTAAAAGTAGCATGAGTAAGTATAAAAGCAGCGCAAGGGATTTCCCTATATAAAAATGGAGCGAACACGAGTTTCATATGTGTAAGGTTTAGGCTGTAGTTTTGAATTGCATCAGCTTAAAGTGCACGAGAAGTACATACTACATGCTAGATAATTTTTTCGGTTCATCAAAATCGGACTTTACCGACGGTCGCTGGAGGAAAAAAGGAAGGGAAATCGGTGTGGAATTCAGAGACCTCACCGAAAAACTGAAATCCGGAGTCACAGGTTGCTCTGAACGATCCGAAAATACAAGGGTGCTGTACGTAACCAAAAGCTTCCACAACTCTGAAATTTCGATCGATAAAAATTATTGATCGGTCAATTGGCGCACATCTGCTCCCCTCCCGTATAGTAACTACTACCGTTCACCCTTCTCGGTCTCATCCCATTCATACTCTTCGATTTCTGATTCACCCGGACTCGTCCCCGCTCATTCACGTTATATTCATAATGTAAGTATTGTTCTGGCTGTTTCTCGGTTGCAGTTTGTGTCGTACATCTAGTCTAGTGCATATAAAAATAGCCGATTTAATTTTTACGTACATAGTGTGTATATGGACAGGTGTACATCAGCCATCTGATAATCTGATCTGATGTACTACACGTTCACGTTGCTCAGTACGTTTTACTTAACAAAACGTTCAGTCATCAGTGTGCTACAATTCACAATTTGTAAATATCATAGTTGATGTTGATCGCTGATATGTGATATGTCCCCAGTTTCAACTTTATTGTGGTACTTTTCAACTCACACTTAAAGAGGAAATACTTATATATTTGTTTTGAAGCTTTAATTGTAACTTCTGACTGGTATTCATACATTTATATTTTACATTCTGTTTAATTTTTTCGTTGTTTAAGGATTTTTTAAGTATAGTTTGGTGATTTGTAATTATTTTGTAATCGCTATAATAATCTGAGTGAATTTGTAAATGTGCTGTTGATCTATCAGTTCCAGCCAAGTTGTCTGGACATGGTACCTATAACTGTCCAATATCTTTGGTTTCTGCGCTTCTCTCATCTGCATTCAATATTATTATCATATGTCATATGTCATAGATTATGCAATTTACTAATTTGTGGAATTGATTTTGTTCAATTTAGATTAACGTGACCTGAGCTGAGCGGAGGTTTCTAGACATGGCGAAATATATCGTTCAGATTATCGTGCTTGGAACTCAGGCTGTAGGAAAAGCATTTGCCAAAGCTTTAAGGCAAGAATATCAAGCGAGTCAACATGCAGCCCAGAGTAGAAGAGGTCAACCAAGAGGATCCGCAGCAGGGGCGGACACACAGGCTGCAGCTGAAAATATGAAATTGGGTATGACATTAGAAGAAGCTCGACAGATTTTAAATGTCAATCCTGAATCTAAAACCGAAGAAATTACAGAGAAATATGATCATTTATTTAATTTAAACGAAAAAAGTAAAGGTGGTTCATTTTACATTCAGTCTAAAGTGTATCGTGCTAAAGAACGGTTAGATAAAGACACAGCTAATACTGAAACCAAAGCTGAAAGCGCCTGAATAATAGTGATTATTGTAATCCATTGTAAACGCTGTAAAATTGTATTTCAAGTGCATCAAAATTCACTAGTACTGGTTCTAAGAAACGAAAGAACCATTAAATAATATTGATGGTAAATATACTTATACTACAGGCTATTTGTTATAATAGTGACTGATAAACTTGCTATCCTTACTTTTTTAAGTAGTGTCGATCTTACAGAGATCTAATAGGGGTAATATATATATGAATATTTCGGATCGTTTTGTGCTTTTACTAAAAAAAAATGTGATCTATTAAAGTTGAACTTTAAATCCAGTATCAATTATTTAAATAACATTGTATTTTAACATGTGCATGAAGCTCACAACCACATCCGCCGACTCGTGCATAAACTAGGCAACTACTGTCACATGCGGCTGTTCTGGGGCGAAGTTTAAATTGTTTATTCTGGATACGATTAGATTTGCATTTGAGTTGTTTGTGACTTGAGGTCCCGTTTCTACGCTCAACGAGTTCATTTTTCAAGGTATTGCCAACTGCAACCGCTGAAACTACTAACTACTGAAGGCAATTTTCCTATTTCAAGGTTTAGTCATAATTATAAATCAAATTTTAAATAAGCGCTTCGAGGGGGAGAACGTGGTATAATTATCTCAATACTACGATGAAGGGTCAGTTAAGAACATTATTATGAATGCTTCATACAAAAAATACTGCCCATGATCAGATTTGAGACTGGAGTACAACTTTGATCTCGATCGCAGTCAGCAGTGATCACTTGATCATTCCTTCTTTTTGTTGTTAGCGTTTATTGTTTAGTGCTTGAGCGGGCTGTATGCCGGTCCAAACCAAACATATCTTGAAATTCAAATATGAATATTAATTTCGTCGTGGTGCCATTAATTAGGATAGATAAACCCTTTGGTGGGTCCTTTATGGTTCTGCTTTAGTGTTGTTTAGCTGTCGTCAGTCAGTCAGTGCAAGTGTGGGCTATATAAATAAAATCAGATATATAATTGGAAAACAAACAAAAAATTACCGGGGATAAATTTCGCTGTTTTTGTCAGCAATCAGATGTCGTCTTAACGTCTAAACGTGTCAATGAGGGTGGCGTAGAAATATTTACGACTTCTAACATAATATAAAGGAAGCGGTGGGTTAAATTCAAAATCTTGATCCCGGATCTCTCTGATGTCTGAAATTGTTAAGGAAAATATTAGGGGAATTTATGTATCTCCACTGCTATTACACATTACAACTGATGACTGATTGTGTTGCTCACTTGCAGCTGGGTCTTAATTTTGAAATATTTGTAAAAATTGAGCAAATGAGTGCTAAAGCTGCTTTTTTATACGTTAATGTGATTTCCACAAACGTGAAAAAATTCTTAAAGTGAATTTGATTGTAATAAATTACACATGTTATTGCATTTTCAGACGTGCAGTAAACTTGATGAACTTCAAGTTCGATCAACGATAAAGCCCGGTTTAGAAGATTGAAGTTTAGTTCCTTATTGAGCATTATAGAAAAGCTATATCATGTTCGCAAAGTTGATTGAAGTCGTACCATTAAGTAAACATATTTAGATTTTAAAATGTATTTATATTATTTCTGAGGTGTCACTATGCGATACTTTTTCATGCAAGAATAAACAATTCCATTTCCATACAAACGCTGCATGCTACTGACTGTTCAAGTTAGTATATTTGAATGAAACAACTTATGGCCAATGAATAGTCACTTAAATTGATTAGGTTCCCCTTGTCCCATTTAGTATAAAAAGCATGACTGACGGGTGAAAGTTACAGTATATTTTACGTGCTGTTTTATAAGGAATTAAGAATCGGGTAGGGTCAGGTAACTGTGGTAGGTCCGATAACTGTGGTAGCGACAGTTTTCACCAGGAAAACATCAGAACTGGCAGTAAAGAAATTTCTTGCATAGAAGAGCGAACCCTGTTCTTCGATGCAAGGTATTATTTTACTTTCAGTTCTGATGTTTTCCTGGTGAAAACTGTCGCTACCACAGTTAGGCGACCCTACCCTAGCTGTCATTCCTCTTTGCCGATTTGCCCATGTACCAAAAGATGTAACATAAATTATTTTATGGCATGCAATTTTAAAAAATGGTTTTGTTTTTTAATTTGCAGTAATTCAGTAAGAAAAAACAGTTTTCGAGCTTCTCTTCTGCTAAGTATTGGTTTACAAAATCTCTGGCTTGACAAGGACGAAATTCATCATAATATTGAATAAAAACGATATTAGCCCAGTGACAAGTGTAGCTTATTTCCTGTGGATAATTCATCTGGTTTATTGCTGATATAACAACTATCATGGCTTCTTCCTCACGCAAGCGTAAGCTGGAAGATCAGACTGATGATTACAGTGCAGGGATCGAAAACGAAATTAACAAGTTTATGAAAACGTCGAACAAAAAGCACACTATTGATTCAGACGACGAGGAAGAAGACGATGAGGATGTCAACCGCAAGAAGTACGACGTCATGACTGAAGACGATATTGAAGGCAGGTTTTTTTCTAATATATATTTTATGACTTTGTTTATAGACAGTATTTTAAGTAATGAATTATTACATTTTGTACGAATCCTTTATGCTGTTAAATTCAATGAAAAGTTGCCTCAATGTGAACAGGAATGCACTTAAGAAATATCGCTTTACATGACGGCAGCACCTGGAGTTTTGGAGCAATAATTGAAAGTGTACTCAACTTCTTCATAATTTTTGTGACAATTTCTCATACATAGACGAGCTGTAGTTCGCATTTGGGAACAGTCGAATAAACCGTTTTCGCGCCAAAACTTCTTGAGGGCAAATGCGTAACATGGCTTAAGTGGCGATAGTTAATTCTTAAACGAGGATGGGAGTCTTTATTACTTCTTAACGTTCGAATATAATGTTACTTTTAATTTAAATATACTGAGAATTAAGTGGGCTTTCATCTTTATATGCGAACGAAGGTCAGTTATCCTCAAATATGTAGCGCGCGTAATTTCAAAAATCTTCAGTTTTAAAAAATTTGATGTTTTTTATTTTTGCCAGCCTGTAGCTTGTACAATTTTTGCTCGATTTGCAAAAAATTTAAGTTTTGTGATCGCTAGAATAATCCCTAAAATGTGATTTATGTTTTTTGGAACTAACAAGATTTCATTTTTTAACCAAGAATTAAAATCTTGGTATTTCAACATTTCAGGGAACCCTACTTAGCGAAAAATAAAAAGTTATGAAGAAGTAGAGTACACTTGTAGTAATTGGTCCGAACGTACTTCATTGCCGATTTAAAAAATATCTTTCTTATGTGGAATATAATACGTTGTACATATTTTATTTTTGCAATAGGGCAAGAAGATAGTACCCAGGAATTTGATGGCTCCACCAAAATTACACCATTTAACATGAAGGATGAATTGGAAGAAGGGTATTTTGATGGCAGTGGTATGTATATTTGGAACAAGAAAGATGCCTCTGAAATCAAGGATAGCTGGTTGGACTCCATCGACTGGGTGCAGGTTAGCGATAATCGATTTCCATTTTCATTCCATGCCGGGCGTTTTAAATTTTAAACCTGATTTTCAAATTTCCGTATATGCCGTTTAAAAATTCCAGATATATCTGGATTTTTCAAACCAAATTTTCTCAGTTTTTCTGGATTTTAGGAGTAAAAAAGAAGCAAAAAAATTGTTCAAGAAATATAAAAATATAATTTTTATGTTTATTATTAAAATATTGCTATTAATCTATTATATAATTATATAGACCTCTTGCAAATTTATTTAAGGAAAAGCAGCATCTTAAACTACTGAAATATTTTTTTTGCCAGAAAATAATTTGAAATTATAATTATGCAAATTCTTCAATATCCAGTTTATCCGGTGTTTTCCTTCAAATTCCTGGGTTTTCCGGATTTCTCAAAAATTTCCGTTTACAAATTTTTCGATTTTTTATTAATTTTCAAGCTCATCAAACCATTGGGAAGCAAAAATTGTAGTAGTTAATGTTATAAACATGCTCCGTAACATTATGTTATAATTAGTTTTTCATTTTCTCTACTTGCGTAATAAATATTCCTGTCCGTAAATATTATATTTCAATAATGTCATTTGTACGTATTATTAATAGGTAAAGAAAACGGATGGTAAGCCCCCAGTGCCTGCAAAGGACGATGATGCTTCATCAAGTGAAGATGAATCCGACATCGATGGCCCGTCACCCATTGCTTTGTATCAAGAAGTTCTTACTTATCTAAAACCAGGGGAGACCATTTTAAAGGCCATTAAAAGACTAGGTTTGCTATTTCAGAACTACTAAAACATTTTCTTGTGCTGAGTTGAACTAATAAATGGGACAATATATTCTATATTCGTACCTTATCTAATTAACGTGAATGAATGTAGGTGGCGGGAAGCAATTATCTGCCTCAGAACGTTTGAAACAAAAGAAATTAGCAAAACTTAAAGGCGAATCATTCGAAGCTTTACCCGCAGAAAATAGCGAAGACAAAGAAAAGATGACAAAATTAACTGAAATTGTAAACAACATTATGTCCTCAACAGGAAACATGGATATCTACGATGAAACCTATGAAAGTCTTTCCTTCAAGGTAATTTGACATTTACCTTTTTTCCCAAATCACACCAATATAGGAAAATATTTAAAAAATCTTACCTTACACCTCACCTAATTATACCCAAAATGCTTTTGAGCCACAAAAAATGAAAAGAATTTCATACCCTAGATTAAATCACCATTATTTGGAATTTGTGTTTTTTAAACATTTAATAGGTCTCTAAAGAAACTAAACCCGTGACTGTTACTGTAAAAGAAGTACCAAAAGTGGCAGAAGATGATGGAGAGGATATGTTCGCAGATGACTTCAAATCGAAGGCGTGAAAATATTTAGCTCTTTGAGCTACGCGCCGTTTCCATCCTAGCATGAGTTTAAGAACATTGATTGAAAATTAAAGTCCGTTATTATGTTATGATTTATAGGTGTCATAATTTCGTGATTGATTTCGTGTTGAATCGTATTTAAGTACCAGTAGATAAATTATATTCAAATAACTTGCAAGGCGATTGATAGATTTTGCGTTTGTAACTATTAAAAATCCAGAAGTTAAATAAAAAATTTCTTGCAGTTGTCAATTCAATATTAATAATGTTGTCTAATTTATACTTTTAACTGTGAGAAAAATACCCAGTAAGTAGCATGCAGTTGTTGGAATGAACTATAAGTACCTATGATATGGTGATCATGAATTATCATGATAGCATCATCTTATTTATTTTTATGCCATGAATTATTCGTTCATAGCTTGTACTAAAGTAGCTAGGTGAATGTACATTCATTCAATTATAATATAAAAATAAAATTATAAGCCGTATGATCCAGTTACTTTTTCAGATTTTGAAGTATCTGACATTTTTATTACACGATTTAAAACGCAGTGATAACATATTATAAATATATATAAAATATTTGTTGCCTGAACTTAATACTTTTAATTTTATTACAACTAATTCATATTTAAATCAACCATTTCTAATCTAATATGTATTTAAAAGCTATGGCTATACATACATGTACAATCCAAGTATCATAGTTGTTTATTATTATTAAATTATAATCATATTATAAATTTGACAGCCTTAATAATTAGGAAGTAGAGATTAGAATTTTATCTTTGCACATAATCAAGATAACCCCAGATAGATGAAGCAACACCGGTAAACCATTCACTCTCTAACTATCTGCTGCAGAGTCATAGTAAATTTTAGGAAAACTTTTCTTCCTCGGATACTAAAGCTATAATTACATTACTAGAAATTATATATCTATTCCCATATTACCTTTGCTACCATTACTCTAATATTTATTATTACTCTGAGAATTCTTTGGTGATAATTTATTTCATTTAGTTTCATCCTACAATAAATATACCTTACTACCTAATCTTATTATACATATCTGTAGACATATCATCATTGTTAATAATTCCACTCCACGTTAAGATTTATAGCTTATAAATTATTCCTATGTAAGTACGTGTAATCATATAGTGTGTTTAATTCAAAAACAAGAATTTAGCCATAATTTCGTTCTTATCTCAATGCTAATAAATGTAATGCGTACAGTAAAGTATGTAATGTTGGCTTGAAATTTGTTATATACTTTTTCATGAAATCATTGGTCAGTATCACTTTGTATTTTCAGTTGCGCTTTTATCAAAAATTAATGTGCTTTCCATGTGACTATCTTACAAGTATTGAATTGTTGAGACCTGGTGTTAAAAGTTGTCTGGTTCGAAATTTTTCTACAATGGCTTAACCATTTTTATCAATATCATTACTTCTCTACCTTATACGAATTGATTTTTTTTTAAGTTACAATAATCGCAAATTTTGGAATGGTTCAAATAATATGAATTTGAGTGCTATTTGTTTATAATATAGTTTCTTTTTTAAATTATGTATTATGCTTTTAGCTTAAGTTAATTAGTTATGCTAAATGCTTTAATTATGTATTATACTTATAACTAGGTTTAGTATGACATAATAACAGGGGAACGTATAACACCTTTCACTCAACAATTTTGTTTTGCTTCATATCGCAGTTGCAGCACTGACTGCACTGATTAGTTTTCACAGTTGTTCTTAGGTACTGGTAAAAATTAATATAAACGTCTAGCCTTTTAAAGGTAGCTTCCCGGTGTGAGTAGAAACAGTTGTGTAACTGCTTTTTGAATCAGTTTATACATAAATGAAAACTATAACAATCTCATCCGTTGAATTATTATTTTCTTTCTTGTACAATCACGAATCACGCGATGAAATGGAATCTGACAAAGAGTCCGCAACAGAATTGTACGTGATATTATACTAGTACCAGCTAGGTCATTTTCAGAGTATGTATATACCTACTACATACTATTTCTATTGAAAATATACTTAGCTGTAGTCATATACACAAGTAAAGGTAAGTAAATACGAGTATTTTAATTAACCACATACAAACTTCAACGTTCTGATGGATCCTAGTTTCCTTAATTACATTATTCCCTACCAGCGGTGAGTACCCAATGTTTGTCTGTGAAATGGTAATGCATAAACTTAAATGTATATTCTGAGTTATGTTGTTATACGGTTGCATTCTAAATTGTAGTTACATGATACTTCCAGAGACTTCCAGCACATTACTTTTTTCATAAAAAGTATGTTCAGGTATACATATTATATTCTGTTATATTTGGGGCACCACACCAGGAAAGTAACAGGGTAGTAGAACGTAGAACTTTTTATGCATACAGAGTATTTACATACTATATGGACCGATATGGATATGGAGAATGTGGTAACGAAAATTATCTTTTGCCAGAAAGAGACAAACCGTAAAATACAGCCACACAGCACCGTGGTTTGTTTACGCAATCATTAATTAACTTTATACTACTATTCACTCAAACACGTCCAAAATCATCGCTCATGTGTGTCCAAAATTGTATTTTGTATGCATGTTGCATTCGATTAAGTTCGGATGGATGGAAATGGTACTGGAATTTAATACGGGAACCAGATGCTGCAGTACCATGGCTCCATAGAAAATTTACTGACTGCCACTTCACAAAAATACGAATATCCTTCCTACTCTCATGCTCACTAGTCAGACCAGACATACACGCACACACTCATCATACTTTTAGCCTTTTCCCTTATTTATTAATCTGAAGATGTAGGGGAAAAAATGCTTTCCCTCTCTTTCAAACTTCCAGACTAAAAATCAAAGCTATACCCATAAGCCTATAATAATGTTATGTCCTCAAATAAAACCTTATTTCTGTGCGCTTCGTTACTATACTTTCTACAACAGTTGTATATGCCCAACTTTCCTATTTTCCCCCTTTTTTTGAAGTTTACATTAATCCTCATTCAAAATTATAAATTCTGTAATTGTGTGTCGTTTCCATTTGCTTTTGGACAAATTTGACTGTGCCCTATGAATGGCTACAGGCAGTAGTGGCAGTACTTTGGAAGTAAATATACATATGTATTTTACACATGGTCTGCATATGGGATTTGTTTGGGAAAGCTAGTCACATAATATGTACCTAATTATTATATGCGTAAACTTTTGTGTGATGGCGAAAGTAATTAAATTGAAATTGTAATTAGTCTTGTAAAAAAACTTCTGACCAAATCACCAAATACCAATACCATTCTATTTAAGTACATATATATACGCGCTTACATACAAGTAGATTAGGGGTTTACTAGTAGATAGAGACAGAACTCAGAACAGTATGTTGGAAGAATGTAAGCAGCTGGTATGTATATGGCTGACTGATTGCATCACTGCATTATTTAATTAATTTGGAATGAAAACTTTTTCTATTATTCAGGAATTGGATCGATTGAATTCGGTGTACGCTTTTAGGAGAGCATGACATGCTGCATGTTGCAGAATCTCGAAATTTCTCGGATCGTTAAAAAACTTCCCAGTTTACTTCAATATACTTTGAAGCTATGAGCATTATTTTATTTTATTTAGTGAAGTACTATACGTGTATAGGTTGTGGAGACAAGACGCTAAATCCCGTGCCTCTCCTTATCTCCCACATATTTAGCAAACATCATGTCCAACCACAAACCTCGCAGGGGAATTTTTTTGCGTACTGTACACATACTTATAATAAGTATAATATATAAGTATATAATATAAGTATATATAATATATAGACAAGAGACTATATCTATAGTCAATTCTTGCATTCAATTTAAATTCTTGAACTTTTGAAAAAAAAATCAAAATTGTCATGTCAGATATATATACTTAAGTCGAACTGAGCAGAATTACGTGCCAAATGCATGCAATTTTGCAGAAGCAAACGACAAAAAATCGAATCAAAATTCAATATCCCAAACTTCAAAAGTAATACCTCCGCATAGTGACTTTATCTGTATAGACTATATGTCAAAGTTTTGAAAGAAAAATATTGAATACTACTTTTGTAGCTTGACTTCATTGAATTAAAGTTGTGAGTATATGTACAGTTTTGAATTTTCATTTTTGATGAACCTAAAATTTTTGTTTTAGTTTCTAGTTAGTTACGAAAGGTAATTTGAAAGTTAATAATTATCTCTCCGCCTATAGCTTTATACGAGTCTCTATGTTTGACGTGGAGCAAGTTTACTACTGTTATTTGACATTTCTTTCTTTACCTTTACTGTTAGTCACTACTTTGTTAGTCAGAGTGTGACGTCGTAGGTCGTAGTCTTTCCACATTTTGTTTGTTGTTTGTTTTGTTCCCTAGTGTATTGACCCGCTGAGCCCGAATATTTTCTTGGAAATTCAACCATTTCAACCAAGAAAAACAATGCTAGAATTAATGTAAAATGTGTGTATGGAAAAGCCCTGCAAGTTTTACAAACTTTTAAGTTCTTTGTTCTTTTTTTTGTAAGTGTTTACTCCTGAATCCTGAATAGTGAACGTTGAACACACGAATTTAATTTTATGTTAACGATAGACAAATTAGCAGAGTGTTTAATCAATAACTATCAGTGGCACAATTGCACAATACAATACCCAAAATCCCTTACTTGGTATAGGTAGGTACATGCATTTATTAGGATGAGATATTAAGGTTAAAGTGATAGTTGATAGTATATTATTTATTGGCAGTATATATCTGTGTATAGTTAGTAGCAGTCACTCGTAAGTAAAGAAAGGACCTAGTAGTACATTTCTATTTTTGTCAGTGTAACAACAAAAGTGTAGCTATAGTTTTCTGTGAGTGGAAATAAGGAAAAGTTTTTTTTTGTTCGAATTGGTTTTTATATACATATGTGTAGGACTTGTGTGGACTTGGGCTATATTATTATTGTTATGATTCCTCGATGCAATGAATTATAAAGATTGATATAGACCTAGTAGGTAGGTACATGTTTTTGTATCCAATACCTTTTTATGTTTGTTTCCTATTATATTATTATAAATAATGAGTGCGAATGTTGGTGGCATCATGGGTGGATTGGAGGATTCAAGACTATGAACCTGAACAAAAAAAAGTATGTTTTCCACACCCTACTTACTACATACATGCGGATATACATTTATTCCACTTTTGTCTCCCGTACTATTGATTTCTTTAAAATAGAGCTCATCTATAAATAACATTGTTTTTAGGAATTAACTTGTTTATTCTTTTGTGCTCATATTCTCATCACATTACTACTACTTTGATTTCTTCTCCGTATTCTGTGTCTCCAGGTATCCCATCAAACATTTTCTCTCCAGCAGCACTCACATAGCTCAACATACATGACGACAACACACTGGATGATCCTGAGCCAAATAAACCAAAGACTAGAGGGGACCTACATGCTATATAGTAGGCGCGCCTCTAACAATAAGAGTTCTCTTGAGAAAGTGAAACTCGAAATAATAGTAGGTACTCTCTGAACACTTAACAACTGGGGACCCAGAAGGATATGATTACCAAAGTTTCTAAATAAACGCCAGAGCTACTACATAATATGTACTGAGAATCCCAATGTCATCAGTATTAGTCCTGAGTCCTGATATCCGGAACCAATCCCCAAAAATATCAGTTCTACTAGACGCCTGCACTGAGAGTGCTATGTCAAGTCCCTATAGTATACCTGCTGTTTCCTTGTAGTGTGTACATTTGATTTTTCTCTTCAAAACCTTGATTCATTTGAAGGAAAAACTAAAAAAAAGAAAGAAAAATAAAGTTACCATGGATCCTTCCATAGCTCAAGTTTCATCTCTACTCATATTATATGTAATTCCGACAGCTATATCACATCAATAACCATCAACTATCCTGTAAACTGTAAAGGCATCCTTATAGCCATACACTTGAAGTTTATACTACATCCAACATAAACGTCCCCCCGTTTTGTTGAAAGAAACACACACGCAGAAAAAAAAGTTTTTCAAAAAATATTACTTTGAAGTAAAAAGAGAGTAAATTGTACCTGTACATGTATATGCAGGAGCACTCTATCTATATACCTATACACATAATTATTTATGTACCTAGGTACACACACATATGGGCTATAGGCAGGATTGGTATTGGTGTTGGTAATGGGAAATAAAAGAATGATAACTACTACGCTCTGAACACAACCGATGAAAAGGGAAGAAAGGATATATATAGAGAAGCAGTAAAAAAGTTTTTACTTCTGACTGATTATGTTTATACATACATCTATATATCGGACTATACATATTTTTCTATTTTTTCCAGGAGGTGGTGGGGTCTAAGAATGTTAAAGGAGTCTGCCTGTAGAAGTAAATTTTGTGTATGTACCTACATAAATATATTCAATGCTATATATATCTGTAAAGTAAGACTAACCCACACACACATCCTAGGATGAAGTTGAAGTACTAGGGAGTTACGAAGAAGGATAACGACGGGATAGATTTTTTAGCTTCGTCTTTGTTATGTTATGTGATATGGTATGAATTTCAGACTATAGATTCTACAGCGCCAAAAAATATTTCCGAGGGGAAAAGTAAAGAAGGAGAGGGATACCGGCACCGGCACCGGTCCTGGGTCCCGACACCGGTACCGGCACCCGGGCGCTGGGAATGGCTCCATGGGAACTGGAAGTACTGGAACTCACACACATATACGGAGAAAGAGAATAACAAAAATGAAAACCAAATTTAAACCAGAACCCCGGACTAGAGAGACTAAACCAGAACCAAAAAAGAACTTGTAGTAGTAGTAGTAGTAGAATCAAACTAGAAATAAAAATCTGGAGCAAGAAATAATATAGTATATAGTAGTGTAGTCAAAGTGGAAGTCATCGTGGTAGTCAAATAATTGTAGAAGTAGAAGTATAGTGGCCAAGTACTACAATCTACAATAATACTGATTCCATCACAATCATCACAACTCCCTCGAATTTTAGCATTTTCTCCCATGTACCTACCACCTACATATTTCCCACTATACTCTCACCATCCAAACACTTATACTCTCAACTCTGTATAATTTCACGCTCTTTTTTTCCCCAAGAATATTAATGATATTTTTTTCCCCCTAGCTATATGTATAGATGGGGGTATATTTAATAGGATACAATATGTATAGCTATCTCTATGTACGACTACGACTACGTGTAAAATGCTGAACATATTCTGTATAATTCTATATGTTCTATATTCTCTCTGTTTCTAGTTTCTGCTCGCTCTCTCTCTAGTCCCTATAGAAATCTAATACATTGGAGAGAAGTATGGAGAAAAAGGGGAAAAGTCTGGAAATTACGGTATTTCTATGGTAATCATCATATTATATATTAACCTACATATACTTACACAAATACACACACATCCGGTGAAGACATGAATTTTTTATATTCAATCCTTAGAAACTTAATTGTTTTGTATTTGTTGGGGGCTACTCAGAGATGTACGTATGTACAAGGCTACCTCGGATATAGTTCCCGAGGTAGGTAGGTAGTAGGTAGGTAGGGACCCACCTACATTACATAGAAAAACACGGAGACACGCATGTACTTATATAGTTGTAGTGTGTAAGTTTGACTATCAAAATTTATTTTCATGAGATCTTGCTTTACTCCTCAGATATAAAATATAATCTTCTCCTCCCGCCCCTCACCCAAAAAAGTGTTGTATGTATATAGAGTCAAAGTCAATTTTTCCGTAAACTTATATATTTTTCTTTTGTCTTAACCCTAAACCTTAAACTTAAATTTATTTGATTTCCATCCTTTTTTCTTTTTACCTGAACGGGAAGGAGAACGAGGGGAAGGAACAACTTTGGAATATTTCTTTTCTTTTCCTTCTTTTTTAAAGTTCTAGTTCTATAATCGTAGTCACAGTCGTAATAACGTAATGGAAGTCCCTTGGATGCGCTAATTTTAAGTTGCTCGTTTTAGTTTTTAGCAGAAAAAAAAGTGAGTAAGAACTCACCGACAAACTGACTCGTTGACAGTTAGAGCAACAGTATGTGTGTATACCAATATCATCTTCTGTACTATATGTATTGTGTTAATAATTTGTTCTTGTGTGTGTGTGTGATGTGCTGGAAGCATGGAATCCGTATCTTTTTTCTCTTTCTTTTTTATAATAATTCTTTATGCAGTTAAAGTTGTTTCTCATTTCCCTCTCACTTTCACCTTTTCTCCTTCTCCTGTAATGCTACGTGGAAGCAGGTCTACTATCCAAACTTATTAGATTATAGCAATAAAATTATGGAAATGAGAATAAGTGCGAGACTGAGAGAGCTACATGTAATTTAAAAAGTCTTTTAACTTGAACCCCCTTAGTACCTAATACACAGATATGAGGTGCTTACACGTATAGGAGTATAGAGGTGAGGTAGCCTACCTACCTAAGTTGTTATTAACCTCGCCAAAGACTCCACCTAGAAACTGTGTAAATTTAATTCGATAATTCCAAGAAATAGAAATTCATACAGTAGTGGTTTCACTCACATTTGAAATTAAATTAGACTTGTAGTTTTGCTTTTTCTGTCTATGTAAATGTATATCGTCTGTGAAGAACCAAAATGACCCATATCCAGTTTTAGCTAAAAACAATATCCATTATCTACAAAAATATTGTAATATGTCTTAAATGCATTTAAATGGAACATTTTACACTTTTCAAAAACGTGTAATTCAAACATTTTGCAATTTTTCAAAAACGTGTGAATAGAACATTTTGCATTTTTCAAAAACTTATAAATAGAACATTTTGCAGTTTTTCAAAAACGTGTAAATAGAACACTTTGCATTTTTTTAAAAACGTGTGAATAAAACATTTTGCAGTTTTTGAAAAAATTGTAAATTAGAACATTTTGCAGTTTTTAAAAAACGTGTAAATAGAACATTTTGTACTTTTCAAAAACATGTAAATCAAACATTTTGCAGCTTTTAAAACCATCTACCTGGAGCATTTGACGCTTTTCAAAAACTCTTAATTAAAATTTTAACATGCTTCTCAATTTGTTAGTAGGACATAGCTCATTTTGATTCTAGCTCAAATTGGATATGGGTCATTTTGGTTCTTCACAGACGATATACTTGTACCTATTAGCATTTGTAGTCGTGCCGTAGGTATAGTATATACTAGTTATAATATAATCTCCTTAGAATCAAAGCGTTCAATTCAATTTCAAATATTGCTAATGCACTGTACATAAACTCAGGATATCTATCTGTGTATCTCTCTATATGTGAAACAAGGAGAGAACCCAGCAGAATCCATTGACCCTTTTTCGGTCTTGGAATAATTCCTATTTTAAATGCAAGATCCGCTTTTAAATAAGCTATTATAATCGTTTTCATTTTCTCTCAAATTTCAACACAGTTGCCATCTCAGTGTGTGTATGCATAGTAGTAGAGTGCACGCATCAAAGCTAACTTTTCTAGCAAGAATTCTAATTTATACAAGACTCTATATACAAGTCAGCCGCATATCTGCATTTAAGGCGGTACAGTTACAGTAGTATGTGTAATGATGCGCCGTACATACATATATCCTACATCCTTTGAAATATACTGGTAAAAAGGGAGCAAAGAAAAGAAATAATACAATTTCCTTGGGTAATTTAAACTTCCTTGTACTGCTATTTATGGTGTAATGGGCTAAACTATTTTTTTACGCCTTTAGGAACTTTTTATACTGGAAAATATATATGTAGAAAGTAGGAAGATTACATGCGTAGTATACATGTAATTGTATTCCTTCCTACTATATATCGTGTATAACTCCAAGTCGAAATCGAAATGGGTTTGTATACATATACAAATATGTAAATAAAATTATCCTCGTATGATGTGACTGTAATTGACCGTAATAATACTACTAGTACGAGCTTTACAAGTTTACGAGCATGATTACTTGTGAAAGAACTAAATAGCTATATAGCTCCCCCGTATGTAAGTATACGGTATTCCTGCTCGATTATTAGAAATCTATAATTCTGCATGTTCTGTAACTTTTTAGCAGAGATATATTCTAGGTTCGTATCTGTGCTATAGTTACTACAGATATTTTAGACGTCTAGGTCCGACGTCGCCTCGTACGTAGGCAGGTACCTTACATCTAATCTCTCAGTAATAACATGCTACTTTAGACACTGGACTAGGACTTAAATAGTCTCGAAAGGGAATTATTAAACGGGTAATTATAGACACTTAGCTTAGTCCTGAAATAATTATAGGTAAAGTTGAAAAGCTAAATAGTAGGCTAATTTAGACGCTGATAATTCCAATTCCATTACACTGATGCTGATCCTGATTGGGATAAGGGTGTTGGTACATGCTCTGCGTGTGTAGTCAGTAGTCAGCTACAGCTACTACGTATTGTTATTATATTATCTGCGCGGAGGTAATTGCATGTTGGGTCCTGGTCCTGGTAGCATGTGTCTAACGTGCAGCTATATAGGTGCCTAGGTAGGTAGGTAGATATCTAATGGTAAAAAGCGTTAATAACATTCGCATTACCTAATTATGTTCTTGTTCCGACTGGATTCCACGTGGAATCAAAGCCTCGTCAAACTATATTAGTCATTAATTATGTAGTGTAAATAATTTTGTATGTAGGTAGGTAAGTAGGTAAGTACAGGTATTCGTATTAGTATAGTAGTGGTATGACGCGCGAGGCAGTAAAATACAGTTCTTACCTTCTTACTTTCACATAGCACGGATTTTGTATTTTTTACATTAAATTTGTCATCTCATGGGAAGAGGTACGAATTCTGTGAGGGAATTAAACACGTCTACATAATAATTAAATACGTAATTCTATCGAACGCTCGTATGGCTCACATCACATATGGACTGAAGCTCGATTCGATTTGATTGAGGTAGTAAAATACCTGTCTCTACGTGCTGCTAAGTACCTGCACCATATCTATTATTGTTACTACTATAACTACAACTACAATATGCACTTTTGACAGTACATATTTGTATATTTGGGATACCGCACATGGAATTGGAAATGAGGGAGTAAATCTAACGTGTGTGAGGTGTGCTCTCTGTTGAATAGTATTTGTGTTTGTTTGTGTGTGTCTCGTTTATATTTTCATGATTGGTTAAGTTATTCATAATCTTTCGCTCGTATACTGTAATTTATGTACAGATATCCTTGGATTATACGGTGGGTGTAAGTGCTAAAGAATGTGTACATGCTTCGTCGATTAAAATTTCCATTAAATATTCCATGTACCTACCTAGTAAGGGAAGAGACAGACTGCTGCTTCCAACTACGACTACGACTACGAGGACACTTACTAATGCGTCGGATATGGCCATGGTCTGATGTGATGTAATATAATGCACTAAATTCACTATATGTATATTTACACAGTTTGGTATTTACAACTTATAGTACTAGTAGTGTGTTTTTTTTCTTCATCATGTTGTAGCTACATATTGCGTATAATGCTTTCAGAGTCTCCTACCTTCTTTTTTTATACTATTATAAGATTCTCGAGTATCGAAGCTCGAGGCTTGAGACTCCAGGACTCCAGGACTCCAGGACTCCAGGACTCCAGCGTACCCATTAAATTTCTTTTATCCTCTATGCAAATTTGTGTGAGGGAGCTCGCTCGTCCTTCCCTTTTCATTATATATTGTGATGGAGTGTCCAAATTTGCAAGTAGATTTAGGAGCATTCTGTCTTGGTTTGGTTTTTGATCGTCTTGTATATTGAATAGAAATGGAGTTTAGGAAATATAGAGTATCGCTGAGGGATATAATTATGTATTAGACATGTATGTAGAACTATTCCCTTCCGGGCTTGGTTTTTCACTATAAAATCGCACTGCAAGTTTAGTTCTGCTTCTGTACTGTACTTCTGCGTCGTGTGTATCTACCAGGACCAGGAGCGGATCTAAAAAACTTTTCTTGGGGGAAATAAACAAGGCATTCTTTAATGTAAAACTACGAAAGTCTATGTAGAGTCTAGAGGTATTTAAAAAAAATCATTGGCCCTGCTATTCTATACCACCTTTGGATCCGCCGCTGCTATCTACATAGTATGATTAAGTTGCATGCTCACCGTTTGTGTGTGTGTGTGTGTGTTGTTTACAGATTATCCATTCATACATTCTCTACGACACTATTAACTGGAGAAAGAAGACGATGTAGTCAAGATAGGATAGGATTCAGTCGACTCATTCAATTTCCTTGGAGAAAGTCTAACATTGTGATTCATCATGCGTGAAAGGATTGTGAACTGAACTGTAAAAGTACGTTGACGTCGTCGTCTCTACACTCTCTATACACTCTATCCATTAGTTTAAGTTTAGCCTACATATATGTATGCATATTATATCCACCAAACTATCTATTGCACCTTCCCTACTCCTACTCCTACTCCTATACTCTACCCCTTATCTCCCTCACTCACGAGGAAAACTTGCACTATATCCCCCGTGTCAATATCAATACTAATAGTCGTCTTAAAAAGGGAAATAGGGAAGCGCTACTCTACAAATCAGATACGACACACTATTTAAATAACTATACAGAACTCGACTATGTTCTACCTATATCAAGTATGTAATTACTTTTAATGATGGCCTCTGCTCTCTGGGGTCCCCTTAAGAGAACATAGGGAGGGACGTGGCTCAAGTTTATTATGTATCTATCTTCACGCTCCCTTCATTTCCCTTCTGTCATTTCAATGTTGGGCATTTAGTATATTATATTTAGTTGTTGATAGTTTTGTATATTTTTTTTTGTAAAATGGTGACCCTTTTGATTAAATCCCTTAATGTCTATGTGATTCATATATAAATACATATTATTATGGGTATATAGGTTAGTTTATAATTTAGGAGAATATTGTACTTGTGTACAGTCTCTCAGTACAGTACACAGTACAACTATAGCAATAACGATCATTAAGGTTACCTATACTATATATAGTGTATTAGTAATCAGTAGTATGCAATATAGATGTATTCATTATAATTAAATATTTTATGTACTTTTTTTTAGCGCGTAGTCTCTGTACCACTTAGATATAATTATATATATATATATTATGTATATAGAAGTAATGAAAGAAAAAGTCGTGGAGAAATTTCATCTGGTCACAAAGTCAGTGGAGTAACTGTTGAGAGAGATTCGTTTCTGTATAGCTGTGTAGACAATTTTCTCTTGGGAAGCTAAGAATCTTTCCATTTTGGGTGTAAATGGATTGAACTGTGAGTACTTTTTCCTTCGTCTGTAAATTCCTTCCTTGTTAGCAAGTACACAGTGCATTACCATCTCCGTCACCGGCTCCTACAAAACATGGCAGAATAAAAAAAAAAGAGAAAAAAACAAGTTTAACATAGCAACAAACTTTTTTCCTCTCTCTCTCTTCGTTTTTTTTCTACTTCTTTTTCTTCTTATTACCAACAAGTTTTCTAAGAATACAAAGACGAACAACACACGAAAGGGGGAAAAGGAATAGGAGTAGGAATAGGAATAAGAATACGAATGACTCCTATATATATTACTATTATTCCCCTATGCCTTTATATATATGTAGAGCTACACGCTATATTTTTGACTATTTGACTTTGGGTCTGTATAGTATATCTACTGATATATACATACACTATTCTTTAATTTGGTTCACTTTTTTTAATTGGTTTTGCAGTCCTTTTTCATCATGTATTACTCACGTCGGAGGGCTATCGTCATGAAGCTTTATTCCACTTCAACTTTTCCCCAACTTACAATCTAAATCTGGAATTCAAAATGAAAGTGGAGTAGACAAGTTCATGCTTCGCCGTGTAGTCGAAGTCGAAGTCGAACTAGTCATGACCATTGGGAGGGAGCTGCGAGGGGATATGAGAGAGTGCAAGATAAGCTATCTACCTCTCCTTTTTTTTTCTTTCTTTAATTGAAAAATAAACTTATACCTACGTTTCAAAATGCAAAGGAACTTATTTATTACAAACAGTACAAATTGCTGAGCCTTAACCGATTTTTTTTTGTTGGTAATTTTTAATTTATCCATATTAAGTTGTAATTTTTAAAAAATCCGGTAGAATTATCACTGTTTGGCGCGTAGGTCTCGTTCTCGTTCCTATGTATGAAGAGACGACACCAGGGCCGGAGCCGGATAATGCGGCCAGCGCAGGCAACCCCCGCTGCTTGAATTTTCAAAAAATGTGTAAATGGAACATTTTGCAGTTTTTAAAAGCATGAAAATAAATTTTTTTGTACATTTCAAAAACATGGAAATAAATGTTTTTGCACATTTCAAAAACCTGTAAATAGAACATTTTGCACCTTTCTGAATCATGTAAAAGGAACATTTTAAAATTTTCTAAAACATGTAAATACAATATTTTGCTTTATCAAAGAAAACCACCAATAAAATATCAAAATGGTGGTTTTTGTATGGAAACAAATTGCTGCCTAAAACCAATTCCTTCGTCCGGCCCTGGACGACACTGAACATTTCAATTATGAAAGGAACCATTTATAATATGCGTATGAATGTTATTTTGTATTATGTCATTTCCCTTCACAGAAAGACAGATGCTCTATATTATGTTCTGTCGTGCTTTATTATATTAAAAAGGTTGTAATAATGTTTTCTGTTTATTATTTTCCCTCCATTCTACATTCCTATATGTTATTAAGAAGATTAAACTCAAAGTGTATGGAATTATATGATGAAGAATGGAGAGGGAACTCATTTATTTACATTCACACTCTTATACGCAGGAAAACATGGGCTCATTTATTAAACATGAACCCCATTCTAGGAGCGCCGCGTAAGCTCAGCGTTAGGTCCTAGAGGTGAACAAATATTCTTCCCAACTACTAACTTGTTTGCATGAGTTTAGATAAAATAACATAAAATATCGTCAGTGAAGAACCAAAATGAGCCATTTCCATTTGTAGCTAAAAGCAATATCCACTATCTACAAAAATATTGAAACATGGATTGAAATCATTGAAATAGAATACTGAGCACTTTTCAAAAACATGTAAATTGAACATTTTACACTTTTCAAAAACATGTAAATAGAACATTTTACACTTTTCAAAAGCTCCTAATTAACATTGTACGCCTGTTTCTCATTTTTTTTTATGACATAGCTCATTTTGATTCTAACTTAAATTGGATATGGGTCATTTTGGTTCTTCACAGATGATATACATCATATCCATTGTTGTTCAACTACCATTTCTATCGCAGTAATAAAGGCACTGTCATAATATTAGGTGTAAGCTACAAGAAGGATCACACGGCCATGGAAAAATTATGGTAGGGACGGACAATATGGAGCTCGGTCTTGGTTGTTCAAAGACGAGCGATCCTAGAAGACTGCGTATCCTAATATTAAACATTTGGCCGAAATTTCTCTCTCTCCTTTTGAATCTGGCCAATCATCGGCTCTGACCATGTGTTTTGGTACATGGTCAGAGCCGTTGATTGGCCAGATTCAAAAGGAGAGAGAGAAATTTCGGCCAAATGTTTAACATTAGGATACGTAATCTTCTAGGATAGCTCGTCTTTGTTGGTTGTTGGGGTTGGGAGGACCGTCCAGCAGTACCACTACAGTAGTACTATTATTACCTTACCGAGACCAGTACCATTATATAGGACCAAAACCATGACCAGAGTCAGAACCAGAACCAGAACCAGTGAAAGTATAGTGCAGAAAAGTTATTGTTTTCCCCCTCTTTTTCTGTCACTCCGTCGTCGTCCCCGTCTTAAAGATGTAAAACGTAGCTCCGAATTTACATTATTAGGTTAAAGTCGTTGAAGAGAAGGAAGGAAGCCCGTTGACAGACTCGCTGATCTGGATGTCAACGACAGGAGGAGTAGAAACAAGTGTACAATTTATTTTATTTATATTATTCTTGGGAATTTCATGAGATTTGACAAGACTTGTGCTTTTAGTCTGAATTTCTTCTCCTTCTCCATCTTCATCCTCCAACCCATCGCCCATCCCCATTCCTCAGCCTTATCTCTATGTCTGAGTCTTGACTACGTGTGTTACGTTTTAGACTCGTTTTACTTACGGGAGAGTCAGAGTCACGATTACCAAGACCCCAAAAGTACAGACAGTCCAATTCCAATGTTATGTTGTAATGTCGTGAGTATATTCGGGAGGTTGACGTTCTGGTTTTTGGTTGTTGTTGTTGTTGCTGTCGCCGTTGTTGTTGTTATAAATCAGAAGTTATTTGTAAAGATACAGAGTCGAAGGAGTATTATATTTCACTTCCACCAGGAGGAAATGTACCTAGTTTGTATTTCATAATATATAGAAACTATCAAGAGAAAAATGGAGAATGGAGACGGAGACTACAGGAAAAAACTTTCTTCACTGATATAATAGAAAAACAGAGACAATATTTACCAGACTAACTTCGTCTTCGGAGAGGGCTATACGCCTCGGGAATTTGTGCCAAATTTAAACGAAAAATTCCCCAGAATTTTGCACAATTATTTACTAAACATGACAAACAAAACTGTATAAATATGTATTTTAATTCACTCAGATAAAAAAGTAGTAGATATACCGGACATTTTTGGACATATTTTTAAGAAAAATTCAAAACATTTAAAATCGATTATCTCAATTCCCCTACTGAATTTTGAAACTTCAATAACATAAAAATTGTTTTGAATTCTCACTAACAATAAGAACTAGGTAGATGGGAAATTTTGCACTTTTTGATAAAAACGAAAATCCTGTATAAATACATTAACTGACTATACTTGTGCAAAAATGTAGATAGCACATATTTTTTTATGCTTTAATAAAAAAATAAATAAATAGAGCGACTTGAGTCTGTGAAAAAGGAACGCTGCAAAATATATGCACATTGAAAATAGAAAATAAGGAAGGAAGAGACGAACGAGAACGAGGAGATTCAACTTTAAATTTTAAAGTGGGAAGGTGTAGAGGGAGTTTTCCGAGTTTAATCATCCTATATAAAATTACGGAAGGGGAAGAAGAGGAGAAATGTGAAAAGTGAGGAAGGTGTGAAATTCGAATTCAAAATTTTATAGCTTTGAAATTTAAAAGCGTTACCGTGACTACATGTCAGCTGAGATGTCAGGAGGAAAGTTTATGTGAGTCGTAAAATGTAAATAGGATTACCCCTTGCTTTCTTCGTTCTTCGGATGGGCATATAGGGAAAGCAAGGGAAACTCAAACTCATCTTCAAACTCTCTCTCTCACGCAGATAACAATAATACAGCATTCCATCCAAAATTCGTAATCCGTACTGCACACAAAGTCCACACGTTGCAAAGACGAAGGCGAACATGAGGGGGATAAAAAAAGAAGGAAAACGAAGAATAAGTATAGCGCCTCTCTTCCTTTCTCTCTTGTCTTTCGGCGTGTCCGTGTCCGTGTCCGTGTCAGTAAGTTTACTTGGGAAATACAGAGTAACTATTTAATTTGTTGGAAGAGATCGATTGACGTTAGAGGAATAAAAGTACTTAGGAGTTAGTTTAAATGTAGAGAGAGTCGCGTGAAAGAAAAAGTAAGAAAGAGCGAGAGAGCGAGAAAGGAAACGTACACGCAATAGCATTTTTAAAAAAAAAATGGGAGAAAATTAAGGAAATATAAGAGGAAGTGCGGAGGGAGTGGAAGTTGTAAGCAACTCTCCTTCGTTTCGTTTCGCTTGGCATTCGTCTTCCTTTTCGTTTTCATTTTCGTCTCATAGGCAGTCGTCGGCATTATAGTATTATACAGTATATAGTAGGAACGAAGAGCCGTTGACGTCGGGAGTGTATCAGTAGGATACTATGGTGGTTTCGATGCTACGGTGGTCTGGTCTGGTTCTGGTTTCTGGTGTGGTATGCTATCGTTATTCTCTCTTCTTGTACTTGTTGTATCAGGAGATGGAAATGGCAATGAGAGCATCTCTAACTGCACACATAGTATCGCGTGGATAGATTATATAAAATGGAAAATAGCAACGTGAGCCACATGCCATTTCCATTCCCATGAAGAGCCAACCAACACCACACTCCAGCGTATCGTATAAAGTCAACCAACGTGCATACAGTCCCGGTACCGGTACCGGTCCCGCTCCCGCTCCCGCTCCCGCTCCCGCTCCCGATATTCACTCCCCACATACCAAGGAAAGGCCGTGTGGAGTAAACAGTGGTGTGCAGACAAACGTCCGCTCCGAAGCTCCAGCTCGTTTGTCGTTTTCGTTTGTAGGTTACGGTCCAGTACAGATTCCCAGTACGAAATGCCAAGTATTACCAACCATTACACCCGGAGCCAGTTAACCATGTACATAGAGGACAGAACCAATTCGAAAACTGCAAACTACAAAACTACATAACTACAACAAAACTACACAACTACTGTACAGGGAGGAAATGCCGAGACAGAGAATCAGATAGATACACACAGATAAATAAAGAGTAATTCAAATAAATACTTGCCTCTAGAAAGTCAAGAATAGTGGTTAATTCGTGAGAAGTGTTGTAAACCAAATGGTGATACATTGTAATGAGCAAAGGCCCCTTAAACTGCTCTATCCAGTCCAGATTCGTCTCTGTCCATGATTTGGCTTTCTGGGCAACAAATTGAGACCAGTCTAGAGAGAGAGAGGGAAAGAGAAGAGAGTCACAAAATAAAACACAAGATGAGGAAAAAATAAATACATATATGTATGTTGAATGTGTATTGGATTTCTACTTTGTCCAAAACCAGAGACCAGAGCCAGAGTCAGAGCCAGAGCCAGACGGAAAGACACACTATAAGAGTACAAAAGCTACAGTGCCAGCTCCAGAGCCATCGGAGCCATTGCATTGCCATAGTGGCAGTGCCAGGGCCAGGGAAGGGAAAGCAAGTTAAAATGGAAGACGGAGGGAAGCGGGAGAAACATGACACAAGTACAAATGATGCAATCAGTTCCGATGTATCCAAAGAGTTTCTCTCTTTTTTTTCCTCTCCGTCTACTTCTACGTCTACTTCCACACTCCGTCCTCCTCTCTCCACTTCCCTCCTGCTATCACGTAAGTAAGCATATTGTCATTCAAGACATACGCGACCGCAGTTTGAAAAGTTTTTCCTTCAAAATTGTGACATTTGAAGGGATACTTATATTTTAATGTAAATGTTACCAAGGAAGAAGGAACAAGAGAGGATGCAAGGAGAAGATGTGTGAGCAGATGTGGATTTCACCAATTCCCTACAATTCCACCATGAATCCAGTCTACATCTATATACTTCATAATATTTACTACTACGGATACTATGGGGGTTTCTTTCTATTGGCACTGGCTCTGGTCCTACGTAGGTAGTTATAGTAATATACTGGCTCGCATTATTTTCAAAATCTACCTATTATATATCTGTGGACTCATCCCGAAGCTACTGATATGTGCAAGTTTGCAGTTAAGACACTAACACAGTGACCGGAGTCGGAGATCGGGACCGGGACCGGGACCGGAGTCGGAGTCAGAGTCGAATTCGAAGTCAAAGTCTAAGAAGAAAGACAGCTGGGAAATCTACCGACAAGAAGTACCATTACACATTATCCACATGCATGAGCTTTCCGAGGAGAGAGAAAAAGCACATTTAGAACTTAAAACGAATATATGTATGTAGCTATGGAATGTCGACTGTCGACTGTCGACTTTCGACGTCGACGTCTATGGCTATGGATCCCATTCCAATGGTCCAAATCCAAATCCAAATCCAACCAATGTACATATGTACATAGATATATAGCTACGTCCTGTCTCTTCATCTTTCCATCCAAATCAAATCAAACAAAACATGAGTAGCTGTTGTAGAATGCGGAGCGTAGAAATGAGGAAGTACAGACGGAGAAACTGCTACAGCAGCACAGTCACAGACCAACACTCGTCAATCACATATAGTGTATCCGTAGTCCGTATTTCCTTTTCTCGGTATTTTCACTATTTTCATGAATTTTGGATTTATAATATAATATCTATCTCTGCTGCTTGAGAGCGAGAGTCAGAGCCAGGGATGTACATACGCGGTCTTAGATTATGATTAGAGAGACATGAAGCGTGGAGAGTTATACATATACGTCAGCCCGTTGCCGTTCCCGATAGGTACAGACAGAGACGGCTTGAACGTGAGCCTACATACATAGTACGTATTCCCTGTAGTTAGAATGTATGAGGAGGAGCCTCTTCGTAATCATAAGGAAATGACAAATCGAAAATATATGGATCAGGATCCGCACTGGAATACCAATAACACTCAAGTGAGCAGATACACTATAGACACGGAGAGTATAGTCTCATCTCTCCTTGTGCTGGTGCTGGTGGATATACATAACATAGGACTCTTCCCTGCCCCATCCCTTCCCCCATCAGCTACATACGTATGAATTCCAAAATCCTTCCACTTTTCCACATTCTCCCGCTCTCTCTTCTCGATCCAGTCCACGATCCACAGAATACAGCTTAAAACAGGAAGTTTATGGAGTAGACAGCAAATAAGAGTGAGCCTCTTCCATTTATTTATCTCTCGGGGCTCAATACAAGTTTGATCCATAGCCTCAAAAGCTTTTCAAATCCGGAAGCATGAGCATATATATAGGTAGTTGATAATAACTATAGTCCAGCTCCAGAGACTATAGGAAATATACGGGCCGTATAGGTATGTATGTACAGAGTATATAGAGGAATGTTAAAAGGAAAATGCACGACGCATGATTTGCGATCCCGATGCCACACAGACACAGACAGTTTTTTTCCCTCTCTCATTCGTCTTTCTCTTTTCCTTTCTACCACCGGCAAAAAAAATATAGGAGCATCGTATATCGTATATGTATTCATTATTATAATTTTGAAAATATAGAGATAGTTCCACAAATCCCATTTTTCGTGTACTACCCTTGTGAATTTTTAATTCGTGCATACTGTATATAGGTTGCGTGAACCAGCTCGATGAGGATATCGATGTAATATGAGATTGTATTAAATTTTGCTGTTGCATGAATATGGATAATTGGGCTTGTTTTTTTTGTTGATGTGAATATGAAGCGCACTAATTAGCACTAGCACTCGCCTTGATATTTTGCCTATAGCTATATACATGTTTTGAGATTACGGGAAATAAGCGCCTTAAGATTTTCATATTTTCGTCAAAAAATAAAAACAAAAGAGCAAGAAGAAAAAGACGGGAAGGCTGCAAAGAAGAAATAAGCCTATGGAAATAATTTAATTTGAAAGATGTATGTCTTCCCCCTCGTTTCAGATATTTACATGGAGGAAGATGAAGACTATAAGACGGAAGGCGGGACAGACCAAAAAGTGAGCGTATAATGCCATAGGAATGGTGCCGATTCGGAATCAAAATTAAGTATAGTAAGTACCTATGTAGGTACAAGCCATATACGGCCCATTCCGAAGTCGAACATCATCCAAACTGCACTACATATGTACAGATAATATATGTAGTTCTTTCAATTAGAACAAGTTCTCATTAGGTTTTTTGTTTCGTTTCGAATTTACTGCTTTGAATCTAAAAAAGATACATGTATACAGTAGCTATATGCATAGTATCTCATTGCACTAGATTGTGAATGTGAGTGATTCAATAAAGGAAATCCTCAATTCTAAATTTCTCTCTCTCTGGCACATAGGGGAAGGCTGAAGGACTAAACATTAGTAATGGGACCGAGTCCAGGATTTTATGGAATTAACTAATTCTGTTTCTGTTCTGTGTTTTGGCTGCAGAGGCGTAGACAGAATTACGTACAGCTACATAGGTAGGTAGTTAAATAGGGAAGTCTGTATAGGTAGAGGTACTTTCACATTGGACCGGGACAGGGGTTGGACATTGGAATACTTAATCAAACTGTACTATTGTTTGCATATATGTACTGGCGGCATTGCAAGTGATTGCTTTTATATTTCCGCTATCCTATCTGTATATAATATTCAAAAATGTCCTATCTACACTTTCATGAGAAGTAAAATAATAATAGTTAAATATCATCTGTGAAGATCAAAAATGACCCATATCCATTTTTAGTTTAAAACAAAATGCTCTATCTAAAAAAAATGAAAATAACATATTCATGAAAGCATGTAAATAGAACTTTTTGTTCTATTTAAAAAGCATGTAAATAAAAAATTTTGATGTTTTTAAAAAGCATGTAAATAGAAGGTTTTGCACTTTCCAAAAAGCATGTATATAGAATGTTTTGCACTTTTCAAAAAGCATGTTAATACATATAATGTTTTGCACTTTTCAAAAAGCATGTCAATATAATGTTTTGCACTTTTAAAACAGCATGTAAATAGAATATTTTGCACTTTTCAAAAAGCATGTAAATAGAATGTTTTGCACTTTTCAAAAAGCATGTGAATATAATTTTTTGATCTTTTTAAAAAACATGTAAATACAGGTCATTTTGGACGTTTTACAAACTCGTTATTAGAATTGTAGGCATGTATCCTATTTAACTCTCTTTTTATGACATAGCTCAATTTAAACGTAAATTGGATATGGGTCGTTTGGTTCTACACCGATGATATGTTTTTCTAAAATTTTTAAAGGGCAAAAAATTGTGGAAACGCAGCGTTACATTATATGACAACTGTATGTTGTTTTAAACAGCTGTAATTTGAAAATATTCCTCTTGCAATAATACACAAACTATTTTAAGTTAGTTTTAAAATCTTACAAATACAGTACAAATTTCGCTATTTGTAAAACTCGGAAACGTAACTAAAATGACAAATACAATGAAAATAAACGTGAATCTATTGTGAATAACTTTAGAACGTTTTGAACACAATGCAGATAGATAGACCTCTTTGCATCCTAAAAGCTCCAATCACCACAACCTGTACTGTGTAGTACATAGTAGTACATGTTCAAAAGTATTTGAATTCGAATGTCGGTGTTGTGCACTGTGTATATCATTATATAGGAAATATGGGCTCCATAAAGTTGAGTCAGTATAATCTCATTAGTTCATTTTGCTGTTTCACTTACTCCACACACACAGACACACACAATATAATATTGAGCCCATTGGTAAATTTATAGCAAAGTGTGGACTGGAAAGTAGGAAAATACTCTGTCTGCTGCATAGGAAATATAAAATGAAAGCGTCCATCCATCCGCTCTTTCCGCGTACTCCTTCCAAGTGTGACTATCATTTAAACCAAGAGTGTGATTCACAAAAGTCACCTGTCTTCCGAAACAACGTTTAGGGCAAGAGTTGAGGATCAGAGTTTAATGAAATGAAATTGAATCGGCTCCCGACCCCGTCGCTCTCTCTCTCTCTCTCACTCTCATTTATAAAACATTCTCCACAGAAAGTTTAATAGCATTAGCTTCAAGTCTTACATCCAACAAGAACAACCAACTAGTGAAAATTTATATGTACTCACAGAGCCTCGAGGTGGCATGGTTACAACACCAGCCCCAACCCCAGCCATGTAATTAAATTCATCAATCCATGGACATGAACTTTGGGCTACTAACTAATACTTAAGTAGCAGTATGAGGATATCCCACTCTCTCTCTCTATCTATATGTGTGTTATTAGTTAGTACAGGTATAGAATGTATCGTCGACTCTACAGCAACATCTATAGACTCACTGATAATAGACGAGATGCGAGGACGACAGCGAGGAGCTCTTGACTCCTCTATAACTAAATCCAAATGCTCTCATGTACAGTCAAAATAGATTGTAGTTTAGGTAGATTTGGTTTTTAAATAATCCAAATCTGCTAGTCAAATTTAAAGTGTGTTGTGCGAAACTGGGAAGTGAAGTAGTGAAGAGGAGAAAGTAGCAAGTTTAATTTAGTAGTTTAGTTTTGAAGTGAGGGGGGAGATAAGTAGGTAGGTAGATACTATTAGTATTTACCTGGTTATATACAGTCCCATGTGTAAAGGTATAGCTACTTTCCCCCCTGCTTCTCCCCCTTGTCTCGTTCTCTAGTGGTACTGGAGGTCTCGGATTTCTAAATTAATTATTAATTACTTTCTCCTAGAATAGGAGAAAGGTTGTTTCTTTTACATGAAAGAATCAAATATAAATCAATGCTATCATGTTCAATTCTGATTCTAAATTTCCTCTCAATTCCGATTTCGGTACTGATACCGACACCGATACCGGGACCGGGACCGGTATCGAGACCGGAATCGCTGCTGCTGCCGCGGATCCTTCCACCACGCTTTTCCGCCAACTCAAAACTGAACTGAACTGACAAACTCTGTATGTATTTCTGATGGTCTGATGGAGACGGAGACCTACTCTCTTCTGAATATTTGGATATAAAATTGTGTAAATAATTTGGGAGCTCATCTCCTTGACTTTGACTTACATCGACCGGCATTCCTGGTATATTTATCACGACCAGCATGTCCAATATGACCGGCAGCTCGGCGGTTGAACTCGGCTAGAATCGCTTCGGACGGCTTCCTGACCAACAAAATAGCCTTTTGAAATTGAACCCGGGAGGAGAGACCAGACTCATGAGTCTTCACCACCAGAACTCTTCCATCTTTAACACTTTCTGCGGGAAAACCGTTTCGGAGCAGAGCAAAGTCTTTGTAGACACTTCCAGTAAAAATCCCTGTGGAATTTTAAAGACAAAAAAAATAATAGTGTAAATATTAGAGACTGTCCTCCACTGGTTTATCCTTTCAAGATTAAAGTAGAATTATTGTTTTTAACTTTATTATTATTGTTATTATTTTTATTTTTTTTATTTGGTACAAGATTGTGAATGAGATCGGTTAGGACAGTACTCTGTCACGGATCACCGGATATAGGATCTTATCTCCTGGACATTGGGATTGGCACATTACACTCTGAATAAACAATCTGTAATATTACATGTATATACTTGAGGACAGTGAACCTTGGGAAAGGGAGAGGTAAGATGCCAATACCAATTTATCATGTGTATTTCCCCTGTGGTCATCCATCCATTCTGTCTCAAACAATTGTGTCATGTAGACTGACAGGAATGAGTTTGAGGAGTTGACAAGGAGGATAGTCACGAAATATGATTTATATATAAATAAATACAGAAACAATGTCTATAAATAATAAATGTTGTTGTTCATAGGCTCGAGGCTCAAGAGGACCAAGATCAAGAAGAGACACATCCCCTACGTCTTATTGATCAGCTCATACTTTCCACAAATATTTCATATGAAATTAATAGAAGGATTCCCTTCTGCCCTTTGTAAAAACCTTTTCTCGAGATAATGTGCCAGTGCCTGTGTCTGTGTCTGTGTCAGGTCTCAGTTTTAGCTCCAGTGGATCGAAATAAGTTGCTAAGGGGGGAGAAGAAAATGTTGTAAGATTCAGCTAAATATACTTTGATGACGCGGATGGGATACGTATAGATATTTACCCAGCGTACCACCTCCACCGCATTACTATAACCTACACGCTTTGGCAAGTATACAGCTACAGCAGCAAAGATTAGAATTCGTTTCCCGTAACAAATAATCGTTGTCGTGGCAATGCTATGTACAGTGTTATGCCGTAGCCGTCGTTACCCCTTGAAGAAGGGAATCAAGACGGTCTTATATCTTATACGTAGGTACCTGGTACCTACGTAATTATTGATAAAGACAAAATAGTCTATATATAAGATCATGATTTCTTGAGAAAAGTTAACGATTACTGTTAGCCTTATATAAGGACCACACTTTCAGATTTAACACTTGTTAATGTTAAAAGCGAAGAATCTTAAGACTAACAATTGTTAACTTTTCTTGTGAAATCAATGTTAATAGACACTTTTAGAACGGAAGCACACCGTATAGATTAATCTATACCTAACCGAACCTAACCGATTTTGAAACCACTTGGTGTAATCGATTTATGCACATTAGTGTGCTACAATTCTAAAGCAGTTCGCTCACAGTTGCCCGCCAAAGTTTAAAAAAATTGATTTTTCGATTTTTTGCCAATCCTTAGCTTCTACAATTCATTCGATTTTCAAAAAACTTCAATTTTTGTAATCTCCAGAACATTATCTAAAACGCAATTTCTGGTTTTTCGAAATTTTTAAATTTTTTCAGAAAAGTACGCATTAAGGGCCTCATAAAAACGTTTACTTTTAAAATTTTCGAATTTTCAAAAACCCAAAAATTACTGTTTAGGTTATGTTCACGAGATTACAAAAATTCAAATTTTTTGAAAATCAGACGAAAATTGTAGGAGATACGGAGTGCCAGAAAATTGAAAAATCAATTCTTTTAAACTTTGCCGGGCAACTGCAAGCAATCGGGGCAAAATGCGACTGACTTTCTTCAGGGTTGTGGTACACTAAGGTGGATGAATCGATTACACCAAGTGGTTTTAAAATCTGGGTGCACTATACGGTGTGCATTCCTTGATAGATAGCTACTATATTAAGTCTCGTTTGAAAGGGCAAATATTGTTTTCAAGGCTGTACGACATTTGCTATCCGGACATTTACTACCCATTAGCAGTTTAGCTCAAACATGGGCAATTTGTATTATAAGGAGCTCGTTTAAATAATATAAACTTAGGCATTATGAAAATAATAAATGTCTTTCCTAAACTATACCACTGCATTATTTTCTAGCAAACCAGAAAAATGCAAATCTACGGTTTTATTCCCTGCTGTTTAATTTGCATTCATTTCACTATTTAGATTTCAGTTGCATTAATTTACCTCGTTATAGCTAATATAGTACCTAACCAACAGAATGCATTCATTAATTTAAATTGATGGTAATAATATACGATAGGCAAAATGCTACGTCAGTTTTCATTTAAACAACCATCTCTTCAAATTACACTAAAAAAATACTTGATGCTTACTTGTTATTTTCTTTAAATTATTGTACGCTGCACAGTGTGCCTTTATATAGAAAAAAAAGTTATATCCTTGCCTTATGATGAAAAATTCATCTCAAACCAGTTGGGATCGATTTTTCGATGATTTTAATTGTGCGTTTTGATTTCGGCTAAAATTAAGTACCGCTTGTTTGCAGGTTTCTACGACATATTAATTACTTTATAGGGAAATAGAAAGCTAAATGAACAATATATGTATTATGTATATGTATGTGTATAGTGCCTTCGTCCTTGTGCAATATATTATTATGATTAGTATGTGGGTGTGGAGTTGCTGTTATAATATATGTAGGTATAATACTAAAACTTACTAAAAGTAGGTAGATAGGTAGTTATTAGTCACTCTAGGCAGCGGTCTAATTAGCAACCCCTATGTAACTCTAACTCTGCCTAATTGCTCAATGTGCCTTTACCTGTGCTCCCTAATTATTTGTACATTATAAAGCTATATAGTAGTTATTCGTTAGGAGGGAGAAAACCACCACCACCCACCACAGTCTCTACGGAAACAGAGACAGAGATCCAGCTTATCCTTTCTCTATTACAATCCAATTTCCAACTTTGGTTCCGACCTCTTCACCACTCACATACGAAACCAAGTACCTTTACGAATCATCTTCATTTCATTATTTCTTTACTCTCTGCCACAGAGTGAGAGAGAGAGCACAGGGATAACTAGGAGCAAACTCGGGGCTAAAATCTGGACCAGGACCTATAGGCCGTAGTGCCCTTATATAGATTTTGCCTAAAATCTAACTAGGATTCTATACATTCTTGAACTAATTACAACTAACGATAAGTTGATCAGCTATACCTCTATCTTGAAAATGTGGGCCTGCCCATATAGCCCGAATCTGAACTCTGGATGCAGAGCACACGGTAAACTATACAAAATATTTTCCAGAGTCGGATCTCTTCCAGTTCCAGTTCCAGTTCCAGAGAACTGCTACTTCTTTGAGAGAGGGAGATACTAATGAACTTGAGTCTGCGGGAAGGATGTGATGTTCAAAAGTAAAGTTTGAAGGGCGAGAGACGAGAACTATATAATTATCTATATATGCGCCTATGATTCCTCCTCCTGATTTTGAATCTGATTCTGACTGATCTGATTAATATAAATTCTGCTTTTACATTTTATACATATCTCGCGCTCCCCTTTGAATTCCCACTCATCACTCGACATTACATGTGTTTTATCTAATTAGTACGGACTACAGCTAGGATGTGACGATGACGGATCGGATTGTGGCTGAGATAATTTTACAAATCAGTGTAGGTAGGTTAGGTACATATTATATACATGTATACTACAGTATACAACTCTCTAATTTTATAAATAAAAACAAATAATTCTTTTAAAATTATATGGATTTATGGTCTCAGCGCAGCAGCGCGCGGATTCGATTTTAGGTTTTGGACTGTGATCACGAGCATAGCTATTATATTGGTCGGTAAAGATTTGAATATTAAACGAGTTTATAGTTGAGCATTGAGTCACTTCTATGTATAAGCTCCATTATATAAGCGCATGGACATTGTAATTATGGAATTTATTATGGAATTTTCTAATAATTCTGCAAAATCTCCCATATTAGTATCTCAGTTGGTGCAATAATTGGAAATGGACATTCCTTTTGGACTTAAATTTGTTATTAGTTTGTCAGGGTTGAATTTACAAGTGGACTAAAGGGATTGTATAAATTATGTAATTACGTAGAGTACAAGAAGCGTATTCTAAACTGAACAGTACAGTAAAATACAAACATGGGTATAGAGCTCAAAGCTCTGATAATATTGGGGATCCGAGCACTAATCCTATTCTTTGAAATGGAAAATCGTAACAGAGTCTACCACTACCACTACTCATTATGCAATCTTATAATGCTTTTTAAAGAGCAGTCAAGGAACTGTATGAGCCACTGAGCTGATACGCTTATAGTCAAAATTGTGAAATCGAAATGTGTAAATTTAGGTATCATTTTGTGTATATTGTTTTCGCACAGTGATCCCTGTCATTACCCGTAAAGTTGCGAGTGGGATCTGTTGCGGACAGTCCACATTACAGAGAGAGAGACAGACTTAGGCGGCTGGCTAATATTACAGATATGCATGTAACATACAACTCTCCGCTAAACCTTCTCACTTTCTCATCGTCTTCCGCCTTCATGTATACCCTTCGTTCAGTTCCCGCACACGGGTCCGTGCCCGTGCCCGCGCCCGTGTGTTGGTATGGGGGGAAAGATTTGGGAAGTGGGACTGGAAATTTTGTCAGCTTATAATAATTGGGGAAAGTGTGTCTTTGTACTTTTCCTAATAAGGAGATAACAAGTTTCTCTGCGCATCTGTCGGCTTCCTTTATTTGATGATTTGGGTCTCTCTGTGTGTGGAGTTTATAGAATTTTGGAGGCTTTATATGGGGGACTCTTCCCGTTACCGGAGCCGGAGCCGGAGCCGCCGGTTCGGACTCTGATAGCGCTACTTGGAATGGTAATGGTGATGGAAATGGTGGTGATGGTTGCAATTCGAGTTTCGAGTTGGAATAATGCTAAGCCAGGGCAGAGGCAGACATGGAGACAGGCAGGCAGGCAGGCAGGGCAGGGCAAGTCATTTCCATTTCAAAGCGTGCACAGGGAAGAGAGCCGGGTATAGGTAGGCATAGAGGCTCAAGACGAAGACATGATACTGCGATGAGGCTGAGGCGGAAAGCTTTTATGTTCATAAAGAACTATAGAAATGGAGTGAGGGGAAGGAGAAGAGGACCCGCGTCATGTCTAATTGTGTTAAACCCAGGAATTGTTGACAATAGCCACATTCCCATATAGACTCTTCTAGAATCCCATCGCTTTCCACTTGGAGTGCCCTTTATGTATGTTTCTTCCCTGATGATGACTACCAAGAGAGAGGAAATGGTGTACCTTCTGTTAGTATTAGAATTAGTGTTAGAGGCTCGTGGATTTGGATTCGGATTCGAATTTGGTCTGGTGCTGGTGCTGGAACTGGTGGACGCTGTATACGTGCGTCTTCATTCAGATGAAATGCTCATCTCCACCATCCTTTCCCTATCTCTCCCCACAACAAACTTTTAAATTACATTGTACACATGTAATTATTATACAAACTTAACCCCAATCACATCCGCGGTCTCTCAGAGTGGTCGGAAGGAGTGCATGTAATATTCCGCTCTTAGGTAGGTAGGTACTTTCTTTACTTTCTCTAACTTTACTCCCAGCTCCGTAGCATTCGTACTACGCTTAGAGTTCACCATAGATAGTCGACAGAAGGTAGGACCAGTACCAGTACCAGTCAAGTAGAGATTGTGTTATTGTGTAGAAAGTTTTTCAATACTAGTTTCTGTATGTATGTAACATCAATCCTGGAATCTATTTATATCGTGTAACAGGGAAGTTGGTATAGACTAAAAAGTGAGAGAGAGAGAGAGTGCAATTGCCTCTCACACACCTTTGTTAGTTTTAAGTGGCTCATCAGTTACGCTAATGCTCCTCTACTTTGAAATGTTTACCTTTCACTTTTGTCATTCATTTTGTGGAGGGAGTTCATGGGGACTCTATTTCTATCTGTATCTTGGATGCAATTATATTAAACCGAAACCGGAGAATTAATGCTCGCTATACTCTGCTCTGCATCTACCTCCTCATTTTGTTCATCTTTTGAAAACTCGTAACTGTTGACTATAAGTTTGATTTGTCATGGCGGAACGGTTAACACTGAACACATTTTAAGCAGGAGCTTTCCCTCTATGCATATGTGTTGAAATATAGAAAGGAGGGATTTATTGCACATGGGTACATACATACATGCATACACACAACCTTGGTTTGGTTTGGGCTTTAGTAAATGTATTTATTTGAAAACTTATGTAGGTACTAGGTATATTGGTTTGATTGCTATATAGCAGGCCATGCTGACTGCATCGTCGTCGTTATACTGCTGAGGTTTTATTTATCCCAGAATCAAGGAAGGACTTAGACGAAGGGACATTAAAATAGAGATAGGAAGAAGTCTAAATTGCAGACTGAATAATTTATAGTGTTTTTGTATTTGTGTTTGTATTTGCTCATTGTCACTGTCATTGACTTCCCCTCACTACACTGCACTCCCAATGTATGTAGGGACTATGTATGGTGTTTGGCTTTACATAGATTTGGATTTTCACCATTTATTTCCGTCTTCTCGGTCCTTACTTCTTACCTCTCTCTCTCGCTCTCCTTGTCCCACTCAAAAATGAAAGAGCTTGGGTTTTAAATAATAAAATGGTTATGTCTGCACGTGGGCGAGGATTACGAGTATTTGTGGAGGTGGTGGAGGGCTGGAGACTGGAGAGCGGAGTGCATGAAGGAGACATGGAGTTGAGAGTAAATGGATTGTGATAAAGATTAAGTATATGTAGGATTAGAGGAAGTCGGGAGGTGTGTACGGGCCTACCTACCTTCCTTCCTGGGTCCTACCGTACGTGCAGTATTTCTAAATGTGGATTGATTGCATTTTTGAGCTGTGTATGCACTGTGACTGGGACAGGGACAGGGTGGACGTGGATGACGGGGACGACTGTGCATGTGTAAAGTGGAGTAGTGAGAGTGCTCGTCGACTCCTACATGTGAGAGTACACCGTCCGTGCCGTGTGTAGACGCTGGAGAAGACTGTGTTTTATTATTTGAGGAATTAAGGGTGTGTCTCTGATTGTAATGGAATAATTTATTGTGTTGGATTTCAGGAGCCAAAAAGCAATTATTTCATTCGATGAAAATGCGACTCTAATGCAATAGCGAGTGTCTAATGTACTGTACCGTCGGAGCTTTCATTTCTATGTAGCCTTACCAGTGTCAGGCCAGGACCAGGACCAGCACCAGCCCACATAAGTATGTCGGAGGCGGAATTCCCGGGAATCACACATTCAATATTTGCTTCATTAAAAGATTACACGGTACAGAGACACAAACCTGTACAGTTGTCCGTGTCCCATGCCTGTCTGTCTGTCACCATGACTGGCACTCGCACCGGCACTGGTTGGTGCGCTCAGGAAACTCCTCGGTCCTCATACGTATGTTACAACGTAGAATGTGGAGTTGTGTGCGATTTTACTTTTGTCTGGATTTACCTTTCCCTTTGCTTTCTCGTCCGCCTGGCTCAGTGTGCATAGTGCGTTGGAAGTCGCAAGTGTAGGGAGGGTAGTTGAGTTAAGCTCTTTTCCCCACGCTAAGCCTGTACATACCTACTTAAGCGAGGCAGGGACGGACACACTTCTCTGTTGCTCCTTCTCAAATGATCTAGTTTAGAGGTAAAGTATGGGTGGGCACGGAGCTACTGTCACTATTTTACCGTGTAAATTATTATCATATGTAGGTGGTTGTGTTATATCTCCTATCCTGGTTTTTTCTATCCATGCATTTTTTCTCTCCCTTTCTCCTTCTTTCTCTCTCTCTCTCTCTCTTCACAGATTGCATGCCGCCACTTACGAGCTACACGAAATGTGAACATTTATTCAATGACTGGTACTCGATCCATAAAGAGGTGGCTGCGGTGTTGGTGTTGGGTTTAATGCAGTACTACTTAGGTAGGTACCTAATTTTACTTGAGAACTACACAGCTATAAAGGAACAGTCCTATCAGCCCAAACACACACAAACACACACATTCGGCTCTGAATGTGGAGCATGGAGCTGGTGAAACTGAAAGTAGACGGATAACATAGGAAATGGGATTCATAAGAGAATGCGCTTCTGTTTCTGTAGCATGGCCGTGAAGTGGTGCAATTTTTTCCGCTACAATTTATTAGTCTTTTGCATGAGGAGAAAGAACTGGAGGGACGCTGGAGTTCTTGAGTTACAGAACAAAAAGGAGAACTTTAGCGTTGAGTTGAGTAAATATTGCCGGTATCGGTACCGGTGCCGGTGCCGGTACCAACGGCGCTGCAGGAATACTTCCAAGAGAGGAAAATGTAGGCTAAAATATAGGACTGTAGAACTGTAACCCAAAACGCCCTGTGAAATGATATTTTCCCCAAAGAAAAATGGTAACACGATCAAACAGTATCAGGAGCAGCGAAAGAAAAGTCATTGCATTTTTTGAGATTTTGTTTTTTAGCCAACACCAAAACTAGTAGGTATACCTACCTACCTATCTATGTAATCTCAAGGCCAGGAAAGTCAACTGAGACCAATGCAAAAGGCAACAATGTCAAAGATATGGACGTGCATACAGAAAAAAATAGTGTGTGGTGCTCCTAGTTCTGGTTCTGGTTCGAGTCAATGAAAAATTGCAGGAAAGGAAGGAGGAAAAAAGAGTACTGATGACTCTTTGAAAAGAAAAAGCACATCGTATACTGTACACACACTGGCTCACTCCATAGAATATATGCATTCACCTAATCACAAGTCTGAACTGACTCACCGACACCGACCACTCACTCACTACTCGCCCTATTCCTCTTTTCCCTTCTTCGTCTTCTCCTAATGATGTGCAAAATGTCAATAAATTCTAAGGGAGAAAATCTAAATTCCGGAACCCGGATATACCTCTAGGCAGAGGCTTGGGTCCGTGTCCGTATCGATATCGACTATCGACACCCTCAAATAGTATAGGAGCCAGTCTTTGGGAAAAGTGAGAGAGAGAGAGAGAGAGAAAAGGAAGTTGATTGATGACGAATATCCCAAGTTTTATTATTTCAAGTCTTCAAGTGAAACTGTCACTAAATGTGAAACGGAGACCAAAGCTGAAAGTCTGAGAATGAAAATGAGGCTGACACAAACTGCTTTATGCATGACACAATATAATATTAACCGTTGCCATTAGTGAGGAAATGACGTGCACTTTGGAACAATATTATATAATAGGTAGTCACCCACCATTACCATTACCAGTCTACTTTATACCTACTTTCTCCTAGTCTAATATTACAATTTACTATGGATCTCTGTCTGCTTGGATATGAGTTTCGCCTTAGCTTTTTACCAGTATGAATTCTAGCTCCATGTGCCTTGGTCTCCTTGAGTTTTTCTTTTGGGGTCTATAAGTAAATGAGCGAGTCAAGAAAGTGAAAGTGTGACAATTGTAAATGGATATTGCAATCCCCCCTCTCTCTCTCCCTCCCTTCCTGCTCAATATTAACTTAAGCAACTTGGAAAAGTTTTCAAATTTAAAAACTTTTTGGTCATTCTCCGTTAAAATAAATAGGAAAGTCAGAGTCATGGATGATGTATATTGCTTTTATATTAAGACGCTCTAAATTACTCACTGCCACTACACACTGCCTCTCTCAGCGTCGAGAGAGTGTCGAGTGTCGAGCGTCGAGAGGCGAGCAGTGAAAGACTCCACATCTTGAAAATAATGAATTACGAAATACAACTGAAAACTGAAACTAAAAGATTTCCAAATATATATATGTATATATGTATTTTCGGGGAGTTTCTTTATGGATATGGATATGGGATATGATTATACATAAGGATCCCCTACCCTCGTCTGCTTCGTTAGTTGATAGAAACTAGTGCTGATATGTAATTTAGGAGCGTGTCATAATATACACACTATTCATGAAATTCGGAAATTCGGTCAGAACTAAACTTAAACCCAAGAGGCATTTAAGAATGAGCGAGGAGTGTAGAAGAAAGAGCGAAATGAAAAAAGAAAAACCTAAAGAAACTCCTATACTAACTCTATATCCATATCCATCCAGAATCCAGACTCATAGCCTTCTGGGATTGAGAGGGGGAAACGATAGCATTCTAATCCACTGCGCACTGAGCACATATATAGGATAATTCTATTAATATCTCATATAATAATTATTACAGTTTTGCGAAATTCCCCTTTGGACAGAACTGATAATGCTGTCAGTCATTTAGGTAGGTACTTAGATACATGTATAAAGTACACAGCTATGTGAGTAGATGAGTGCACTAAAGACGGAAACGCGATCTCAGCTTCGTTCAAATTCAAACAAATAGACTCACAATTTCCCATTTCCACACATAAACAAGGAATTAGACGGAGAGAGGAGAGGAATTCCTACTCATAATCCTGACGTCCATTTTCCACATCTTCCTTTTCCTCTTGTCTGTCCGATAATGTTTCAGCAATAATGATAATGATCCCAAACTTGAGGCTCCCATATATTACTCGACAGTGTGGACGTGGAGTGCGGACTGTGTGTATAGTCTATGAGTGAGTAGTCAGTGAGTGGAAAGTCGTCCTGCATTATGTCTACACAGTATATTATAGAGAGGAGAAAATACTGAAATACTTATCCCTCCCTGTATAGTAGGCTAGTAAGTGGATATGAGACTTGCACATTTCGAAATTATTGATTAGCGAATTTGAAGAAGAGCTGGAGAGGAGATGAGGATTATATCCGACGACTGTAGATTGTGTAAATGTATTGTTCTCACTCATGGGACTCAATGCCACTATTCTCCTCCAAGATAAGGACTCAAGGTTATGTAATATTTATGTTGGGACTTATAGCTATACAACCATAGATATGGGGAAAACTACTTTACACATAGTTTCTAGTTGCTGATATTCTTGGAGAGCTTGAAGGCTTGTGGTAGTACTGGCACTGGCACTGGCCTGGCACTGGCACTCATAGTAGAAATGTAGTAGTTGGAGGAATTTTATGTTCTATACTTGTAGTACTCGTGTTGTTATGGCTTTTTCATTTTATGTAGTGAATAGGCTTGGACAAGTTCTTCTTCTGCTCTTGGGTTTGGCTTACTCAAGTTTGGCCATTGCCGTTTGGCACTTGAGTTTCTTCCTTGGCTGGACTATATTGACGTGACTCTGGGCCTGGACCTTGCCTCAGCATGCTCCTGTAGATAAGCCTTTTAATATCCAAATAATAACACCTAAAATTCACGCTGCATGACCTCAAAAGGCTATGGACACTCCGAGTTCCCACATTACGTCGAAATTGAAAAGCGCGCTCAGGCACTTTATAAGCGCTGACCAGTAAAATTCCCTTCCAACAAAGCTTAACAGCAGTCTGCAGTCTTTCATCCGCGCTAATAATAATTGGGGAAGTATTGCAAGTTTGAACTATTTAGCATTGTGGGCCATCGAGGGTTCGAGTTATTTAAATTGTGTACCTTAAAACTAGCAACAGAACGCAGCTGTGTGAAGAATTTTTTTTAGAAAAAACAGTAAATTTATCCTTTAATAAACAACAAAATAAATTTGACGACTCAAACTCAAGGAGCAAGCACGAAAACTTGAAAAGAGAAGTCATTCTACTTCAAAAACGTGTCCAAAAACTTGTCTTAATCAGATGAAGAGATAAAATTGGCAATAATCGTCACACAATAGTGACCTGCAATACTCATATAGTATATGACTAACATTAAAAATCATTGGGCAACTTGCTACATAAAATCCTTGGAATGCTGCTCCCGAAGATCCGACATCCGACCTCTGTACTTGTGTACTATTATACTTGACTATAGATAAATGGAGTATACCTATAGCTAGATAGTTGAGTGTTGAAGAAAATGACAGACAATTAATGGAATGAGGAAAGAGTATATAGAAAAAGCGTACTAAGCGGCATTGGAATTTGGCAGGGAGAGGAAAGGTATCTACAGACACACACACACACACACAAGTTTCATATTTATCCACACGGTCCAGACCCGGAGACACTTCCCACTTTCTCTCTCCTTATTTCCTACGCGAGAAAAAGACTCATCTACAGTAAGCTTTCCCCCAACCTTGTTTTAGTTACTCAGTAGTTCAACAACATGTAAAATTGAAGAGGAGAAAGGGCGGAAAAAAATGTAGTGGAAGAAGGGAAGGGAAAGGGAATGAGAAAAAGTATCCCATCTTTCTCACACAAATGCGTATTGACTAAACCATCAAGGAGAATGACCATAGCTTGTTTTTTTATATTTAACCTCTCCTTCTGCTTCAGTCCATTTCTCTTGGCTATTTTTCAAAGAAAGGTTTTCCCTATAGAATCAGCATCAGCTAAATGTAAAAGCATTCCTTCGCCCTTTCCTTCTACATCTACTCCTACTCCTATTACGTTTATGAACGGCAACTATGTTGTGTCTATACATGTGTATGTGTGTGTGTGTGTGTGGGTGGTATGGTGTGGGGATAGTGCTACTTTTTTTTACTTTAAGAGGAAAAGCATTAGTTACTATTTGCCCGTTGCCAGTTAGCACTGTTACCAGTACCAGTAGTTACAAGTTGTGTAGTAGTAGTAGTAGGTAGGGAGAATGTGGACTTGCCTGTATACATGGAGGTAATCCGGTGCCAAGTGAGTTAAGATGAGAACATGGACTATCCAAGTGGAAGTTGAACGTCATTGCGTCATTGAATTGAAAACTTGGTTGGAGAGATCCGAGATAGTTGAAACTCATACGGAAATGTAACCGAAGCTTTCATTATGCCATCCACTTTCTCTCCTTTCACTTTTTCCAACTACTTTACAATCATATGTTCAATGGGTCGTGTGGACGAGCCACTGAAGAGCTACTTCACTTGACTTTTTCTATCTCTATCTAACTCTCATAGATGTTCCGGTGTGGAGACGAGTCGAGACTTTTTTTTTTGCCAGCCAGCCAGTTCAATGTTCATATAATGCTCTCGCAACCCTGATACCTATATGTGATAACCTATGGACCCGGACCATAGGACTATAAACCCAAGCCGCGCTCACAGTATTTAGTTCGCAGAGTGGTTATTGAGAGGGGGCAAGTAGGAATTGAGTGGGAATTAAAATCCAAGGATCAAGTCAAATTGAACGCAATCAATGAGTGTCAATGAGCACTTATCGCTCAAATAAACATGGACAAGATTTATCTTTAAGAGTTATCTACACTACAGTAGCTTTTTTGTGAGTGGCCATGTGGAATTATATCCAAGACTATGACTATATGTGGGGCGAAGTTAGTTGACAACCATGCTAAAGATTGCCAGGCGGTTTTTTCTTCTTTCATCTTTTAGAGACATGTATCTTGTTGTTCGAAAGTCTCAAGTGGAGTCTAGAAATAGCACAAAATAGATTTTACGTAGTGTAAATATGTACACAGAGAGAGATATCGTCATCGTCTGTGAATAACCAAAATGACACATATTACATATACCTACCTGTATTTAATCTAGAAGCAAAATGAGCTATGTCATAGAAACAAAAAGAAAAACATGCATACAATTTTAATTAAGAGCTTTTGAAAAGTGTGAAATGTTGTATTTGCATATTTTTTAAAAGTGCAAAATGTTCTATTCACATGCTTTTGAAAAGTGTAAAATTTTCTGTTTACATGTTTTTTAAAAGTGTATATTGTTCTATTTAAATGCTTTCAAGACATGTTTCAATATTTTTGTATATAGTACATAATGTTTTTAGCTAAAAACGGATGTGGGTCATTTTGGTACTTCACAGACGATATGTACAAAAGTGTATTTCTACATAAGAAAATCGGACAGTCTAGTAGCATGTGAGGAGTTCGAATAGGGAACCTTGAATGACTTTTGGTAATGAAGCATTTTTTTTCCACTATTTACAATCTCGTTTCATTACAAGTGGTGAAAGCTGTTGTCTTTATATAACCGTATAATAATATTTTGTATTTTACTATTTTATATAGTCACATGAAACATTTTAAATTTTAAAGCTCTCATCGTCAGCAGCAGCAAATTTCCCAAGCCCGTCATTTACTAGCGTTGTATTGATTTTTCGTTACGTGCGGGAAGGAGGAATGAATGAGGGAGGTCAATGTCAGGTCTTGCATTTTTGTATTTGAAGCCAAGCCTATGGAAAAATTTTTTTGTGGTATATTGTGAATAGTGCAGTGCTGTGCAGAGGCAGTATGCAGTTTATGTAACTTTGTAATTATTGTGCACATTTAAACGTGGGCTCAGTAAGAGGCCTTTGAGGTCGGAAGTGAATGCGTGCAATGCAATGTGGTTTTTGCACTATGTCTCTCCGTCTATGCACTTCCAAGTACGTGGTGTCAATAACTTTACAGAAACATGAGGAAAAGTTCAAAAAGTACTTTTACCATTTGCATAAAAGCTTTTTGAACCTAAAATCCCCAAATTTTAAAGTAATGAATGGCTTTATATTCAAGGGGTGAAATTGTACTTACATATTTAAAAGAAAGTATAAATTGTGAGTGAAAACAAGTTACATAGATGCCTAGGTAAGTTTTTAAAACGTAATATTTGCAATGTAGTAATGTTTTACAAAATTGTTTCCAAAAGCTCATTGTCAGTGTGCATAAACTTTTTAAAACTTACAAATTTATAATTTTAAAATATCTTCATTCAACGTGTTAAATTTGCTAATTCTGAAAATTGGCTTAAAAATTTAAAAACGCTATAGGTAATTAAAAAAGTTGGGAACAGTGTAAAACTCTTAAAAATTTAATGAATTTGCAAATACGGAGAAAGTACTGCAAAATCCAATATCTGGATATAGTCTCAAAATTGGCACAACTTGCTATTGTAATAAATATTCATAAAAATTATACTATGATCCTCCTCAGTTTGAACAGGGGGATTTGTATATATACCTTTAGAAAAGGGAAGAAAGAGAATATGAAATTCTCTCCCGGGCTTCCACCTTTACGATGGTGTAATTAGTAGGCTATACTACAATAGAGAGAAAGAAAGATGGAGATTACTTGCCTGTTGCCAACTGAAGAAGATAGCGAAGCCATGTGTTGCCACTTCCAGGGAAGCTAGCAAGCGCGACTAAAGGTCCGGATTCCTCACGGTAATGAACCGGGACACATTTAAATATTGTCCGACTTCTCATCATATCATTCATTGAGCCTGTGTCACGACTGGAATGTAATCTTATACGAGAACCAGACGTTCTCTCAATCGCAATCAACCCGGTCCCAATCCCAATACTATTGTTTCCAATTCGCATTCCAGAACCGTAGGCTGAGTCCATAAAAGAAACATTCTGAAAGTAGAGAAAAAAAAAGAAGAGGGAAATGTAATTTTTCATTTTTAACGAACACCACCATCATCATCTATATCTATATCTCTCTCAAATTATCCATATATATATTTGTAGTTATATAGCTGGTCGTAAATGACTCCTTGAGTACTGTAGTGGCATATTAGACTCTTCTTCTTCTTCTTTTTTTTAGTACCTTCTCTCATTTTGTCCCCGTACTAATATAAACGCAGCACCTGTCTTACAGGAAAAATGGTTTTTACTTTTTACAGCATTTTCATTTCATTTAAATCTGTCCTACTGTAATGTACTCTCTCATTTTATACATCAAATCTACATTTTAAAGAGTCATTGTAGTATGTGGGTCATAACGATATTAATACATAGCCTTATATCGTCCATATAAGATGCATATAAAGGTCTAAGTCCAGGGCATATAGCTAAAAGCATTATCTTTCAAGTCCATGAAAATTGAAAGTGATGGGGCTGTAAATTTACACTAAAGATATATTATGGTGATCATAGGACTTTCAAAACTGAGAATAAGATGGAAATACATAACATTTAACACCAATAAAATAGAGCGGAGATAGGACTTTTTGAACTCGAATTAAGAGATATTTTTAGCACTTTCTTACTTTCAATTTTAGCTATATAAAAGATAGTTTGCATGATTTTAAATATTTATATATTATTTTTCAGCGTTACATAATATTCTTTTTGAGATTATTTAATGAGTGTAGTAACTCCACTGTAGCAACTCAATGTAGTTTCTTGAAAGCGCAGTATGTCTGTCAGTCAGTTGTTATCGAATTTTACACTCTTTTTCATCACACCATCTGGAGTACCCAGTAAGACTCTTTAAGCTCCGCCGAGTCAGTGGAAAAGAATTTTTTCTATATAGGCTTTGAAAGACGGGAGCATTTTGAGTCGGAGCAGTAACTTAATCGAAAGTTGTACATTTTTCAGTATTTCATTGTATATTAAATGGAGTCTCATCCTCCTCCTTTTACTCTTACTATAAAATGTATGAAACCTTTCACTTTCACTTAAAAAATTCCATTCCCGGGGAAAAAAATTGCAAAGGGAATATTTTGAACCTTCAATAATACAGTTGATGATATGTAAATTTATATTACAACTTATTGTCATAGCTATATGCATTGTTCTCAAATGTCTGATGCAAAATTGATAACATTCCACTTCCTCTCCCATCCTTCCAAATTCCTATTAAATGTGTATTTAAGTAGCGCGTGTTCGTATAATTTGATACAATGGTAACAGTATGTAATTACATAATATAAACTTCATCTGTGCACTCGCACTCGCACTCGCACCGGTACCGGTACCGGCACTATGGCACTCTCACTTGTCTCGAATTGAGTATTCAGTACAAGTTTCAAAATTATAATATACATATATACTGTATATACATGGTGTGCATGAAGTGAAGTGCGGAAGGGAAGACTTTGTGCCGCTCCATTCAAAAACCTTAGATTGAAAATGGAACTTTAATGTTAGCAAAACTCAAGGAGTCGACTCGACTTGGACGAAAGAGCCAGGCTCGAACGAGTGAGTGAGAGGGAGAGAGAGAGAGAATATGCTCTAAAATTTAGCTTGAGCAGACTCAGAAATTGTAAATGAATGCCAAAAGAAATTATCGAGAAATACTGAGAAACTTTATTTTGTTCAAGACTCACTCAAGAAACTCAAGACATAAGATATATAAAATTCTTATGTCTTCTTCCGTCCCGACGCACTCCAATTTCAAGTCCATCTCCCAACTCTAAGTATAACAATAAGGAGATAGATAGCTTCCCTTTCATTCTCAGTCCCAGCCTTTCCTTCTTCTTCTTCTTCTTCTACGTATTCCTCTTTCTTTTCTTCTTCCTTTCTTTCTTTCATTCTGTCTTTCTGGTTCATAGAAAATTTAAAGGAATCCTCATCAAAGCTCTGTACTTCTATATGCATCCGTTATCAGCGCTTATTTTAGCGTGTACTTATGAACTGTCTAGCTAACTGATGAAAATCGCCAACCAAAACCAACTATCTGAACATTACTTAAACATTGTACAAATTAGTACAAATAAAAACTGTTAGAGCCACATATACATTTTTTTAATTTACATACCGTCTGTGAAGAAACAAAATGACCCATATCCATTGGTAGCTAAAACCAATATCCACTATCTACAAATATATTGAAACATGTCTTGGAAGCATTTATATAGAATATTTTGCACTTTTCAAAAACATGTAAATAAAACATTTTACACTTTTCAAAAACATGTAAATAGAACATTTTGCACTTTTCAAAAACATGTAAATAAAACATTTTGCACTTTTCAAAAACATGTAAATAGAAAATTTTCCACTTTTCAAAAACATGTAAATAAAAAACATTTTGCACTTTTCAAAAACATGTAAATAGAACATTTGACACTTTTCAAAAATTCTTAATTAACATTTTACGCATGTTTCTCATTTTGTTTTTCTGGCATAGCTCATTTTGATTCTAGCTTAAATTGGATATGGGTCATTTTGGTTCTTCACAGACTATATGCCTATATGCCCAGTATAGGATATACTTGGTCCCTTTTTTTTGCTTTTGATCTGGAAGCCATATATCGGCGTACAAGTCCAGTCCAGTCCATATTATATTTGAACATCATGTCTTTGCCTGTGGATGGGGATGGACTACTACGTCTGCTCTGGTCTGGTCTTCTGACGTAGTAAAAATATATGGAGCCCTATATATGGAGCTTCATGCTACAGTAGCAGCAGCAGCGCAACAGTCAACTAATTACGCTTCATAGGCATTATTGTGTCAGTTGGATTTTATGTAGATGTGGAGAATGGAGAATGAGGAGGGAATGGGAATGTGAATCGTGAAGAAACAATAGCAGCTGTGACGTCTCACATAAAACCATTGAAATTCAAATAAAAAAAATGTAAGGACCTCCTTTGCTTTCACCCCGACAGAAACCGATATTCCTTTTAGTATGACAAAGCGGGAGTAAACTTTCTGTTGCAAGTGACATCAACAGCAGCAGCAGCGAGGCATATCAGCAGTCGTCGTAGTCGTCGTCGTATTCTCCATAGCGTAGCTTTCACAGTATTATATTAGTTATTATTAGTCGTATTTGTCCCTCCCATCATCTATGATGTTCCTATATATTTTTCATGAAAAAGAAGGAGGGGCCTAACCAAGTATACTGGATATAATATACATATATATAGTACATAGGAGTTGGTCATGGTATTTCAGTCACGGTGGCAGACTGTGTAAAAAAATATGGCGGAGAGAAAATTTTTGCTCCAGTTCTAAAGTAATATGATTTTTGTACAAAGGATTTCGTTTGTCTTCCCTGATTATCTGTCACAAGATGATAAAATGATCGTACTTATGGTTTTTGAGCTTGTTCCAATAGTAGTCTTGTGTACCTACAGGTATGAACATTTACTTGAATACTACAATCCTCCATACTATCACTGTAACGGAAGTATGGTCTCTAGCGTTATCGAAACCGAATCCGAATCCGAGCCAGTAGTACAGAAAATTCATGTGAATAATGTAAAGAAATGAAAATAATATATCTACAGCCTTTTGAAATGGGCTATGTGTGAACTTCCATTTTGTACGATTCAGCCATGATAAGGATTTCAGACGAGATGACTACGATGCGATGCTACAGGGAACGACAGTCTCCGTCTCCATACAGTCCACATAGTAGGCTGCTCGGAGAGGTTAGACAGTGGAGATACTTTCCAGTTTCGAGACAGATATATGATAATTATTATAAAGGTTGGTCTGTCTGTGTAGCCCAGAGTCCAGAGTGCAGACAGTTCACAGTTCTACACGTGTCCACGTTATATTAGTATAATATTATATACCCTATTAATATAAATTATTGTCTCTGCATACTGTTTGTAGGTATGTAGTTTGGGAGGTTATTAAGACCCCCTGGAATGATTCACAGCCACACACAGTCTTGCATCAAAATATATAAGCACCTATATGTATATATCCACCAGACCCGTAGATATAATCTACCTACCACTATATAGCGGGATGGGAAACTTTCCTGGAATTGGAATTCCTACAAATTTTTTAAGCAATGAGGAATATACATTCGTAGAATATAAAATTCAAATAAAAGAGCTATTATGCTGTCTTCCCTCACACATGTATCTGTCTCCATTATTATTACTCCTTCTACTCCTTCAACTCATAATTTCTATCTATTTGCATAATTTACTAGAATTTAAATGTCTACACGCATATAAATATACATATATAGCCCTGCATGGTTGCTAGAACGCATGTATGTGTTTTGACTGCATTATACCCAAAAAAAGGTCTACCATCTAATGTTATAATACAAAAAAATTAACACAATGCAATTTGCACGCCGTTTTCGTTTTCATTATCAGTATATCTCGTGTTCCTTATTCAATGATTCCAATTCTAAGATAATAATAGAAAAACTTGGCAGGCAGGCATTTATTTTTAACAAATAAGTTTTCTCTCACGCTCAGCTCAACTCCCTTTTAGAAATGGAAGTTTAAATTTTCTTCAATTCTAGCGCATAATATGCGGTTGGAAAAATTGGATGGGAAAGGGAAAGGGAAAAGCGTGTACCTGGACGGCTGGATTTAGTATTATTGAAAAGTGTGCTTATAGGTATTAGTAATGGCAGTGGTAGTGGTCTAAATAATCTTTGCATGCCGTATTGAAAATGCTATGGTTTAGTTCTAGTTTTGAGTTGTCTTATAATTGCTGTACGTTTGGCCTTTCTCGTAACTGAGCTGTTCCGGTAGTGAAAGTCTAGAATATTGGGCTGTAGCTGTCGCTGTTATATACTCTACGTAACTGCTGACGTACTATATGTTCTACGTACTAAACGCTCTGTCAGGCCTCCCTTGTTTTCATTGAGAAGTAAGAAAATGTATTATCGTCATGGTTTGTGCCTGCTGAAATGTTGAGTTGAGTTGGAGTTGTTCTCGTTATGGAGTGTGCTGCAATGTCGTGACCAGTCAACACGTGACACTTTTATGCATCCATATTTATCCCAGTTCCACAGCGCGTACAGGATGTTTACAAGAGCTTGAAATGCAAGAAGGAGCTGATTTAGGTTTCGGTTACGGTTTCGGTTTCAGCTTCGCGGCTTCCGTCTCAGTGAGCGTAATACGTTTTCTTCTTTCTGGATTCCATGTCCATGTTCTAAGCTCTCTGCTGTGTTGTACGTGTATAGTGCTCCTAGTTGAAATGTTAAGCTCTGTCTAACAAAAGGACAAGGGTCCGGGTCCGCGACTACCTTCAAACATGGAAAATGTAATAAATAATATCTCAAGTAGGTTGGTGGCAGTTCATAATTTCATATAGTTTTATAGGGACTTATCCTTTTGTGAGAGTGTGGGTAGTCTGTGTGAGAGTGTGCTGAGTGAGTAGGACTGGGACTGGGACTGGGACTGGGACCGGGACTGGGATTGGGAATGATGGTAGTGGTAGTTGTCGTACAGTAGTGTGGTGATCGAGGTTAGCCGACAATATAGTTGCCATTCCCATTATATTTCTACAGCCAAGTGTATGTCTTTTCTTGATTCTATTGCCGTAATTTAAGCTTAATGTGGATTTGGAAAACGATAAGAAAGTATGGGAATGGGAATGGAAATGTAAAATGCTTTCAACTCGCTTCGCAAAATAGTACTCGGCTTTCTCCCGTAGTCGTATCAGTCCATCGTCCATGTCCATGATGTACTAGTTCCCGTTAGTATGCAGCTCTACTACATAGTTCTTCTAGATTTGGTCTTCACTGGGGTATGGAGCAGTGGAAAAAGAAGCTCGTATGAGAGTGTTTGATGGGAACATTTTGGTCAGGATGCTTCTGGGTGTGGATGAGTGAATGTAGTCGTAGTAGTAGTAGTGATACAGACGAATAGGGAATGTATTTCTCCATATTCAACTTCACCGCCACATAGACTCAAGATGGGATCATGGCATCGTCCTGGCAATGAGTCTTTCTTTCTTACTCTGGTCTAGCCATGCCAATAATACGTAACGAAGGAAAACCGAATGGCGAAAGAAAAACTTTCAACCCGGACGATCTCATACAGAGATAGACAGACACACTTCATGTATACATAGATCATCGTATAGCATGATGACTATGCACTTGTACATACTTTCCCCTTTTCTTCCTCTCCCAGTCGTCCCTATAATATAACCTCCACACCATTAGGATGGCCATCTCCATTTGGACTATTACTATGACTGAATGTGAGTCTGGCTCTATAAACTCAGACTATGACTATGTTAGAGCTACCTATAGGTATATTACGGTTGTGGAGGGAAGGAGAAAGTGAGTCGGTAGCCGGTGTCGGCTCCTTGCTCTTTTTTTTATCTAAGTCTGAGTGCTCCAAGACATTTTCTTACAGCAACTAATGTACTTCACGTTAGTATCCTCAAGCACGTAATCATGAATTTTACATATAAGTATGTACACTTACTTGAATCCATTACGATTTACACTACGCTTCTCCTATAGGACTATGACGGTGGTTGGTGGCGGAATATACTGCTCCGTTTGAGAATGTATCAGTAAAATATTTGGATTTTGGACGTGTATACTTTATAGGGACGGGGCAGGTACATGTTTTGTACGGTGGAAAATAAAGGCATAGAAGATGCAGGTTCTTTTCTCCTTTGCCTTGGATTTAGTTTAGCGCATAGTAGCGTATAGTGTACGGAAGTACATAGTGTAGCACGGAATGACTGAAACAATCTAACTTTACTACTCTCTAACTATTAAAAGTCGAGCGAGATCTTTCTTTCTAAATCTAAATTCAACTTGGTTTGGTTGGTTCGGCACGGTCTTGGGCTTCGGCTTCGGTTTTGGTGACGGTATGTACTCGCGTGTGACTGGTACTCGTAATGGTAATGGCACTCTGGTGACTTTTGAATATGTAGTACCTACGCGTATGCTGCTGCTGCATTGGCCTGCATAGCATGTCGTTTGTCGGATTTGGATTTGGATTCAGAGTCGAAGTCGAAGTCGGAGTCGGCGTCCGCGTCTTATTCTTAGTTTTACTCATGCAATTCATACCTTGATTTCTCGTCCTGTGACTGTGACAGTCTCCACTAGCACTCTCCTCGTGTAATACATCACCAAGAAGTTACAGTCTAATCAAATAAAGCTTATCGAGGGGGTTGAGGAGGAAAGAAGAAAGAAAACGAGGAGGAAACTCAAAGCGAAAAGGAAAAAAAATAAAGAAAAGAAGAGAGGAGTTTGATTCTTGCAACTTTCAATAGAAATATATATAGATACATTTCTTATGGGTTTCTTTTACTTGTACTAATACTACTAATGCTATTATTGGTAGTGGTAGTCTGATCGTGAGTAATATTTCCAGTTTACCAGGACCAGGACCAGGACCAGTTCTGGTGAAAGTGGAGAAAGTGCTATGCTCACATACAACACTAACTACTCACTAACTCACATATTTTGTCTCCTATGTATTAGGTACTCTGCTTTACTTTTTTGATCTGCTGCTCTTTTTTTTTCGCTATAGCTATATATGCCCATCGTCATAATTCTATATGATTTGGCTACGCAGCAGTATTGTGTGTGTGATGTGGCTGTGACGCGAAACAAGTTTCTACTCCCAGCTCTCAGGATTACACATTACACTCATTCAATAAAAACTAAGAAAATCTGCTCGTTCTTCTGTAAAAGCGAATTATCTTTTACTCTCCGGCACAAAATTTCTTTTCATATAATATAGTTTACGCTATTTCTATGGAGTCATCATTCATTTGCAGTAAAAGTATATAATATTAAATTTGTAGGTACCTAATGCATACTAGTAGCTATCACTAACACAATGGAAGGTGGTGACTATATATCAACTATGGTCGTGCCTATAGACATCTCAACATTATAGTATATATATAGGAGCTATACAACCCCATACGCTCTGTAGGTTGTGCCTCCTGCTATATAGTTGGTACGTACAACTTTGTAGTAAAAAGATTAACAAATCATTACAGAGTTACGATCTGACGTCAAAGTATAAAACTTGAAGCACTGGTATAGATATTTACATGATATGTATAGAGTGGAAGTGAAGAGGTGGTCCGCTGGTACTTTTGATACAAAAAAATGCAAAATGGATGGGACTAAAACTGGAACTGGTATCGGTATCGGTTTTTGGTTTCGTTACTAAAATAGTATATACATAGAGTATGGGAAGGAGGATGCATGGCAAAGTAGATATGATAATGTAGGATTAATTCAGGCAATTCAGTAATGGCCCCTGTAAGATATATAGTATACGCATCCATATGCTAAATCACATTTCCCTTCCATCTGCCATTTTATTTCTAGGAAAATTTTTTTTGTAGAGGATTACATGAAATTAGTGATTTGACTGTGCTAGTGGAGAAGTTGGTCTTTTAGTTAGTCTTTCTTAGTGGAGTGGCCGCGGCATCATCAAGAATCAAGATGCAGAGGAAAGAATTGCGAGAGAAGTTCGTCTTCGTCAACAGTCTATACATCACCATCATAGACATAGGAGAAACTTTTGAGAGTGTATAGACTTTACCTTTTTATATTGTAGAATGCATAATTTTAATAGCAACGGCTTAAATCACCAGTAGTGTGCGTGTGTACATATATAAGATTAGGAAAAATAAAATAAGGAGTGCGTCGTAAAATAAAAAATTAAATGTTGAATATTTGTAAAATACGAGGGCTCAATTCTTTCAAGCTCATTTTCTAAATATTCTAAATACATCTTAAGCTGTCTGATTTTAAATAATTAATAAAGAAAGTTGCTCAAAATGGCCGTAAGAAGCGCTAGAAGATATTTTGCAGGCTATATGCTTATAGTTGATAATTTTAATTCATGTATATTATACAATATTTAAGTATTTATCAGTTTTAGCATACTCTTGTTTTAATTAGACAGTAGGTACCTATCCAAGTTATTAGATTTCGTAGTTATAAATATGCGGTCAGATATTTATTGTATGCGGAGCGTACACACGTACAGTTCGAAGATAATGAAAGAGTAACGTCTTGAAACAAAAACAGTTCAATTTTGGATGGAAGTGAAAATCAGTCAAGTCAATATGATATATGAAGGGTGAAAGGGAAATTACGAGTGTTTTGTCTTAAAGATAGATCCAAGATTGGCACGTAGAAAGTAGAATGTAGGTAGGTAGATACATATATAACGCTTTTGCTTGTTTGTTCCTCCAGGAGAAACTGTTGCTGTGTAGTCTGATCTATAATCCATTGTTAGAGGGAGAAAAAAACTAAAGATTCAGAGATGTTGCTTCTTTCATATACGCTGCCCCTATTCCTATAGTGCCCTATATATCCTGAATCCTGAGTATGAGTGAGTGAGTGCGTGGTATGGTGTGTCTGCCTCCCTCCAATTCCTTTCTGTCTCTCGCTCACTTTCTCTCTCTCTCTCTCTCGGTCTGCCTGAGCAGTATTGATCAAAAATATAAGAATTTACCAAGACCGGATCAATAGGAAGCCATTTATTATTTGTGTATACATAGTACGTACATGAAAGTTCATGTAGTAGAAGTACCTACCTACCTACATACATGTATTTACATTATGGCATGAGTACTGTATTGGTAATAAGTCAGGGACCTACCTAAGCATATACCTACAACTCAACGTAGGTACTTAGCTACTTGAGTATATTTATGTATGAACATTTGACTTATACAAACCTAAAGAGAAACCGACAGCCATAACTTCAACTTCACTGAACTACTTGTTCGTAGGCCAAAGCCAATGCCACAAATGAAATGATTCCACACACACACACACACACACACACACACACACACGGAGACAAATACGAGCAAAATAATGATAATAATAATCCTATTCCGGCACAAACATTGCACCCACACTGTCATGTATAGAATGGAATACATGCCCTTATTAATATTATAGTATATGATATGATATCCACGCGGCTATGTTTACCATTGCCAATCCTTTATATATGAGCACATTCTACGTGGCTTTCCTTCTTGCTTTTGTCTTGTACGAATTTCCTCTTTCCCAAATCCCCCGCTCCCCACACTATACAGACTGTGACTGCGTGGACTCCCATAGTCGCGAACTCGGCACTATAAGACTACAAGAGGGTAATGCAAGAGTAAACATGAAACAAGTTCTATATCTGAAGCAATGGTCTTTTATTGAAACTACTCCACAGTTTTAGTTTTCTTTCTCTGTCCATAATAATATGTACGCATATATTTTATTTGTTTTTTGGCATTTGTATTTATAGATTACAATAATACTTGCATGTTTGCCCTCCCTATTACTTTTCCAATTTACTTACATTTATTCTTTATGTACGCATGTTCAAATAATAGGAAACAAAATTCAATGTTAAGTGTAGAATGTAGAATGTTCGTGAGATGGGTGATGCACAATCCAAGTTCAACTTAAACGTGTGTAAAGTGAAAGCACAACGACGGGGAAAATCCCTATACTTCCACAATTTTAGCAACGACATGATGCTTTATTTACTTTAACTTTATGGTTTTTAAACAAAAAATAGTCCTTAACAATGATTAATCTCCTTGCATTCAACCCCCCCCCCACCCTTTCCCTCCTTCCAATGTGATTGTATCTGTGTATATTTTACTTTGATTGCAAAACTGCCAGTAAAAATATGGTTACATATCTACCTACATATATTTATTATTCGGATGTTTGTTACAGATTGCAAATTTAAGCAAACCCGACAACCCGAGATTATTGATAAGGAGGATTGCGGTTGAGAAAGGTATATATTTAGATTTGAATTTTCATGCTAAATCACGTTCATATCAGAGTAAAAGATCCAAAGTAGATGGAAAGGAAAATGCCGTCAGAGAGTCAGCATAGGAATTCAGCTCAGATATCGACTGTCGACGTCGACTCGGCTTCAAATTTCTTTACCAACTCTTTTCTTTTAGAATCAGAGTTGGATATTCCTTAGAGAATTATGAAAGAAGCCGATCTCATCCTATTATACTGCACAAATGTCATGGACAAGGACTCAGTTTTATCGTCCATCGTAATCATGTTGTTATTTTAGGCATGGAGGTCGGTGTCTGTTGTCGTTCAATGTTGAATTCAAAGTAAAAGCAGCAAAGCTGAGCTTCCCAAAGTTGAGATGGGGAAGAAGAAGAAGAAGGAAAAAAAAGAAGAAAGCTAATGCCAATGGGAAGACGAGGAGAAAGTGTAGAAAGGCGAAGAAACTTGCATTTCAATGGCATTGGCTATAATAAAATACATAATTTTCCATAAAAAATGACGAGCTCCTAAGGAACTGAAAAAAAAAAATTGATATATTTTTGAATAAAAACACCCGTCCACATTTGCGTCTTCGTTTTCGTCTGTATCTCTCTCTCTCTCTCTCTCTCCATGGGAATGGGAACTAGCATTCCCTTTGGCTAGACTAACATGTGTCCCTATTAGATATGTGCCTCGATATATTGATGCACTTGCATTTGTAGATGAACTGTGTACTGTGTAAGGGAGCAAGTGTGACGTCTAATTCTGTATCAGTCAGGAGTGTGTGGGAATGGGAAAAAGCAGCCAGAGCATGACATGACATGGGATGAAGCCAGAGTTGCATGAGGTCGTGGAGAGAGCTAGGAGGGAAAATGATGGAAAATGTCCCAGTGTATACAGCCATTATTTGTGATGACGATAAAATAAGAAATATACGGTGGTGAGATGTGACGGGCACTCCATGGAAATTGTGTCAGTGAGTGTAAAAAGGATATTTACCAAAAGGTTACCACAAGGAATGCAGACCAAGGCACTTTAAAGGGATGATATGGTTTTCTTGATAAGTTATGAGCGTCAAATTCAGATGTTCACCCAGCCGACGGACTGTCATCTGACTCAAGACGGAGACGAACACGAATATGAAAACTAAGACGAACACAAAGTGAGGAGAAGGGATGTGAATTGGGTAAGGTTTAAAGTAGGTAGATACCTACCTACCTTTCTCCACACCTCCCTCCCAATATTATTTGCTACATATTTACTCAGCTATTCACCTACATCACTCAGTCTGCGTCTACAATGTGCAGTGGGGCGTGTAGCTTAGAATTACGAATTTCTTTTTGGTACACTCCACAGAATGTGTGCACATAACTAGAGCGGCTCACTTGCTATGTAATTCCATTTTTATCTCAACAGCCGCAGTCTCCGTATAGTGTAGGACCAAGTATTAGCACTATTAGCCTTAGAAATGTGTTAGTATATAGCACACACACACAAACAGGATCTACACACAAAAATGTATGAAAACGAAAACTATGTATGAGGAACGGAGATAATATTTTGGCATTTGGATTTGAAGAAAGCGGAGCTTTAGATTGAAGAACGCGAAAATACCTACACGCAACGTACCTATCTAAATACCTCTCAACCTCCCTCTCCGTCCCACTCCATCTCTCTCTCTCTCTACTTACTCCCCAAGTGAGTTCCAAACTGTACGTACGAAGAAATTTGGATGTCGAAACTAGACGTAGACCCGTCAACTTGGGACCACTTGCCATGAATGGCTATCAATAGTATTTTATTCAGACTAAAAATAAGGCTTTTCAGTGCAGTGGTTTCGGAAATGTGAGATCAAGATAGAATCGAATCGAATTCTATTCTATCGTACCATTTTCTCGGAGAAAACGGGGGAAAAATGATAGATTTTATTATTCCTGAAGAGCGTATTGGCATGACTTGGCATTACATTGCAGTGTGCACTCCTTTCCCTTGGCAAAGGTTTTACTTTTTACTATTACTCCTCGAAAGAGTATAAAACCTACGATAGGTCGTTATACTTATACTTTCATCCTTTAAACCATTCCTACCAGAAGACTCTCCTATATGAAGGTTAACGCAGTCAAACGGAGTGAAAAAGTACCTATGTGGAGTATATCCGCCAAAGTGCTTATAGTGTCTATATCATAGCGGTTTCGTGAGATAGATGTGTGGTTATGTAGATCGGCGGAGGTAGAATGTAGTACTATACCAAATATAAGAGTTCATAGGACTCTCCTTGTACTACCTTGTCTTCCCTTCCTGTCTCATTCTGTCCCATCTTCCAGGATTCAAGACATTTGAGAATACCCCAATCTCTCAAATAAATGTATGCAAAGTATCTCCGTGGGTATATATACGGCTACAAGGAGCATAGCTCTGCAGTACAAGACATCTCTGCTCCCTACCTATATTATGAGGAAGATTGTGTTTCATGTATATAGTCTAACTCCGGACAAAGAAAGTGAGAGAGTTAGGAGGAATACGAAGGATTGAGCTGGGTTACACTGTAGGTGATAGGAATGGTTCAATTTTGGGTTCAACTCTCGTCATCGTCATTCTCTCCTATCTACAATGATATTGCAGAGCGATGGAATTACATTGCCTCAGCCACGAGAATCGTGAGGAGTGAGCAGAGAAAGTATCTGCTCTCACGCAATCCAAAGGAAAGCGTGAATGAGATGAGAGGATTTTTTTTACATTGACAATTTTCACTCGCGAATAACTTTCAACAACCTCTCTACTCAGCACACGTAGGTATACCTATTTGGTAGATTCATAGATTCATAAGAGAAGGCGCAGATCCAGGGGGTGGGCAACCACACCAAAATGGACTATTTAACACTATTTAAGGCTAACATAGGTGAATTTGAGCCAAGATGGTCTACGCTTATATCGTCAGTGAAGACTTATAATGATCCATATACATTTTTGGTTAGAAATAAAATTCACTGTCTTCAAAAAAATTTTTAGTATTATTGCAAACAAAATATTTACGAAATATTTTTATAAATTTTAAAGCATGGTGGTAAATAGAATATTTTACTCGTTACAAACACATGTAAATAGAACATTTTTCACTTTTCAAAAAACATGTAAATAGACAATTTGTACTTTTCAAAAAAACATGGAAATACAACATCTTGTACTTTTAAAAATCAAGTAATTAACATATTATGCAGCTATTTCATGTAACCTAAAGCTTCTAATAACTCCCGGGTCTCTAATAACTACCGGGTCTCTTTTTTTTAGATTATTTGAGTTTTGTTTTGTGGAATTACACAGATATTTTTTAAATTAATCCGAGGTCTGTGGCTAAGTTTGACCTAACTCCCGGGTCTCTAATAACTCTGTGGTCTGAGGCTAAGTATTACATAACTCCCCTTGGGTGCTATTAGAATCTTTACGTTTCTTTATTTGACAGAGCTCATTCAAATTGTACTGTAAAGCTTCTAATAACTCCCGGGGGGAGTTGCGTCAAACATTACTTTAGATCCAGGAGTTATTACTTTTAGAAATTAACCTATTCAAAAAATTCTACATTCTACAAAAACCTCTTTCTTTTATTCAACGCTAAAGACTCCTGCAATTATTAGAGATCCGAGAGTTATAAGTAGCTCTACAGTGCCTTAAATTTTAAATGGGTTGATTTAAATCTTCATTCACAATATGTGTTACCTATATCCCAGAAAATAGTTCTAGATCCGCCCCTGCATAAGAGCATGAATGTTCCACACCGACTCGTATATTGGAATCCAAATGCTATACCATTGTACATGCCTTTCCTCTATTTCCTACTAAGAAGCGGAAATATACGATTTGATACTAGTCCTAGTGTACTCTGTGCTATATGTTTTGTAATGATGGAGAAAGTTTGGCATGGTGTGGGATGGCGTCCTACGCTGTAGCAGCCTGGTACACTTGATTACATCCTTTCCTTTCCATTATATATGTAATACGTCTTAGGTAGAGACAGAGACTACTCTACGGATTTAAGGATCTGATATAGCAAGTTGCAAATGGAATGGAGAAAGTAGAATATGAAGATTACGATACAATAAGATTTCATACAGGTATGGCAGAGTACTGTATACGTTGATAAAATGATGTGCTGCAGCAGAGAATGGAGACAGTACAGAAGCGAAGACGAATCTTGCTGAGATTGTAAGCAGGTGTAAAATTCCAACTTCTTTTTCCTTCCCTTCGAATATTGTATCTTCTACCTATACATCTCCTTGGAGATACATTGTCATTGTATACCTAAATAAATCTACTGGGTCTTGATTCGATCTCTTGGTTCTTAAGTTTGGTAGTTATTATGCATTAGCATAAAAAGTCATCATCTTACAATAGTAGACTGTAAAACTAACTCTCTCGCACTCCAGCACGGGTTCCATATAGTGCCTCAAGTAAAAACAAATCCAAGACAAAAAAAAGAAAATTGGATACTGAACAGTCGAAGAGAGAAGTGAGGTGAACTTTTAAAAGAGATCATTAGTCTAGATTCATTTCGCATACAAAGGAGAGGACAATGGGAGAGTAACAGTAATGTAGTATCTAATCTTAAGAGAGGAGACGAGGCCGGAACGAAAGGGAAATAAGAAAGAAGCGAGAGAAAGCGAGAAAGAAGAGCAAAAGTGAGTGAGTGAGAGCGTGAGCGTACTAAATGTAAAGAAGAAATGATGGGGAAGTGATATGGTGAAATGTTGGTTAGTCCTCGTTTCTGTGTGGGAAGGTGTAACTCAAGGGAAAGCAACTACACACAGACAGAGCGACAGAGGCTACACACAGCTGTATCTCTTGTTCTCGGTTCGCACTAGTTCGCAGTTTGCATTGACTCGTTATCGCTGGAAAGGTGTTGAAAAGTTTCATAGTTTAGTGGAGACGGAGTTCGGAGGTCATTGTGTGAGAGTTGGTTTGCCTTCTAACGGAGCCTTCCACTTTCCCTTTCACTTTTCCTCCTTGGCTTATGTCTCTCATGTTCTCTGGGTCTGGTTCTGGTTCTAGTTTTGGTAGAAGTCTTCGTAGTCATAGTTCGTTTTGGTTATGGTTTTTGGTGTTAGCTTTGGGTGTTGGTGTTGATCTTCGTAGTTGGAGTCGTCCTCCTTTGTCGTGTTCGCAGTCCGTGGTCGTGGTCCTACTCGTCCGCCTCCGTACACTGGTACTGGTACGTGTACGTGCGTCTCGCTCTCAGAAACTTTTCTAGACATTCTATACTTAAGAGTGGGACACTTTTACAATCTCAAGTCACATCAAAGAATCAAAATGTGTGTGTGTGTGTGTGTGTGTGTGTGTGTGTGTGTGTTCTTTGTTTTTGGTTGAGCTATCCTGAGTTCTTAGATAGAATCCTCTCAATCGAAATCTAATGTAGAATGAAGAATGAAAGCGAGGGCGAAAGGTCATGTTCTTTCGTATGTTTAAGCTACGGCTCGGCTACGAGATACATCGCCGTCTCTATGTACTAAAAAGCTTAGCGAAATTGGAGAACGACACATACAAATACGCGTACAACGACGACCAACCGATAACGCCACCGCCACCGACAGCACAAAGTGCGAAAGCGAGAAAGAGAACGTGCGTGATTCTTTGGATATCTGTAATATATTCAAAGGCTCAAAGGTATAGGTAGTACGAAACCATACGCACTAATGTTTCCTAAACCCCTTGACACACATCGTGGAAAAAAGGTAATATTCTGCCAATCTTAACAAAGTAAACATGGCATGGGATGAATATTTAAGTAAATTTCAAAAACCCCGCCGATTAACACAGCCAAAACGGCTAATTTAGAACGACACAATTGTCTCCTGGAAGGTTGCAGAAATCAAAATTTTTGGTACGTGTTTAATAAAATTCCAAAAGCTTTTTTGATATAACCTTAAATTTGCACACTGCTTGGAACGCAATTAAATTTAAGGAAAGTTTAGAGTCATATGTTAAGAAACGGTATTATTAAAAGCATAAGTCCTAACGTAGAAAGGGGCTTCAATTCTAGTTATGGTAAAAGTTACATACGGAAGTGGAGTGGATAAACTGAGCTGAACTGCGTTTAAATAGAGTTGAATTGAGCTTTGTATGTCCATGGCATTACATATAGCGAATGATATGCCTTGGCTTTCGTCTTCCACGAAATAAGTCATCAACATGGCTAAAAAAAATCTTGACGTACAATTAACATAGTATGTGGTATATGGGGTCGAAAAATGGTTACGTAGCTTTAATTTCCAGCTCACGACCTCTCGTATTATTGCGGTCTCTTGGTTCACTCATATTTACTCACATGGGAACCTTCCCAGCTTGAAACTACAGATTTAAATGAAATGTATCACAACGTCTTGTACTGTTACTAGTAAGTACTGGTAGCATAGTCGTTCGACTGCAAAATGGCTTATCTCTCTTTTATTCAATTTTAAAATTTTAAAATTTCCTTGAAATTAATTTTTTGAAAAATTAAACGAGAAAAACAATGCAAAATATTACTGAAGACAGGGTCCCCTCTATGCATACTTTCATAAATATCGAAATATTTCAATTTACATCGTAGGTAATATTTTAATCATTTTGGTTATCCTAATATGTGTCAACAACCAAACTTGCTAAGGGAGCGTCCATAAATGATGTTATCAGTAAAACAAGTGGGTGTGGTCGGCACAAAATTACACGCAATGTTAAACATAGGCGTTAACGTAATGTAACGCTTATAAAACGGCGTTTGGTGGAAATATTTATTACTGGCAAAAAAGCATTTGTGGACCATCCCTAAACATCACAATCATTCCATATCCATATTCTGTATTCCAAAGAACGAGAAAAAGAAATAAGAAACCCACAGGCACACGGTAGCAGCATTTCTAAATGTTGTATAGTAATCCTTGGGAAATTTTTTTAAAGTCGCTCGGCGGCAATATTGTTGTCAGTGCTTTTGACAGTCAAATGTTCAGCAAACATAAACTATTATTGATTTTAAGCTACTGTCAATAACTCATGAATTAATATAGTTTAACAATAAAAGTGCAGAATTGTAGTTTTCTCAAGTGTCTCGGCTCCAGAGCAGTAATAATAATTACTTAAATTTAATGTTCACAACATATAAACACATTTCTAACTTCAGTCGTGAAAAACATTAACAAATAGTTGGTTTTTACCAAGTGCAAGTTTGGTTCCAGTGAGTCAGGCTATATTCCATTTATTAACAGTTCTACAAAATTAATTAGAACCCTAGAAGACTCATTCGGGTTTTGCTGCTTATATAGGTTTGACTACACTTCGACTCGAAGGCTTCCATTACAAGTAAGTTTTAAAAAACTAATGTTCAGATATTGCATCCACGTCATAGTAAAATTGTTATGTGTTAGTGGAATGTTTATAAATGAAGAGCTGTTTGACAAAACAAGATGAGTCTATTTATTTCAAAAATAAGGTTATCTGCATTTTGTGTTGTATTTACCTTATTATTACGGTAATGTGATTAGTAGTCATTGTTAAAGTTGAGCAAGACATAAAGATGTTAATTCTTCAATTTGGAAAAAAACATACAGTTTGGATTATTAGGTTACACAACTTGTAAGCAACATTGATTTAAAAATTATTTTGTGGCTTTTTAACAATAAATCATTGTTCTTTTGAAATTTTATTAGCTAGACATATCCTGTTTTTCAAAACAACTCGTCATATGTAGACTGTAGGCTTGAGGGATTAAATTTAATTAGTTTAAGAGACCACGATTAAAGTAAATATGAAACTAAACTCTAGGTTATTGAAACTTCTCTTAACTAACGCATTTCATGCCTATTATTTATATTTTGATGCCAATATCTCATGAGCAATATTATAGGTAAACAAATTGACAAAGCATTACAATGTTACAGTTTGCATCACTTTATACCATGTTATCATGTATTTCAGAAATGGATTTTGCTAGGATATGTCAAGAAATAGCCAAGCTGGCCAATGACAAGTTTGGATTTCCTAGAGATGAATTTTTATCAACATCGGAACAGTTAGCAGTAAACGATATTTTTGAATACGCTGAAGCCTATTGCTTTAACTCAGGGTTTCAACAAGAAGTGACTCTGATTTTTGATTCAACGGAAACAATTCCTGTTTCAGAATCTGAAGTTGATGTTGACAACGAACTGGATGAATTTGACTATTCTGATGATGAATTTGAGAGTCAAGAAATTTTTTCGTCACAAAGTTCGCAGGACTGGGAGGAGCTAAACGTGAAGGAAAGTAATCAAAGCTTTACTATTGCTGAAATGACCAAAATTCTAAAGTCGTTTGAGCAAGGGGGATGGAAGCGTGTACAAGAGAGACACAAACGTGTAAAGCATAAAAACTACATTAACAACTTTAAAAAATACATTGAAAAGAATGGCACAAAAAAGGAAAAATTAGATGAAATCGAAAAGTCAGTTCTGCTAAAGTTTTCCGATGCAAGGAAAAATTTATGCCCTGTTCACGATGATGATCTCAAGAGATGGGGATATGAAAAAGCAAAGGAGCTTAATTTTTTAAATAGTTTTAAATCGAGTCCGAAATGGGTTTGGTCGTTGAAGTCCCGAAACAGAATTGTGTCACGAAAAGTGACTAGGTACGTAACACGTATTCAAAAAAAGAATGCCGACGCTATAGAGAAGGCTGCAAAATTGTTCGTTGCAAAAATTAAAAACATAATTGCAGATAAGAATTACACGCCGGACGAAGTTTTTAATTCTGACCAGTCTGGATTTAAGTACGAACACGCCTCCACTCGCTCACTAGATGCTAAGGGTTCCAAGGACACCAAACTACAAGTCAAATCTAAAAACGATACGACTCATAGCTATACCATTATGCCAATAATTTCAATGAGTGGGAAGCTTCTAGGTAAGCTTTTAGTATGTCTGCAAGAAAAAGACGGAAAATTTGGACCAAGGGTTAAAGCTGACCTTCAAATTCCTCCCAATATTTACGTAACGTGCTCAAGTTCAGGGCTATTTAACAGGAAAATCATGAGTGAATGGATATCGGAGTGCTTGTCTAAAGCCATTTTGACAAAATGCTTATTGCTGCTTGACTCTTGGGATGTACATAAAGACTTTACCATGTTTGAGTGTGTTCAAGATAAGTGTGAAGTCCAGGCGATACCGCCCAGCACTACAGGTCAAATACAACCATGTGACGTGTATTATTTTCGCCAAGTGAAAATTATGAGAACAAGAATCACGGAACGAATTGCTTTAGAAAAATTGCAAATAAACCTCAAGGAACGAAATAAAATCATCAAATTACATTCTTTGCATCACAATCAAATGCAGTCACCAAAGTTTTTAAAAATGATTCGGTTCGCGTTTGAAAAATCAGGGTATTCCGACGAGAATTCCAAGCCGTTTGAAAACATGCGAGAGATTTGTTTTACAAGTCTTGGCAGTGATTGTGAACAATCTGACTCTGTATGCGAGCGCACCCCATTCGTACGTTGCAGCTGGTGTGAAAAAACTCTCTGCCTAAATCATTTTTTTGTTTCGTTTCACACTCACTTTGAAAATTCAGAAGAAGAATTTTAAAGATATTGAATAATTGTAATGTTTAGGGATGGTCCACAAATGCTTTTTTGCCAGTAATAAATATTTCCACCAAACGCCGTTTTATAAGCGTTACATTACGTTAACGCCTATGTTTAACATTGCGTGTAATTTTGTGCCGACCACACCCACTTGTTTTACTGATAACATCATTTATGGACGCTCCCTTAGCAAGTTTGGTTGTTGACACATATTAGGATAACCAAAATGATTAAAATATTACCTACGATGTAAATTGAAATATTTCGATATTTACGAAAGTATGCATAGAGGGGACCCTGTCTTCAGTAATATTTTGCATTGTTTTTCTCGTTTAATTTTTCAAAAAATTAATTTCAAGGAAATTTTAAAATTTTAAAATTGAATAAAAGAGAGATAAGCCATTTTGCAGTCGAACGACTATGCTACCAGTACTTACTAGTAACAGTACAAGACGTTGTGATACATTTCATTTAAATCTGTAGTTTCAAGCTGGGAAGGTTCCCATGTCAGTCTTGTATTTGTACTGTGAGAGTGTGTATGTATATGTAGGTAGGTAGGGATGGTCATGGTTCATAAACCTTATTCCTTCCGCTTTTTCATTTCAAATTACTTTATGTATCAGAATATATATATATACAGAATATTTACTTTCACTTGGAACTTGGAGTATAATGTGAAGGCACAAAGGTTTTCTCTTTTTGCTCTTTTCGTTACTATTTAATGAAGGGCCTGCAGATAGTACGAGTAGAGATCAAGGACTCTCACTCTTTGTCTCTTCACTCAATCTCTCCAAAGGAAATTAAAAAAGAGTTTTTTAATAAAATATTTTCTTTCCCTCATCACCATCATCATCAGGAGCAGGAGCAAGTGCAATTCTATTCATTTCCAACATTCTCATTCGATTTCCACTTTCATTTTGATCTTTTTAGGATGACGATGATATGATGATGATCGTGATCGCGGTCGTGATCATCATCATGAGGGTCGTTGTCGTTACCGTTATCGTTGTCGTCATAGTACTACTATAGTCAGAGTCTGACTATATAGTCAACAGTCATCAGAGTATAAAATGAGTGATTTGGACTCTTTGCCCTTCGTGTCCCATTAATTTTTTTATTTCCATTTAATAAAGCCAATTCGAACAGTAATACAAATGTAAATTTGTGATCATCATACTGATGCAAGTACTTGAAACTCGAGCTAGATAATTTTATTGCGAGTATAAGATAATTTTAATTTATTCATAATATTTATTTAGATTTTCAACCAATGTTTTACAAACCATATCGTCTGTGAAGAACAAAAATGACCCATATTCAATTTACGCTACAACTAAAATGAGCTATGTCATAAAAACAAAATAAAAAACATGCGTAAAAAGTTAATTTAGGAGTTTTTGAAAAGTGCAAAATGTTCTATTTACATGTTTTTTAAAAATTTCAAAATGTTCCATTTAAATGCTGTCAAGACGTTTGAAATTTTTGTAGATAGTTGATATTGTTTCTAGCTAAAAATGGATATGGGTCATTTTAGTTCTTCACAGACGATATCTAAGACCATGGCCATGACTATCATAATAATTTTATGATACCACAATTAAACCTATTTTTAAAAAATAAATGGAAATTGAATAGACTTGCCTTTTTCTTAGCGAGAAAAATTGAGTTTGAGAAGAAATATCGTTGAAAAATTCATGGATTTATTAGGATTGGCTCGAGCTGGAATTAGGATGTGGAATATTAGTGAGTCTAATTGGAAGAAAACGTACAAAAGCATGGAAAGAATAGACCTATATAGAACTAAAATCTACATCTATCTGCACAAAAATACAAATACAGGAATATACAAGAGGAGCACCAACAAAAAAATGTGGGTTCTCTGACTGTAATTGTAATTGTAAATATATGTATATATAAAAAAGAAGAAAAAGTGGAATTCAGGTTTTCATTTGGTTTGGATTTCCTGGGCTTCAATTAATTATTTGTAAATGTGGTGCAGCAACCACCCAATGATTTCAATTGCCTAGCTGGAGGTAGGGAATGGAATATTGAAAATGATGCTAGACGTTCCCATATATATTGCTATATATTGCTATTGCCATTGCCGTGGCTGAAAGGAATAACGAATGCTTTCACTTTCGGCTTTCTCATTTCTTCACATGGGCTCCGAGTCCAACTAAGCATTGAATTGAATTTCATTGAATTGAAATCAAAATTGAATAGATGGGATTAATCTAGTTGTGAGATTTGTTTCATATCAGGAGCATGTATAGTCAAAACTGGAAATCTATATGGTTATAGTGTGTTTATTGTGTGACTATCTGGTCAGGCGTCCCCCTGTTATTGTTGCCTCAAGCCCTGTAGCAAGAAAGAAGGCAAATAAGGAGAGTGGATCGCTTACAGCAAAATACTGTACAACAACAATAATAATAATGAGAAAAATAGTAAAAAAAAAATCAAAGACAAAGACAAAAAAAAACTCGCGGACGCAAGACTCAACTCCAAGGTGTATGTTTAAGTAAGGAAGGAGAACGGGCTTAGGGATTACAGAATCACTTTAATTCTATGAACCTTCATGAGAATCGAAAACTAAAAAGAAATCAAAAATGGTGCTCGGGATGCGATGGGATAGGGTAGGGAATGGCTATGGCTATGGCTATGGCTGGAGGTGTATGCCACTGGCTAACTCTAGCCAAATTCAAAAAGCTAAATCCAAAATCTATAGAAGCCAAGTCCAAAAGTCCACACATATATATATACGAAAGTTTATACATCAGGGGTAAGAAAAAAAGAGGAGAAAAAAAAAGAATTTCTTGTAGAAAAACGGATTCAGTCTTTACACTTGGCTGCTGACTGCTACATATGACATTTGGATTCGACATCGAATTCGGATCGACAAGAGAGTTGCAGAGTCAGAGTCAGAGTATGAGGAGGGGAACGAGAGCGAGAACTACTACTACAAGTTAGAAGAGTTGAAAAAAAATCCTCAAAGAAAGTTTGTGGATGTGGTTTGACTTTTTTTTCTACTTTCTCTCTCTCTCTCTCGTTTTGATTCAGTAGAGTTTTGTGTAAAAGTAATTTCAACTGGGGATATTCCGGTATTTTGCTCAAGGACCTGCTTTTTGGTCCTGCTACTACTAGGATTCGCGAGACTTTGGTCTGCTCTCTAAGTATATGTAGCTCTCACAAGTTCTATGTATTTGAGGCTGAGGGCACAATTATGTCCTTTTCTTCTCCTTTTCTTTACAAATGGAAAAAGGACATAAAATCCAAAATTCAAGCTACACATGTGTCCACACACACATACCTAAGTAAAGACGTAAAGACTCTAGTGGAAAATTTACAACCTATTGTGTGTGGTTTTCAGATTTTTTTCTCTCTCTCGCTTTCCGTGAGCCGCAATGCAATGACAAGTACAACGACAACGACAGCCAAAACGATGGAAAGTATTGTCGGTTTATACATGTGTAAGTGCATGTATGTACGAGAGGTGGGTAGGTGTACTATATGATGACTCTTATTATGGCTTAAGCCTATCCGTGTCCGTAGTAAGCAGTACGTACTCGATTCTATGGTATAACTTGTTGTAATAATAATTGTGCATGAGTGTACTTTTTTTTGAGAGAGTATTTGAAAAACTCTGTGTGTGTTTATTCTTGGAACTCTTTGGGAGATTTGTGTACAGTAATGTAGGTTACATTGTCAGGGAATAATATACACACTTAAAGTCTTAGAAAGTAGATAGCGTGAACTGTATGGATATAGTACTGAACCGAGTTGTACAGAAGTACTACTGATATGACTGTTGTGTCACATTGACTGCTTAATAGCTATGGAGACTGGAGATATAGGAAAATGCAATACAATGCATGTACATGGGACACAGTGTTAAATCCAATGATAATCCCATAGCTTCTTTCCTCTCCTTAAAATCGAAAAAGAAAATGCACAATACACACACAATAGAGAGATGAAATATAAAATAGAATTGTAAAGTCGTAATCGTCTCTCGTGTAACTCTTCTATTGAGGAAATGTATAGCCTCCCTAAACCTGTGAAAACTTGATATTTTGATTAATATATATAATAATAATAATTTATTGTCAGGAAAGCATACATGAAACAAACACCAATTTTTTACATGAAAGCAAGGTTCAAAGTAAATAGTAATATGTTCCAAAGATAGCAGACAAACTAAAATCTAATTAATTGGGAAAACCTTAACACTATGACTTACAAACTAACTATATTACTGGTTACACTTGGTTAGTTTGAGTATTGTGGCTGCTTCTAATTTATTTAGTTGAGTAATTATGGTTGGTACTACTGATTTTTGGTATCTTTTAGTTTTACACAGTATCGATTTAAAATGATTAGTCGATCTGGTAGTACAATATGTTTTTGGATTCAAGTTTAAAATGTGCTTAAATCTGTTTGATGCAAACAACGACTTTCCAAGTTTACAATTTAGGTAGCTGATTCTATCAATGATCGGCATCATATTTACATCTTTGAGTATAATTTGGTAGTTAGCTGAATTAACTTTACTTTTTGTAATAATTGCTAAACAACGTTTTTCTAATCTACATATTTTTTTTTTGTCACACTTATTTAAATTACATCCCCACACTGCTATTGCGTATTATATTTGGGATCTAACATACGTTTTGTAGACAGTTAACAATTCATGGATTGAGAAACCAAAGTGACGTAACTTTGATAACATGAAAATTTTTTGACTAGCTTTTTTGACTACTGAATCTACTTGATTTTTCCAACTAAGTTTATTGTTTATTTGTACACCCAATAATTTACAGCAGTTAATTTTAGGAACAGTAATATTGTTGATTGTGAGGTTGAGATTTTTACTTGATTTTCTTGGATTATTTTCACGTCTATTGTCTATGATAAGTACCGCACTTTTTTGAGGATTTATGAAGGATTTATGAAGGATTTATAATGCAATAAAATAAAGAACACTTAAAAAACAAAGGGGATTTGGTCACATCGGGAGCACGACAGTCCGTCCAATTTAAACCACTTCAAGTTTTCAATACAATAATAATATATCACACACACAACAAGTTATATATGGTTCCGAGCCCATTCATAAACTCATAAAATCCTAAACACAAGTCAAAGTCAACACATGAAATTTCTGGAGCTGAAATAATAATAATAAAAGAAAAAATAAATACATTTGTCTTGTGTGATTTACGAGGAAAATATCGAGAGTTTGGAATTGAGGTTTATGAATGTATTTCACCGAGTTTTTTTATTATTGTTTAAGGGCTTCTGTGTTTCGGGTCATAGTAAAAAAAAGAAAAAGAAAGGCTGAAGAAACACACTATGGGGGAGGGAGGTTTTGTTAAGCTGGCAACTGAGTGCTGGGGGTGGGGAGGTGATATCAAGAAACATCAATATGAAATATAAAGCCATTGATTTTTACATACAATATTTTTGTGTGTTACAAATTAAATAAAAAAATTGTGTCGTTTGGAGTTATGAGTTTACAGTGGGCAGCATATGTAACTACATGCTCCATGTTTATATGCAATGTAAAAAATAACTATTGGTACCTACCAACCTACAATCAAAATATAAGAACTGGTACTGGGTAAAAGTAGATTTTAGGTTTCCTTCTACAGATATGCGAACCAACGCGTGTGTGTGGAGTGCTCTCACAATACATGTAGGTACAAATAATGCAAATATGCATACGCTCAGAATAATTACAGGCTGACGGTCTGGGTTATTAAAATTAGATTGCTCATAATTTTAGATATCGAGTTAGCACGAGGACAGGACAAGTTTACGTGAGCCCGTGTTTACACTGTGAGGCCAGACCAGAACATATATATAGGAAAGCATGGCGTAGAAAGTCTTGACATGCCATGTTTTTCCATATTTTCTGTGCAATCCACCAAACCCTCACGTGCATGCAATCCAGTCCAGTCCATTCCAATCCAATCCAATGGAATGTGCGTGGCAGAGAAATAATCAAACGTCAAATTACTACCAGCAGGTGGCTAGATGCATATATGTACAAGTGACTGTATGTAAGTCAGTTGGAAAGTTATACACAAATAGAAAGTTGTCACAGTCATATATAGCAGGAGCCATTGTCATGCTGAATCTATAAGGTGTGCGAATAGGGAGTACGTGCCCTATTATAACGTAACGTACTAAATTAACTTGTTTCTCACAGTGTAACACCAACACAGAGGCACCACCACAGCCACCGCCTCCCCCTCTGACATTTAATAAAATTATTTTCATTCCCCACTTTGCCACGGAAGTAATGGAACATGGAACACCGACCAAGTCTAATGATTTTCATAAGCGGAAACGAATCAACCAAAAGTCTATGGTGCCCGGTCTATGGTACCGGTGTCATAAACATATTACTAGGGTTCTATAGTGGACGGGGAATCCAAGTCCAACTAAAAAAAATGTTTTGTATTATTGCCATTATAACATTTTAACAACTCACAACAAATATCTACAAATAGCACTACTCTGATACAATAAAGTTTTTTTTCTTTAATGTTTGGAGGATTTTTGCAATTTCCATTCTACTTGTAAGTCCCATGCAGATTCTACTTTTCAATTTTCTAAAGGACTTCCACATTTCCCATTCGCTCCACAAAAAAAAGTAAAGCAATAATTCTTGTGTGAATTCTGAACTGAATACAAGAGCGCTTTCACTTCTCTTTCGTTTTCACATTAGAGGAAAGGAAAAGAATAAAAAAAATCAAATGATATGGGACGCAGGATGGAAATAAGAGAAATGATTTATGAATTGGAGTCAGTCTTAAAGTGATGAAAGTAGATGGGACCTGACCCCGCATGGAAGCTCATGCGAGTGAGAGAGTGAGTAGGTTGGCTTCCTATATTTAAGTGTAGGCAAAATAGTGTGTAGAATATAGTCAAATACAGTAAAGTAAAGTCATTCATCGAATTAAATAAATTTGGAATAAGTTTCCTTCTTGTATATCTACCTACTTTCTTTCCTACTCCTTTCTCTATTTTTCTTTCTTTTTTTTGTACGAATACTTTTCTTCAGCTCTCAGCATTGAGCTGAGCTAGAGAAATTTTCATGCAGAATGAATTTATTTCTCGAGCGATTACGATTGTGCAAAAGTGATCAAGTTAAGTATTTTTGTGTTTGTGTGTGTGTGTGAGAGTAAATTGAATTTATTTATCGACACTCGCTCCCACTACCCAACCTTCGAGAATATAATTTTACTTCAGACGCGGGTTGCGAGTGTGGGTATAGTTAGCAAACGTTCGAGGACAAAATATCTGTAGGTATATAGGTAGTTGCATGTGAGTCGGAAGCGTGGAAGTGGAAACAAACCCAATGATACTAAAGCAAAGGCAAATGGAATCAGAATGGAAAGTAGGAGAAAGTAGAACTACTCAGATAAAACCGCAGTGAAAACTTTCCCTCATTTTTCCTTGCGTCTGTCTCCTTCTCCTTTAAAAAAATATCCAACTATGAATTGACTTATAGATTCTAGCGACTTGTGAGCATGCTAGACACATTCTGAGAAATAACTGTCTGCGGATATAAAAAAAACTATGGGTGTGTGTGTGGGTCGTGGGTGTTCCGCTCTTCCGATTTCATTGAAAAACTTGTCCCTTGTAAGAGTGACTTTGATTCCCTGTAATTCCTCTAGAATTGTATACTGTACTGAGTGTAATCAAGGAACACTTTGGTCTTGATTCAATGTTGTGTGTTGTCCATTGCCATTTAAAAGGAATTTTTAGAGAAACACTTGTGAGACGTTGACTGTATTATATATGAGAAGAGGATAATAGACGGCAAGGATTGCGTTTTTTGTGTGTGGACCTTCTCTCGCTCTTATGCTTTCTTTTCTTAAGTACGATTATCTGTACTTTATAGCTATACGGGAGAGACTATGCACTACGATGCATGTGTGCACTTCTGAGGGTCTCAACGACAACCATATCCTCTACTTGCTGCTATGGGCTGGTGCTGGTGTACATGATAAATACACATAAGTACAAAGCGGATGAAAGCTCTTAAGAATAAAGAGTTGAAAGAACTAGTGAACTTTTCTTTGAACATCTTTGAAGGTCTTGAAATGGGGCGGATAGGGTAAGGGATAGGAAGGAAAGGAGAGAAAATCGTGCTCAGCCTACTTATACTCGTTACTTCTGTACTTTACGTATTCTCTTTATCTCAAGCCAAACCAACATGAGCCATCCAACCCCAAACCAGGACCGAGACCAACCTAATCCTTCAGCATATATAGCATGGCAGGGCATTATAGGGCAGAGTATGATGTGTCTAGTCAAGTGTATATCCCTATAACCTACATAATACTTGCCCTGACTCCACTTTTCCCTCGACTATATGTCAAGCATGTGAAGGGTAGTTAAGCTGTAAGGTTTTCCATTGTAGTTGCATAGGTACATTGTGCACATAAGTGGTTAGACAGAGAGGCCAAAACGAAAACCGTGTTTTTAAGGGCTTTGAGAGTGTTATTTTTTGGTGAAGGCGGAAGGGGAGAGGAGTACGGAGGTCGGAACACTCAACAACTATTTGTAGATACAGATATCATCCTTAGTCATCTTCATAACTTCCTATATGCGACCAGATATGGCTCAAAATATTACCTTGCATTGTACAAGTAAAACTACTCACCTAGTTAGGTAGGTAGGTACGTAGGTACTGCTGTGTATGCTGGGACATGCACTCACAAACCCAGCTAGGTATACGGATGCAAATAGTTAAATAAGTTAAATCAGTGAACTACTAAAGTTACAAGTTTTTACTTTCCAAAGGCACCAAGAAAGGAAGAGAGGATTTAAGATTCCAAGTTGTGAAAAGTTTTTCTTTGCTGGAGCTATGGAACTACGATCTACTAGATGCAGAGCTCGAAAGCTATTGTTTTTTTTCGGAGAGGTCATGAGGAGCTATATAGTATATAGAGATGCTATATAGCATAGGAACAGAGCCAGTTTTATCCGTGGCTGCATATTTAACCTCGGTCGTGTCGAGAGCCGTAGTACCTAGTCGTATTTGTAGTAACATTAGAGTACTTATTTGTGTCCAACACTATCTCTACTTGGCTCCAAGTAAAATTGTAAATTACTTTTACACAGTGTCAGGTTGACATCTACTTGGGAGGGGATGTGTAAGTGTGTGTGTGGGGAGTAGAATGTAGTGCAGCGCGGAAGGTGGAAGATAGTACGTGAACTGGGATATAGAGCAGATTACATCGATAGGCGTCTGCCGGTGAAAAAGTGTAGCGGAATACAGAAATCGAATACGGAATATTGAAAGGGAATTTAAAGCAAGTTTATGTTTGGTTCGTGGAACTTTGCGAGATATAGGATAGAGAAGTGCGGTTCAGTTCAGGTTGGCCCTCTGTGTCTTGGAGTGTGTGTGTGTTTGTGTCTTTGTGCGTGCTTCAAGTGCAGTCCTTTGGTTGTTCTTAAAGGATGGGCAAATTGGATTTAAAAACACCTTTTGCTTTTTGGCTTTTAGTTTCCGTCTCGGTTTCGGTTTTGGTTTCGGTTTCGGTCTGGATTGCAATCTGTACCTCCGCGGCGTAGATCTTGAGACTTCCGTTTCAAGTTCCAGGGAAGATATTCTCAATAATAAATGTATGTAATGGAGAAATTATTAATGTAATTTAAAGTTTTAGCGGTAGCTTTCAGTTTGTACTTTTACTGATAGTCTCCCAACCTCCCCTTCCAAGTCCAACATTTCCCCGCTTTCTCTCCATATATGGGAACTTTGTCCAAGTCAAATTGCATTGCCATGGTTTCAAAAAGTTGAAATTGAAATCGAAAGTCGGCGTTTTCAATTTTCTTGTAATATGTATTTTATTATTTTTTTTTTGTACCTGGAAGTTACATATAGTTACGTGCTTCCTGGGTAATATGTATTGATGCTACGATATTGTAGGACTAGGAAAGTTGGAACTACATAATATAGATGAGTCTTTTTAGCATTTTGAAAGTTAGGTTATGGAGCCACGTACACTGTACATGTACATATAGCGTACGTTGAGGTTTTGTTGCTGGATTTTATGCCTGAGTTCATAATAAATATTTCAATGATATGAGGAGAGTTGGGTAGTTTTGAGGGAAATTATTGGAGAGTTTGTCTAAATGCGATGTTTACATGTGTGTACGGGGCACACATGCTAAGTTTACGACCCAGAGGTTTATGATGACTTATGCGAGCAAGGGTATAATTCTGATTTACGAAGTTTGTACGTATTCAACTCATTTATTTTACGCTCCTTTACTCTCTCTCTCTCTCTCAGCCTCAGCTTTCTCGACTTTCTCTGTTTGTATTACAGTATGTTGGTGGGTAGGTAGGTAGGTAGGTAGGTACTTTAGATTTAGATGGTGGTGGTAGGTGGTAGTGTATATAGGTGAAAGGTAGAGAGACAGAGGTAGGTACTCATGGTTTCAGTTCGGAGCCTCGTGGACCTCTTACTTAAGAATGCATACAAAGTAGAAAGCCATATCCATGTCATAAGTAATAGATGCTAATATATTTGTACTTGTGGACTCTGAAGACACATCCACTATCTCCTATCTACTACAGCTCTGTGTGTTTGGTGAGAACATATGGAGGGAGAAGTAGAAGTAGAAGGTAGAGAGAGATATAGTTGAGACAGAGGTACTTCCCCGACTACTTCTTTCCCTACAACTACAACAGCACCAGCACATGCATCTGTACAGAACCAGGACTGTATAGAGGAATTATACTTTTACTTTACATTTCCTACTACATAATATATACTTTTGAGCAAACTTTGTTTCGGCCCGTCTACACACAAGAGATTTGCATGAGAGTAATGGAAGCGCTTTGTATACGATGCACCTGTGACCCTCATCATAAAATTACTCTCGTACTCATAACAATTTTAGTAAGTAAATTAAAGAGGCACTGGAATTTCTAAAAGAAGACATTGTAATAATGTAGAGTGGTATTTGCTTTTTATTTTATCTGTAAAAGCTACATAATATTTTACAAAGACTGCTGAAGGAAGCACTAGGAACGAGTAGCGTCCCAGTACCAGTACCAGTACCAGTACCAGTAGTTGCCGTCCAAGAGCCTGTCGGTCTTTTTGCATGGTACTGGTACTGGTACTGAAGGGGTGTATCTAAGTGCCGGGATATTTAGGATTTTATTTGTTACAAAATTTAATTAAAAACTTTTTACACAATACACAATAAAACGCTGTCTTTCTGTCATTATTTGCTTCCACCATTATCCTCAAACTTTAAGCTCAAATGGAAGATTAGATGAGTACATTTATGCCTTTTTGGTGATGATGAGTAGTTTTAAATTGACAAATGAATGAATGAATTCAAGTAATAGAAAATAATATAGCTAAATAGTTTAGATTGAAAATATGTTTGGAGAGGGTGTTCCTACCTTGTGGCCGGGATGCGGTGGAAGAATGGGAGCTCTGGAGCTGCGATGATTGGAGACGGCAAGGAAGGAAACAAATGTGAGTAGAGCAAAGTAGAGGGTAAAGACAAACACTCCAAAGACAACAGTTTTTCTCCAGGTGTGTCCAATTATTCGATCTCTCTTGGTCTTGTGGGATGAGTGAAGACACAAACTGCAACAACCGCAGCCACAGACAAATTTTCGACCCCAAAAAAATTTGCTCATGTTATCTTGTCCGAAGCCGAACCACTTGAGCCGAGGGTGAGGAACAACAAGAGAGTTCCTCTCCAATCATGCCGACTCCCGACTCCCTGTCCCAGTCTCTTTGCCCCAGGACCACTTGGAGTCTGCTCTATATATTATTATTTTTATTTTTATTATTAGTATGGCTCTCACTATGGAAGTTATGTAGGGGAGTAGGTAAACTGTGGAGTCCACTCCTGTTCCTCTTTTGTATAGGTGGTGCACGGTGCGATTCAAAAATATAAATTTGTTTCGCCTCCCTATTATTCCTATGTAGTGTTGGAACTGTTATGAGGTGCAGGAAATATATTTTTGAATTTAATTTCTAATACTGGGATAAGCTGGAAGCTGGAACTGGAAAGTGGAAACGGTCTAGAAAGTGTGGTAAGACTTGTGAGGAAGTGAGGAGAACTCTCCTTGTTCTACAAACCAAAACCAAACAACTCTCTCCAGCTCTTGCCAGCTGACTCGAGCTCGGCTGACTCCCGATGTCTTCTGAATTCTATTCCAACTCTGCTCTCACGTCTTCCCCCCAAAACCGAAAGCCGAAAGCATGCGATATGAGCCTCTTTTGCCCTGGTAGTTTCCTCAAGTTGCTCTCTTTCCCTCCTTCGCGAGACTGTTTCTACTTCTCTACTTCTCTGTAGCTGTACCCTGTCTGTGTCTGTGTGTGTGTGTGTGTGTGTCTATCTCTCTCTCTCTGTTGTGTTATTTCCCTGCCTGAGTTTGAGTCCTACTCGGGTCTTTTCCTTTCCTGGTCTAGTGCTCCCAACTCCGTCCTGTCTTTCCCATGGATAGGATGTTCCATGTTGTATGCATGCATGTAGCTCGGAAACAGATTCACAATTTTCGAAACGGCCAAAAAGATATTTCCATTTTCATTCCTGAGTGAACCTGCGTGCGTGCTTTTGACTCTGTCAATATATAAAAGTATATTCAAGTTGAGCGAAAGAGAGAGAGAGAACGAGTCGACCCGGGTAGCGGGATGGGCATGCTCCTTGAAAGCTTTTCTCATTGCTGACTCGGCTTCAGCTATATGGAGCTCCCGTGGTCCTAGTACCGAAAATGTTCACTCACTCTCTGTCTCTCTTCTGGACGCTTCTGGCTATCAGCTAGACCCAAGAACAGAGTTTGTAGTCGGGCATTGGTACCGGTACCGGTCTAGGTCTGGAGTCTATACCAAGATCCACAGAATGAGACTCAAAACCAGGACCAACTCTCTCTCATTCCTACATCCTACATCGATACAATTCTCAACTGACACATATGCCTTACCTCAGCCTCCAATAACCTCTACGTTTTCCACACTTACATCGATCCACACTCCACAGAGGCAGACAGACCCAAAACTCCCAAACTAGAGTCAACATCAACCTCTTCTCTGTCTCTGTCTCTCTCTCTTTCATTCTGGTTCTGGTCGGTCGGGTCTTGAGGCTTGTTTGTAACAAAAACATATTTAATCACAGCTTCCTTATTTCCTAACAAATTGTCTTTCCCCTTTATCTTCTCACCTATCACCATCAGCCTATCATAGTATCATCCACTTTATCTTTCATAATGTCCTTTTTTTCTCCGCTCCCATCTCCGTCTCCAAAGTGCCCCATGTCTGACATTCCCGTCCCCTCTTTCAAAATCTGACTTGAATTTGAGTCAGAGATGGAGATTGAGCAGGGAATTGAGCTTATGGCTTGAGTAGTGTAGATACTTCCCTCCCAGTATATTTATTACTGACTGACTGTACTTTATCCCATGTTATGAGTTAAGAACCACCACGATCATGATGCAGGATGCAAAACCACCAGCAGAATGAAATCGAATTTTGTTTTCGTAGCCGAAGTTGACTAATTAATAGAGCTATTATTTTACCATGTGTACTTACTAGTGTATTTAAGCGGAATTCAGATATCCATAGGTAGTCATTAGGTTTTAGATTTACGATTAGCATTATTGAGATTGAGATGGAAAGAAGACGACTTTGAGAATTATTTTGCAAGAGACCCTTTTAAACATCTCCTTTGCGTCTCTTTTGAACTACGCTTTGGACGCCACCCAGCTAGTTCAGTGGCAACTAGACTTTTAAACGAGAAACGATACTGAACGCGGGTTTTACTCTTGTAAATAATTTCATTTTGTAATCAATCAACAGTAAATCAACAATCAACACAAACGTCGAGCAGTAAAGTTTTTTCGGTATTTAAGTTCATAGTAAATTGAATGCTGAATCATGAAATTCGGTTAATTTTAATTTTGTTCTGATTTTTATTAACGTGGATATTTTTATTGCATGCATTCTTCGCTATTCATTTTGCATTCTATAAATAATAAGGCATAGTCCATAAATGATGTCACCTAGATTATCACTTTTGCCGGGCCCACCTCCATGTCATGGCTTCAAAATTACTTAAACTGCCATCTATAACATGGCATGTCATCAATACCCCACGGTCCCACCAAATACATGACATCATTTAGGTACGATGCTATGTGTTCTAGCTGAGTGGGTTATTTAAATGGATAATGGAGGTTCATTTGACTTTTTGATATTTTATTCAATTATTGTCAGTTGTTACTATTGACTGGTTCATGTTTCTGTTTCATGTCGCCTGTGAAATGAACTGAATGGTTGTGTGTCATATCGTTTGAATACCTACACTGTGTTGTTAGTACATAATTGAGTGAATTATCATCATCTAATAATTAGTGTGTGTTTACTTAATCGCTCTCTGTCTGTTTTGCTTTTAATAAACTATCAACTATCGAAAAAACAAATGGGTGAGTGAGTTCTATCATCTATAAGTTTTAATGTTAATGATATAAAAGTATTGGCGCTGGCGTGTGAAATATAATTTTATCAGTAGTGATATCTTGTGTGTGTGTGTTCAATAATTCGAGAATCAAGTTAATAAGCATAGGTCATAGGTAGGTATTTAATTATATGTATTTTGGCATTTTAATAAAAAAAGTCATGGTGTCGCTGGGTGTAGACGTAGACGACAAAACGTTAAAAAATTTGTATATTTTTTTAAAACTGAGTGTGTTGTAAATTCCTTTGCCCATTGTCCATTTCCATGTGTGTTTGTGTGTGTGTGAGTCTTTAAGTTTTGAAATAAATGATCTGTGAAGATTTTTTTATAGTTAAGTTCAATGCAATGGTTACACAATTCATTGGTTTTTAGGATTACTAAGATTTATATGCGTAATCAGTTGCAAATTTTCATTATGCAAATGTAGTCTTTAGTCTTCAAGTTTGTTCTAATCTGATGATATACAGATAAAACGAGTTTCGTCTGATAATCAAGTTTCCATTAGCAAGGTTAACATTCCCGTGTGTTTCAAAGTCTTATATGCCAAATGCTGATCCTGCTGCTGATTCTGATGCACCACATCGTCCTCCTACTGTGTGTGTGTGTAGTATATTGGACGAACTAATTCGATGCAATGGTTCGACGTCGAGAGTCGAGTCGAGTTCGACTGTATATATATGTCTAAAGGTAGGCACTTTGTATTTATGAAAAATGCATACAGACAGAGAGAGACGGACTACAGATGTACTGACTGAGCCATTAGCCATGTACACCTTCCTAAATATTAAAGTGTAGTTTTGTTTTGCTATCTTACAGATATATGCATCATGTATGAACCCCACCATCACCACCACCGTCTTTTTGGTCTTCATTCCTTTAGCAATAATATGATGTCTACCCAGAGTCCAATCACCAACCCACTACCTACTACGAGCATGGAATGCAGAACGTGAATGTGAACGTGATATTATGTATACGGTCGGTCATACATATACAGGTAGCTGATGACATGATGATGAAGAAGGCGATAGCAAGTCTTTTCCCGCAAAGAGAATTCCAAAGTTTTTTTTTCTCTCTTCATCTTCGTCTTCTCTTCTGTATTAAAATTAGGTCACACCCATTCATCGTGATCCACAGAGTGTACTCAGTCATAGTCAGAGTCAGAGAGCCCAGAATTTAAATGCAAGAAGTCATTCCATTTAAATTCCATAATTTAGCTTATTCACCGTTTCGTATTAATTTTTGACAAAGTTATTCTCTGAATTTTGTATTTCTCACAATTTATATTACATACTATGCAGCTTCAGTCAGAGATTTGACACATGAGGCACGAAGAACAAGGGAAAGATTTTCAGTCAAATAAATCAAATCTATTCTCCAGGATGGTAGTACTCCAGGCAAGGTTTTTAGTAATTGAGTCAAAAAGTCAAAAGGAATTATTAAAAGGGGCCCAGAGCTATAACACCAAACCAATGGGCATGGGCATGCAGAATAGTCAATAGTAGAACCCAGGCATTTTATATGTATAAAAGTATTAATGATATCAAATGTACAGATGCGCTGCTATATCATATTACTATGTCATTATTATATTTGTATTACATTCAAGAGAGAAGAGAGTTTTTAATGGGTAGGCTACTACTGATAGGTTGTATATGCATTTATATTTTGTTAAAACATGTAAAATACACTTTATATTTTGGCTATTCCCATTCAGTTGCCTGAAAATTCTACCACTTTTTGAGTAAGTTGTCGTGTGTTCTGGTGACGGTGTGTCTATTTCTGTAAATTATTTTATCTATAGCAGCTTCATAAATTCCCTAAAAAATATCAAAATGTCCATGTCACTGTAAAGTAGTATTTACATTTTTGTAAATATCAAAGTCTTGGAGTTTTGAATTCATCAGGCGGAGCTTTTCCAGCTGGACAGTCAGTCATTGTTTGTGAAGTAAGTCCTATACGGATAGAGGTACCTTCGTAATAGTAACTAGTACCTAGGCAACCTAGGAATCTATAAGCTTGAGAAGCTGTGATGAAAAGTTAGGTATGAGTGTTGAATTATTTTCTAGAATAGACATGCATACAATTGACATTCATCACCATGTTCTTTGTATTTGTACTCTTATATGTAAAACAATAGTAGGTAGGTATTCACATTTGAATTCGAATTTTAGGAAAATTCCATTGCAGGGAATATAATTTTATGTCCTCTCAAGACCAACTCATACATGCATGTCTACCTACCACTACCACCAAACTCCCTACCTGCTCTTTTTCAGAGCTGTACGTTTGTTTCAAAGCAGCGCAGCGACGTCCAACTAATTTTCATAAGAATTCTGAAATTCTAAATTATACAAAGAAATACATAGAAGCTGTTTTATTGTACGCACAATGAAGAAGGTAAACAAGGGAAATGGGAAGGGAAGTGAATTGCCTATATACTTAGGTTATTTGCTCTTAAACTGCACTCCACTCTTCATCATTATGTAATTTGTCAGATTAAATTGTGAATATAATTTTATTATTATTGTTCTCAGTTTTCATTTAATCAAGTTCAGTTCTCTTGCTCTTGAATACTTGATGCTGAGCAGAAGGCAATTGTAAATAGTAATAATAGTTTAAGGATAATAGCAATAATTATAATTTACTTGTGAAGGTTTGACTCGCTGCCACTACCACTACCACCATAATCAGAGTCAGGGAGTCAGCCTCTCAAGTAGCCTTTATATTTTACACTCCCTCAGGTAGAACAAACTTCGATCACATCACATCACCCAACACACACACACAGATATTCACTCTGTATATTATTATGATTATGATTAGTATGGAGTCATTCTATATACTAGTCTCTATATTATGCAGTATATATGACCAAACCCACTATATCAATAGTGTTTCTCACCTAAACTAACTATCTATAAGCATAATCGGAATCGCAAGCTCGACCATTTATTTTTGCACATGAAGTCATGCCTGTCATGTCTTGAAATACGTAGACTTTGAGCTTTGTATTAACCTACACACCAACTATAGTATACACAATGTACAAAAACTACAAACCAAATGCTATACGTGTAGTCACTCTCAGTAATAAACACTATAAGCTTATGCTCTTTTTTTTGTCTCCCTATTTCTTCCCTCTATCATCCGCATGTCCATTCAAAATTTAAAAAAAAAATGTTATTTTTTTTGTACCCGTTCGTAACTTATAATATATAATATATGTATATGTATACTTCTGTCCGTATTCCCTTTCTTATTTTTAAGTATCAGTAGCAGGTATTTATAGATATGTGTCTGTGCGTCTTCCAGTTCGATTGCCATGTGCCAAGCCATAAAGGATTACACAGACACGATTACACACACATGCTTGATTTTAACTCTAAAGGAAGAACAGACTTGAGCAAGAAAATGAAACGTCAATAATATACTACTGATATTTACGTCATACGTAAAATATATTGTAAATTGTAAATGCTTCTGCCATGATGATGCTAAAGGAAAACATATATTAGAAAAAAAATTTAGTATCTCAGCATTTTATATATATAGACAATTATGATTGTATTGTCTTCTCACGGGGATCTATTTTAAATGCAAATGCGAAGGTAATAAGCAATATAAACCACAAAGTAAACCTACACGTTCAGAAGAAAAAAAATACTTGAGGTTTGTATGTAAGTACAAATTATATATATACCTAGCTTCATACAGGTACAGGTACAGGTAGACATACCTCAAGTATGTTTCTAAAACATACTAATCGTACGTTTTATAAACATTGACAACCCCAGATGAGTTTGGGGTCACATCCGTGTGTATATCTACAGTAAAGACTGCTGCTGCACAGATAGTGTACCACCACCACCATTACCAGTCAGCCAACGCGAACCAGAATAACAGCAACAACGAGCCACATGGGCAATTATATATTATATAGGATTGTACATATTTATACATATATGTATATAGAATATAATAAACTTATTGAGGTACAGTATGTCCTCATATATCTAGGACTAATATGTACACCTATACAGACGAAAAAGACTTACGATATATGATTTTTCTTTTAGATTTTTTGGAAGATTTGAGAATTTGACTGTTGCTCTCTTCTGTCGCTGGAAGCGTGTATGCACTTATAATGTCTCTGTTATAATGTCACATGTGAGTTAATGATAACGATAGCTGAGGCTATGGTTATGTACATACATATACAGTTTTTAAGTAGGAAGGTAGGTGTAGAGTTAGAGGAGTTAAAGAACGTGGGTAGTTTTATGGAATAAAGTCTTCACACATTCAGCCAAAAATGATAACATAATAACATAAGAATAATATGATTATACAGTTGAAACATTGAGAGACAGAGAGAGAGAGGGTAAAAAAAACAAGTAGGGATGAATATGAATATCTGACTTTTCTGCACTGCAAAGCTGGAAACAGGAAAGGGTTCCCCCTGACATTCAAATTTCTGATTTGTCTTGACATGGTTGACTTGAGAGAAGAAAAAGGTGGACATTGATTGAGTTTAATGGTATGTGTAGTAGGCATTTTGGATTTGGATTTTTGTTTGGGTTTTTGTTTTTGATTTTCCTTGTATTTTTTTTTTGTATTTAGAGTTGCTGAGAAAACACATGAATACGGGCAAAAGTCCCACCGACCACTTTTCAAATTCCCGGCCACGTGGGATATTCGCTCGTACTTTGTGTCTTTTAGACAAGAGAAAAAAAAATCACCCAGCTTCCTCCTTCTTTCTCCGCGCTGTCACCTTCCTCGTCGTTGACTTGAGCCAAGTTAAACCAAAACCATGCCATGGAGACTGGAGACGACCAAGACGGAGAGACAAGAGAAAAATTCCCATAGTTCCTTATCGTGAAAATTTCTTCCCGTTTCTTTTTTTTTCTTAGTCTTCTTCTTTTTCTTCTTCTTTTTCTGCTCTTTGAATCTCTTGAAAGAAGAAGACTTGTGCTTGCCATTATTTCCTTTGAAGTTACATCATTGGACACGACATTCAACATTCGCATGGGATATCATGCATTGTGTACATAAGGTATACGTAAAAATCGAAATCCAATTTGATTTCCCGCGTCCTACCTTTTATATCCCTTAGTTCTCTGTACAGTTGTACAGTATTAACCTTAATAGTGATTGTGATTTGCTGAATTCTGTCACTAGTTTTAAGAGTACAATACAATATATATCTACATATATTTTCCATGAGAATTCCGAACATTTGTATTTTACACCGTTTTCGAATATATTTTTCTTTTTATCTAATTTCAAATTCCGATTCCGAACTGGATATCTCTTCAGAGAGATCCTAGAGCAAGGAGAGACGCACAGGTGTCATAAAATGTCGTTTTCGTTCCTTGCCTTGGTTCGTTCGTGGTTCATGGAGTTCTCTCTTCTCAGGCTCTTTTTTGACATCTTCCTCATCGTTTATTTGCCAATAAAATACAATAACCGGAATAAACTTTTTCTCAACACATTTCACATTTCACAAATTTCTTTATGTGGTGGTTGTCTGGTTGACTAGCTAGCTCGTTGGTTGTTGGTTGGTTGTTCCTTATGATGATGATGATGATGACGATGATGATGATCGTCGTGGTGGTGGTGCTTGTGGTATTTGTATTGTATTATTATATTTTGTGCATTGTATATTGTGAGTTATATGTGAAATAGTCTGACAGGAATATATAATTGATTGTAATTTTTTGCTCATGTGTGTAAACATTGGATTAAGGCTGATTATACTGTGAGCCTCTGAGTGTAGTGTATTACTCAGGTATTTAGGTTATTTGTATGCACAAGTATTGCAGTCCCTACCACCGTCACCGTCCCCGTCCACACTCGTACACTCGTACCTTTCCCTCTGCTATACTAATACTAATGCTTGTATATAGTCTGTAGTATATGCTTAGGTCATATATAGGTATGAGCATGGAGCGGCTGTATATAGTTAGAAACATGTAGCTCCCTAAGTCCTCTCTTGATTGAGGAAAACATAAAAGAAAAATTTCTAGAAGAAGAGATATAGATTGTATATTTTTGCATTAGTATTTTTGTATCGTTCTTCAAGTTTGCAGCTGCCAGGCCAACACCAACACCAACCAACGACCAACAACAACCACCACCAACCAAGTCAACCAGCCAGCTCAGCTCAGCTAGTCTAGTCTGGCGGCCTGGTGTACAGTGCAGTGTGTAGAGTGTGGGGATACTAAAATGAGATGTGAATTTGTGAGTGTGAGCAAAGCTGAGAGAGAGAGACAGACAGATAATAATATAAAGTAGCATGCTGGCAAGATAGAGTCATCTCAAGTAAATATACGTACAGTAAAGGCAACTCCAAGTTAGGAAATTGAGAGAGAGAGAGAGAGAGAGAAAGACAGTACGAGATAGGCGTTTAATAATCATTGCAGACTCACATGCCGAGAGACTTTAAATTTAAAGGTATGTGTCTGTCTCTGGGATTGTATTGTATTGTATTCTTGTATTGTATAATGCCTTAGTCAGCATTAATACTGTACGTCCTGAAAATATAGTACCTACCTACGTTACACGGTGAACCATAATAACACTACCTGACATCGAAATGTACACAGCAGAAGACACACAATTACTTTTGGAATTTTGCACATATGGTCTCACAATGAGACGGACAGACAGTCTTATGTTTGCACACATCTTCACGTCACATATTTTTCTTGTCTACACCTATGCCTCCCCGTACATCCGTACATAATGGATAGGTTAATTATATATAGTTATTATATAAACATAGACCACTTTCAGCTCTATGTCTCCCTATTGTGGATTGGATTATTGTGGAGTATAGTTTAGAGAGACATGACGAATTTTTTTTTCTGAATTTTAGTTGGCAGATAAGGAAGAAGTAGAAGAAGAAGGAGAAAAAGAAACTGTATGAGAATTGCTAATTCATCAGAGACATAATATCATTATACCGTAATAACATTACTATGTAAACTTCTATAAATATATATTTAGATACGTACTGCACACTGTAGTTACTCAATTAATAATAATTACCTATATATATGTATATGATATGTAGAGCTGCAGAATTAGTCTGGGCTTGATGGTGATGTGTGTAATTTTGAGAGCCAGTGAGTGCAGTGAGACTCAGCGCTCAAAATACACTCCTCACACACATACATATGGAGTAAGGTAATTGTACAGGGCAGAGTAACAAGCTGATTGTGAGTGTGTGTGTGTGTGTTTGGAAGAGTGATTCTGATTTCTTCAATATAAACACAGTAGTAATTTTTGTACTGTGTCAGTCTCTGTGAATTACGATACGAATGCTTGAATTTATTTGTTCATGTTTCATGTTCTTTTCCTTGTGTTTTTCAAATATAGAGTCCTCCTGACGTATCGGTTTCACTAGACTTAATGATCATTGTTCGAATTCAATGGAATTTACGAAATCAAATCCAAATCACACTTTTATATATAAAGTTTGAGAATCCAGCGGAGGAAAACGTACAAATGTGAAAGCCAGACCAGAAGAACCAGCCGAGAGCGTTCATTACTACTTCTTGGGGGGAGAGGATATTAGAGCAGGAGTTGTAATGATAGTAAGTAGGTAAAAAGAATAAGGTAAAAAAAGATTTGAAGTGCATTTTTGTATTTAGAGTGGAAAATGTATCACTTGAAAATATATGTATTATGTTGAATTGTGGTCGTCGTCGTCGTTGTCGTCGTCATCATCATCATCGTCGTCGTTGTCGTCTTGGTCGTATTTTTTTGTCTCCGAAATAATAATAGTCAAGAAAAAAAAATGGTCCAACATTTTATAGCATTCCTTTATCACTGACGTATTTTTTCCTCTTATCTCCAATTTCCCATCCCAACCCAGTCTCACACACAACTATCAATCAATATCAATGCCACACAATTCCAGTATTCAGTCCAAATGAGACACCTCCACATACACGAGCTTTTTTACTAGTTCATATCCCCGTCCATACCACTCCATTCCATTCTTTAGTTTTAGTAGTTCAAATTTAAATCATCCACAGAATTCATATGGAAATGGGAAATCTTGAGTGAGCATATATCTGTATAGATAGATCGATGAAACGGTGATGGCTATATGGCTATGGCGATTTCAAATTTCAATCGAGAAATAGTCAATGTCGTCAATGTGTATTTCTTCTTTTAGGCAAAAATAAAAGTTTTACACCATAAAAATCCTGTCCCGTCACCATCTTGAGTCTTGAGGAAAAGATTGAGTGTGAGAGACAGAGAGGGGGAGGGGGGGGGGGGGGACGACGACGACGACGAAAACGAACGACGACCAAGACGACGACAATCAGATGAATTTTATAGTGCACGTACACAACTCCAAATTATCCATCTGTTCTCCTGGTCTCTAGTCCATGTCTCTCTCTCTCTCTCTCTCCTGCTTAGCCATGTAGCACATGTACCGGTGATAAAACAGAATAAAACAATAGCACACAATTTTTATTGTCAATGAAATCCTCTTGAAAAATATCAGCGGCATGACGTCGTCCAAGTTTCAATGGAGAGCGAGTGAGATAGGAAGACGGAGAGAGAGACAGAATCAAAATCAAAACATGTATATCTAAGTGATGAAGGTGGAAGTGGAGGTAGGTATATATATTTGTATATCTCTCTTTTCTCTTGGTTGGTACTAGTAGGCTGGTACTGGTATAGGTATAGGAGTATAGGCATTGTGACTGCGTGGTTATCTCGTCACCAGATTTACTTGCCTTTCCTTGAGCTTCAAGACTTGAGATTGACTTGGGAGTAAATATAGAAAGATTGATATTTAATGCTACTCATCCTCACATGGATTTCCTTGGAAAAACTAGAGTCTTGATCGATATAGTTTGATGTTCTCCTTCGTCTTCTTGGTATTTATTCGTTTTTTTATTTGGACTGTGTCTCTCTGTGAGTGTTGAAAGTCGGAGCGGCGCGATGCGGATACGGATGCTGAGAGTGTGAGAGAGTGAGAGAGAGATGATGAATAGGAATACGGCTACGAATACGATTGACGATGAGAGAAGAATTAAATCGTTTTCACGATCAATTCTAAATACACACTGTGTCTGGAATCTGGAATCTGGAAAGTAGTAGTAGTAGTAGTGGGACTAGGCTGGAAATATGAATAAAATATAAATTATATATTATTTCTATTATATATCAAAATGTAGATTCAGTGTTTTTTATTCATTTTTCAGATATCAACTTTCGAGGCCAAGGATAGATGAGGCAAAGAATAAGAGTAAAAAAAAGGAGGCTACGATTGGAATAGGAATAGGAGAGGGCAATGGATTCATGGATACATATGTTTTTGATGAATTTCAAATTCAAAAAGTGATAAGATAGGCGATAAGGAGAGGCAGCTGATTTCATTTATTTTGTTTTTGTTAATTCAGACATTCACAAATGAACTACTAACACTGACTGACTGACTACTGGGAGCGTTCCACTATATACTTTAGTGAATGGACTCTGTATGGCACTCGGTTGAATTTGAATGGGACATTGGGACCTTATATTATTATACACGCTAAATAAAAGTATACTTACTTCGTATGAAGCAAAAATACTGATATAAATTTGTATTATCCGTTGTTGGGGGAAAAAAAAGGATCATACCATAATGTAGAAGTTTGTATATTATATACATATATAATAGTAGAGAGCTCTGCAAAATACTTGGTTGCCTTTAGTTTATTACTGTGGAGCTTATACATGACAGTACCTACGTACGCGTGGACGAGATATAATGCTAGGGAAACGAAAAGAGATAATTGGATGGCTTAGTGTATAGAAGGGAAAAAAAATCTTTTAAACTTTGGATTGTTGGTCTATGGTCTGAGTTTGGGTGTTGGTACAAAGGTCAACGGGGAGCTCTCATGGGAGGACTGATAATGATAATTATAATGATGATGTGCCTCACTTGACTTGACAAGTGGAGGAGTAATTGCCTCACAAAGTACAAACAGAAAGAAAGAGGACAGCGGAAGGAACAATTACTTCCCTTCAAGACTCACAGCGGCATCATTCATCACTATCATTATCACTCATGAATTTATATGATAATTATAGAAAAAAATTAGATATATAGTTACTAAATAGTTTGAAAATTTTTTAAAAACAAAACCAAATCATAGTGTAAAACATAAAATACATGATTTTCAGAAAATGTAAGCTATAAGTACCTAGTCTACCGATATAGTCTATAGTACATACTAATACAAAAATGTTTTCTATATTACAGAGGCTGCTATAATCGGAAATTAAATTACTTGCAAAATAATGCATTTCTAGCTACAAAATTCTAAACTCAAAAAATAATAACCGAGTAAAAAAAATTAAAAATTAAATAAAGTAAAGTAAAAAAAATAAATAATAAAAAGAACCCAAAAAGAAAATCCATGTGTCCAAATGCGCCTTCCAAATCAACATCAACGCCAACATTCACCAAAACCAAAAAATAAACGAATATTGTAACGTCCGTCCACAAGTCCACACACAAAAAATCCAAAAGATTCGACAATAAAATCGATATAAAAGTTTATTTTCAAAAGTGTTCCGAAAACTTAGCACAAATCAAAGGTGTTATTAGATATATAAAATGATCAAGTTTCTCATTCTCAAAACCTCAAAACAATAACAAGGGGAAATCAAAAGTCAGTGGTTGGAGGTACGGGAATTTGTATGAGTCCAAACTTTTCGAGCAATTACTACAATGTAGAATGTGAAGTTCCTCACTAGACAGAGAAGACTGAAAGAAACGAAAAATGAAAACTAAATAAAACGAAGGAAAAAGATGACACACACGGACGAGACGAAGTACAAGATGATACTGTAAGAGTTGAAAATTATGACAGAGAGTTTTGCAGTGTTGGCTCTTTGGTGTGTCAAGTCCACGTCCACAGTCTGAGAGTGTGAGAGAGAGAGAGACGGAGTACCTATTGAAATGCAGTCAAAAAGGATTACAGTACACAGTTCAGATGAGGATGACGACGAGGACGAGTGGTCCAAGTCCAAGTCGATGTCGAATAAGGAGAGAGAGAGAGAGAGAGATACTGATAAAGAAGTGAGTTTCAGCTTAGAATGAGTGAGTAAGTGAGAGAGAGCAAAAATATTGTAGATTGTATTCGTGGTCTGGTATGGTAAGGTATGGTGATGTGGATGGTGTGAGTTGGAGACAGGTAGTTTTGTTCGTTCGCTTGCTTTTGGTCTTGCTAAGTTGCCTTTTGCTGACTTTGGCTCTATGGCTCTGTTTGGCTTTGGCTTAGGCTTTGGGTATAGGGTAAGGAGATTGCCGAAGGTATTTGACTGGTATGCAACACGTCGGTGTCGGTCTTGGTAGTAGGCAGTGCACTGACTGCACTGCAATGTGGAAAATACGCGATGCAAAAGAGAGCCAAGCAAACTTTCAATGAATGGTTCGAGTTGAGGGAATTGAATGAATGAAACGAAACAAAATATCTCTCAGACTTGAGACTCAATCTACAATCTACAGACATTTCTCTCGTAAGTCGTCGTCTAAGTAAGTAAAGCCACTATTGAAGGAATATTTTAGATATATATTCAAGCCGTGTACTGATATATACAGTAGGCATATATTCCTTATATTCATTATGTACCCTCTTCTATCAGCACTAAACACTAAACTTCTGCAAGCTCGATTCTACACACACACACACACACAAAATTCTCAGGTAAGGTGGAGAAGGGTTCTAGGACGAGAAATTTGGGTTATATCCGCAATGCATGCATCTTTCAGAAGCACAAGAAGAAAAAGAAGACGAAAAAAAAATGAATCCGGTCTACACGTTTTTTTTATTTCATTATATTATTCGCTCCTTTCCATTGCTTTGGCTTTGGCTTTGGCTTTGGCTTTAGCTTTAGATTTAAAGCGTTCGCAGTTCGAATTTTACATTGTGAATGGGGAAGAAATTTTTATTTTACCTTGGATTGGATTGGTTTTCTTTGCTTTACTTTACGGTACACTTTACCTACTACTACTTACTCCCTACTACATGCACTCACAGCTCAGGGATGGATGGCTATGGTATTCATGAGAGTAGGTATATGGGAGATGGACTTGCTAACTAACTTGTATTGGATTTTAGATTGGGTTTGGGTACTATATGTCTATATGCTCGGCTCATTTTAGTACTGCTATTGGGATTCCAATTGTCATTGCTAATAGTGTGTGTTGTGGAACTGGGGATGAGAGACACGACCAAGAAGACGAAGACGAAAGCGACTATTGGAAGAGACTTTGGCGCTATAGAGGAGAAGAAAGAATAAGAAAAAGAAAAAAAAGGAAATCCTATCTTAGGCCTCATCATCATCATCATCGTCGCCGTTGCCGTCGTCTTCGTCTTCGTCTTCTTCGTCAGATCAGTGTGAGTAGAGGATATAGGGATAAGGACTAAGGATTAGAGATATCCGTCTCCGTCTGTGTCCAACTCTAGAATTTAAGCCCAAATCCCAATCACAAGGAAGGAAGACCAAACTTTAGCACTGTAGAGATCTATTACACTATTGCATACCATCATCACCATCCCCATCACATCACCATTATCTCTCTCTCTATGTAAAGTGTAGTATGATGATCGTGTGAATCCAAGCGATTAAGCTTAACAATTGCAATCATAATATGGAGCTATGTGAGATGTAGGCAAAAGTTACAGAGAGTACAGAGAGATTCCACATCTAATTCTACTTGTGCATGTCTCGTAGGCCATAGGTATATAGCAAAAAGAAGTTGACGGCAAGTCTCTCTGTGCAATTCCATTGCATCTCCCGTACTGTTAATCTCTACTACTGTTCCTATGTACCTACCTACTTACTCCTTCCTTTTACTATACAGCTACCTACGTTTCCCATTATTATTTGTTGTTATCCTTTGATTCCATCTACATTTCGGCTGTCGGTATTCCTTTTTTTTTCCTATAGTCGTAATATAGGAAATCTTTAAGAGGGATAATCGTCTTTATATTTTCGTAGTCGCGGCTGAGCTTGTAACTCTTTTCTTTAACTATAGAACTGGCACTGGATTTAGCATTTGCTTTATTTACTTTGAGATTTTTGTATATGGAGGAAAGTACCAGTATGAGTTGACTCTAAACTACACAACATTCATTCATACCCTTTTCCATTTTAATTGTTTTCCATAGCGTGTAAAATGTGAATTAGCGAATTACAAGACAAATTATGCCACCAAGTCAAAGTTAAAATTCATGAACCGAGTCAAACTTAAAATGAAGCTAGCGCGACGCTTGTAACATTTTGTGTGAGCGCGTTCCGCTCAAAATCATAGTTAAAGATCAAATTCTTTTATATATTCTATATTTTATTTCATTTTTATTTACTGTCGTGAATTATATTGGCATTTACGATGGACATTCCCAGTGATTAATGAAACTTTAAATTAGACATTCAAAAATTAAATTTTTGATAAGTCATTCCCCTGCCAATACAATCCTTATAAACTGTAGCTATGATATTTCCATCAGCTGTTATTTTGCATTGTCCTGCCTTGCTTAAAATTTGTAAACATGAAAATTGTCTCGAATAAAAGTTGTGCGTAGGTTAGGTGTATGTACACTATTGAAATTCAATTTAGAAATGTGTATAGGTTAGATTTTTTAGTCACGTTTAGCATGGTAAAGCAGAGTGTGGTAATAAAAATGTATGCATGATTATATTATTATATATAGGACACAGTTGGGAAGTTGGTGGGGGATGTGAGTGCGTGTTATCTGTGGAGAACAGAAATTAATTTTTATTATAGTAATTAATATTTTGGCACTTGATTAGTTTTATACGGATTATAAGCTAAATTTAAAAAAAGGTACGTTTGTCAGTCATTGTGAGTCTCATTTAGCTTTGGTTTTGGTTTTTGGAGGTGCACAAAAGTGTGTGTGTGTGAGTGAGTGAGTGAGTGAGGGAATGTATTTTTATTTATGATTTATGCAATTCCCTGTACATGTATTAGGTATTTTATTAATGCATTAATACTTTTGAATGAGCTATATAGATGCATTACGTGCCTCAGAATCCGAGTCTCTTCTTCCCTTCGTAATTTCAGCATACTAACTCACACAGTAAAAAAAAGTGCGTTTTGCCGTCTGCAGTACTACAACAGACAGTGGAGAAGAGTGTGAGCAGAGAGATACAGATACAGATAGTGGAGACGACAGAGATAATTCAATTCCATGGTAGAGAAGAGAGAATAGAACCAATTGCATAGATTAGCCATGGAATTCATCGTGAATTGAACGAGCTGAGCACACGACACGAAAACGAAACACGTATATATACTAGTCGAGAGAGAGAGAGAGACATGATCCACTCCACACCTGCTATTTATGATGTTGCATTTATTTGATGTACTTATATTGTTCCCTCCCCCCCCCCCCCCCCCCTTCCAACTTCCCCCTCATTGGCCCTCCATTTAATTCTAGCCTCAAAGCCAATAAGTCCAGAGAGATGATAATATAGATAGGCAATGGAGACATTTCTATCGAAAGCTATGTAGGTACCTGTATTAATATTTAAATCTCTTCATTCTAATCCATATGCGCCTATCTGTCTGTATTCTGTATTTAACACCGATGCCGATATCCGGTGTTGAAATTTAATAAATATTGGGATAGCGAGATATTTGTGCTGGATTGTGTATGAGTAAGACATGAAAGGTGATAGGGATAATACACACACATTACCATTTAAATGATCTAACATGTCGTAACACTAAATCATTCCCTTCCTATTTACTCAAATTAAATCCAAAACATCCGACATTTAAAAGTATCATTTGTATTTTAAATTCTTGATTAAAATCATTTTTTCAATCTAGTGTATTTTTACACTAACACTAAAGGACGGGGATAATTAAGGAAACACACACACAAAAGAAACACAAAGCAATAATTATTATTACAACGTAAATATTTGTTTTAAATGACTTGACGTCATACACCAACACCAACACCAATGCTCTATACTTTAAATGACCAGTCATAAATTTGAACGCGTTCTGTGTTAGGTAAACAAAAATTAAATTTTTGGATTCAAGTGAAATTGCTCTTAATACTGAAAGGATATTGTGTATTTAATTTAATGGGAGATATAATTGTGTAATTATAGATACAAATGTAGGAGATCTATACGATACCTTTTGTTGGATCCGTCGAGGTCCCTTGTATGCGTTCTTCAATGTCGAAGTCGAATTCGACGTCAATGTACATTTTATGGTCGTTTTTTCTTTGTAAGTAGCCCGGGTTATTTTTAAATAAATAATTGCACAAAATATGAAATAATATGTTGATATGTACTTAGGGCGAAATTCTCTGATTAGGATTGAAATTGTAATGTAGTGACGGTGACGGGACTGATCGTTCGTGAGTAGTAGTATGGACTGTATAGTGATGTAAAACTTAAAATAAACTGTAGATATGAGATGGGATGAGAAACAGAGGGGGGATATATCTAATTATGCAGTGTGAAAGAGTTATTTAAAGGGACTCCCTATCTACTTATCTATCTATATACCCTATATCAAGTTTGTTTCTATACTCTACATATAATGAGGAGTACAGTGTCAACAAAGATAATTGAATTCACTTGAGGATACTAATTAATTGCTAGTCAAAGAAATATTTGGGGAAATCTCAACAAACTGACGCAGCGTTATTCAAATCAAATGTAATTACTAAAAGTTCTTATATATTTCCGTGGTTATTCAGACAGAACAATTCAGCAACTGGAAAAGGGGAACACGACGAGGGAGTATGGCTACACGAAGGAGCGAGCGAACGAAACGAACGAATCAACGAGCGAATCTAATTAGACGATGATAGGTTGGTCTAAACAAATACTGGAAAATACGTTTGGGTAAATTATGTACTTTGTACTTATTATGACACATTCATATTCCTATTCTTCATTATTACCTTCATGGGAAATGGGAATAGAGAGTGTGTGTGTGTGTCTCGTCTATCTCGAGGTAGTATATAGATAGATAGATAGACTGTACCCATGCATAATTACCTATATTATAATAGTTCCCATTATACGCTCATAGCAGAGCAGCCAAATAGACTATCTACAGTCTCTACAAACAAAAGTGGTGAAAAACGCTCTATATTTTCGCCTGTACGATTCTCAAAAAATTAAAAATTTCCTTTGTAATAATTATTTCATATTATATAATCGTCAAAGCCGGGATTTTTTCTCCAGTCCTCTGGACTTACTCTCCTGGCACTTAGACCAAATTGCTTCTGCACTAAAAATATATGTACATTTAAAACTGTGTCATAGTTAAAATTGTTATAATAGGTTACATTTTTTATAGAAGTCATACTAATATTTTTAAAAAAATATTTTGTACATAGTTACCTACGTTCGTTTTTGTGAGAACCTGGAATTATGTAAAGTATAATTAAACATATCATGGTTTACATTTATTCTCTATATAAAAAAAAGTAAATAGCGTTTCTTGCATCTTGAAAAGTGTCTAGTCTATTATCACATCATATTGATAGGACTGGGAGTGAGCATATTCATCTAAAATCGACACAAGACACAATCAATACAATACAGAGTAATAAGTTATGAAGTAAAGCCCTTTCCTATACACATGATAGAATTTTTTCAGTTTTAATATAGGGACAGGAACACATGCTAGGAGGGCATAGCATCGCAGGGATAGAGTCAGACAATTCCACTCGACAGTCGGTCGACAGTTCCATCACATCGTGTGGGACTAGTACAGACAGAGGGATGTACATATTGTATTATTGAAATAATAAGGACAGACATTGAGATATCCAAATATCCCTAATGAGAATTTACTATTCGTCACAGGTATGTACATGACATGAGGATAAGGACGATGACGTTGAAGATGACGACTCATGTTCAGCGTTCATGAGATTCATGACTCTCTGCTCTCGCCTCGTTCTCATACCTATACCCACTTGATTTCATCTCTCTCTCTCTCTCTCATGGAATGGAAATTACAATTACCGTGAGTCGCTAAAGTTGGATTGGAGTTGGCGTTGACGTTGTTGGGTTGAAGAGTTTGTTGCAATTCATTGTCATAAAATTATAGGACGCTGTATCAAACTGATGATTTGAGTTGGGATATTTTTTTTTTCATATTCATAATTACAATTACAAACTTGTGTCGTCATATTATCATGCATAAAGATTTATACGGAAATTATTGGAATTACAATTTTATTATTCCAAATTTCCATAATTCCATACAAATAAATACTGATACAACAGTTGTCCATTGAACGGTAAAGTTATTTCAAGTTTGTCTTTTTTTTTTCAGTCAGTGTACTCAAATCTCTCTATTGTAATTTATATTTTTTCCAAAAAAAAACTATTTCGTCATATGCGCCTTATTCATAAAAGGAACTATTAAAAGGATGAATTTTAATCTCGCTATTTTTGACATTTCTTTATTAATAATAGAAATTATGGCGCGTGTGGTTTATTAATTATTTTTAATTAACTTGCTCTGCTTATTGCTTATCAAAATTTCATTGAAATTCTCAGTATTATTGCTACTCCTATATTTTCGAATTAAATAATTCAACTTAAGAATAATTAAGTAGTGTAGATTTTATTAAGGTAATCGTTATTACACAAAGTTCGTCGGCCTTGGTCGCCCTCTAAATGTGACATCCGGCGTCTTATTTAAATACCAGAGATTTTCTGACAAAATAAAAGGTTTTTTTGTTAAATTCAGAGCAAAATAGTTTCTTAAAGGAATTTATGGTATAGTACATATTATAGTATTTTCATCCAAATATTTTCGACCGTATTAGATCCTCTACGAAACACCTCCAAACCGAACAGGTTAAATTGATCTGTTGAGTGCAAGCAAAAAAAGTTGGTTCAAAATAAATTATTATTGACGTTGTATAGTTGTATTTAAAACTTATAGGTAGGTACCTAGGTACCTAAAAGGTTACATAGCATAATTTGCACTTTTGTTCGTCAAACTTCAAAAACGACCCCGGCTGTACGAAAGACAGTCAGATACAAGACACAGATATGGATTTGGCTTTGGCTTTGGCTTTGGATTTGTTAGCTGCAGAAATTTATTACATTATCATTATATTTGCTATTTGGCTTGCTCCAATGCTTAAGCTTCCATTATTGTCTCCTGAATAGAATCTGTAATTATTTGTTTGATACTATGAGAATGCCGCGATGCCGAAGCGGATTGAATGCATCTGTTAAAGCTTCCATTAAAATGACATACTAATCAGTATATATACTGTAATACTGTTCAACATACGGATATAGTTATATATAGGCATATCGTATATATCCGCTTCGGCATTCTATACAGAAAGTAATATATAGAGGTAGAGACAGAATTCTTCCTTCCATTCTTCTTCTAGCCTCATCCCCATCCCACTGTATTGTATTGTAGAGTGCAGAGTACACAGATATTTCTATGAATAATAAAATAATACTGCATACATTCTCTGTGGATGAATAATATCGCTCTCTGTAAGTAAGCTCTGTGTGTAGTAGTGGTAGTAGTAGTAGTAGTAGTAGCTTCTCCGTGTATTTATAGTCATATTTCTAGTGACAGGTAAAAGAGGCTGAGGGCTGTGTTAATCTGTGAAACAGACATTCAGCATTGGCATGGCTTGGCTTTGAGTTTTAGGTATTTGATATTGGTATGGGTATTGGTATTGGCAGGTTGGCTTTGTCGTTGTGGGACTGACTGGGAACAGAGAAAACAGATGATAATGGGCTGAGAGGCAAGTGCAAAGCTTTTAGGTTGTTATCTAATGGGCAATATACTAATAATATAATGTGGATTCCCAACACAGATGAATCATTTCCATTGGATTACATATCAAATAAAACTGAGAGCACTATTTATTATGCTCTTTGGAAATGACAGCTCCCTTCATGCTCATCCCATCACCGTCACCATCATCGATACAATATCTCAGAGAGTGAGGCTCATATATGAAAATGTATGTTCGGGATCCTGAGACTGTGAGACTCAAACTCATGTGATATATTATTATGATGTGATCATGAGTGTGTACAGATACAAATGTATATATACATAGTACCTACCTACAGAGGACAGGCAGAGAGAGAGAGACGAGAGAGACATAGAGATGTAAGATAGTTTTAGTAAATGCATTCCAATTCCGATTCCGACTCTATTCCCATTCAAATATTCGCTACTCTCGTATTGTCTCCTCTTATCATTTCAATTCACAATCCACATGATTCATTTGCACACACACGTCGGGTAAATCCGTTCTAATTTATTCAGTCCTACTCCTCGAGTAAGTAGAGAGTCCACAACCACCACAACCACCACTACCACCACCACCATACCATACCATAGCAGCAGCATCCGCATCAGTATCAGTCTCAACATCAACACTGACACTGAGCGAGACCAGGACGGGAATTTGTTCTCTATTAATACACACGAGCACTCCTAATCTCTGTATTTACTATTTTGACTCGCTTTTGGAGTTATTACTAAGGGATATGCATATGAGTGCCAATGAAAGCATTATTTATTATTCCATTAGGTATGATTTTATTCATGTCCACCCTTTTATCTATTCATTGTCAAAATCCAAAAATATAATGTCTCCTGACTACTGATTACAGTGTTTAAAAAATATGTGAAAGAACCAAAACTATTATACTTGGCTACGTAATAAATAAATACGATTAAATTTTACCAGGAATTTCTTTTAAAATTGTGTAGTCTGGGATTTTAACTTAATTTTCAATGACTAGTAAAATATTTGAAGGAAAAACTTTGTTTTCCCTCAAAAAAATTAGGTTTTTCTAAAATTCTTCATGACATTTTTAACTAAAATTGATCTTTTTTAAAATCACAGGGGTTTTCTTAGAAACATTTCATGTTTGTATTTTCACTCGACTTAAGTGTGACTTTTTAAAGCTCCATTTCAAAAAAATGCATTTTTGTCCTAAAATGTATTTTTTAAATCCTATTTTCAATAAAATATTTTTTTTTAAATTGTTTCTCTTTTGTTTTTGGTTTGTAAAGCGAAGCTATGTTTTTTTTCCTTGAAAATATTAATGCTTTCTTGACGGGTTTTAAAAATGTGCAAAAGTGCAAGAGATATTTGATTACTTCATAGTTCATATGCTAAGAAAGCAATTAAATAATTATTATGACATTTATTGACTCAAGGAAATAGTGTATAGTATGTAACTTCCCTTGCACCTATTGCATTCCACATTTCACTGGCTCGTACACATACAACTACAATACAGCATATCAGTTATCAGGATGAATGTCTATATTTGAAAACCTATATAATAAGAAGCTACATATATTTAATAGCAGCAACGCCAACTAAATACGGTGAAATAAAATACCACACCCGTGTGCGAAATCACTAACACAAGATGAAACACTTGTGATTCCAAGAAACGAATCAATGAAATTCTTCGAAGGCTGACAAAACATTGTGATCCATCTCCATCATGAAGAAAACCTTTTTCTTGTACCTTTTTATATAACTGATTTTTTTTTCTTGGTATGAAATACAAAGAAGAAAAGTTTGAGAAATAAAAATTCCAATAATAACAATACACCGCATGCATTGAATTCTCCGGTATACGGACATTTTCCCCCCGGACACTTTCCCCCCGGACATTATCCCCCCCGGACATTTTCCCCCTAGGACATTATCCCCCCGGACATTATCCCCCCATGCAGCAACCCTGGACATTTTCCCCCCAGTCCAAAAATGAAACAGTTTAATAATACAAGAAGCTACTGGAAGACGTCCACAAAAAAGAACTCAGAAGGCGTACGTTAAGCTTCAGGAAAGGCTCAAGTGCATTTGCGTTAAGTATAGTGAAGGTTCTATGAGCGTGGATACGTTCCTTTGTAGTGTCGGGCACTCTATTAGATTTAGTTTTTTAGTACTTTTACGACAGTCCAAGATTTATTTAATAATTTTCACTTTTTAATCAATTTGTTTGAATTATTTTATAATGCACGAAAAAGTGTTTATATTTAGAGCTAATGGTGCCTTACTATTAATAATGACTTAAATAGTTGAGTTTTTCACTGTCTTATTACCTATTATCTTGTAACTAGACATTTTGTACGATGTCAGTATACACATGTACAGAATTCTTAGGCACATGGGAGATACAGTGCCGTACATATTATATATTATACAAATTTTTAAGTTTGCTAGTAACTATTAACTTTGAGGAATATTATTATTGTCTAAGGTGCTTTTTTCAATATAGTTTTCTACATTTTTGAATTTATATTTAGTGTTACTACGCATATTTTGCTTCAGGTTTAATAAATTTTAGATTAAATTGGATATGTGAGAAAAGTATTTAATGATTTATCACTTTATACTATAACAGTATGCATCGTAGCATCTTAAATACGGGTACGGGGGGAAAAGGTCCGGGGTTACTGCTTGGGGGGAAAACATCCGGGGGGATAATGTCCTAGGGGGAAAATGTCCGGGGGGGATAATGTCCGGGGGGAAAGTGTCCGGGGGGAAAATGTCCTACAACCAATTCTCCGTCCCCTTTGAGACCCTTTTGTTTTGTATGTAAATACTCAAAGAAATGTATTTTTGCAACGGTCTAAAAGTACAGTGCAGTGTTGGTATTTCTATTCCATTCCCACTCTCGCATTGGTGCTAAAGCCTTATTTATTTGTTTTGAATTTTTTTTTAAATTACACATTTGAACAGATGGGCAGTCGTTTTCTTGAAGGTACAATACATACCAAATTCAAGTGTTTTTTTTATTAATGCAAAAATTTAAATTTTATCGAAGCAAATGAACAGTTTTTTGAGCTGTTTTAGCTAAGAAACAAAGTTACTAAAGTAACGGCTCAAGATTTTGTAAAAATACTGCAATTTCTTGTTTTTGAAAATTTCAAAAAATTCAATCTAAGAAATTTTAATTTAATCTACATAATAATAAAATCCAAATCACGGTCTCCGGACTCCGGTGTCCGGTGTCCGGGGTCCGGTATCGTGTTTGGTTACCTCATCTATTTTTAACCCTTCACCTTGCAGGTTTATATGAACGTAGAATAAGGTAAAAGTAAATTGCCTGTGCATATTAGTTGTGCTACTTAAGCAAAAAATAATAATCCTTAAAATTTGCATGGCTTAAGGTTGCAATTTAATTTAACGACATTATTTTATTTTATTTGCTTAAGGATAACAGGTAATAACTAAAGAATAGTTTATGCTCCTGCGATTACTTTGTCAGGCAAGGAAAAGTTCCGTCCGCAGGACGGGCCGGGTTACTAGTGTGGATATAATATTGCTAGCCACACGATTTTTAACCATTTAAAAGAATTTTGGTAAAAAATATTTTTTTCAAAAATGAAAAATTTGTTTTTAAAAAATTCAAAATTTGATAATTACTTAAAACTTGATTTTGAAAGTTCAAGATATACTCTAATCAAATGTTTTTAAAAACATTCTATAATGAGGTTAGTACAAAATTCCATATGTCTATTTAAAAACTGTGCAAAACGTTCAATTTACACGAGCGTTTGTACACACTTTTAAAAAACTCTTAAAGCCGTAAGAAACATGTTAACACGCAGACAGTCTGTTTTACACACGATAAGATCTGCAGTTGATAATTATTGCTGCTTCCAAGACGATTATATAATGCGCTATGCCTACTTTTGTTTATCACGCTGCATGTCCTCTCCTCCACCATCCACGTATGTTTCCATTTAGAAAACAGAAAGAAACGCTCACGATATAAATCGTAGGCATGCGAAGACGAAGGAGGAGAGGAGAGAAAAAAAATGAATTAAACTAAACCAAGACCAAAATCTCCTTGTGTATGTGTATATGTATGCAATTATAAAAAATAAATTGATTATTCCCTCATACTGTTACAGTACAGAAACAGTTTGACGTTGTTGACTCAAACGGAAATACAAATTCTGTACTTACCTACTATAGTTGGCTCTATATAGCCTGTGACTATATAGCCTTAATATGTAAGGTATTTGTTATTTGTGATTGCTATATTGGAGACTGCAGAACTTCAGGGCTTCATACTTGATACCTGTGTGAGACGCTCTATTCTGTAGCACAGAGCATTTGAGAGCCTCATAGCTTCATAGGCGGATGACGGACTCTGAAACCATTTTGTACGGAGTACGGACAAACCTTATCTTCTCGCTTAAAATGATTAGTTAGACATTGTATGCCTCTTGCTGGTTTTTTTTCAGGAGCCATGTGTGTGGTAAGATGTACGCAGAATACAAAATAAAAGTTACGGAGAGGGAGAGAGAGAGAATGATAGGGGAAAAAAATTGTTTTAATCAGCGAAAAAAATCAGAAGGATAAGGTTGTTAGTTGTTGAAACGGAACTAAAATGGGATCAGAGGAGATAGTAGTAGTAGTAGTAATATACAAAGTAATATAGTAATTCTACTGCTACGTAAATGCCCTTATAACTGCCTTCCTACGTACTACGTACCTCCCTACATATTATGGCTTTAAAGACTTTTGTAGTTTACTTATATCGTCTGTGAAGAACCAAAATGACCAATATCCATTTTTAGCTAAAAGCAATATCCACTATCTACAAAAATATTGAAACATGTCTTGAAGTCATTTAAATAGAATAGTTTGCACTTTTCGAAAACATGTAAATAGAACATTTGACACTTTTCAAAAACATGTAAATAGAATATTTTACACTTTTCAAAAACATGTAAATAGAATATTTTACACTTTTCAAAAACATGTAAATAGAACATTTTACACTTTACAAAAACATGTAAATAAAACATTTTACACTTTTCAAAAACTCTTAACATTTTACGCATGTTTCTCATTTTATTTTTATGACATACGTACATAGCTCATTTTGAATGTAGCTTAAATTGGATATGGGGCATTTTGGTTCTTCACAGACGATATGTAGTTTCCCTTTATGACTACGCTGAACAAATTTGAGTTTCGTTGATAAAACGGATTATGCTCTGGCTCTGTCTGGCGCTGGTTCTGGTTCTCTACCTACGATGGCCTGTGGTTGTACTATGTTACATTCTATAGTAGTGTGCTATACAAATTCTGATACAGTAAAAGGCCCATACTGATTACAGATTATGTGCGGAGTCCTAGTGTGAGAGGGAGGCTGTATGTGTGTGTGAGCATTGCTATCCATACCTGGTCTAGATACCTATAGTTAAAGCTCTGCTCCGTAGCTACGTGTATAATTGTAGTTGTTAGGATGATAATCATAATCATATATTTATATGTAATTATTAAACAAAAAATCCTTGTGTTTACATCCTGTGAAAATCAACTGACACGTGGTTAGCTAGTAATAGCATTATTAATGCTCTGCATCGTACAAATAAAGTAAAGTCGGTCTGTACATATATTATATCTCTATACCTTATAATTTAATTATGCACTGCTGCCTCCTGCCTACTACTACTGCCTCTCTGCCTCTAGTTTGTCTCAAGTCTGTGTGTATATAGAGTCCCTATAGTATAGCACTGTGTAGTATAAAGCATGTATAAATTATGAATTATGTTCGAGGCGTGCGCTTAACACATTTCATTTTTACATGCTATTCTAAATTGTGTGCACCTCACTCAGAGTCTCAAAGTAGTTTTTAAACAGTATTTTTTTTCTCTTCAAGAAATCAGAGAAAAATTTCTATTGAATAAATCAGACAGACAAGTACGGAGTGGACGGAGAAAGAAACAATAGTGACAGGGGAAGGGAGGGAATGAGGGCCTAGATTAGTTTACAGTATAGCATGAAGGAGTATAATATGCCACAGAAATAGGCTAGGGCATCATGCGGCCTATGGAAAAATGGAAATGGAAGTCAGTCGTAGTAGTAATCTTAGGAGATGTAGAGCCAAACTGTGAGGGAATGTAATTCATATGATATGTATGCGCCTACCTACAAAAATGCTTTTCTATTTCCACTCACATCTCCCATCTAATCATATGTATATTATGTCCTACTGTACATCCCAAGACTCCTCCATAGCATCTCTACTAATAATTTTACAAATGTTAAATAAATCATGTAAAATGTAAATTGTAAATTGTGCTTATCAGAATTTCTGATGCCTAAAACGTTAAACAAAAAAAAAGCGAGAATAAGAATGAGAGAGAGAGAGAGAGAGAAATAGACAGAAAGAACCTGAGAAGAAGACCAAGAACAAAAATGCGAGTGTTAAGGAAAAGACGAAGGAGAGAAGACGAAGAAGACGGAGACGAGTGAGACTTTCTAAATTCGGTCTTGAGTTTACCAAGCATAGCATAAATAATGAAGATGCGGTAAACTTTCATTTGTACTCCATGAAGAGTCCATGCCAAAAAGTTGATTAAATTTAGTCTTGTCTATGTTGTATGTATAGAGCTTGTAGTTTGTAGTTTTGAGAGAAGACAATCAGTCACATGAGAGTTCATCCATTATTTAGTTTACTTTATAGCTTGTACATTCCGCACTCACTCACTTTGTGACTAGTCATAATATATAGCTACTACTTACTACATACATTTATTCATGCATACCACACTCGCACATATCGTGTATAGTATGGTAATGGTAATGGTCACCCTATACTGTGTACTCACGGTACGAAGATCCACCGTGTGTTTTGTAAATATCAACAGGACATGCAAGAAGTACACACACACACACATGTTTGAAATATTTTCAATTTGACTCACCTACCCTCGTACAAGGTAGTTAGGTAGGTAGGTACATATAGCAGTACCTATGTGCACAATAATAGCCACACATTTTTGCCCATGCTACATTTAAAATGCATGGGTTCTATTTACGTACTGAAAACCAAGACGAGAGCGAGAAGCCAGGACCAACACCAACACCAATCCCAAACCCAATCCCAACCCAAGTTACCTGTGACCAGAAACAGAGACTGACAGACTGACTACGAGGAGAGAGAAGTGTGAGGCTGTGAAATCGTGGATGTAATGTGCGGGAGTTCATTCATAGAAATAATAAATTTTAGATATATACTATATAACAGAGACCAGAGCCAGCGCCAGCACCAGAGCATGTTCATCAGCTCAAGTTCCGTCCGTCTCATCCTCTCCTCCTCTCCCCATCTCCTTCATGTTTATGTTGAGAGGAGAATAGACAAAAGACTTCAACTCATGTTACAAAAATCTTTCCTTGGAATGTGTGGTAATGCCCACGTAATTGTCTATAAACTAATGTTATGACTCTCGGGAAGCGTCCACGACACTCTCCAACTTCACCGTAGATAGAATATGTGTATGGAGTACCCATAGCAACTCACTAGTCAGTCGTCAGCATCGCGAGAAACCTAATAAGCAAGCCCAAAACCAAAAGGAAAACCAACGCATAATGATATATAGCACCGTCCACCATCGCCATCACCATCATCATCATCATTATTAGTAGGGTCTATTACTATTATTATTGTTATTACGACTGATTGACTGACTGACTTGTGTGCTAAAAGCTTAAAGACACATATTTTATGGTTCATCTGCATAGGCGCTCACATTGCAGACGACGACGTGCTATTCGGTCTTCGTCTCGGCATCTCGTCCCGACTCGAACTCGTATTTTGCAACAAATATTTTAGCCCCTGACGATGAGATGACGATGTCGCTGACGCGGAAGATGAGTGTGTACAAAACATATATATACAGTGGATTATCAACAAAAAGACATGGTGATGGTGGTACATATTTTGCTCCTTTATGTACGCTTGAGTTTTGAATCTTGAAAGTCTTGAAGTTTTTAGTCTGATAATATCGTTCCCGTTACAGCTTCTTTTTTTAGTTGAGAGATGAGATGCGGATAGGAAAGTCTCGTCCACATGTAGAGTAGTGCATGGAGTATAGGTATACGTGATGGGACGGTATGTATATGTGGACGTGGACGTGGATGGGATCTATAGGAGTAGGCCTGCTATGGTGATGGCTATGGCAATAATGGTAATGGTATGTCCTCTCATATTAAATGATATATGGGAATGTGAGTGAGTACACATGGTACGGTGAAATAGTGAAATAGTTTCTGCTGCTCTTCTTGCTGTTGTTCCACTGTGAACGTGAACGAAGGCTGAGACTGGGACTCAGCCTGAGTCTCTATGTGTATGTGTGTGAGAGAGAGAGAGAGAGAGAGAGAGAGAGATGCAGTTGAACGTTGTTTTTGAACGAGGGTAAAGTGAATAGGTAAGTGGGAAGACAGCTGAGAGATTTTTGAGGTCAAGGACCGTATTGTTCCACTGCTAAGTCATAAGTGGGTTGGGTACCGGAACTCATGAATGAAAGAAGGTGGTGGAATGTCTGTAAGAGATTTTATGTGCCCGTGGCTTGGCCCAAGCTTTACCTTCAGCTTGGGTTTTTTTTTCTTGCTACCTCATCCTCATCCTCGTAGTCTTGTACTAGTATGGAGTATAGGTAGGTAGTCTGTATACCTGTATATCCACGAAGAAGTTATATATGAGTACTGGTACTGGTACTGGTCTTCTCTCTGATCGCATCTCATCTCAATTCTCTCTCACTAATACCAGACGAGAATGTATGTGTCCCAACTGATATAGTGCTGTCGTAGTAGTATGTTGTATGTAAAATAATATGTTTGTAGCTTGTACTGCTTGTGTACTTCTTGTACTCCTTGTACTTGTGCCTCATACATCTCATAGCTCATCTTGAACTTTTTTTTTTTCGCTGTGTCCCTACTCCCCATTTTCATCATTAGCTTTTACCTGTGCGGATACTTCATACGTTCATCTTTCATACTTGGACGTCCACTTGGACTTGGCTCCTCTTGCCAATATCTGCATGTCGTCTGCATTGCAATGAATTGCACTACAATGCATCTCTCTCCTCAACATTCTTAGACTCGACAGATACAACAAACATCCATCCATCCATTCCATAGTGGTCTTCGTAACAGAACACAGAGTGATATGTCTATCCCGCACCATGGCCGACACCGGCACCGGCACCAGCACCGACATCGGCTTGACTGCATACAAGAAGAAATAACAAGGAAGACTGTGTAAGAGTTATGGTTATGATCATCTACTTCTTGAGTCTTGAGCATGGCATGCATCTCCAATCTACATCCACGTCCACATTCTTCATCTTCTTGGTCTTCTTCTTCTTACCCTTATTTTCACATTCATTCTCAGACTCGTCTTCGTCTCGAATTCTTTTTCTGTCGGCGGCGTCAAACCGTATCGTCTCGTATCGTCGTAATCGTAATCCTCAGTGCTCTACATCCATGTGAACAATAATGCAAAGTATTATAATCTTGGTTAACATTAACATTCTTAAATCTTTTACACTTTACACCCTCCACAGTCTTGCTCTCACATTGCAAATTCCAATCTTCACTTACTCGTGTAATCCTTCAAAAAAAAACAGATGGGGATGAGACAGGTACAGAGGGAAACAAGACTTACAGTTCACTAAACTACACTAGGTACACTACACTACTACTACTACTACACAACGTCAGCAAGACAATAATAATAACAATAGAAATATATAATGATGTCCCTATGGACTATGGAGTGTACCAACTGCCACCAAGAAGGCGACCACGACCACTACCACCACCACCACCACCACCCTGTTTTAAATTTAAAATTAAATATTTTAAATTTTGCAGTAATAATAATCATAATCATAACTGCAGGGACAGGTAAATGTGGCTCTATACTCTATGTACAGTGTCATATATTTACCTTACTAGTTAGTATGTACCTATAATGTTATATGCTATGAACTATTTATTGATGTTTCTGACGTGGCTCAGATTTTAGTTTTGGATCTCTGCTAATAGCTAGGCTGTCGCTGACTTGGTCGTTTTCGTTGTCGTTATGTACTCTCTCTCTCAGATATTTGTTTAGATTTGCATTGTTGCACTGTATTTGTAAATGACATGGCATATATGCCTATATATTTCATATTTTCTAGTCCGAATGATGTGAGCGTTAAATGTTGGTTAAATTTCATTAGGGAAGATCCTCTTCCCATTCAGTCACTATATATGTGTGAACGGCCAACTGACTGACGACGGTGGTGGAGACTTATTTGTAGATTGTCCTGTCTCAGGATGGGACTGGGACACAGACGGGATTGCATTTTTATGTTTCTGTATATGGTTGTCATTAAATTGTAATGATTACGATTTAAAAAAGCAAACTTGGTTTGGAATGTCTTGTCCTCCTCGATTCTGCATAGAGATTGTAGGAATATTGACACCCGGAAGATGCCCACTGATCACATCCAAGAAGGGCTTTGTTTTCTAGTTAAAAAATAACGCATATTATTATGTCCAAGTCAAAAAGAAGCATCCGTTTGTAACTGTTATCAGCAGTTATTTCCAATTTGTCCATTATTTTTTTACTTTAAGAAATTTTGTTTCCGGGTATAAATTTTCCAGGTGTCAATAATCTGCTTACCGCCACCGCCGTCCCCCGTCCGCCTCATCCTCCTGAATTTGTATATGGCATTGACTGCATCTGTTGAGCTTGTAGATTGAACATACATTTTGCACAGATAAAGTTTTTTTCATCTTCATAAATTAATCATCAAGAGACGCATAATATTTCACAAATATTATTAGAATAAATAATAAACATAAAAATACAGCAAAAAAAAGTGAATGCTTTAAATTAAATTTAAAATTTAAGCAAATTGTGTATATTTGTAGTCAGGAAAATTCAGAGTTTTTTCCTTTTTTCCTTATAAAAATTAGAAAAGCTTTACTGATATTCTAGCTCGTCTCCGTCTATAGTTCTCTAGAGTTCCGCTGCGTTTGGTTGGATCTTCTTTATGTAGCTTATAGTCCATTGATTGAAGTCTGATTAATATATGGAAGAAACTATAATGTTATTTATTATTGGATTACATGGAGGTACTACCTGTATAACACCTACTTAATCCATTTTTGTACAAATATGGGATGAATGAAAACTTTTTTCTTGAAAGGATTTTAATGAGAATATGAATATATAACATGCTTCTTACAATGTGTGTATAAAACTTGCATGCTGTGACTATAACTACATCTATTTAAAAAAAATACAAATCCTATATACTTATATCTATACGTTAGACAGTTGAGTAAATTCTAAAGGGAAATTAGGTTAAATACTGTTACCTGCCTTTGACTTGACTAAAAGTCAACAAACATATACATTCCTTATTCATAATCAAAAATTAAAATCAACCTGCCATCGCAATGTCATCGTCATCGTAATAAGCATGCCAGTATCCAGGCCCATACATATCAACAAACAAGGTAAGATTTATTCATTATTTTTGTTTTTCAATATTTAAGGGGCTACGCAGTGAGGAGTCTACATTATTATTATTGACATATTTTGGTATTGCAAGTGAGGAATGATATATTTTTCTTTGCTTTGCTTGGCTTATTTACTACTATTTACTATATACTCACTAACTCACTCCACATACTGTAAGAAAGTCAAATTTTAATATGCGTAGGTAGGATATACAAAGGAGACGATAGCGTAAGACGGGAACGACCATATAAAGGGAATTTCATCAATATTATTATAAGGTTTAAAAATGTGAAATATGAATTTTATTTTTAGATTGCCTATAGTCCTATAGTTTAGTATTTTTTCTTACAGAAGTATAATCCCATAATCTTTATAGAAGGAAATGTAATTTAGAATAAAAATTTACTTCATCTGCAGTCCACACAAAATGAAAGTATTACAAATAAATACAAGTAAATTTTCTATTTTTAGTCTCCCCATTCCTTTTTCCTTGTCTTGTTTGCAATGCAAATCCCATAAGGATTTGAATTTAAAATACCAACTACTACTTTACAAAAATAGATTTAGGATTTAAATGTAAACTTGAATTAAAATATAACACAAAACATTAGGTAAAGAAAGTTCCATCAGGAAGGATTTTTATTTGTGTGTGGATCTCTGCCTCATTTTTCTCCAAATTCAAAAGATTTAGGATTTTATATTTGAATGTCTTTACTCTGTACCTGTAGTTGATGTTGCTAATGTTGCTTCGTAGAAAATGCTCGAAATTGTCTCTATTTCTTTTTGCATTGAATTATTGCAGAAAATATTTAAGGTATACGCTACTGTGGCAGTAGTAGGAGCCTAATAGAAACTACTCCGCTGTCGACTGTCTACTACTGTGTATATAATATGTGTGCACAACGACTTGAGTGCTATACGCAGTGTTGTGCGACTCTCTGAGACGGACGGACGACGGACGGACGGACGGATGGATGGTCGGACTGCGATGGAATTTGTTAAAGTTAATGCTAAAAACTCTCTATGTAAGTAACGTTAAAGTTGACGAAAACGTAGACGTAAACGTTGGACGTGCTGGTATTAGGGGGAAATGGGCAAAGCTTATAATCTCATTTAAAAAAGCTTACTGGGGTTCTTTGAGAACGACAGAGATGAATTGTGCTGTTATTTTTTTTTCTTAGAAATTAATGTGGGTTTCAGTGTGATTTGAGTGTGGTTGGGTTTCTGTGACTATTTTGTATTGCATCCACATACCTACATATATCCTTGTCCGTTGTAGATATAGGTATAGGTATAGGTATGGGGAATGTCAGGTAAAAGCTTTAGAAGGTTTCCAGAGTTTGCTTAATACTAATAGATGTACCTACATGCCTCTGCCTCTATAGCCCGACTTTACTCCTTCCATATCCCTGTTGAGGTTAAACGTGAGTTCTTTTCTAATGCTAAATGCATACACCACCTATCTCCCAATCTCTAGTTATTTAAACAAGTCTACTAAAGTACGAAAACGATAAGAGGTAAAATGTATATAGTAAACAACTGTGAGCTAATCGTAAGTCTTACATTCATGCCTACCTTTTCAAAAAACTTACGCTTAGATAGGTCTCTCTCTATCTCTCTCCACGACCAAAACGAAAGGCATATACCATGTAATATTTTATCATTGAGGAAACAATACATGCCAATTCCTATTTTTTTAAATTAACAAAACTGAGCACACCTATTTCGGCAATGAATACAATTATTACATTATATTATACATGCACAGTTAAAACATATTATGTCGTTTGAGTGGTTTTAATCCATATTCTAAAATATAGGCATATAGAACATTTTGAAATTTCTTAAAAAATCTTAGAATACCAAGTTTTCAAAAGCACGGTTACTAAATAATTAATCGTTTAAAAAATATAAAAATAGAACATTTTGAACCTTGTCAAAAATACCCGCAATTATAAAATTCTCTTTAAAAAAATGTGATTAGTACATTTTTTTTCCTTTTAAAATATAATTAGGTATTTCATGTTTATCTTCAGATGCTACAAAACATTTTGGTTTCATTTTTGTTTTTCTTCACATTCAACTTTTTGCATCTTCCAAAAATACCAATTCCATTCCACTTGGCTCCTATTGCATCCTCGCCCACAGTATAGAACAGAGAATTGTCAGAGACGACACAAGCTTAAATAATATCTTTTTAACTATATTATTTTCCATTTGGCTCTGCTGGTGAGAGTGAGAGAGATTTGAACTTGGGGAGATGAGGACAAGGGAAATGTGTAGCTAATGCTGAGCCCATATCAAACTCTAATCTGGTTGTATCTGTGGAAAATGTGGTTGTTGTTTGCATCTGTGAGCTGATCGAGTGGAGGAGAAGTAGACAAGACGTAAAGTATTTAAGTCCAAGTAGTTAAGGAAACAAGTCAAAGTCGTCCGTCCTATTCGTATTCCTCGTCGCATGTCCATATACTCTGTACCCATATACCCACATATAGACTATATAGACAGGCACACTCTCACACACAGTCTATATAGTCAGACAGTCTCGAGCCTATACACATTATAATATAGTCACAGAACTTATGTGTACTTTTTTTTCTAGTTAAGTTGACTCTCTTTTTATCAAAGCCTGGCACTGGCACTGGTACTGGCTGCCTGGCCTGAAAGTATAAGGAAGAGCTTTATATTCTCCTTCTTTCTGTCTTTCATTCAGACCGGATTCGCGACCTTGCCAATGTCATTCCATTTCTTAGAGTGAGAGAGAGAGAGAGAGAGAGAGAGAGAGAGGCAGAGAGAGACAGAGATTTAAGGGGAGAAAAAAAGGAACAACTCCTCCACCATCATCAACATTGCCCAATCCAAATCCAAAAGTCCAAGTGACTCTTCTCTTTCCACTGATATCTCTTTCTCTCTCTCTCCCTCTCACACATTCTCATCACTCTATCTGTATCCTGTATATCTTTTCTCCATTTCCACTCTGTACTCTATTCTCCTAACTCCTATTATATCCCCCTTTCTACTTGGTTTAAGCTTTGGTTTCGGTATTTATCAACAACAACAACAAAAAAAGCGTCAGATGAAAAAGAAAAAGAACAAGTAGAAAAAAAACAGAAGAAGAAGAAAAAAAACATTACTAAAAGACAGAAAAGACAAAAAGAAGAAGCTCTAAAGCTTTCCACCTACTTTCATAATTATCGCATTAGAGACGTGTCACCAAGAGACAGAGAGAGACCAAAACCAATTCCAATTCCAATCCTATAACAAAACAGCTAACTAATAACCAAGACCCATGAGCCATTAGCCTTCCCTCGACCCTCGGTGTATCGCTTTGTGTGTGTGTGTGTGTGTGTGTGTGTGTGTGTGTGTGTGTGTGTGTGTGTGTGTGTGTGTGTGTGTGTGTGTGTGTGTGTGTGTGTGTGTGTGTGTGTGTGTGTGTGTCTGTCTGTCTCTTCTCGTAACTTGTTACTTGTATTTCTTGATCGTTTGACGTTTATCGGTTTATGCTTTACCTTCCTACTAATTCAACTAATTCAACTAATTCTTTCTTTTTTTTTTAAATAAAAGCTTAACTTTAAACACTAAAACTTTAACATTAATTTATCCACTGCTTTTTTGTGTGTATTGTTTCATTTTATTTGGTGGTGGAATGCTTGGACAGAGTCGAAGCTTACACTTCCACTTATTGTTAGCTAGGTAGGTACTTATTCTGGGCTTTTTTCAACGGGGAGAGAAACAGATCAGCTGTAGTGTACACATAATAGCAGGCTAAATTCGGGATGGGCTTGACAAGAATGAGTTTGAATTTGTTTTTTAATTAAATGTATCGGTATAGTAATAAAAGGGTGCATTTGATTTTTTGTTGTTGTTGTTGACGTGATTGGCACACGAATGACTTGCTGATATGGTATAGAATAGAAACTGAGGGCGAGAATAGGAATAGGAATAAGGCAAATTCTGATAGAGATGGTGGAATTGATAAAGCCTAAGCATGTATAATAATCTGGTCATCTAGTGCTGACGACGATATATAGACGAATTTATTTGGAATGCTGAGTTTGTGTATTAATGATAATGATAGTAGCTGATGTTGTTACTGTCCATTACATTATTTCATGCTCATTGTCATTATACTTGAGTTCTCACTCCCAGTGAGTTCTTGAGTAGTGAATGACTCTGAGGCTGTATGTATGTATGTGTGGTTCTGTGTGTGTGTGTATGTGTGTAAACAATAAAATTATATTCAAAGTGATGTGACAGCCACAAAAGAAATAATAAATGAAGCGCATGAATCTGTACAGGTTATATGAGTTCCATTCATTAATCTTAAGTAGTTCTTTTTCTGAAGCTGTCAATTGAGCTCTCTGTCTTTTCTTTCCTCTATAACGCCAACCTTCATCTCTTCGTCGTCGTCGTCGTCTTCATCTTCGTCTTTTGGACTTGTGTTCTGTGAGCTTAGCAAATGAGGTATTATAATGTATATAATAAAATGTAATATTTGGCAAATACATACTAGAAATCTACCTACACATACAGATATTTTATTTATGCATTACTTACGGAACGCTAAAATTCCTGTTCCTAGATAATAATATAGTGTAATTATGAATTATTTCCCAAGCAATTTAATTAGATGTTCTATTATCTATATCTATATAATTTGTACATTTCAATTTATAATTTCAAGAAGTCTCAAGAATTCTTGCAACTTCAAGGAAATCTTCTTTCATATATAGAATATATTTTTTTTTTTTGAAATGACATGTAATTCCATGATGTATGATTAGTGTCACCCTTTGTCATTTTAATATTTTAATTTGAATCTTTTGAAAACTACTCTTGGATTTGGAATGAGACTCCTCTCACAACAACAACAACAATGGCAACACAACAGTAATAAAAATATAATAATTTTAATTAATATGTAATATTAATAAGTTGAGAGTATAATTTAATTAGTGAGAGCTATACAGCTTATAAGAAGGGACACTTCAATTTTCGGCATAAAGCCCATAATACTGTATGGGAGGATATAGACATATTATATGCTCTATACCATATCGTCAGTGAAGAACCAAAATGGCCCATATCCAGTTTTAGCTAAAAACAATATCAACTATCTACAAAAATATTTAAATATGCCTTGGTCTTGAAAGCGTTTAAATAGAACATTTTGCACGTTTCATAAACATGTAAATCGGACATCTTGCAATTTTCAAAAACATGTAAATCGGACATTTTGCACTTTTCAAAAACATGTAAATCGGACATTTTGCACTTTTCAAAAACATGGAATTATTAAAACATTTTGCACCTTTTTAAAAACATGTAAATAGAACATTTTACGATTTTCAAAAACTACTAATTAACACATGATGCATGTTTCTCATTTTGTATTTATTACATAGCTCATTTGGATTGTAGCTTAAATTGGATAATGGTCATTTTGGTTCTTCACAGACGATATACTACTCTCAAGATCAAGAGACACACAATAAATTGGAAAATAAATTCAAACAAAAAATATAATAATGTAACTTATGTGTTTACTTTAATAGATTACCTTCAACTCTTTTTTCTGATTCTAATACAATGCTGTCCTCTAGTTAGTAGCCAGTCGCATTCTCATACTACACGGCTCATCTGGCACACTGCGTTCACTGGTCCTGGTCCTGGTCCTGTTCCTGGGAAATAAAAAGCGGAAAAAAACGTGGAGTTAAGATAGAGTACAGACAGACAGAGAGAGAGATGAACAAATTAACAAATAAAACAATTTGCATAAACATGTAAAGTTAATCAAAGGAATTTAAAAAAATTAAAGTCAAGTGTATGTACAAGGTATAAATGAGCACATTTGCGATTTTTTTAAACCTTTTTGTTTTAATACTATGTATCCCTGTCACTCGTTCACATTCGATTACATTGAAGATAGACGATGATGATGAGGATGATTATGAGGATGAGTATTATTGACTTGGACTCGAACATGGACAGGGACAGACAGGGATTTGACTATTGACTATACGAAAAAATACACATTCTGTGGCTGTGTAGAGAGAGATGCACGTAGGTAGGTAGGTACATTCCTATGAGACAAAAGTGCAATAAGAAGATGTAAAAAAACAACTACGCTGATTACGTACCTATGTTGGATTTCCAGTTAAATTTTTAGCGATACGATATAATTACCTACATAAATTCTTTCCCAAAGTGATGTGACTCCCAAGATGTATGTGTTATGTAATGTGGACTGACGCTCAGGAATCCTGCATCGATGATCGGCATCCGGAGACTGACACTGACACCGGCTACATTCCTGAGGGCTGAATCACACAGTATCAGTGTTTGAATTCAATTTAATTACCAATCAGAATGTACCTAGTTACGGTGTCGGTGTGAAGTGAATTTTGGCACGAAAAATATAATAACTTCCCTTTTGATTGCCTACTATACTTATTACATGCACATTTCTAGTTTTAGTGCTACCTACATGGTGGTATGTATTTAGGATGGCGATTTGCGAGTAGATTGGTGGGTAGGTACCTTACGCCTTACATTAACATGTACTGTCTGTCAGATGATTTAATACAGAGCCCCTCTTCTTGTTCTATCTTCTATCACGATATAAGGTAATGACACTGGTCGGTGGGTCGCGTACACTCTCGTCTGATTCTGATTTTGACGTCGGATTTTGTATGTGTGGATGAGAGGAGACACGAGACTTGTGTGCAAGTTAAAATTACATGAATATTACATAAAATCATTCTTCCCCTCTCCATCATTCCATAATATAATAACATATTATGTATTATTTTAAACAAGTTAGGGACCCATTAAGATAAACGTAATATCTGTATTTATGAGCATGCACACACACACACATATGCTGGCCTGTCAAAATTAACTATTTATCAGTAACATATTAATCTGAACATGAGGCCCCATGTTGTATGGGGTGATGCCAAATGGACGAAATGAAATGAATTATTATGATTATCATTTTCCTGTCAAAATGAAAATATTATTTTTTTTCCTGTCAAAATCGACAAAATCAAAACAACAACGCGCAAAGGGCTCATTTTCCTAGGTAGAGGAGGTGGTGGTAGACAGGTACACACATTCCTGTAGTCATTCTGAGCGTAAATTGATTTTCAAAAACTTATATATGAAAATTTAATTAGACCCATCCAAGATAATATGTACTGCATGATGGACACAAAAGTCATATTACAACTTGTTTAGCACGTAAACCAGTGTAAATACATTTCTGATTGTCTCTCAAAGACTTATCTGTAATAATTTTTGATGTTTCGGTAAATGAAAAAAAAAAATCCGTTACATGATCACTCGTACACTTTCATGTGATTTGAAAATTATTATGTAGGTAAGTACCTTCCGAAAAATACTTAATGGCATCGCATAGCTACTCCCCAACATGTAATTTGACCAAGTTGCTTTATTTTTTTTGAAGGTGCCAAAACAAAATGCCTTACTTGCGTATATTATATTTTACCTTAGAAAGCTTACAGAGAAGCGGTACAGAATACATTTTGTATGCTTTAAAAAATTTCTTAAATGAGCGCGTAGATATTAATGAGCAAAGTATTAACATTATCATCTTGTCAGCGTCTTTACAGCTTTTACAGACAGGTATGTACATGACACAGTAATACTCATTAATGAATTGGACTTTTTAAGAATAATATTATGATAAGAAATAAACAAAATATATGATGACTGGTACTGGTACTGGTGTGAGAACAAGAGAATGAGAACGTGATTAAATTGAATAGTTGATATAAATAATGAAATAGTCATAAAGCCAAAAATTTATTTATAAAATGTTTATATACTTATTTATTTTAGTCGCTCATTCTTGGAATTGTATACCAATTAGAATGCGTATGTATAGAATTAAAGAAATGACATGAAATTAGAGGCAGCAGACCAAACTTATCTTTCCTTATAGAATTCCTTACTCATAGAATAATAGCACATACTAAATTAGAAAATATTTTACAATTTATCAAAAATGTTATACGAGCGCTCCATTTGAAAGGTAAACGTTCCCCGTTCCCTGTACGACGTATATGTACATACATGAAATAATTAGATGACCCATTACAAAATTGTCATCTTCGCAATGACAACCACAAAAATTCGAGTCTTCATTTCTTAATGTACCTGTAGGTAGGTATTTCACTTTGGGAAATTGTGAGGCGTAAGGCTGGACGTCCACGAGATTACAGAGAGAGAGAGACAGACAGACGCTCAACATTCCAGTGGCTTCAAAAATTTAAATCTAAATCGGAATATAATATTATATTTTTAGTTTTATTTTTGTTGTAGTATCAAATCCTAAATAGTTTCGAGAAAAAAAAAGTCTATGTATAATTATATATAGGTATATTTAAAGAGAAACTTGGGGAGGGATCATCATGTTTTTCGTGCAGGGAAAGACATGAACTGCTTGTTTCCATGCTCTATTTATTGAAATAAATGGAAGCACGGACGGATGGCTGAATGAATGATGAAGAAGAAGAAGACGAAGAAGAGAAGGAAGGAGAAGGAGCCAAATCCAAATTCCAACTTTATGCATATAGGTAGTGAGTGGTAGTGGTAGGTAGTAGGTCCCCATTTAGAGTGTGATGAGATAAATGTAATGTGTCTGACTGTGTGTGCGTGCTCTTGTAGTTGTAGTTGTAGCTGTGTGTACTGTATGAATACTCACACTGCTGCTAAGTATTCACTTCCATCTACCATCTCCACCTGAGCATTGTTACACTTACATGTTATTATTATTATTATTATTATGTGGATTATGGCGTGCATGCAGATGCTGGATTAAATTAAATTAAATCAAGCCATATTAGATTACACTCTTCCCTACCCATTATCATACCAAGACCAATAGCTTCGTGCTTAATTAATTAATAAATAGTGTCTATTAAAATGGCAAATGACCCCACACTTTGGCGAGGTTGGGACTTTGGGAGTGGAGAGTGGTGTTGTTATTAGCAGTGATGGTCCATCCTCCTCCCTACTCCACACCACACGTCCCTATGCCTATATAATCAAATTCATACATGTACATGCATCTGAATGCATAGGTTAGGTAGGTAGGAATGGGTTCCCCCCAATAATAAAATATAATATTAGCAATATTGCTAGCAATGTATTTGCATAAATCTCAGCCCCTGTAGTTACCGACTTTTTTTTAATTGAATAATTTTTGTGAGACTAAACTCGTTTTCAAATCTAAATCCTAATGTTTAAAAATAATAACAATCTTTTAGCTTTACCCATACCCGTTTATTAGACGGACGAGATCGGCTGGATTTGGACGAGGATTTGGATGAGGATTTGGATTTGGACTTGGACTTGTCAATGACACCACAATTACAATCACGATGAAACACAATACTGGGAAGGTATTATAGATCAGGTCTAGGTGAAAATGACTGTGGTGTGAACTAAATGATAGGAATCAAGCGAGAGAGAGAGAGAGAGAGAGAGAGAGATAGCGAGGTAAAGAAGAAGAAGATGAAGAAGGCACGTTACAATTATGTGGCTGTGGCTTGAACAATAACAAAAAATGTTCATGTATGATTATTGAATAAATGACCCCAATTTTAGGTGTGTAGGAAAACCAAAGTACAAAGTACGTAAAAACTGCAACAAAAGTCTAGCATCCCATTACCAGGACTCACAGTCCTGAGTACCATTCTAGTCTAGAACGTAGCGCATACCAGAGAGATACCATACCATACCAATCCAATGCTAAAAAATCCTCAGACTGGGTCTTATGAATACAAATATACAAATACACGAATATCTGTAGAAATACAAATCCACAGGCCAACACACACACTCACATCCCATCCATAATATCCAAGTCCAATCCACACAGCTACAGACTAATAAGTGAGTCAGTCAGTGAACTGCAGAGATGAAACCAACTGAAACTAGCCAAGCTGAACGCACTGATAGATTATAGGAGAACAAGAAGACAGACACAAGACAGACAGAGACCAAACCACCAAACCATGAGCCATGCCATGACCATGAGCAGCACGGAAATCATTCAAATCCAAGATGCCAATACTCCAAGTCCAAGTCGAATTCCAAGTTACCAACAAAGTCATTGAAGAGCAGACGAAGATGATGAGGGAAGAAGCCATAGTGCCAGTGCCAAAGACCGGGCAGAGAAGATGAAGAGAGCGTCCACAGTTGAGGCATACGAAGACCCTGTATCTCCACTAACGTACACATAATCCTCACTGTATTTTTTAACTAAAAACCAGAACATCCAGAACCTTTATCACACTCAAAAATTTGGGCAAACTTGAAACTTTAAAGAGCAAAAAATAAATAGCTCCTAATGGCAATGTTCGTCACTGTGGACACTATAGAATGATAGAAAGATGACGAGGGCTGAATCCAAAGGCTCAAAATCTAAAGCCCAAGTCAGAGACACAAGACGCAAGGAGGAAAAAGACGGATGCTATTGTTTTGTAGGCAGTTGGTGTTCCTGTTCTTACGTACCTACCCCTCTTTTGATTTCACATTTTTGAGCTCTATCTATATCCTGGCCACAGCACACAGTCCATTTCGCTCATCTTTAAATCGACTACAATTATTAAAGAACGTGCTCTCAACGTCCCACATACAGGCTCCAAATATCAGCAAATCAGGGAAATACAGAGCTACAATACTAAACTATGCTTTGTCGAATATGCTACAGATAACAGTAGACAGTAGTGAATATGTATACCTACTGTAAGATGGAAGGATGGAGGTGATTTAAATTTTATTTTTTAAATTGCTCTGTGAATTAATTTAATTGCATAAACGTAATTTTAAAATTAGAATCCCTATGCCCCTTATACTTCCTATATGGTCAACTTATAAGGTAACTTTGAAAGTAGCAACATACGTATGGTATACCCTATAGGTGGAAAGTGCACACAAAAATTCCTTTTGAATATTATTGACTGTGGCTGTACTGTCAAGATGGAATTAGACTAAAGCTTATTGTTTTTCCTCATTTTCTATACTGTAATAGCCACGCAGTTACTTTCACACCTCACTCACAGCGGACAGGCATGGGAGAATTAGGAGAGACGCTCTTTATGGATCAGAAAGATCAACTATTGAGGAGTCACATGATATATATGTTTCTATATAAAGCGTTATAATGTAAAAATGGACTATCATCAACATCAACATCAACTACTAACACATATCTGACTGAGTGAGGAGCAAAAATTGAACACATTTATTTGCTGTTGAATCCTTTTGAGTTTTGAATGGTGCTCATATCATTTGGCAGTGTGTCGCATTTAATCATACTAGAATACAAAAAAAAAATTTGAAGCGGACGTCCAAGGTCCAAGTCCCCATTCGAATTTGAATTCGACACACACACACAACAACAGAAGAAGAACTTTCCTATTAAAACAACTTGTTCCCTGCGCTCCTCGTTAGTTGTTCACTCTCTTTCTTTTAGCTATATTAGGGTAACCGGAATGAAATGGTTTCATAATAATCTAGGTAAATAATCTAATCCGGATCTGTATCGTCATTCGTACTACTCGCACAAGATCTCTTCTTCATCTTCTTCATCATCAGTAGTGTGTATTTGCAATGGGAATTATTGTATTTGTTTGTGTTCATTCTCTTATTATGTTTCGGCTTCAACTGTTGGGCAGACGTCAGCCTTGTTGTTGTATGTATATATTATATTGATGGTTAGCCGTAGCCGTAGCCGTAGCCGTGGCCGTGGCCGTGTCGTGTCGTGTGTGTGATGGTTTTCTTTGGGTTTGGTTCTTGGATCATCTTCCACGCAGAGCTGAGTGAGTGTGTGTTGAGTCGTGGAGTGTGAGTATACCTACATATCATATTTCTCCACACTTCACAATAAATTGTATTCCGGTTCAACTTCAACTTCAATTCAAATTCAAATTCAGCCATCAATATCAAAGCCAGAGCCAAAAAGTGAGTGGAGAGAAAAGTGGGAGAAGGCTTTTTGTATGTAGGTAGGTACCTACCTACGACGGATGATGATGACGACGACGACGAGAACGACGACGACGAAGGGAGCAACGCAACGACCAACTAATCATCATCATGATAATGTATGCATATTATAATTATTACTCTGAGACTCTCATAAAATGTCGGCATCGCGGGCTCATTGATACTCAAGATATCTCAATGTAGTTTATTGTAATTTTTTTCCTTGCCCCTCATTAGTAAACAGTTACATGTGGTGTATCCACAGTTTTTTCTCCCTCTGGTATCTTACGATTAGCTTCAATTAATTCCAGTAGTTCAGCATTTTTACTCACCTTCATTTCATATAAGTTTCATGAGCCTCCATAAAATACTCTGGTAAAGAAGAAGAGAGCTTCCAATCTCCACACAGACAGTCTATAGTCAGTCAGAGAGGCGAGATAATAATTTAGAGAACACAGTGGTAAAAGGCAACTATTAACTTGGAGCGGCGTACGGAGGAGAGGACGGTGTGGCTTGTTTTGTGGATAAATGAGATAGTATAATTATCATGTGTACTTCAAATACCAATACCAATCGCCATACTAAAATCCACACACAACATCTGCTCTCATCATCGTCAGTCAGCCAGTGCCAGTGTCAGAGCCAGTCCCATCCCAAGACGAGTACTTTTATACTTTTACATACAACAACAAGGAAATAATTCAACGGCACAAGTAAAAGAGTGCGAGAGAGGGACGAGCTGACGAGCGAACGCCAACGTGTTCCTCAAGCTCCTTACTATGTATTTAGTCTGTATATATTTCCCATTTGATTTTGATTTGACTCAGACGGCACGTTCACTTCTCTTTATTTGTCTATATCAGCTGCATAATTACCGTTACTGTTTTTATTCCACTTGCTCCTGCTCCAAGTCGAGGAGCAATCAGCCGAGTTCAAAGGAATCTTATGATGATTATGAGTACACAGAAATTAAAAATTAATTTTCAATTGTCTATGTTGAAAGGCATGTTATATTTTAATTTAAAACAATAAACAACCTTTACCATATTAAACTCAACTACTGTTCACAGCGTAGAGGTAATAATTTTTTTTGTAAATAAAGTAAATACCTACAGGCTATAATATGCTGTAGGTAGATAGGTAACAGGCTGAATATAATTTATTTAAATGTACCTATAGTTACTGAAGCAGCAGTTCCGCCTTTCCACCCTCAATGAGCAATATCCAGTTTTCCAAAGAGCAAATATAGAGTGTCGGTAGGTAAGTACTTAGCATGTCGCTTTATATGATGGTATTCGATTTATTTCAGAAACAACATCTAATTTGGGCATTATTAAAATATATGTCTTTAAAAAAAATTTAAATAAGCATTAGTTTTACTAATTTACTAAAACAAAAATGGAATTAATTATCAGCTAAAATATTCAAAAACTTAAGAGCTGAATGGACGTTACTGTACCGCTTTAAAAAATCAATATTTTTGCAACAGTTTGCATTTTATTTTTGTACTTATTTATTGACTAATGGCTGATATTGCATCTTCAAATATATGATCCGAAAAAACTGTGAAGATACAGCAAAAATATTGTGCACAATATTATATTGTGTATTAGTGTAAATTGAAAAAAAATGCTATGATTCTGGCTCCACGATAAAAGTTAATTTTTGCGTGAACAACTTAGCGTGAGCATTAACATGGTCAGGTCATTGAATTGAATTGGTTTTTGCTTTTGCACTGACTATGATGTATGTACTTAGGTACATAAGAAGTCTGAAGTGTACATAGGAGATTCAAAATAAAAATAAAAAGAACTAAAAGAGCTTCATCGTTGTCACGTTTTCAAATGATGCTCTTCAATTAGTAAATTGTAAAACCAAAACCAAGGAAAAGGTAAACGTAGAACGGAAAGTCTATAAAGTTAGTGAGTACTTTACAGTCGACATACCTATACATAACATATATTTCTTACCCTTACAAAACTATACACGTCTTCTAGCCCCAGTATAAAATCCCCAGTAAGTCTGTATACAATAAATATTATATACTAGCAAGGTAAAAATATGTCTCGTCTTTTTTTTAATCACTAAATTGTACACCGATCCACTATATGTGTCCTAAAATATGTGTCTACCTATGTATCCCACGGAGGGCTCGCCCATGCTTCATTTTCATGTGTATGTATCTACCTAGTTACTATAGTTGTGTCTTTTTCTGTGAGTCTATGTTGTTGTTTATTAAAAGTAGAGATGTAAGTTTCACTTCTGTGACGTTATTGGCTATGAGCTGAGGACTGTGTGAGCTTCTGTAGTGGTTGTGTGGTTGTATAGTGTGGCAGTGTTAGTTATCATAATTACTGGTGGTAATGTTATAATAAATTAGCAAATATTACGTCATTTCTAGAAAGACGATAAAATTTTATGTACCTACCTACCCTCTCACTGTAGTATGTACTCCCATGTCACACCATTCCATATTACCTTCTCGGCATTATACCTTTTGGCCGTGCCGTATAACTAATCGTAAGTTACGCTCAACGGCAAGACTAGTACACACACAGTGTACGCTACACCTTCTCCCGTAGCCGTCGTCGTTCCTCCTCGTTCTGGTATTTTAACAACTGACTTCCCAGTGAATCCAAGTCCAAGTAGAAAAGTCATCTTCAAAAGTGAGTGAGTAAGAGTGTGTACGGCAGAAGGAGAGAGAGAGAGAGAGAGGGAAAGGGTTTTCCAAATTTTCTATGTAATGACTATTTACTTTGGTGGTTTGAATGTTATCACTGTATTAGCACTAGCACTAATTACTTTTAAACTTTTCAAGGGGTTGGCCAGAGGAACACGTTAACATTATAAAACCTCACTTGCTTTTTTTTTCCACTTCTCCTCGTTTGTACAGTTTTTAGGTGGAGAGGGAAGGAGCGTATATGCAGCATATCATGAGGACGAAAAGGAACTCTAAGATAGGTTACATGGGTAATTATGTATGTAAAAGGATAAGAGAAGTATATAGCTATATGGGCTGGGGCTGGGACTGGGACTTGGGATGCGAATGGAAATGCTCGTCAGCTCATCTCACACTCATCCATCGTACACACAAATCTTCAAGTGCTAAATTCCTTGACGATGATAACAAATTCTTTTGGCTCCATAATATGCACGTAGGAATGCCATACGAAGGAAGCCAATGATGCTCTCTTGTGTGTGTGTGTGTGTGTGTGTGTGTGTGTGTGTGTGTGTGTGCGACTTCAAATCCAATTCTAATGCACACAGCGTCATAAAACTTGGGCTGAACACTTTGTACATCTTGTTGTATATTATGACTATGTTGTACACACTGCCACTGACTGACTGACTGTACAGAACAGACAGAGATATATATCATAACCATAATATCATACTTATTCTCCCTGCGCCTTTTACTACCGTAGATTTTTAGCTTTCGAGCTGAGGAGAACAGAACGCAGCTATATAATTAATAACATTAGTTTGTAGTGTGTAGCGTGTAGCAGTGTATTAATATCTATATACATATATATAGGATAACTTACCTTGTATTTTGTATTTTATGCGTCCATTTCGATGTAGGTACATACAGGAGGAACAAGTAGTGTGTAGTATACCATTTGTTTTATTGTTGATGGTGTGATAACGCTTTTGGAAGTACAGATATTAGGTGAGTAATATTTCCATCCTTTTTTATACGTATTTCGTGTGCCTACTTAATAATTTAATTTTTTTTCAAATGAAAAGTATGAAGGCATTTAATGTAAAAAAAACACTGTATACATGAAACCTCTCAAATTTCAAAATGCAAGAATCAAAAAGCTCAAAACTAGTAGTCCCCGTCGGCCGCGTCGTCCGCGTCCGCGCTCAAACGTCCAGAGCCAAAGCGTCGTCGTCTTGCCTCCGCATACAGCCGAGAAGAGAGTGTGATGAAGGTGAGTTCTCTACGTAAGATAGAAGTCATATAAGATGGTAGTAGTAGTAATAATAATAATAATTACAGATAAAAATTGAAGATAGGTAAATCTTTGACTCTATGCATATAAATGTCATTAATTATAAAATAAATTAAAGTGGGCTCATAAATATTATAGCTTGTGATCCTAGGTCCTAGAAGAGAGCTACATATGCACGGTGAGTCCTGTCCACTCTGTAACTCTGTGTCCGTTTTACATGTTATTCATGTTTTTTTAGGGAGATTTGAGATTTCAAAGTCCTCTCATAACTTGTCGAGTAAATACATTTTACACACCATATGCCCCCACTCCAATAAACAATAGACTACATGGAGATATACAAAGGGAAACAAACAAATTAATTTGGGAAAAATGTGTATGCATTCACTATAGCTAGATACGTATACATAGATATTGTTTATATCCCCTGCGATAGGTATATTAAATATTTTGGATATAGCTATTGGGACTTGAATTGAACATCTCAGTCAGAGTCAAGAGAAGACAAACTCTTATCAGCATTTCAGAGATTCATTTTGACTATTTAAATTTCTACCGAGATTTCATTTTGCCATTTTAATAATCTTCCCATTATTCTTTTCCGTTTGTTTGTCCCACAACCTGAATTGTAAATAACTATTCACAAAGGAGATTTTTGGATGTTTCGATTTGTCGATTCCTCGTTCTCGTTACTTTGATTAAATAATAAAATAAATTAAAAACAAAAATAATTAAAAAATCTTTGTTACTATCATATAATAATCATGGCTCAAATTGTGCTTCGATTTCACTGTGATGATGACGAATTTCATTACTATACACTATTTATTTTGTTATTTTAGTGTATTATGACATATACATCTCTTTGATCTTAAGTGAAGAGCTAATACTCTCCCCCCCCCGCCCCTAGAAGCCCCTTCAACCGTCGGTCGCCACTACTACATACTACAACAATGTCTACAGTTTTTAAGCAATGCAAAACGACTGATATTTGCACTGCATATCTTGCTAATAAATGTGTTGGTCTGATTTGTATATCGTCTGTGAAGAACCAAAATGATCCATATCCAATTTAAGCTACAATAAAAATGAGTTATGTCATAAAAAAATGAGAAACATTCGTAAGTTGATAATTAAAAGTTTTAACGTAAAATGCTCTATTTTTATTTTTTTGAAAAGGTGCAAAATGTTCTAAATCCATTTTTTTGAAAAGGTGCAAAATGTTCTAAATCCATTTTTTTGAAAAGGTGCAAAATGTTCTAATTCCATGTTTTTGAAAAGGTGTAAAATGTCCTGTTTACATGTTTTTGAAAAGGTCCAAAATGTTCTAATTCTATGTTTTTAAAAAGGTGCAAAATGTTCTAATTCCATGTTTTTGAAAAGGTGCAAAATGTTATAATTCCATGTTTTTGAAAAGGTGCAAAATGTTATAATTCCATGATTTTGAAAAGTTGCAAAATGTTCTTATTCCATATTTTTGAAAAGGTGCAAAATTTTCTAATTCCATATGCTTAGAAAGTGCAAAATGTACTATTTAAATGCTCTCAAGACATATTTGAATAGTTTTGTAGATAACTGATATTGTCTGTAGCTAAAAATGTATATGGATCATTTTGGTTCTTCACATCTTCACAGAAGATATTTTTCACAATTTTCTTATACTGATACTATATTACATAGACCCTCTCAAAGACACCAGGTAAAAATGAGGAATGATCTCATAATGATAATTATTACCAAATAGAAGATAATTTTATAAGTATATAATATATTATGTATTAGCTATAGCATATAGCTATAATATCTTTCCGATTTGATTTGTGTACTGAACGAACTATAAATGTTACTAAACTTAAGTGTATATAGAGACTGCACTTTGTTAGTTTTGCAAAGTAGACTGTAGAACTACGGACATCCCCGCATTAGAATGAGAGAGAGAGAGAGAGAGGATGAGATTGCTTCATTGAACTGCGTGATAATGATTTGCATTACTTTTACTTAATCCTTAATTTGATTTCAATTCCAATTCTAGAACCAGTACCAAAACCAGAACCAGGTTTTCCCGTTCCCGTTTTTTACGTCATATCTTTAATTACATAAGTACATTTACTTTTGTTTAAATTTACGGACTAGACCCTGAATGATTATTATTATATATTATGTATGTATTTAAACAAAGCCCACTTCAGTCTTCAGCAGGTTAAAGTATTCGTCTTGCGAGAATGATCTCACTAACACCTACGACATCAGGACGAATGGAAAAGAAATAACTTTAAAACAATCTCTGAATCTTGTTCTGGTACTGGTACTGGTACTGGTGCTGGGGCTGGGGCTGCTGGTTGTCTCTGATTAGCCACTGTTTAAAAATACTGTATGGGTAGATATGCAAAAAATATCAAGTACCTATATCAAATTCTTATACCTAAAAGTACATACCTACAGACAACAGAGCGGATTTATGTAAGCTATCGGCATTTAGCACTTCTTGGCTCTTGGTATCGGCTTCGGCTTCGGCACTTCTTGGATACGTACCGCATTTCAAATTCAAATATTTCAAATTGCCTTCCCCTTATATGCGTATACCTACGTGCGCTTGTAGCGCCAGTGCCATTGCCCCATCGGAAACTATATATTATTTTTTGATTTCATATATTCGACTCTCATGTGAAAAGGTGTCTCAAGTTTCAAGTGCGATGATGGGCATTAATGCATAAAATCACAACAATCAGGTGATTATAAAGAGCATCAAGCGGCAAACCAAACCACAGGTCAGTAATGAGCAAAAAAAAAAGAAGGAGGAAAGATGCAGGTATGTAGGATAGTAAACTCTAAGCAGACTTACTCAGTCGGTCCTTGTTCATCATTCAGAGAGTCAGGCTCTCAGACACACACACACACACACACACACACACACACACACACACACACACATGTTTAATAAGTCTGTAATGTCTGCTGATTGAGGCGACGGATTTAGCAAAAGGTTTCATTTATTTTATTTCATATAGGAAAAACCATTCAGGAAAACGAAATATGATCAACCTCTTTTTGTCAATTTCCATTAGTTGTTAGTTGATTCTAATGAATATCATGTTATACACAGTTCACAGAGTACAGACTGTATGTACACTTTTTTTGTGTATATAGGTAGCAATAAACTTTATTAGCTACTAGGCAGCAATAACGCACTGCTTGAAATGCTGACTAGTTAGAAAATCTGAATCTGACTGAGACAGACAAATCCATATGAAATATGTAGACTGAAGACCTAATTAGGAAATGATTTTTTTCCCTACACACTCCTATGCACTGTGCTGTGTACAGATATAAGAGCCACTGTTACTACTTGTTACTTGGATTTGGATACTTATTTGGTCAGTTGAATTTGCGAGTTTATGTGGTAAAATACTTTGGTACTTTTTGCCCAAGCGCTATATACCCCAATTACAAATGAATGTGGAAATTGAAATGAAATGTTGGATATTTTTTTTTGTTGATGTGATGCATGTGATCAACATCGACTATTGACAACAAAGGAAACTTATAGAAAATTCGTATACATATATATTCGCTCGGATATACACATATACAAAAAAACATTATTTACAAGGAAAGAAAAACGTAGTATATATAAATACTAATAAAAAAGTTAATAATCCAAAAAACAACTTTAATTTTAGACCGTTTGACGGTTATGTCTACGGTCTGTCTATTACAATATGCAAACTACTATTGGTTGTTAAATTTGATTGAATTTTAAATTTCATCAATTTTTCATGTACGGAAGTATATATTGAGAAGCTGATTGTTTTTCATTGTGAAACTTTTATTTGTTAATTTCCAATTGAGTTTTGAAGCTCAAATAGTAAAAAATTCATGAAAGTCGGGAAGGCTATTTGTCAAGAACATTCTTTTCAGATTTTTTTTTTGGTGTAAGTGTACCAATCTATACATTTGCTTTGAGCGTAGCAGGGTAACGTAATCAAATTGTTTGTCAATTGGCTCTCATGGATTTTTCCATATTTATTTTTAAATCAAACGATTGCTCGAGCAGTCAACTATATAGATGGATTGTTACAATATTTAAATTAGATTGTTTTCCGAGTACTGAGAAGATGGAGGAGCAACTCTGACAAGCCTGGCCTATGGCCTATATCAAATACCGGTACCGGTACCGGTACCGGAGTGTCAGTGCCATAGTGCTATTGTGTGTGAGTATTTATTATTGATTGTCTCGTGTAGTCCCATTTGTAAAGGTATATATGTAATTGCAGATTTATTGAACTTGAACTTTGGAAGGAAGCTCAGAGTGGAGGCAGGGAGACAGTGACTTGTTGACAGAAGGTCATAGGTTGTTGGCATATCGGTTTTTTTTGTTGCTCACACAACAACTGTACTACTACATATGTATGATATGACTTGAGACTTGCAGTCCTGTACTTTTCGAGAGAGAACAAGGCGAGCAAGGACAAAAACAGGAAGAAGAAAACAAGAAATTGAACTGTGAGTAGAAGAGAGTCACTGAGTGTGGTCTTCTCGTCTCTTCTTCAAACTACAGACGAGACATGCAGTAGCTCTGACGATGAGATAGGACTCTCTATGCATCTCCCCTATCCTCATATATTACCATTCAAATGGCAATAGTAATTGTGTGTACATATGGTGATAATGATAATGATGGAAGATGAATGGAGAGAATTGGTCCATTTAGAAGGAAAACGTACTATTTTATGGATCTTTGAGTAATTGAATAGAGTAACAGAGGGAGTTATAACATTAGCAGCAGATGATCGTCTGTCGTGGGCAGAGCGAGAGCCGGAGACGGAGCCAGAGCATTATAATCTACAATTGTTAAGAATAAGTATAGTATACAAAGATTATAACTTATCTGCTTTCATTTTATTTCACGACAACGACAGCGACAACGACAACGACAACAATCTAACGGCGACGATGAATATATATATATACGAATAGAAATATATGACAAAACTGACAACACTCGTTCCTGAACATGTGACGACTAATTATGCGGTCACTGACCGAAATTTTAAGTTGTAGGACAAAAGAATTCCTTGATGTAATTATGATGGTTTACCTGTCTCTGGTACTTGGAATTATTCATCTGCCGATTATGCCTCTCTGTTGTCTGCTCAATGTGTACAGAGAGACAGGGGATGCTTTCCCCCCTTCCATGTATAATGTTGACTGTAGAATATGGTAGAACTGTACACTGTACGGAGAGTCAAATCCAAAACACTACGAGCGCTATGTTCTGTACTGTACTGCTCTGCTCTGTTCTGTTCTGTTCTGCTCTGTTCTGGTCACATCACATTCAAATAATCCATTCAAATTCAAACTCGCTCTTCCCATTCTTCTCTTCAAACAAATCCTAATTTATTTCTTTTTTCTTTCATATTAATGATAACATCATTATTTTATTATTTCCATTGGATTACCATTTTTGTGAATATTAAAATTCCAACTCCAACTCAACTTTTGTCACAGTTGTGTCTCCTTCTCCCAACATACCTTTGATTATTATTATTTTTTAACAGTAATAAATTGTCAAATTAAAATATTTAAAATGTTGTTTGCAAAGTAAATAACTAGATTGTTTAATGTGTAGTATAGCATATTGTAGTAATTTTATTAGAATTAGTAAAATTACCTTTGAGAGAATTTAAAGAGCTTTTGCAATTATCCCTACACACCTGTGTGTATACATACATTAGCAACCTATATATTCCAATCCTGAGCGTAATAAAACATATGCATTTTAAAATCCTTACAATTTTTTTTTAAAGTATACGTAATTCTAATTGAATTTTCGTCACTATTTTGTTTCAGAGTTTTTGATCCAAAAACGGTTTTAAAAAGAAATTTTTTCCAGAGCTTTTAAATCTGTAGACACTGCATGTACACTCATAATAAAAAGATTCTAACAGTAACTGCCGTTCTTATTAAGTTTAATTTGAGCTAACTTGCTTAGAGCAACCGGTCGAAATTTGACACTTTCCACTTGGCGGGAAAGTTAAATACCTCAAATCTTGCCTTATATACAATATACATACATAATTTATCAACCTTTAGAAATAGCGGAATTTTCACTAGCAAAAACCAAAAGGCATGAATTTCCTGTAAAGTGGTATTAAGTCATCCAGAATTAATTATACACATTCCTACAGAAATAGCTTCGGTTTGCATCATTACTATTTCATTGTATTTAATTTATTTGCATTATAATTGGTTGACTGGGAGTTTGGACACGTGTTAAGCTGTTCGGCTTGATTGATGAAATGTCATTGTAGTATAGAACGGAGGGGAAAAATCACAAAATCAAAAAACAATTTGTCGGTAAACAGTAAAGAGGAGGTTATATTTGTAGTTTTTCGCTTGGGCATTACTTCTCGTCAGTTAGTGAAATAAAATTAAATCATTTCCTGCTCTTTTGGAAGAGTTTAAAATGGATGTGATTAAGATGAAGCTGGTTCGATTATATAAATTGATTAGATTGTAATTGTTGGAGAGAGAGAGAGAGGTGTGGCTCATGTTGAGGCCGACTTACGATGAGACGTCAACGTCGACTGTCGACTTGGACTTGTAGATCAGTCTCTCATCGTTCAAGTCAGCTCAGACACTTATCGTGAGACGTCAGGCTTGAGACGAGTGAGTGGAGAGACAGTCCATGTGTGTGAGGAACAGAGACCGGGACCGAGACCAAGACCAGACCAAAACCATAAAATCAACACTCGTTCAAAATGTAGTGTAGCCGTAGCGAGAGTTTCCTCATCACAAATCCTAGAGTCGAAAAAAGACGAAGACCGAAGACAAGTATTCAAGTATTTTATGCAAGTATTTTAAACTTTAACAAATGTGATTAGAAAAGCGAACTTTTTCCTTATGTCCCTGTCTCCTCCTATATAGCTTCTAGTTTCTTCTACATCAGATCAGATTCCACTTCTGCTTCTGCTTCTGCAAGTAGGCAGGGAGGCAAATAGGTAGGTAGGCAGGGTAGGTAGAAGCAAGCAGGGAAGTTTCAATTTTCCAACACCTTATAATATTCCAATCTACATAAATATATGAAGAGACCAAAAATACAAATACCAATACTAATACTAACAACTAACACTAATGATGAGACGAGTATGAATTCTCGAATACTAAAATGACGACGTCTCAGAAACTCAGAAGGCAAAGACGAGGAGAAGATGAGCATTTGAAACTTTGTACAATAAATGAAACTATATTATCGTTATTTTATTCACACCTAACGGGTCTAGATGTCAAAGACACTTTCCCTTACATTCTGCAGTCTGCAGTCAAGCTACACTCCATCCGTATCCCTGTCCCAGCCCCAGCGAGTCTCTAAATAGATACAAAGACACGTTAGTTTGGTTCATCTTCGTATTTGCATCGTGACTTTAGCCGTAGCCGTAGATCATCCCTACCTGGGAAGGTAGGTAGGTAGGGAGGTAGGTACCTACGTCCGTGAAGACGAGAGAGACGAAGTGGTGGTGGTGGTAATGGTGAGACGGTTGGAATGGTGACTGAAAAAGTGAGAGAGAGAGAGAAGTGCAACTTTAGATGAAGCTAATCTCTAACCAAAACTCAAAACGAAGGAGGCAGCGAGCGACTGAGGCAGCCTAGGCCAGTCAGTCAGTCAGTGAAGCGAGCAACCATCTCATTAACAAACTAACAACATCATCCAGGATTTAGCCCCATTTTCATTGAATTCAATGCCCACTCTACTTCAATTTCTTTCCTCTAATATGCCAATGTAATGCAATGCAATGGAAGTGAAGTGAGTGCAGTCTGTATAGGTATGTGAGCCGGCTTGTTCATCCTTTGCAATTCACCACTCCTTCCTACATACGAACATACAGCCCTCACTCCTTCTCCCTCCTGCCTTTGAGACTTTAGCAATTTATGTATTATCAGTATTTGATATTTGCCACACAAGACACAGAGGAGTTAGAGTTACGTACCTGCATAAAATAAAATGTCAGAGAGCCAGTGCCAGTGCCAGTGCCAGAGTCTGAGTTGTTATAGGACGTACGTGAGATGTACATGTAGTACATAGTTTTTTGAAAGATCCAAAGCCAAGTGCTAGAGTGGCAGAGAGTGGCAGAGAGAGAGACTTACAATTAGATACAGCGAGACTGAGAGATTGAAACACTTGCTGTTTAGTGTGTACGTTGTGTACAGTGTGTGTGTGAGTGTGTGTGTGTGTGTAAGTTGTAGGTTGTAGATCCTTGCAGAGGTAAGTACATGACTCTGTGTGATGTAGTGATGTGATGTGAGGCTCCTCGCAATAATGCCTCTCGCATACCTTTCTATATTCCGCCTGAGACACAGAAACATATGTACGGCTCGTTGTTAACCAGTGTTGCAAATCACTTTGGAATGTCAGTGCACTTAACTGACTGACTCTGAGGACGAGGAAATAAACGTATATGCACATACTTAATGATATGAGAGACCCTGTTTGTGGTTGAAACTAACAAAACGAGCCTTTATAACTTTGGACTATCTCACCACCACAACCACCACACTACCACCACCACCATACCTGTTTATGTTCCTACGCAACTTTAAAGCTCTCTCTCCACTCACACATCACATCAGAGTGTCATTAGTCTATAGCTATATATATAGCCCGTTTTCTGACATGGGGCTATAGGAGTCGCCTCTGTACGTAGTAGGTACGTAGGTAGCTCTCTGTCATAGATATATCTATATATCCCTATAGGTACCTATATACATACATACTAAAGAGACAGAGTCAGAGAGTAGAAGCAAGGGCAAAAATTTCACATCCTTCCTACTTCCTATTTAATAAACCTCCTTAACTCCATTGATAAGATTACTCCGAGTGGGATAGGATAAGATATAAAGATATGATACAAAGTAATCTAGTACTCGTATTGTGTGTGTGTGCTCTGCTCTGTTCATAGTTGATACTTTGGGAGCATAATAGAGACAGATATTAGATACAGATAAACCATATAGACAGGGACATATAGCATAATAGCATATAGGGTGTACGTACGTACGAGAGCGAGGTATGTCACACAGACACGCTAAAAAACGCACATATGATTTCTACTAAAAACTAATTGATCTCAATTTGGACAGCGTCGTGGTAGCACACATCCTTAATTTACTACATCCTTAATGTATTTTCTCTATATACCCTCGATCCTGAGCAGAACCTTTCCTTCGTACTGCCTCAACTCTAACACTTTACCAACTAAGAAATAACACTGTAAAGAGGGAAAGCGGAGAGAGAGAGAGAGAGAGAAACAGCCACAATAATGCAATAAATTGTAGATCATGCAGTAGAATGCCTGAATGGACTGAAATATGAAATATCTCACCCGTCCTGAATTCCTGACCAGATTCGAATTCTCTCTTTCTACATTAATTCTACAGCAAAGAATTAAAGAATTCTTTTCTTTCTTTTTCATGTATAGGCGACGGTGACGTTATACGGTATTTTGACTATTTGTGATAATAAAAATAAAATCCTTTGATTTAGTACTGAATTGTCTAATAAAAAAAAAGAATTAAAATGCATCTTATACTTTCATGTCCTGCATGCTATAGAGTTAGATAATCAATTTGATTTTTGAGTGCAGAAAATTGGCAAGTGAAGGAATCTACTCACGAGCCCTCTATGTATGAATAGTGGAAATAATGAAGACTTTTACATTATTGGACTGGCCAGACTTGAGTTTTAAGATGTTTTTTTTTGTTGTATTTGTATTTTACATACAAGGTAAGTAATAGTTGTTTTTAATACAATATTATATTTTTGGAAACAGTTATTTGCAGTATGTATGTACAAGGCAAATAACAGTTGCACCATAATACCATGTACGCAATAGCTATTAATATAATACTAATTAATTAATCATCATCGTATATAGTCAGCATTACAGTAAGTATTAATTTTTTTTTATTTAACTTTATCCACTTTTTATTTTTACTTACATGCTCCAGACAATCTAGAGTCTAGAATCCTAGACAATAATATTAATAATCATCATAATAATTTCAATAGTTTTTTTCTAAATGTTTTTATTTTCACGTCTATATTTATATAATTGTATTGTTTATCATGTATTGTATAATGACTGCACCGTTACAGCACATAACTTTTGATAATTGTCCATTGTTTAAAACTTTTACGCATACTGGTTTTTGCAAGATATACTTTTAAATACTGAACTTACATTTTTATTAGTCTAAAAGTAGCTGCATATAAGTAAGTACAATAATCAATATATTATTATTAATAATGTGTTTGTTACAGGATATTTAGCTATGTATGTCATGTATGTATTTAATACTATATTCAATATATTTATACTTTTTTTCTTATAATATTATGCATGTAGATGATTGATTGAAAGTAGAGCCATAGCCATATTGCAACGCGCTACACATCCGTAAGCTTTTACATGCACTGTCTAAATACATTTTATGTAGTAGGTCTGCCCTTTTACTATTAGTATTAGTATTTACTTGAGTAATTTAATTACTTCTTTTTATTTCCTATTGTAAACATCCATCAAGGCCTACAGCTATGCTCTATCTACAATGTTGAATGTATGCATTATACGCGTACGTTTTAGTAGTACCACTCTACTAGTAGTAGTACAAGCCCTTAACGATTCAACGTTATGTAATAATTAGTATACCTACAATAACCATTTATTTTATCTTTATCTTTACTTTTTCTGGAGCTGTGACATGTAACAAGAGTTTAATTTAAGGAATTACGGGGTTTTGATAGATATCAGTAACAAGCTTCTTTTTTTCTCGTATTGTTAGCAACTATTTCTGTAATAAGTCGCATTTATAGTGTGTAATACTGTGTAAGTAGCTGGAATTTTGTGTATGCACATTTAGCTTTATAGCCTTATAATAATTACTAATGGATTAATTACAATTTGCTTTTATCCTTATACATTATGCCTTCCACATCATCTCCAGCTAACCATCTTTAACTTTTTTTATTGTACGTATTCTACACTATGTTCTCTATCAACTCAACATCAATACATTACATATATATGTTTCCCTTATACGTTATAATTTAAAATGAAATTCCTTACTTTTTTTTGTACATAATAATTGTGTACACAACGCCTTTTCTTCCATTTCTTTTGTTTCACCAGCACCCCAAGAGGTGAGGTGATCAGATCCTCATTACATAGCTACCGGAAGTGTGAAATCTTATTTTATTATTTTTTTATGGTATATGTTATAATGCTAACATAATGAAGACATTTAGATTCATAGACAATTCATGTACATTTGCAAGGAGTAAGGAGGAGTTCTCAAACGTTACCAAAATACTTGTCGCACCAAATTTTCAATACGAGTTACGTAACGGCTAGAATCAAGGGCTAAAAATGACAATTTAAAGACAAAATTCAAATGACAAGAATTCGTGGAAGTCTGGAAATTACAAAGTGTCTGTCTGTTTCAATAAATCCAGTAAACCCAGAGCCCAGCTTTTAAAAAATGCATATTGTACCTTTTACCCTTAATCCTTACTCCAAATTTCAATAATTATTGTATTACTATAATTTAGTATATATATATAAGCACCACTTACATTTAATTAATTCATATTGCTACTCATAAGCTTGCAAGTTTTTATTTGTTCATAATTCCCAAAGGTGTGTATAATTTACATTAACATCGAAGACAATATTTAAGTAGAGAAGTTACTTTTATTCTAATTATTACTAAAAAACACTTACTTTGAATAACACGCGTGCGCTTCCAATAATTATTTACATAAGTATTCTGATAAAGTTTACCCATGATAAAAATTGGCTGCTATTTTCATCACGAGCTATACTTAGAATCTGGAATACTATATATTTGATTGGTATCTTACAGATAGACTAACATCCGCACAACCGTGTATATTATGTAATATGTTAAATTCAACTGCAGTATGAGATTCATATGCTTACAACATTATTTAGAAGGTATTTGATAACACGATATTATGATGTCCTATACTTTTAGACAGAACATATAGAACATTGATACTATCTTACAGACGCTAGACGGGGATCGAGTGCACCAGCAATTAATTTGTTTGAATACAATAATTTAGTAAGCCTTTCAATATCCCTTTCCTTCCGATTAAATAGGTACATACACAAAAACACTAATATATATTTACCTCGACAGATATTTTAAAATACAAAACCAAAGCTATAAGCCATGCCTGCAATATATATTATGTTATTAAGGGATTTGAGAATAGTTTCGCTCACAATAGCAATATATTTGATAGAACACACGGACACTATAAATTACGCACATTATAAACCCCATATATATTTTAATCATATTGAACGCACTAACAATCAGACGGTTTTATAATATTTTAATATTCAATCAAGAAAAATAAAATATGGTGCTTTTAACGATGATTCTTAATACTTTTCTTACTATCACATTGGGCATCGGATAATCGGATCTCATGATTTTTTCCATCTTTTAAAGCAATATTCACATGGTTACAGCAACGACTTGGGTGATAGGAAGTGTTTCAACCTCAATTTCAAAAAACGTTTATCCTCCACAACAGGCGGGAAAAAATGAAGGTTTAAATCCTGCAACATTGGATGCACCATGTCTTAGTAAAAAACCAAAATCATCGTGGAGCCATGTTAAAAGTAATAATAATTTAAACTTAATATTTATGTAGTATTTTAAATGTAGAAGTGACATACAACAGCTAAAGTACAGTTGACAGTACAGTACGAACACCATTTATGTAATCAATTACTATTAAAGTAATCTATAGAGCCTAAAAACAATTTCTTTGACTCCTTTCTCTCTAAACTTTCTCCACGACATTTCAAGCTGTATATTCTACCCACCAAACTTCCTGATCTCTGCCTGGCCAACATTCTCCAGTAGAAATTTACTCACGTAGGTGGCACTTAGGAGCGGACTTGGTCCATGCTACTACTTCCAAGGTATTATTTCACTTTCATTTCCTCTCTCTCTCATCCTTCAGTATTACAGATATATTTGATATAATATTTTTGTATTTCACATCACATTTTAACGTTTTACTTAGGTATAGTATATATGCACGTCGATATTACAGATATAAGAGAGGCATATAGCACAATTAATTATTACCAAAGTGTTTAGATTCTAAAATTTAATTTTTACTGACATAGCAGTAGGTCATATAACTATTTGAAACTTTAGAATTTCCATTTAAATTCTAAGTTGCCTTTATTTGCCAAACAAAAAAAAACATGCAGTAACTTTGTTAAAAACAAACATTATTACATAAAATACGTTTACTTAGCTGTAAAAACTATACAATTTCAAGTTATTATTATCTAAAATTGGATCAAAACGCAATACTTGTGTATATATATTATAATGGTAACAATATTTACAAAAATTTCAATTTTGACCCTAATCATGGTTAAATGTATCTATTATTTACTCCTCCGAATGTTGTATCAGTTTGTGACATTCAATACCTCAATTCACATGAGAATATAATAGCCCATGTTGTTATTGTACATATAGCAAACTCTGCTTTTATTCCACACGGTATCTCGCAGGGTTGTCCCTATCAAGGATATACACTTGTTGAAGTCTAAAAAGTTTTAATATTTAGTTAGTTAATAAAGATTTGTTAGAGATAATTTTAAGACGTAACAAACATATATGACTGTAATTTTATAATTATTTTGCTCTATTTAAATGTAGATTTAAATTTAAATACATAGAATACAATAGCTTCGTTATAGTAAGTATATGTACCTATATGATAAAAGCACACTTTTCACTTTACGCACAACATGACAATGTATGTCCCATACAATATAACATACGAAACATCTTGAATTGGTCCCATGAACTCTGACTACTATACCTTGTCTCAAAATCCAAGGCGTTCTATTATCCTATGTGACTACACTGACTGACTTTTAAGACAATACCATATTTTTTTTAGGTATTATATAACTATACAATATTATACACTGATTGGCAATAATTTACTTTGCCATATTTACTGTTTCCGAGTGCTACTATACATATTATATAGGGATTATATAACTATTTATTATTATTGTTTCACCATGCTAAAAGTTGGTTTACATCCCAGTAGCTATATAATAGAGGTGTTTTTTTTGCAATACTTTTTTTGCAATCTAGCAATAAGTGCACACTTCTATAGTCATGCCATAAGGTGCGTAAATATTGACTAGTGCACTCATTGCACTCTCGATTTTCCTTCAACTTGTTTACTACAGTCTACAAAATACATTCTAATTGTGGAACTTAAAAAGACAAAATATTGTTACTCTTAACCAGCTACTTAAAACTTTAAAAGCGTTGTAACTTGTGTAGCAAAGTGACGAAATTTTGAATGTTATAGAACCAGTTAATTATTTGTAATTTGGGTAATTAAATGTATAATATGCTTCACATTTTTGACACTATTAAAGACGGACAGTAGATTGTACTGATAAAACTGTAATGAGTGTGAGAGGGAAAGTCTCTAATAACTTTCATAAACATAAAATTATATAGCAAAGATGAAGAAAAAAAACAAGTTGCTCGCTTAAGCTTTTGTGTTAAATGAGTAAGACGACGTTTTATTGTTTGACAATAATGTCATTCCTACCCAGGGACAGACGACGCTTTTTCCCCCAAGCTCAAAATGACATAGTAAAAACTGAGTTTATTTTGTATCGTACAGTAATCTTATAGCTCGGTGCCATCCTTCAAATCAAAAACTGACAACTTATTTCCTTAATTTTTAAAGTCGAATAAGAATTATTAGACGTTAGTAAACTCAGTATTTATTGAAGCTTACATTTTGATTGTGGGGAGAAAACGCCCTCAGTTTAGTAACTGGGAGAGACATAGCCAGTTTGGGAAAAGGTTGGAGGACAAGCGGTCCAAGGAGAAAGTTTCCTACAATCGTATAAGAAACATTTCTCCTATTATCTATTATGCGTTATTTAAATTGAAAAAACAGCAATACAGTGGAAGCTAAAAAAAGCGGTTGAAAATATTGTGTGTCAACTTTAAATAATTAATTATCTATTATTCCGCAATTTGCGTCGTCGTCGCATAGCTGTCATTTCCCTGTAAGATCCAGTTTCTCTCTTCTTCTTTCCAATTAAAATTCACACAGGCTCTCCAATGATGTTGCTCCTCACACGACCCAAATCATTTTGAATGCCATTTAAAGTTGTTGCTTGAAGCTGAGTATCCCTCCATGGAGTTGTCAAAATTTTAAGTCTCTGCAAACATTACAAAAAATTAAATGAGTTTTTGAATGTAGACAAACCTTTGTAAACTTGTCATATTTATACAATTACATGTCGTGTTGTTTGTGTATTTGATGCTTTTTTCTATTACCTGACGAAGAGTTCCTTTTGTTATAATAATTTTATAAATTGCCATTCCTGGAATCATAGCCACACTTGACGAGGCTATAACCCAACCTAGCACATTAGCCCAGTGTGGATAAACGTAGTCTCCGTATGTGAGGGGTTCATACCCAATCAGCCCATACACTATTATAAACTGTAAGATTTTGCGAATTAGAATGAAATTCAATTCAAAATTGTAGCCCTCTGATTCATAGTAGCTGATTCATTCATAATATAAACCATATAGTTTAAAAGTCAACACAATTACCAGAATGAAAATGGGGGCAACAAATCGCCAGCAAACTCTCCAGTATATCCCAGGGTAAAACCCCATCATGTCTCGAATATCCTCACTAAAACGATCAATCCCTGGAAATGTAAACATCAAAGCCACTGATTAATGAATTTAATTTTAATATTGTTACAACAGTCATACACAAAGTACAGTATATGTGTAGTTAACCAGTAAGTTAAGTACCTTCCTACATTGCTGTATGACGTTATGATTTTATTACAAAAGTTAAAATTTGACAGCCTAAGCGTTCTCGCTTTTAGCTTTCACCATCCTTAAGGCTAACAACTGTTAACTTGCCTAATGCAATAATTATACATACTTTCTTTATCAATCTTTTGTTGAGAGAAAAATAACCTCTTTTTATACTGTGTAACCGTGAATGCTAATAACTGTATAAGTAGTTGTACATAATTTTGCGCACAGGACCTGATAATGCGGCCAGCACATGCTTGAAATTTCAAAAAACATGTAAATGGAACATTTTGCAGTTTTCAAAAATATGAAAATAAAACATTTTGACTGTTCAAAAACATGCAAAAAATGTTTTTTGCACATTTCAAAAACATGGAAATAAAACATTTAACACCTTTCTCAAAACAGGTAAATAGAACATTTTGGACATTTCGACTTGATATTAATACGCGATATAATATATTATACAGTGAAATTCACTTAAAAGGGACTCCGCGGGACCGGCCCAATTTATCCCTTATAACCGAATTCCCTTTTAACCGTTTAAGGGATTTCCCTTATAAGCGGACTTCAGTTATAATTCAAAAATTTAAAATTTTATTTTTAGTAAAGGAAGAAAATATTTACAATGTTGTCCGTGGACAGTTAATTAGAATGTTCAACAAAGTCAGTTAATTCGGTTTGTTTAGATTAAATTAATTTTGATTTCGACGCACACATAAGCTTAAATTAAGAAGATTCGAGAAAACTATTTCCTCAGTTTTTCTCTGCCCTAAAAAACATTGACGTAGTTTTTCTATCATATATGAAGTTTCTGATACACTTGGAATTAGGGGGCAACCCTCGCCTTCTGTAGATTCTTCTTCTTCGTCAGAGTCCTCATCTGAGTCCTTTCATTGAATAATGCTGTTGACAATAATTGTTTCCTCAGTTATTTCCTCTTTAGTAAGTAGGTTTTCATCCATAGCCGCATAATCAGAAAGCGTCAGGGTCTCAACTGCCGAAGCTTCCATTCCTAAATGTCCCTAGTGTCACTACTGTCAGGAACAGTAGTGCTCTACTTGACCGGGTCTGACCACTGTCCGTCTTATTTTTATTGTTATCATTTTTTTCGAAAATCCCTTTTAAGTGACAACAAAAATCCAAAAACGGTAAAAAAAAGTCCCTTTTAACCGGAAAATCCCTTTTAGTGGTTCCCTTATAACCGGATCATTTTAACATTGAAACATAGGCTGGCCAACTAAATACGTCAAACCTGTCCCGTTTAGCGGGTTTTCCCTTTTAACAGAATCCCTTTTAAGTGAATTTGTCTGTACTTGGATCGGCTGATTTGTGATTTTCCGAATTTTCATAAAATGGCGGGACGGAATTAAGTGGGTACCACAAATTTTTGGTGCCCAAAAAATTGGACCAAAACTGGTAGGACCTAGTGGAGCGGGGCCCAATAATAACCGAACCGTGTAGTCAATTAGTAATAAAAAAAAGTAAAAATTAATAACTACGATTAATATTAAATAGATGGACTTATAAAGTAGATACTTGTACCTAGGAAATAGATAGGAATAAGCATAAACTAGTTATATATATATAGTAGGCTATGACTATGGTATAAGGTACATATAAATCCCAGTTTGTGTAAAGTACATCAAATACATTGTAAAATCTTTACAGAAAATTGAAATTAGCAATATGACTACATTTATAAGTCCATTAAATTTCTTGTAAATTTTCGTAAAGAGAAATAAGACCAGCATTATTCCTACGCTGTACCTCACTACTTATCTTTTATCTATAGATTAATTTACGATACCCTTTCCTCTATCCATCCAGTTGCTATTTCATATTATGAGCTACGTATAAATAAAGTAGAAAATATAGACATATTTGTTGTAAAGAATGTCAAATCAAAATACGTCGAATTTTTGAATGCATGCAGTACAACGTATTTCGTCAAAATTAGCCGATTAAACGGATCCCAAATTTTAATACCACAAAAGAGGAAGAGAAGGCTGGAGGGATAGTAATCCAATAATCGGAAATATTTCATATGTTCCGCCTTCTCTCCTTGAGTTTCTATAATATGCTACGTTATAGAAACATCTAGAAGATATACGGATATACACACAAAAAGAATAAATACCGAGCTAATTCGACGTATAATGGGCAAAAGTTGGTATGTAAAATTATACAGTTCGTTACTGAACTCACTAGTCAGCTCAATCAAGGCATGGGATGGGATGGAGCCGAGTTACACAGTTTATGCACTACTTGCTAAGGATGTTACCATATTATATACTCTATATAAGGACAAACAAACCATAAATCCACGAGACAGCAATTGCTTCGAAGAAGACGGCGATAAGAATGGAATATCCGGCAGCATATCTTTCCAATAGATTGAAGAAATAGAAGCCACCTTGCGAGCATGAGGCAAGCCCCACAATGAAATAAAGACTGAAAAGACATAGGACGAAAACCTCTCGATTAGCTCCGATAACCGGAAACTCATCACTTAGTGCTGTAATGATCGCCTCTGAACCTCCGAACTGCAAAAATAAAAAAATCGAAATAATAATAAGAAGCATTCATCCAGATTTTTTTAAACTGTATACCACAAAATATCATATAGTCCAATTGAAGTTGATGAGCTTATATGCCTGTATATACCATCTAACTCGCTCTTACAAATATACTGGTTGAAAGTTGATACACAAAAAGGCTTATTTACATGCAATCAAAGGGCCTAACAAGTTTGGGCAGTTAAATAGAGATCTACAGTGTGTTATCGAAGAAAGGCCGTGACGCTTTAGGAACTCAAGCATAGCAGCCCCGTGTCAACTCAGTTTCCAGCGCCTGTTCACGACAAAAGTTAGAAAACAATCCCCACCCCCACCCGAGAAAACACTGAATCAATCACAGAAACTAAAGCCAAGTATGGTGTGTTGACGGAAACAACGCTTATTTAATAGAAAAGCTATGTACTCTTTTTTGTCATTATAAAAAATCAAATTCATAAAAAATCAAGGAGTAATTCTAAACGTCGTATACCGTATTTCCATTAATAGTAGACCCGTCTACTATTCAAATTCCGGACTCCCCAACCTGTCTACTATTAAAAGCCTGTCTACCCCCATATAGTAGTGTATTAAATAGACCCGTCTAGCCGTCTACTACTATTCAAATTTTGACCTCCCAGGCCCGACTACTTTTGTAGGAAATACGGTAACGTCAATCTCGTATATAGAGAAAAGAAATTAACGTTATAAAAAACCCATAATGACTCACTGAGCTGTCGAGTCCAAGTGTGAGGAGCATCATGAAAAATATGAGAGCCCAAAACGTGGAGCCTGGCATCGTAGCAATGGCTGCAGGATATACGACAAAGACCAGGCCAGGTCCTTCAGTTGCGACATCCTAGTTCATTTAAATTAGGGAATAAATTAATAACATAATATGTTTGCAATTATTTTACCGCATTTTTGTCCTCTATTTTTAAATATTTTATATTTTTACTGCATTTTAAAGTCTTTTAAAGTAGCAGAATTTGAATCTCAAAAATATTCTTACGGCACTAAAAATTCATTCCAAGTGCACAATTAAGTGCACACTCTTGCGTAATTAGAACTTTTTAAAATTAATTTAGTATACGTAATGAATCGTGTAATCTTAACAGCCTACAGCAGTTTTCTATATACAATACATTGGAATATAATATGTCAATTTTATTAATTACCTTAATCGGTAGTCCGGTTTTTTCTGACATGTAGCCGAGGACAGCAAAGATAACAAATCCAGCAACAAAACTGGTGGCCGAGTTAATGCAGCTTGTTAGCAACGCATCCCTATATATTACAAATACAAAATGTGTGAAATACTTATTTTTTGAGCGAAAAGCTAAAAGCTTGTAATATCTTTTTTAATAATTAATCTTACATGTATACGTTGTTATGAAATTTATTGTAGGAAGCAAATGCTAGCAAGACACCAAATCCTGGTCCAAGGGAGAAAAAAACTTGAGTAGCTGCATCAACCCAAACCTTAAATTTTAATGTAAAATAAATTCATATGTGAATTTCTTTCAATTTCTTACTACTTGCAAAAATTAGTTAAAAGCAGGACAAAAACAAGTGTGAAAATACAAATTATTGAAAGTTTGTTAACTAGTATTTTTTTAAATTTTAGAACAGGACTCAGGTGTAGAATAAATAATCTGTTTAGATATGGAAAATAATTTTTAAATGAGACATATGTGTGCACTTTCTCCTCGCTATTCAAATGTTTCTAGTGGTTATGAATAAACGTATATGTATTACGTACGAGTTGACACAGTAGCTTTAATAAATAAGGAAGCGGTCACAATGTATTTTGCTGTTTTAGGTATATGTGTCATGGGTACAAAACTAAAAGTCAGGTAATAAACTCATAAGAAATAATGTAGGTATTGTAGATTTATCAAAGCTATAGAAGTAATAATAAATCACGTGGTCACTAAAGCACGACAAAAATCCTATGAAATATGTGGTGCTATAATAGAAAAAAATCTGTTGGAATCTTAAATTCAAGTCATGTAGAAAGTCAATAAAATTAAATTGAAGAGTCCGTCGTTGCGGATTATCATCTCTTAGAAATTGAGAAAGCTAATTCAAGATGATTTTAATGCTAGTGCGAATATAGCGCGAGTACGAGATGCTGGTACTGGTACTGGTGTATAAGTAAGTATTTCCAGTCCCAGCTCAGTACAAGAAAAAGAGATAAAATAGTCTGCTGCTGATACTATACTCAAGTATACATAGATTCATAGATCTCACGAGCAATGCATCAAAATGCAAAAACGCAAGCAATACTAAGTACATGTAAGTATATGTGAGTCGTTAGGAATGCGCTTTTTTTCTTCCTTTTCCTTCCCCACTTCTAGCGTACTACAATAATACAGCCCCTATAAAACATGAGTTATTTTTTCTGTTTTCATAGCTGAATAAGGAAGGGTCATCTGTCATTCCGCACAACCCTCCTCAGGGACACGGGTATTCCATTAGTGCATAGTGCATAAGATCAAATACATTTTTTCTCCATCACTATAGATTTACATCATCTCTCAAAAAAAAGTATGAGTAAACTTTGATATGCTACATACATGTTAAAAATGGCTTGGATTTAGGCAAACATTTTATTCCCATACTCGACTAGCGTAACACTTGTTTTTTTAAAAATAAATTCAGTAATTCTAATAAAATCAAGTAAGATATAATATGGCTTATTGCCTGTTGAATTTTAACAATTCAGTAAATTATGATTGTCATATTGAGATTAAAAATTCTTACCTCTGCTTTAAAAATTGCGTCAAAGTTTGGTTTTAAATAATATTTAATTCCTTTTGATGCACCTGGTAAGCTTATCCCATGAATTAGCAAGATAAGTAGAACAGCATAAGGGAAAAGAGCCGTGAACCACACAACCTGTAACATGGAAACAAAAATGCCAAATAATAAAATTTCTTTATTTAAAAAATTTCTTCAAGATTTTTTAGTTTGGTTGTTTTGTAGATTTAATAATAGCAGAAAAGCAATAATACAGGCATATGTAAATATTTACTCAAGTTTATGCACTACATTTGAAGCAATCAATAAACATTTTAGTTTCACTCATATTAATATAGACAAGAATGAGAAATCTACATGTTTTAATAATACTACTGTAAAAAAACATTGTAGGCAAGTGTTTACTTAAGATATAGAATATTACTTTGCCGGAAGTTGAGATGCCTTTCCATAAACTGAAATAGCAAATAATGTAGACAATAAGAAGACAAGCTGCTAGGTCGGTTTTGATATGACCAAAATCGTGTATCCCTTCACTTTGGTTCAGTTCAAGGATATTACGGCTTAATTGTGAGAATCATCAAAAAATATAACAAATTACCAATTATTATTAGAAATAACTTTAAATGCATATAGTAAGTCTAACGATAAAATATTTTAAATATTGTATAAAATATCGTAAGTTAAAATGTAATATAAAAACGTTACACAAAATATTCATCAGCTGGAGATGTAAAATTATGTTTTAAAGCGGTTCTATTTGCTAAAGAAAACTCAGAGGAATTGGAACTTTCTGTTAAAGCACACGTTTCAATATCGGACTGTGACTGTGACTGTAATAAGCAGAGTTCTGTGTAATTTATATCCTTTCCTATCTGAAAATTCGTGTGTATATAAAAAAAAATATTATTATTATTAGCAAGTTAATAATTGAATTTTTGAATTTCATCAAGTATATTATACGCAATTAAACTTTTCTATGGCTAAAAAGAGGATTTGTCTTACCGGTCTGCATAGATTAGTGTTCCAGGGGTTCCCACAGTTTTCCCATGGTAAATTAGATGTAAATGATGCAAAAAAATATCGAAGTGCCCATGCAATGATTACGTTGTAGTAAAAGTCCACATAAAACGCAATTAGAGCTACTGCATACCCTATTCCTGAAAATAAAGCAAGGCAATTAAACCAGCAATACAAAAGTCAAACTATATAGTCGGTGAAGTACCAAAATTACCCATTTCAATTTTTAACTAAAAACAAAATCCACTATTTACAACAATATTGAATTTTCATGATATTCAAAATGTTTAAATAGAACATTTTGCACTTTTTGAAAACATGTAAATAGAACATTTTGCAATTTAAAAAAATATGTATATAGTTCATTTTGCACTTTACAAAAATATGTTAATAAAACATTTCACACTTTTCAAAAACATGTAAATAGAACATTTCACACTTTTCAAAATCCCTTTATTAACATCCAACGCATCTTTTCTATTTAGTGTTTTTATGACATAGCTCATTTTAACACTATAGCTTAAACTGTACATGGGTCATTTTGATTCTTCACTAATGATATGCACTAAGGATTATTGCTACAACAATTTATATAAAAATTTACATAACTTAACACGAGATAATTTGTTCGCAAAATACACGATCATATTTATTTAGCTTAGTTAACGAACTTTAAATGTAATTTTTGATACGTTTGGAAGAAAGGAAACTTTACTTGTTTTCTCGAGTAATTATTTTTGTAAAAATTTTATAACGTTACATGTATTTTTTTCCAGGTTGCGAATTTATTTAAATCTGGAATTGCTAAATTACATTGAGACAAATTGTAATGTACTGGATTTGCGTTTTTGCTATTATAATGGAGGTAGTTTTTAGAATTCAAGGTAATCGAAATTATTATTTATTGTAATGAAATGGAATTAATCCCAAACAACACGCGGTATTCACAAAAAGGTTTTAGATTTTATTTGGTGATTTTTTATTGCAGAAACTCGTTTAAGTTGGAGGGAGGATGAGCAAGAAAAACTGCCAAACACAGACGATTTACTAAAAATTCCTGATTTGTCATTGCAAGACGATCTTATAACACTCCCAAATAGTAGTTTGAGACCCAAGTCACCTAAAAGTAATATTCACTTTTGTACCGTATTAATGATTTTTTGTTCTCACTAATTTTTAAAAAAATATTTTTTTGTTAAAATTTTATTTAAATTCTTTTCAGCTAAAAATTCGTTTGACCAAGCAGTTTACATAGTACGTAATACTATTGATGGTTCATATTTATCCGCATCTTGTAAAAAAATTAAATACAACTGCATCTACGAAGTGACAAGCATAACTTCTGTTCCTCATTCTGATTCTAGGAAAAATCTGTTAGTATTTTCAGACCCAATGCATGAAGCATTTGACACATTTATGTGGGAAATAATTAAAAAAGGTACTAACAACTATCATTGTAATTTCCTTGGATAAATTTTATTTACGAATTACCTAACAGCACACAAAATAGTAAGTTCCTACCTACCTACGTTTTGTTTTTAAAAAACTATATTTCTAGGACGAACAAGTTATATACAACTTGCAAATATTCAAAACATGACAAAATGGAGTTTCAAAAATAAGGAAACAAAATTATCAAATGTCATAAGTTACAAAGGTGGCAGATCTTCAGCCATTCAAAGCATGCTGCCTTCTTCGTATAAAAAAACAACTCAGATGCTTCCAAAAAGAGCTAACAAATACGATAGCTGGAATAGTAACTTAAACTCTTACTCAAACCTACAAAATGATCCCCCTATTAGCAATAAGTACCCTAACGCTGACATTGGTTTTGCTGAAATTAGCAATAACGATAAAAATATGGCAAATACATACTGGAATCGAAGAAAGCGTAGTGTTCACCTTGTTGAAGAATTAAAACAAAATGTGTCACAAAAGGTAATAGTTAAAACAGAAAAGGAAAAACATAAACGCTCCCTACGTCAATTATGCCGTCCTTATGATATTACAATTGAATGGAAACTAAAATGGGGACTTACTTCATCAACTACAAAAAACAACAATGGTCCCGTAAATGAGCGTTATCAAATTCGGGATTTAATGGGAAACTGTGTTAAGTCTAAAGGCATTTTAGGAAAGTGTCAGCCATTAAATATTGGCAGCAACTGTTACTGGGAATTTGTTCAACTGACTCAAGCTTAGAATGGATGTCGTGAAGTAATTTGTATTTTTGGTAAATAAAGAAAACAATCCATATTTGATAGATTGTATTTACATCTTTGTAATAATATACCCTTATAATATTTTGTGATGTTAACTTATCAGTTGAAGTATACAATAACAAACAAATTAATTTTTATAAATCCATATCTTCACAAATATACTGTTCACTAATGTGCTATACATGACAATAAAAGTAAATTAATTAGATTCCCACGACCCAATTCTATTGTACGGTACATATTATTAATAACCTGAATTTATTGATAATTATCATGTTTATTTAGACCGCGAAATCCAAAAATAAAAATCTATAGAATAAACGAATTGCCCTCACTATACGTTCTTAAGTAATTCTACATTTTCAAGATTGCTAATTCAAAAAAAAGCAAGTGATGGTTTAATAATTAACTATAATACGTTGATGGATTTTACTCGATACTCGATAGCTGCTTGAACTGTATAGGATTCCATGTTACCTACCTTGAAATCTCCAACCTATTGTTTACGTGTTAAAAAGAATGTGAAAGTGGAAACTATTTAACACAAATCCTGTTAATGGACTACAAGATAGGTAAATGCACTAAAAGTAATAGTGACGAGGATATTAGTACTAATAACTACCTTTGCATATCTTCGTCGAATCTGTCTGTGGCAGGGAAATAGTTTTGGCTGGCGATGAATTTCCCAAGTGAATACACGTGTGGAATTGTCAAGACATTATAGAAATTCCTCAAAAGCCTGTTCACTTAGCAAATTCAAAGCCAAGGTGTACAGAGGGGATTTGAGAAGGTTTGTAGGTAAGTACATATGTATGAATCTATATATGCACCGACATATTACGTGGCATCTATGAATAAGAGAAAGTTTAAAAAAAAGTAAAAAAAAAAGTAAAAATAAAAAAAAAATGAAGAAATAAAGTCAGAACTAAAACGGCAAGAAGAAGGAAAGACGAACTGATGACTGACTGACTAGATGGTTGACTGAGACTATGGGCGAGACTGTTGTAGAGGGGAAGATGAGAGAAAGGAGCTAAAGGGGGGAAAGAAAATTCGTGTCAAATGGAGAAAGAATTTTCCTTTTCACGGTACATTAGTGGACCATTATGGCAATAGTATTTGATAGTAGTTTAATAGCCGTGATGTGCATATAATGAGGGTACAGAGTGGAGAGACCCATCAGAAAAGGAGCTACCGTTTCCTGTTTCCGCTAAGATGAATGTCTTTTCACTCGACTATATGTCCCATTACCCGAACCCCCTGAACAATTGCGGCTCCATATTCATTTACCTATCCACTAGAATTCAACTCATGAGATCGAATCATTGCAGCCCAGGCAGACAGGCAGACAGAGCTAGGTACATATAGGTTATATATATATTTATATAGTAAAAGCGCAAGTGTACGTGCCTAAAACTTATATCTACTTCGAATTCGAATATATACCATAAGATTTGTACCTAAGTATATAATACATAGTTGGACTGAGTATAGGACCGTTTCCCCAGTCACCTACACCTACTACACACACATACTACTACCTACAAGTAGTAGTATAGTACGTGTACTTGATTTCATCGCACCACACACCGCAACGATACCCAGACCATAAGAGCCTCTTTCGTTCAAACTCGTACAGGCTTTTCCTGTCACTATCTTCCTGGCCGCAGTGGAACTTGTAGAGCTGTGTACAATACGTGAAAAATCATTTGCAACAAGTCCTCAACTGCAAACTACGACCACAAGTATACATATGGGCATCTCCACATTCATCCTATACCTCGCATAGCACTACTACGCCACACAGCCAGCCATCTCCTACAACTCCCCACCAAAAAGCGAACTTCTTATTTCTTTTCTAAAAGAAAGTTTACGTTTTACTCCGAATTGTTAATCACTGGGAAAAACTTACACCGTTTCCTTTACCTGCAACCACCAATTTTAGCCCTCATGTACTACGTAATAATAGAGCTGGTACATTATCAGTAGTCCCTGTAGACAATTATATTTCAAACACTATTACGAAGAATAAAGTCTATGACATTGAGATTCTCTCTACATATTTTCAAAATTCAACTACACAACGTCATTTTCTCTTTGCAAGAGTACAGACTTAAAATTTGCAAATCCCATTTTTATCATATTCAACGTCTACATACACACCTTATGGATTGAAGGTTTAAAATTGGTGGGGTTACCCGATACGATAGCATATACCGGAGACCGTTATTTAAATTTTTTTAAAACTATCATGTAGATACTTACACTGGTTTTATATATAGGAATCCCTGATAAAATTTCTTAAAACATTTACAACACGTTGCGATTACCATTTAACGTTAAGATATGTCTGGGTATCATTCATAATTTACGCTTTGAAAGACTGTATTATAAAGTCAACTTCTATAAAGTCAGTACAAAATTCGTAATATTTCTTGGGGGATTTCAAAAGTGAGATTTTTGTCAGTGTAGTTAATGGACGGTCCCTATGCAGTCAGTTGCATAGAAGCGGAAGTAATAAAATTACAATATGAATCACCCAAGAGTGAAAGAAGTTGAGAAGGAGGAGGATTGGAGATTTGAAAATTTCCTAAATCGAATTGTAAATTCATTATAGAAAATGCTTATAAATAGTATAGGTACGTACATTGATAATTAGATCAAGGCTTGCCTCTTTCAAACTCATTTTACGATGCCGATATATAATGTCTACCAAGACCTACCGAGAAAGCCCTGTGTACACGGAACCACCACTGGGAGTTGAGTTTTTGGACGATGCGACACTTTTATCTATCTCTATATATAGAGTTAATACCTACAATATAGTGCATATAATATACTGAAAATATAAGTAGTAATAGTCAATAGTAAAGTAATTGAACTTTCTCTTGTTTTTTTGAAGTTATATAGAAACTTAAGTATAAACACTGTACTGCAAAATGAAGTAATCCTCTGGGAAAGAAATAAAATGGCTTACCTTTGAAAAGTGGAACAAGTCGTCCCCAACAAGTGATGGCACCTTTTCGATTATATTGTCCCAATGCTAGTTCCATATAAAAGAGTGGGATGCCTCCGACAATCAACATGATTCCATAGGGAATTAAAAACGCGCCTGAAATCACAAAGTCAATAGCATGAGATTCTATAACAATGTAATCAGTTGGCTACAAAAAAAAGGCACAAAGGCAAGAAAGCTTTAGAGGAGACCATTTCATCATTTATCGTTCCATCACAAAAGTCAAAATGCGCCTTAAACACTATGGCTAAATCTCCTTTGAAGATTCCGTCCGTCTTAAGAAGAGTGCACACAGTGCCAGTGCCAGTACCAGTACAGTAATTTGGACCAGCTGTCCAGAATGGATTAATTGACCCATGAATACAAAGTTGACCAATGAATGAATTGGAAATATTCTAATTTTGACTGTAGCCTAGATTCTAGATCTCTCTTTCTATGTCTATTCTACACATATTTTTGTATTTCAATCTATTGAAATTGAAATGAATCATTGAACAAGAAATATGTAATCTAATAAATCATTGAAGCTATATATTTCCTCTCCTCGTCTCTCTCTCTCATCCAAGAATGTTTATTTTTCAAGGTTTGACTATACTGCCGCACACAATCAAGCAAAACAGTCTATAGATGTTTTTTACAGTTTTATGAAAACCACGTGTTTAATGTAAATATTCATCCTTGATGGTTTCATAGCTCATAAATTCAATCCTCCATAACCGCAATCCTTGTCGATGAGATGAAAGTCTTGGGTAAGAAGAACTCAAATATCTCAAATACATTTTACTTTTTTTTCTTCTACTTTTACGGTCTATTTTTACACATACTTAAGCGTTCTGGTTTTGCGATATAGAAGAAGATCCTGATCTTCTTGGCGGTGGAAATTTAGAAGATAAAAAAAGGGGGATAGCGAGCATCTCAAAATCCTACTTGTGAATTATTTATCGGATAAATGGATTTGAACCTGCAGTTGAAATTGCGATCCGGATTCCCAAAAACACTAACATAAATTGTATGCATTTCATTAACCTGCCTGTTATACATCATTAGAGTTGAAAGCTCAGATGTGGCTTGAGCAAAAGCAAAAGTGACCTCTATTTCTATCATACACCAGGGTTGAGATTTATAACTTTTATATTTCTCTTCATCTTCGGTATATATGGATGAAGATGAAACCAATAAGCTTGTGGATCTATATGGTACTATATGGACTATGGTGATTTACAATGTAGGTACCTACATAGAAAAGGAGCAAGCTAGAAACCAAAAAAGTCCAAATCCTTATGGTTTTTATGACAGCCCCATAATATCATAGCGTTCGGTAAAACACATCCACAGAATTGTCATAAAGTACACACACTCAAAACACAACTGACAAAAGAAATTGAATTACTAAATGCACAGGACACAAAGCGTAAACCCCCCGCATGAAACTCCATACCGATGCCGACATCTGAGTTAAATTGTTAAATTATTTCAAACGCAACCTCAGAGAGTAAAAAAAAGAAAAAATACTAAACACACTATTCTATTGAGGAATTGACTGGATCTTGTGTGTGTGTGTGTGTGTGGAAAGACAAAGAAGAAAAAAAAATTGTTCACGTCCGGTTGGAACGGAAATAAAATTTGTATGTTCCCTTGAAACAATTTATTTGGTTGACAAAGAATTTGTGCCAATCGAGTAATTTCATGTGTACGCACAGTCAACAGTTCCAGGACCAGGACAGACAGAATGTGTGTAGACTGTGTGTGTGAGTGTGCCTGAGCGTGTGTTGAGTGTGGAGAGTTTAGGGACCAATAACTTGACTGATCCTTGACATAATTCCACCTTTTTTCCTCTTCCTTCTTCATCCCCATCTCTTTTGATCTCTTTTTTCTTCAGCACACTCACTCACTCACGCAACATTCGAGTTACATGATACACAATGCAAGTTGTAGAAATAAAGAGATAGTTGAGTTGTTTACCACCAAATAAGATTTTAAAATGCGCTTTTAAAGGGAGATAAAAACGGAAGAAAAAAAGGAGAAGAAGAAGAACGAAGAAGAACGGAAATGGTCCTATATTACATATACATACACAGATTAACCAGAAATGGCACACATTCAACATTCCACTCTCTCTATCTCTCTTCTCCTTTGGGACAAAAACTTATTTTCCACAATTCTATTGAAAAGGTGCTTTCTTTGGATCGATATACCCGAGGACAGGTATTTGAAATGAGGAGAAAGGCAGAGGGCTTGAAATCGAAACATCAGACTCAGAATGTATGGACCAGACATTGACTGGTTTAAGTTCCGGACAACCTCCAGCAAAAGTTATTATCCCGTTTGTCTGTGTAGTACCCACTTTACGATGGCATTGGCATTGAGTGTTTTGAATTGATGTCGCCTCAGCTGTCTACTCGTATTCAGATGCAGGACACAAGGGAATCACTCTCGAGTCCTCACTCCACGTCCAAGGCAGCTTGTTAGCTTGTGAACGTGTATTATGCCAATTTTGGGATTCGATTGGATACTTTTAATTCCTTCTACCTCCATAGTTCTATAGAAGATTTTGCTTTGTTTCAAAAGTTATCTAGGTACTTATCCACTGTGCCTCTTCCTACGTGTATCCCTTTCGGTTGGAATTGGAATGCCTAATACTATCTATTACGAATCTTGAATGTACTACTCATTTAAAACTATTAAAATCAAAACCAATCACGTGTTTGCTTCCAAATCAAAAATTCGTGTAAGCCCTACAAGAACGTTAATGTTAAACCTTAAACATACCATCTCAATAACCAATAAACGGGGAAATAGTTCTCTAACGCTGTACTTTGCAATCGCAACTGAAATACTGCTAGTGAAACCCGCTTGATTCTATAACGATTAACGATTAATGATTGAAAGACGGCGGGTTGAAGACCGACGGCCGACAATCTGCTAGATTATTCTTTCTTTTTTTTTACTTCGTTCTAACTAGTTATAACTTGTAGGAATACGCACGTGTACTACTATTCTAGGCACATGCCACTTATTTGCATAAGCTTTCGGCCTACAAGATTGATTATTCATTTTCTGTAGAAGCATACGGAATTTTTTAAAAAGTATCGTCATTAAGAAGCAAAGAAGTGTAGTAATGCTTTTATTACGTGTACATTGAAAGGATGCGGTAGAATTTGCAAACAGTATTAGATGGGGACGTGGGGACAGGTCCAGGATTGTTAAAACTTTAACATTTTGATAAAAGAATAATAACAAAGTTTTTGTAAAAAAAAAAGAAGAAAGAAATGATTTTTTTATACCAGCTAAACTAAAGAAAATACATGAAAACTCAGACTACCGCAAGAGACCTAAATTTGGATCAGTATCCAAATCAGAGAAAGAATCAAGGAGGAATACAGATTTGAAATCTTGTAGATTTTCCCGATTGACTTCTAACAGAACAGTCAGAGATCTTTAACCTATGGTATAGGAGATATCTCACAGATCCTCCCGATTTCTGTCTTCTTTACGTAACCATATACAGAACTACCCTGTAGCATGTTGTATGAAGTACGTCTAGGCCTATAGGCTCGTGTGTGTATACACTGTTATGGTAAGTATATTTACTTGTCGTTAGTCAGTCAACTGTAAAAAGGAAGAGTAGACATACAAAGAAAGGTAGGTACCTACCTACCTACGACGAGGACGAGATGGGTTTGGCTTTGGTTATATTTTTTTTTATTAAAAGAAAAGTTTAAAACACATTCATTGGGGTACGCTGAGAGAAAGAAAGAGCTCCGTCCATATGCCATATGAGAGACTGAGACTGGAGGGGGACTGGGGATTCAGAATGGGAAATGGGAATTCAAAAGGGAATGTTCATGGAAGTTGGAGGAGTTGGACGTGTACATGAAAGATTTCTTCTGAGTATAATTCTCTCCGGTGTGTAATGGCTAAGAAATTTTCGCTACAATTCAGTGGTGACTAGATTGATGAAATGAGATAGAAAAAAGACGGAAAAAGGAAAAGAGCTCGGATCCGAATGATGGATGACATGAACTACGGAGCGAAAAACAAGTTTGTTCCTGTATTGATTTAGAAAAAGTAGAAAAAAATCCCTAACCCTGTGTCCTTATTTAGGAGCTCTGTGTATCTATATTTATACCAATGTAATGTTATATTATTATGTTTGTTTACATTTCTTCATATATAAACCTTCTTCTTTTTAAAAGATAGACGAAATCTCTTATTTTAACTTTTAATTTATCAATTTAAGATAATGCGGGAAAGCGGAATCAAAAATCAATTCTCCTACACAAATATTTTCGCCATTAGAAGAATCAAGAGGTTATGATTATGATGAATGGCTAAGAGACTAAAATGGAGTCACAAGACAGGAATAGAAGAAAGTTTGGAGATACACACAATAATGCGATGTGATGATGATATTCGTACACAGGTGGGTCCAAAAATTCATGGAGCTTTTTTAAAGGATGGATTATTATTGTATAAAAATATATGACTGTCGTGAGAAAAATTACGACACTAAAGCAAAAATGTGATCTTACCTCCCCCATTTTTATAGCAAAGGTACGGGAACCGCCAAACATTTGCAAGATCAACTGCAAATCCAATGACGGAGAGGAGAAAGTCGACTTTTTTAGACCAAGTCTCTCTTTCCTCTTCAATAACAAGGGGTTGTAAGGTAGTGGTTGTGAGCTCCATGACAGTGACCGTACTCGGTAGGGGCTCATCTTGGACGTCGGAGTCCTCATCACTGGACGTAGCGGTACTCCGACGACGACCCATCTCCTTCATTTGCACACAATTTTCATCACTTTCGTACTCTTACTTCACCATTCTTATTCTCATCTCCAAGCAAAACTCTCTCCTAGGGTCGTTCTTTTTTTCACCTCAAAGAAAATCTCTACATGGTTAAAATAAAGATCAAATGGTACATATGGATCCCCTCTTATTTCCTTGTGTATCGCCAATTCTCACTCTCCTCCTTACAACATGTGCATGCTCTTCCTCAAAATTCCAAACACGTCTCTTCAATTTCCTAGTCTCCAATTTTGTCTTGGATATTCCTTCACATCTACTTTTGAGTAATTGCTATTGACAGATTATGAATCTTCCGAGGTGATTTTTTTCCAGAGAAATTTTATTTCTTGTGAAGGAATTGATGATAAATATTCTGACCGTCCTCAAGAGCTGCTCCAATCCAGTTATCGTTTCTTACTTATTCTGAAATGCAATCACAATTTAAAATATTTTGTTTAGTCTATGGCATGGGATAGAGAATATGATGGATAAAAATCTGTGAAGAATAAAGTTAATGATGGTAATGCAAATGCACTGAATTTGCTAGGGAATTCGCTTTGACATGACACACATAATTTTCTATGCTTTAATAATAGAAAAAACTTGTGAAAATTTAAAAAGCATCAACATTCAAAAATGACTCCAGCGAACCTATTCATATGACTATATTTTTGTCAATGTTTTAAATTTTTTCTTATGCAGTTTATCACGATTAAAATCTTAACAAAATCATACACGTACAGGGCGGAAAAATCAAATCCCATAGCTTTCACTCTCTCATCATTATCATCATCATGGGAAAACTACATTCTTGGAGGAGCCCGAATTTTTGACGGCCATTTAATAGAGATAGACATCTGACTAATTTATATTCCGATCGAAAAAATTAAGCACCAATGAAGCTAATCCTTAGAAGAAGCGTGAGAGCATTGAAAAGTTGGTTGTACGACAATGACATTTTATTTTGTGCAGTTACATTTTTACATAATTACAAAATACATGTAACATTTAGTAGACTGTAAAATATTCAGAAACGAATTTAAAAATCAAAATGCATAGTCTATCTATATATACCTAGCTATAGCTCCCACCACCTGGGTATTATTTAAGAGCTGATTCCTCAATGTAAAATTGACGTTTGAGTAGATACTAGATTTAAAAGAAAAGCCTATTTGCTTTGATCCCTACTATAACTATATATACGTTAAATTGCTCAATGCCCTGGCACTGGTCTGAAATTTAATTTGATGGCACTTTACTTTTCCTAGCAACAATTACTAGATTTTGCTTTCATTCAAACTAAATCAATTTCAAAGGCGTGAAAACCTGCGACTGTGATACTTATAATTATAAGGGCACGTTTCCTGTGTAGGTGAATATATTTAGCTAATTCTACAGCTCTGACGAACACGGACTCAAGACCCTCTGACTGCTGATTATGAGCCAATGTCAACATGTACATATACGACAAATAGAACGTATTCTTTATAAGCATGCAAGTAGCTTCTTATATACAATGTACATAGATGTAAATACCGTATTTTATCAGTTAAAGGGCCAGGGATCTTTTAACACTAAAGACGTAAAGGTATTATTGTCGGTTACAGTCGTATGTACTTTTATTTGAATGATCGATATCCACAGGGGATAGGGGCACTTACTGTATTTGAGCCCGGCGCTTATTCGACCAAATACGGTATGTATTTAGCTAATAATGGTATTTTTGTGTATGGACAGCTAAATAGAGATATACGGTATCTACCTTGGAGATAGTGCTAGTGCTGGTCGGTCTGCTCCTAAACTATGATCATGTTTTTTATTTCTACACATAAATATATTGAAATTAGTGAAACTCTGCCGTATTTAAAAAACTACAATTTATGATACCCTACTTCAAAACTTGATGAGTAAGTATACATTATGGAAATGAAAACTGGCAAGGACAATTCGTGTCATCAACTATTGGTAAGTTTTCATTCGGGGTTACTAAAAAAAATATGTTTCTTTTTCTTTTTTATAAGCCAACTAATTTTACATTCATTGCATATTTAAACCCTACTTGCCACTGTCATTTAAAATAGGGTATATGACATTAAATATTTTCTAAAATGTTGTAATTTTTATCACATTTGTAGAAAATTGTATTTTTCTAATTTTGTATTTTGGCGGGAATATTACATATAGTGTACATCCCATATAAAACGTTGACTAATTAGAGTAAGCAAAATTAATTCCTTTATTTTCATACTTAATTCTCATTTAATTTTTGAAGTAGTGTCAAAGCCAAGGTCAATTAGCAGCCTCGTCAAAGTAATTGATGTCCTATTAAAACCTACCTGACGACCCTAATTTCATCCCAAGTTTCAATTCGAAGTCCTATGTGTGGGTCGTGGGTGTTGGTGAGAAGTGTCTACTACAGACTACTAACACTTTTTTTCACGTACACATTAGAGCTAAATCTTTCAAAGAATATGGAATTTTGTCAGTTGCTAGAGCGGAGCGTCCAGCAAAACTAAACTTTAAGTAGGTCCTATAGCCTTTTAGCCACATGCTGTATTTAAGAATCCAGCCGACTTTAATTCAGCTTGTGAGAAATCTGAACGAATTTTCCAGTTTAGTAAACATATGTGAGTGAATGGAATCTGGGACTGAGAGACAAAGCTAATGAAAAAGAGAAGAAATAAAGCTAAAATACAATAGAATTATACTTTAGGGGAAATCCCGACGCAGCATATTATAATGCTTCGCTATATAGTAAAATTGTAGAGCAACAGTGGTTAAATATAAAAATGTGCACACACCTTGTAAAGTTTTAACATTGAGCGAAAAAAGGACATTTACATTCAGTTTTACTTGGTACATTTTGTACCAAGTCCAGGCATATGGACTTCTTTTTAGTTAGCTCACTGCATAATATGCATCTACTTCAATTTATTTTACACATCATCGGGATTCCCACTATATTCTCCCTCATTGTAAATCCATTAAAACTGAATCAGACAAAGAAGGGAGAAATAAAGAAAGAGAATAAAACGAAATGGAATGTTACCGACCAAATCCTTATCATATTCTCCTCTACGTCTACCCTATACGTCCTATATGCATACCCAGCACAATTCAAAACCTCTAAAATTCATATGCACAATGTTACAAAACATATTTGTCCCATAAGTATTTGGAGTCTCACTTAGTCAGTCGTACTCGCATTTTCCCCATTTCAATCTAATCCTCATATCTCTGTTGATGCAGTGTAAAATATTTTCTAAACGGATCAGACATGTCCTTAAATACTGACTGCATATACTTTTATATGTGGGTGGATTTATAAAATATTTTCTATTAAGTTTGAAATTTAGCACTTGGCTGAGCACATGATATGATGTGATCTGTTATCTGTTGGGTCTCTTCAGGAGCAGTAGCATGTCAACCACATCGTTATCATTATTCTGCAAAAAGTGAAGGATGAAACTACAAATACTTCAACTCCTATACTATACGTCAGCACTCCCATGCAGTCAGCAACTGACTGACTCACATTGCTTTGGTTTGGACTGTGTGTGTGAGATCGAATATTGAGCCTGGGCCATAGCTCGCAGCATGATTTTGTGTTGGTCTGTAAATTGGAATTAATGCTTATAGAGTGGACAATTACACAGTCAACTGTACAAATACTAACTAATAACGCTAATTCTATAGATAATAAGTATCTATCTCTTTATGCTTATTGGGGTGAAGCCTGAATTAAAAGAACTAACTACAGTTGTATACAAATATCAGTATAAATATAGAGGCTTTAAATCATTTGTATATTTACAAGTGGAACGTGCTGTAAAATTTTCGGGATCACAGACAAAAACACGAACATAATAATGTTCGAAACGAAACAAGGAAACACTGTAAGTACATCCTCACACTCACGACACTCACGATGATCATAAATACATTGGATTTCCTCTCAAGCTCAAAAAATCAAAGTAGAAAGGTTCCGAGACCGGGGTCAGCCAAAGGTTTCTTTCCACTTCACCACCACTAATTCAATATCAATTCACAATATAATATAATAATAATATAAATGGTGTACAATACGCTAGAACTGGATTCGATCGTCTGTATGCATAGCTACGCAGCAATAAAAAAAACACTGTAAAAGTAGATCAACTCAAAGACACGGAGAGATAAAATGAGAAAAAAAAGGCAATTTGCTAACTTTTCCCCCTCTTCTTTGTGCACACAACAGGCACACAATGTTTGACAACATTCTTGGGGGAAGTCAATTTTTGTATATCAAATTCTTTAGTCGCAATATTTGACGTCGACACAGAGCTCATCTTCCAAGCACATCACTGGTTGAGCATGTATCAAAATTTCACTCAACATGTATTCACACAGTACCAGTACGCGGACAGAGCTCTATGTAAAAAAAATAGGTTACAAGTCAAGAGTCAGAACGAACTCCTTTTTGTTTACCTCCTTACGACTAGTCTCCTTAATTTCCCCATTCACTATTTCAATTTTGTTTTATCTGACCAGGCCATACCAGAACAGTACCAGATGAGCACACCTACACCTACACCCAGGATTTATAATCTATATACAATGCAAAAAGTACCTTCAGTCAATAATAATACACTATTATGTTACTGTTACTGATGAGCTGTGCCTATCTATGGATGCATGTTGAATTGAGCAAAAAGTATATTATCAAAAACAAATGTAAAATAATCCATGGCTCTTTTTGATGTGTGTATAGATACAAAATGAAATAAAATAAGATGGAACAGATAAAATACTGCAGAGTATGTGGATGGGGAGAGTATATAGTTTCATATAGATTATATAGATAGCGATCAAGTTAAGCCAAAATTGAAAAAAAAGTAAAGTGAATCCAAACAAATGTAACACATTGCAATTGTAGCAGAGACGATATTGAGCGCGTACCGCGATCAGCACTACTATGATTTGATCATGATGATGATCATACACATGGAATCATCAGTTGGAATGAAATCGAGGGAATACAGATGGAAGGACAAAGAGTCTAATTCATGATATTATTATTATGTCCGTATATGTATTTGAACCAGTACCAGATGACTCAAACTCTAGCAATTGAGAGTAGAATCCAGATTCGATCTCAACAAACACCCACTCTCCACACGTCTCCACACAACATCACACTAAAAACTTGTTACTACCTACTTTGACTTGGGTGCCAATCAAAAAATAAATTTACGTGTACCTAAATGCCACGCACCGTCACGTAATGTAAACAATTCGAGCGAACACAAACTAATTTCATGCTCATACCTACACGAAGTTTACTCATCAACTGATCACTACAATAGACATAAAACTGGCAAAAGTAAAAGGGTGAGTGAGGATAGGTACTTATGCATTATAGAGAGCACTGAAGCGGGAGAAAAAGGGCGGAAACGCATGATTTTTGTTTATTCAATTTTGAGCTTTAATTTAAGTTCAGGATGATCGTCAATCGTCGATCGTAATTCGTAATCCTATATATATAGTTCAAGTAAAATGATAATAATACTTAAATTCTGTGTCAGTGTTATTGTTTAGTTTACGATTAAGTGAAGCGCATAGGAATGAAAACGAGAGGAGAACGAGTAACAAACAGACAACAGAGGCTTTCAGTTTTCAAGCACTCATATTACTACAGACAGAGACAATCAACAATGGTGTTAAAATGGTGTATGGTGACACGGCACGGATTATACAGAATACGCCGACTGACTGACTGCCTCGCATTAGTGAGCAATAAAACATTTTTTTTTCAATCTAAATCAAACTATCACTTTCCACTCACAACTTACATTAATCAAAGTGGCAGCAGCTGCCAATACACGACACATCAATTCATTAATTCACCACAAATCAAATATATTATATGGACAACAGACAGAGCGAGGCCCAGGGAAGGAATATTAACGAGTGACACTGACAACAAACAACAACAATTCCAACCATAGGAGTGGTATGTACATGGTGATAAAATTATAGTAAGATGTGATTTTGGCGATGCGACGATATTTTTTAATGCTAATGAACTAAATTCTTTTTCTGAGAATAGTATTTTCATTTTTAATAATGGTTTTGAATTTAAAATGAATCTTTCTGGATTTTTCTAGGTTGTACTAAGGACGTAAAAATGCATTTGATAATTAATATTGAAAGATACCATCGTCTAAATTCTGTTTCGAATTAATTTTTAGGGCTAAAACGTTTTCACGAAGTGAATCTCAACATAGCGACGAAAGAAATAGAATGGCTGAGGGAAAACGATCGGATGGAAAGAATATATGATATACAAAAAAAAATCTTACCTGTTGCGTAAAAGAAGTGTTTGGTAGTAAGTGGTAGAAGGAGGAAGAGAAGTTAGTTGATAGTAGTGGTACTATAACACAAATAACCAAGCAATTGACAAGTGATTGAGAGTCTGTTGTCACACAACATTCAACATGTACAAAGCGACCAAGTCGATGAGGATGGGGAATCTGACATGAAAGAATGTCAGAAATGTGAAATAATGCGGAAGTACTAGTAAGATGATGATATAAGATGATCCACTGAAAATAACTTGAGAGAGAGAACGAACTTCTTAAGCTGATGATTTCTTTCACGTATTTCTTCTTCGTCTTCTTTTAGTGGTTAACAGTGAACAAAAAGAAACGTTAGAGTGTCGCGTAGTAACTTGTCAAGTGTATTTCACCTCTTTCTTGCTTCCGATTTTTTTATACCTTAGAGTTCAGAATAGTTATTGATAGTATTTTGGGGCGAAAGAAAAAAAGTTTGGTATATCTTGAAAACTTTTCTTCAGCTCTGAGTTTTTATTTTATTTTATTCTGTAACAAAAAGGGAACTAAAATGAACGTGGCTGAGAAAAAAAAACAAAATAAGGACAATGTCCACGGTGAAGAAGACTGGACTATTGGCTATCTCTGAAGATCAGGTTTCCAATATTTCTTACAAGACAATTTGATTTTCGGGTGTCGAAGCGGGGTAGCTTGTACATCACATCTTGAATGTCAGAGATTTTGGTTTTTTGCTTTACAGTATCTGCAGAGAACGAGGAGGGAAGGTTTTGATTTGGTCGTACTACTGTAGTTTTGTGGATAGGAATCGGGTGGGTGATCAGCCACGTTTACTTTACTTGTCTTTCCACTTCCAGTCCGACTTGACTGTTCCAAGCGTTTTGGAGTCGGAGAATCTGTACTGCTTCACTACTCCAGACTCCAGATCCAAATGGGTATTTAGATTCTATACCGGCCGTCGTCGGACTGGGGCAGATGCAGATGGATGGAGGCGGAGGTGAGTCCGTGAAGAAGGAAATTTTGTATAGGATGAGCACTATTTGATAGATTCTTTTATTTCATCAGCTTTCACCTAAATGACAAGAGGTCTGATACTCCCCCTGTGTATATATATATATATTTCCCTACTATGTTTTCTCTTTCTTCTCAGCACTCCAGTCAAATTTTTCCTCCACCTTTTCCACCTGTAAATATAATAATAATAATGTATATGTCTGTTCTTGGACGTTCGTTCATTCGTACTCTCCGTACGAACTCGACGAACAAGCGAAACCGAATAACTTTGTAAAATGTGTTTTGTCCCCTCTATATATTTGTAGTATTGTTATTATTATTTTGTCGTAAGTATATGAGTATTGAGTACTACAGGAGGAGATATATTCTAATGTCGTTTCAGATGCACTTGGAAACTAAGATTGGAGAGATAGTGCTCAAATGTATTTTACCAGGGACCTCTTTCTCTCTGAGTTAGTGTGTCTAGGAATTGTATCTATCGGGGGCTGCGATTCCGCTCGTTCTCTTCGTAGTAGTTTTCTAGTGGCCGTTACGTCCTTTGGAATTCGACTTCGACTACTACAGATATTTGATAGAAAGATACTAGATCGAAGGATTGCTATTGTGTCTTGTCTGCTTGGGGTTGATCACAGTCTGGGAAATTCTAGTCCTACCAATACTAGGAGCTGTTTAGCTCAGTTGGCTAGCCTACAAGATCTGACATGACTTCTCTTTCTCTTGCTTCCCTCTCCACTGACGACTCCTTGAGACATATTCCCTACCCCTCCCCCTCTCGCTCTCTCTCTATCTCTGACTCTTGCTCGGTTTACTTCCCCCCTGCACTACTCTTTCCATAAAATCCCCTTGCGTACGTCTCTTTTCTCTTCGTAAATCAGAATCAGTAAGAGCCGAGAGGTGCTTTTTCGTCTTCATACTGTGTGTGTGTGTGTGTGTGTGTGTGTGTGTGTGTAGAAGGAATAAAATACTACTACTTCTATACTAGCTGTTACTACCAGACCAGACCAGGACCAGACATTGCCATAATATAGTGTACTCACTCACTTTTCCTTGTCTATGTGGCTACAGTGTCTCAGAGATCGTGAGAGTCTGTGAATTCTTAAAATCAGATCTATGCAATTTTAAAGGAACGAAACGACAGTAGATTAAACTTTGCCCAACTTTTATTTTATCTTTTCAATAAACTTTACAATAAATATATATCCATGATATGTATCCATGATGCATCTACTATATGCACTTTTTATATTTTGTATTCTGTGCAGCATGTTTGAGCATGTAACTCTATAGCCTGTTTTTCTCTGCTTCTTGTTTAAATTATTTTTTACGTGCATTATAATATAATAATTTAATAATGTAAGGAAGTATTCTTTTTTGGTTTAGGAATTCAATATATATGTATGCATGCTCAACAATTTACAATTGTCCCTTCTTTTTTTGTGGAGAATATAAGGAAAGTTGAAGATAATTGAATCAAATAAAACTAAAAGGTTAGGGAAGAAAAAAAAGTAGCAGCACTGATAGAATGGATCATCAGATCAGAGTGCAAGGAAAGTATGAGCTAAGGTTGTTATAAAAATCCTGAAAGTAAGGGTTATTGTGTACATATGGAATGGAGCTAATAATCCAAAATTGAAACTGATTGTGTGCTACACTTGAGAATGCAAATGTAGGAAGAAAGGTAAAATTATCAGTCTTATGTGGGTAGGTATAAATGATGTAGATATACAGACACATCATAGTACACAGAAAGAACCAACTTTTAATGCATAATATTATGTAAAGTTGAAGCCAAGCTCTTTTTCTTCTACATTGTTCAAAGCTACAGATTTCCAGGCCAGGTAGTTATGTATAGGTAGGTTGATTTGCTACTGCTCCATGCTAGTACATACTACATTATTTAAGGTGGTCGAATTTACAGATGGTTGGTGAAGCAAAACAGAGCATATTTGATAATATAATTTTCCTATAGTCGTACCTTAGTCACGATCAATCATGTCATATAGTAAAAGAAACAATAAAGTTGTGCTTTGCATCTCTAATCCCTCTTTTATTCAGCTTTTAAATCGATGTTGCTAGTTTAGTTTGGTTTCTTTATGGTATATTGTATGGTATATGGTTCGTCGTGTGGTATGATGTAGGAGGTCCCCATTACCCATTGTTAGAAGCTTGCGATTTATATAGAGCCACGAATATATGTGTACTTGACTATACACTTGGATGGAAGCATATACTAAATACTAGCAGCTAACTAGTAGTGTAGTAGGGAGAATCCTTTAGATTCCATGTGAAAGAAATTTTTTTTACTCATTACAACAAGTTCATTCATTTAGAATATTAGAATTCAATGCAGGCGAAATTATCTATTCAGGATTTTGCGAAGATTATGATTATCCTGGATAATCTTACTGAAGACATGAAAAGGGAATTATGTTAATTAATACTGCACTTGAAGTGTGTTCAGTATTCGCATTCAAAGTAAAAGCAAGTTGTAGGAAAAGAAAAAAAGCATGCAGATGTTTCCAAGCTTCCTAGCTCTTAAACTTCTTGTTCTTCGCGTTTTATATAAATGTATGTCTATTCTCCATCTCCATTGGATATTGGATTGCTTCTCGTGAATGCTCGACTCTCGACTCTGTGCTGTGGTCTGTGGTTATTAATCATTTTAAATGAGCATGAATGACAATGTATTACTTAAGATAAGATGTATTCAGATCGTACACATGGATATCTCTTTAGTTGATCTTATCCTCATAAAACTTTATTGTGCCATTTTACAAGTCATTTCACGTTTGGAGTTGGACCAAACGTGGACTCTTTCTGAGTAGTACTTCCACTAACTATCTGTTTATCTGACTAACAAGTGGGATGAAAAAATGCAGTTTTATGAGTTCATTTATCAATTAGTCCGTATTTGGGAACGTTTGAAATGGCAAATTCGTCAAGCTGCTCAAACAGAGGGTGGATTCTCTATGAGCATTGATGTTTTATGATAGTTCATTGAATCTAAAGTAATTACGTATGGAACATGACATGCCGCCGTCATAATTGTTTATGATGATAACGTCTTTTTTGTGTCTACAAAGTTATAGGGAAAATATTGATTAAAAATATTATTATTAGCATTACTCTCCAGCTGTATTATTTTAGGATTTCTATTATTGGTTATGGCTTTGGTTATTTGGATGAGCGAATACATTTAGCAAGCATTCAAGCTGATTTTCTTTAACCGTTTGCACCTGTATAAATAAGGTAATTAAATTTTTAAAATTATTTATGAATTAATTTGGTTTTTTATAAGTAAAATTAAATACACTTTTTAAAAATTCTAAATCCGTGCCCAAAATAGCTATTGCATCGCATCATTGTTGTCCTCCTGCAGTTGCCGAGAACTTTACGAGGTCATTCTAAAATGTGAAGAAATGTGCGTAGCTCCAGTCCCCGTGTCTATGGGATTATGGAGAAGCCGATGAAAGCATTTCATGAAATTATACAAATTTTATATGAGCAGCTGTATGCATTTATGTACATTCGCGTGGCTACGGATGGACTTATGCTCTGCAAGGCTGGTTAAGACTATAGTTTGAATTTTGATTAATATCTTTCATCTTCGGAAGCAGTAGAAAATCTTTTCATGGAAAATCAACCTAGGTATATATAGGACTTACACTCCTTCGACGATGAGAAGAAAGCAGGGGGAAAAAAAGAATGCAATGCGATTGAAATGGGCTTGCTAGCATAAATTGCTATGCGTACTTGTATTGGTATTATTAACTAATCGATTTATAGTTAAATGTGTGAGTAAGTCTCGACCGTTTTCTTTATTTTTACTTGACTATTAGATTTACTAAGAAGTACCTAATATGAGCATGTATGGAAAGGGAACGTTATCTTTTCAGTTGCTGTTACTCCATATGTCTGTCTGACTGACTGACTACTAGGGAGTTTGGTTTCTGGTCCTCGTCCTGCGTTTGAGTTGGTCTCCTTTATTTAAAGAAAGGCAGAATGGTCGGTCTTCCTTTTTGATTTTGATTTTGACTAGGTCGACTCCGACTTCGACCCTGATAGGAATTACTACAGACTAGACCTAAATAATTTTTATTTGAACTCATTCTCTGTCTCTGCTCTATGATCAATTCCAATGCCAATAAGTCTTCACTAAAATATTAATATTACTTGTGTGTATGTATATTGTACGGTCTTTGTATTATGGATCAAATTAACTTCCCTCTCCCTAGGCCTGACTTTCTACGTTTCTGTTGCTGCACAGTAAAGTCCTCTCTGGCTCTGGCGTCTCCCGCGTCCACAGTCTACTAGCGAGAGATGCTTTATCTTCAGAAGATAGTTTCAAAATGGTATGGAGTACGGCACTCGCATTACTACTACTTTGGACGGAATTATTATGCAATATACCTATGTTATAATATAGGGTGATGGTGATTTGGGAGTACATTCCCCCAGTACTTAGTTATAGTGTTGGTGAGTTTACATATGGAGGAGTAATATAGTATAATGCGTTTCATCTCCACTTTCCTGTGATTTTGATTTTGAAAGAAGTTGGTTCTATTTTCTATTCTTGTTATCTTCCAGTCTCTCTATATTTTTCTTTTTTTCTTCTTCTTCCCCTTTCAGCTTTCCATCCATAACCAGATTCGCAGTTTCAGTTTTTTGACTCTCCAGCAGCTCCATTCCAGCATCGAAATTGAGACAAGTTAAAGACAAGACTGCTCGTGTGCTCAAGTGCAGTCCATAGATAGAGACGTGAATAGGAACAGGCTTTGCACAATGTACACGTTGTAATGTACCTAGGTAGGTACGGGGGCCTATGTAGGAATTTACCGATACTGCGTGTGACTAATAAACTAGATTGAGAATATTAGATGGACCGATCAACGCACGGGGCATTGCGACTACCTTTTAATAATGTAGGTAATGTAGGTAGGTTGAGACCTATAGGACCTAGGTACCTACCTTATTACCTAATTTCAACGTATGAACCCAGACACTAGAACGAGCAGGACGAACTTATTTCCACTACTGCTTTGCTGGGGACTGGAAAATGTGGAAATAGAATAATGTAGGTTGTAATATGCATATGGAGAAATGGAGTGGAGGCTGAGGTGGTAGAGATAGATACAGTAAACTAAATCAACATATCTTCTTCTCCTTTCCCTTATTTTCCAGCTCATAAATCTACTTTTGTTTTCATGGAGTGTGCCTGTCTGTGTCTGTCTGCCTCCACTTCTACTGCCTCCTGAATTGTTACGATGAAAACGACCATCCAACCAACCTCTCCAATTGTTCTAGTAGTCACTTCAAAGTTCCAGTTGTGCTTACGAATCTCTCTCTCTCCTCTCTCTCTCTATCTTGCCATTTCCCGTACTATATAGTAGGCAGTACGGACATACATAATAATATTACAACTAGAATTTCCCATTCGAACCTCACGAGTCCATCAGACCAGTTTATTACTACATGCTCTGTAATTCTCTGGCCGTGGCCATGTATGTCCAATGCCAATACGAAATCCATCGATGAGAAGAGATCCTACGTTGTCTTTCTTAAACAGAGATAAAATGTTCCTCTTTCTCATTTAGCAAAGCGTTCATGTGCAACCGAACGGAACTATATCGTCTTGTGGTGTGGTCTTGTGGCTATGTAGGTACATATGTCATGTCTATAAATATATACCGCGTGTGCATAAAAGGGGAAGGTGTGAAAGTTGATGATTTTGTAAATTTTGGAGTTAAAGTAATTAGATTTCTACTGGTGTCCGTCTTCCGCGCCTTCCTCTTCCTCGCCATCTTTATCTTTTTAGATAAATTGGTCCTGATTTTATTAAAAGTGGAGCTCTCTGTGTGCTCTCTGTGGTACGTGAAGGAGGTGTTATATTTGCCTAAAGCCATCATCAGTGGAATGAGAATGAGAAAATCGGGCTGGAAAATGATTTGCAAGACTTTGATGAGAGATTTATTGATTTTTCCAATACGAATAGGAGTAGTATGAGCAAAACTTTGAGCACATTTTGTTTTCCGAAGAAACTCATGTATATCCATGTGCATATTTAGTTGGTAGTGCTCTAATTATTTCAGTTTCAATCCTTACTGGTCGATTATGGAAATATTTATTTAAAATATGGGAGATGAACGACGGACGACTAGACTAGGGTTCCAGTTCCAGCTTACGTTGGGCACTAACACATTAAAGTTGTGAGAGTACCTGAATAAGTATAGGCAAAGTACACATTGATTTGCGTACAAGTATCAACATCAGCCTTTTGCGCTTTATTTATTGTAATTTTTACTACACTGCAGATTTTGTTTGTGCACATTATATTTTTGTATACATACTTGCAAAAGGACATATGGATCTCAACCTCACATTTAATAATAATTTTAGGAATGAAAATATAAAAGGAAGATTTTTTCAACGCCCTTTTTCATTTTCCTTTAAACATTAATAATGTTTATGTTAATACACACATAAAATTAGTATTTATTATATTAGTATTTAAATGCCTGCATTATAATATAGTACATTACATACATTTTTATGTCGTTGTCTTTATATTATCTCTTTCTATGTATATATTTATATATGTAATTATAAAAATTGTGTAGATTTTAAGTATGCATTAATTGTATTGCATATGTATAACTACAAGCTATATGCAATCACATAAATTAAGTTACTCCTTGGCAACGGCTAAATTTATAAAAACTTTAATAGGGGGTCTATATGGTTCTGGTTGGGACAACAGAAATGCCATTTGAAAAATACAATTATTGCAATAATAGTTATGTTTCTTGCTAGGGTGTAAATCTTTAATATGAATTGTATGTAAGGTATTTTATAAATTAGTTTTGCATTAGTAGGTAGATAGATAATTACATAATTTCTGAATATCTAAAATCTTTGAATGCCTCATTAGGTACTTACTTCTTGCACTATGCTTATAGTATAGCTATAAATATAGGTAGAGTACAACTTTTAAATGTAAGCATTGCGTTTTAGTTTTAGTACCACTAAATTTTTACAGCATCATTATAGCTTCCTTTTTTATGTCTTGATGTACATGATTCACAATGGTTTTTGAAGAAAGCAATTTTTGTATTCGTATTTTCCAAATAGGTACATATATATATAGTTAAATGGAGATAACAGGCTTTGCAATTCCTATTCAAAATATATGTGTGTGTGTGTGTGTGTGTGTGTGTGTGTGTGTGTGTGTACACCTGGTAAGTTAACATTTTACGACTTAAACGAGAATATAATTATTGCATGTGTATAGGTACATGCCTATAATATCTGTACAAATTAGTACGACAAACATACAATATAATACAAAATTACTCCCTTAAAAAATATCAGTTATTAATATTATTGTATTTATATAAAAATTAATATTGGTTTAAAGTTCTCGTGAGGAAACTGCATCACGCAAACATCATGTCATTTCCTTTAGTACAATACTTCCTGTGCACATTTTAGCCATTCCGTTGTTGTCGTGCTTGTGGTGCTACTCATACTCATTCAAAACATATATGGAATATATGGAAAAAATCAAATTAAGATAACACAAACGTACTTACATGCATAGGTAGTTGTTTACGGGAACTTTAACCTTTAAAATTTGTAACTGCGACTACGTACTTAACTACATCGGTGTCGGTACCTGCATACATTCGATACACGGGCATGAATTAACGAACAAGCAAACAAACAAACTTGTAAAAACAATGTACAAAAAAAATCAGTGGTAATAAATACAAGCGAGAGAAAGAGAGAGAGAGAGAGACGAACAATTATTCAACAATTTGTACAGAGATTGAGATTGCATGTCTCATCCATGGAGCATCCAGCCGTCATGAATACATTTAAATAATTAAAGTACAAATAATACAATACGACAGGTGTGTAGTTTAGTATCCTTCTTCATTTTTTCTTCTTTGTACATGTACACTCGGTCTATTGGTTTTGGTCATGTCTACAGATATGATAATAAAATAATGACAAATGTCTAGTTTAATATTTAAATTACATTATTATGATAATACAAAATACTGGCTAAAAAAGAGGACAGATACGATCCAGCCAATTCATTTTCGATTAGGAATTAAGGTATTTTTGAATGACATCCATACGCTTCACAATTACTAAATCTTAACCTGGCTTTATTTCAATATAATATAAGATTATGAATGTATGATAATTATATATTTAAAATACAAAATGACCCTGAATTTCATTTAGCATCCCCTCTGGCTCCTCTCTCAAATAAATCTTTTTGAACTCCCTACTAAAAATAAATAAATAAATACCTTACCCATTCACTAACTAAACATAATTAATTACAACCATCAATAATATTTATTAATATACTATACAAAATATGTACAGGTCATGTCCGAACCTTTAAGTAACCCAAGAGACCCTAATACCCCCAAACCAACCCAATACACCTTAAACCAAAACAGTCTTTAAAGTTTTAGCAGAAAATCCATGATTAGAATTAATTTTTTTTCCTCATAATCTTAATCATGTGGTAAGTGCTTCCTGCTGGAATTGCCATACTAGGTTCGTGCATACAAGCTATCTAATTGTCATTGTAAACGTATAAATATTTTTGTTTGTTTTGCTATGCGTTGAAAAGTATAGATCTGAAAATTGAATTTATTTAACAGACTCCATGGTTGCTGATCAGGAGTTGTAATGTGATGCGGGTTATTTGTTTTTTTTTAAATTTTTCTACTGTGTTCTAATGTGACACTTTAATATGTGCAATACAACATAGACATAGTAACACACAACCGCTACGGATTCTGAGTGCATATTATATAAAACGCAGACTGCAGACATTAAGTAGATTCTATAGTTTTTGTTTGTGACTTATTTAACATAATATTTCCGAGCACTGAACCCCCATTTCAGTACAAAGACAGCGAACACATGAACTTGACAATTCAAGAATCACGTCTTCCACATTATACATTTTCCCGTAAATATTGCACCCACTTAGCTTGAGTCCTAAATTGAATTCTAAGCCTGCAGGCTTCTTGGGCAGTGCAAAGGGAAAGGCAACGGCGGGTTTAAATCCAACACTGCCCTGTCCATGTCCCTGTTGTTGTGGTTTCTGTGGTTGTTGCTGTGGCAGTTGAAGTTGCTGCTGATGTTTATTGTAGTTGTAATTATAGTTATAGCCAGGGACTTTTTTAGTTCCACTCGCGATGGGATTGTGTTGAGTGTACTGGTTTTGGTTTTGATTTGGATTCTGCTGCTGTGGGTGTGACTTAGGTGGGATTTGAATTTGGATCTTTGTACTACTATTATAAATGGGAGTTGAGGTCTCTTCTAATGGATTTTGTGGGAAGACGAAAGTGGGAAGGGGTCTTAATGTACTCACAGTTCCGGGTTTTTTCTGATAATTAAATTGATTGTTGCCAAGATTCTCGATTTCTGGATTTTGATTTTGAACTTCCAAGCTTTGCTCTTGCTCTTCAAAGCTAACTCCTTCTCCGACATCATCATCATCAACCTCTTCATAAGTCACATCCTCCTGGTCCTGATCTTGGTTAATGACTTGCTCAAAGCCAGCGTAAGGATTTTGAGGAACGAAGTGTTCGTGTTCAGGCGCATTGTAATAGCGATGATGATACTGATGGTGTTGATTGGGAATTGGGGAGTTGTGGGGGTTCATATTGACGTGAGCTCTGGTTGGAGGTGGGGGATTTCCATTATTATTACCATTGCCATTTCCGTAACCGTATCGATAATAAGTCGAGTCCTGAATTCCAAATTTTGAGTACGTTCTGGCTGGATTATTATCGGAGAGTGTGGGGAGCGGTGATGATGGATATGGTGGTTTTATTGAGGTGAGGAGAAGAGGTAAAGGTGGAGAGTCAAAGTGAGCTTTTTTATGTGAATTCGATTGGGATTCGGGTGCTGAAGCTGAAACGGGAACTGGAACTGGAATTGAAACTGGAGCTGTTGCTGGTGCGGGTACTTGTGCTGGAACTGGAGCGGGACCGGGAGCGGGAGCTGGTGGTGGTGAAGCAATTCCGTGCTGCTTTTGAATTCCATGAGAGTGGTCACCGTCATCGAAAACTTGACCAGGGAATGGACGATTGGAGCTTATTTCCAATTCTATTGAGCCTCTTTGACTGTCGTCCGTTATGATCATGCCGCCACTTCTATAGAAGCCGTTGTTGTACAAGCTCGTGGAAACTGGGACGTCCATTATAGCATTTCCAAGCTCATCTTTCCTACCAGGTCCAGAACCAGCTCCACTGGACTGGATGATAGAATTCACAGCTTCCCCACCACCTTGAGACGACGAAGGTGGTGATGCGGTGTCCGTGTGAGACGAAGGTCCTTTGCTAGAATTGTGATGATGGGAAGAGTGAATCCTTTTAGGATAGCCCTTCGGAGGCGTAGGGGGAATCAAGCTAATTTTCAAAGCATTATTGTCATAGGTTAATTGGGATTCAAAATGTGGAGCTGTTTCATTCATAGGTGACACTACAGCATCCTCAACACCAAATGAAATGAAGTGAACATTCTTGACCGTCGTTTCAGAGGTGGGCTGGGGCTGGCCTTGGCCCTGGACAGATTCAGATGATGGGTTTGGATTTGTACTCGTACTCGGTGGTGCGGTAGTGGTAGTGGTAGGGGAAGTGGTGGTAGTAGTAATAGTAGTAGTAGTAGGAGCAGTTGTAGTTGTAGTTGCATTCGTGAAAATCACGGAGGACTTGGCCGTAGTTGTCGTTGCCGTTTCAGTTGTCGTAGGTGACGCTGATGATGTTACTTCCTTGTTTTCGACGTCTTGATTAATTATACTGGAACCCGTAATTTCCGCGTCAGAGTCAGATCCAGATCCAGAGCCAGAGTCTTGACTCAATCCGCTAAAACTACTCAAAGAAGAAGTATTAGTTGCCTCAACTTCCTTCAAAGAATCCCCTCTAGCTAAGCTAACTCCCTCGCTCATATTTGAAACTACGACGGTTGTTGGATTCGGAGTTGAACTTGGATTTACTGATGTAGCTACCGTCGCCGTCGTCGTCGTCGTCGTCGTCGCCGCCGCCGCCGTTGTAGAAGTGAGAAAATCAGTTAAAGAGGGAGTCGAGCCGGTAGGGTTTTTTGTTCCTAGTTTCTTTACTTTTATTTCTTTAGGCTTCGTATCGTTTTCTTTCTCGGTGTTGGGATCAGTGTCGGAATCGGAATCGGAATCGGTGAGAGCATTGGTATTCGTAGCCGTACCAGCTAACAATTTTTGATTCGTAGTTTCCTCAGCCTCTACTTCAGATTGGAGTGGTAAAGATGTTTTCCCTTCAGACTCCATTGAGTCATTCCTACCCTCGACTTCTATCTCGACGCTATTTTCCTCAGTAGGAGCAATCTCAGCATTGTCATTGTCCATTTCAGAGTCTGAGTTGGAGCCTGAATGATCTGTTGTTTCTGCAATTAGTTAACAAAAGGACCCAAAAAAAAGTATTAGTATTATTCTGTAGGTGTAGATCCCATTAGTGGACCGATTTCCTTTCATATATCTCTAAGAGACTTAACTTACACAACATTACAAGGATTTGAATAGGAAGGAAACTATGTGTTAAAACTGGAGCTATTAAATATTAAATGGATATGGATGACTGGCTCAATTTGCATAATTTATTAAAGTCCAAGTACAAAAGCAATCATGTATAAATTTGTTGATGGTGTGGAACTGTAGAATTAAGTGGGAACTACTATACATATATAATTATATATATATATACCTACACTAAACAAAATAGGATTCTCAGTCAGTCCTTTTCTATCTTCTATGACATGGGAAATCTATCAAAATGACTCAAATCAAAACCAAGGACTTTCTTACACAAATCTACAGATTTGAGAATCGGGGAGATTTGTAATTAATGAGCGTTCCTCCTGCCAACATTGTAAAATTAATTGTCTGACATGTTGTGAATAAATAATTGCCCATCTTGTTCTTGTCATGCAAATAGTGTGCAATGCAACCAACGCCAACACTTTGCACTCATATTCAGTCTCACTAGCCAGTCTGTGTTCTGCGGTTTGAATGCAATTTACTAATATTTATTCTTACAAGTATTAAAAAAACGGGTATATGTACTGATCTATATAAGTTCATTTGCAATACTGTACTCTACCTAAATAAATTCAAAAATATGGAAGTTTATGGCTGAAAAAGCTGCAGTTGTAAGTAAATTATTCTGCTGTTATGAAGGTTGTAGTAAGTAATAGCCAAATCAGTCGTTCTCGTTACCTTACATAAACATTGTTTAAGAAGTTTGTATGCGTCTACACTTTCCGAATATTGATTGTCCGTTTCACGTAGGTATATGTATATATAATGTTGTGTTTGACTTTAGAATTAACTTTTTAGTAAGACAGTGTGTGCATCACAAAATGTCGATGTTTGCTAAATTCTAGATATTGAAACACTGAGATGCCTAATATATTCGACAAAGTTTCACTACATTTTACCATTTTGTGACACTTTCGAAAAAAAAACGACGATTAAATTGTTCCGGTAAAAATTATTCTAATTCGTGGTGTAGTACTTAAGCTAAACTAAAGCTCAACGAATGAACTGCTTCGCGCTCGTTTTTCCCCTGTTAGAAATTGAATCAGTGCACGTATATCGCCTGTGAAGAACCAAAATGACCCATATCCAATTTGAATCAAAATGAGTTGTCATAAAAACAAAATGAGAAACATGCGTAACATGTTATTTACGAGTATTTTGAATAGCGTAGAATGTTCTATTTACATGTTTTTAAAAGGTGTAAAATGTTCTATTTACATTTGTTGAAAAGTGTAAAATATTCTATTTACATATTTTTTAAAAGCGCAAAATATTCTATTTAAACTATTTCAAGACATATTCAAATATTTTTGTAGATAGGGGATATTTTTTTCAGCTACAAATGAATATGGGTCATTTTGGTTCTTCGCAGATGATATGGTAAAACAAACGTTATTTTTTCAATTACAATGATATGCATCCATCCAGTTATCATCTATCATAAAAATATACCTAAGACCAAAATGGGTTGGCATTATATAACTTTACTTCGGTCATAGCGTAAAGTGCAGTAACCAAACTACGGATTCATATTTTATCAGTGCAATAATTTACAAACAAATTATTATTTCTACTTCAGGCAAGATTTACAACTGATACGGATTGTGATTGTGACTTTTTAGCAAAAGCTGCATGTGTGTGGATTTGGATTGGATGGACTATCGCTATCAGAAAGCCATATAGCCCTAATGTTTTTACTCGTATTAAATGAATTATAATGACCTATTCATGACTCAAGACGACTCTTAAACCATGTAATAGTTTATGCTTTTATACTTTAGACAGTGTGGAAATCGAGAGGGACATCAACGTTGCCTATAGGACATCTCCAATCTGTACACATACTGATGCTGAAATGCAATGGCCTGTCTTTAACGTATTATTTTCACGCGCAAGTACTATATAGCAATGACGAAAGTAGAGTCGAAACTTGTTGTTAGGAAGCTCCTAATACCCTAATAGCAATATCTTAAGAAGAAGAAGAAATCGATCTCTTGAGAATAATAAAATTCGTATTACACAAAACGGGGGAGAGAAGACTGTTGTAGAAGGTGATTATAATTTTATGGGACTCTATCATCACGTACGTACTTAGTCCACACAGTCTCTGCTCCTTACGTAGGGCTAACTCATTGGAAACTTTTTACTTATTTCTCATTTTGGATTTTGATGCCGCCAAGCCAACATCAACTTCGTTTAAATGCTCCATTAACTTCCTTAAATTAGCCCTTATGCTTTCCCCTCAATCCATTCAATAATCGTGTAATGTAATGTTGTCGTCGTCATATTAATCTGCACAAAATTAGTTTTCTCATTTCAATAGCAACAGCTACTTAAGTAGTCCTTCTTTACAAACCCGTATGCCCATGAGCTACTTTGACATTCTCACGATCAGCCGCGTATGTACATACTTGTTTATTGTCTTGGAATTTGGAATATAATATACCAGCCTTTGGGATAAGGAATTGTCAAAATCGGGTAAAGTTGTGTACTTTCACCACCTTCAACCGTTTGATCTACTCCTGAATTATGATTTTCACATTTTACATGTCTACAGACTTTCGGCTACATTTTTTAATTACACTGTTTTGAATATTTCTGTATTTTTGAATAGAACCAAATAAGTGTATCTACTTTTGAATTGCCATCATATACTAATAATTGTTAATAAAAAGGCAAAAATATTGAAAGTTTGAAACTAAAATATAAACCGAAGGATTTATCGACATCTAAAAATTTATTAAACGTATCAAGATTTAAAAATATAATAATATTAAAAATATTTGTATTTAAGGTTTGGACAAGTAATACTCTGTAATTGTGTAGCTACTATTACTACTTGCTTAAGCATAATATTATTTTGTTTACCTTCATAGGAAAGACTGGAATTTGGATCTAGATTTTCGCGTTCTGTATTTTCATAGCTTAGAGAGGCAGAGTCCTCTTTTTCGTCATCTTCATACGAAGTTCTGTAGCGAAAATGATTTCTGTCTTTGTTCTGACGATCCTCTCGGCTTCCGGCGTCAGATTTGTTTCTTGGTCTTGAGTTCGCGTTCAATTTTCTCTCACCAGATGCTGCAACCAACACAGATGGATCCTCTATAGTAGTCATTTTCATACTGGCTGGCACTGGCAATATCTCCGCTTTCTCAGTTGTATTTAAAATTAATATTTTCGGTGTGGTCGTTGTTGTTGTTGTTGCTGCTGCTGCTGTTGTTGTTGATGTCGTCGTTGGCATTGTTGCCGTTGTTGTTGTTGTTGTGGTGGTGGGGGTGGGTGTAGTAGTAGTAGTAGTAGCACTGGTGGTGGTAGTACTAGGTGCTATCGTTGTTGTGGTTGTGGAGGCAGTTTCTATTGTTGTGCTGGATACTGTTGTCGAACTTGTTGTTGTTGTGGAAGGTACTTGGCTTGCTGTACTTGTGCTCTCTACAGAATTCGTGGGGGCTTTGATCAAATTGGCGGATTGAATTTGATGGTGGGATTTGGATTTGGAATTAAGTTTGTTAAGATTGCTACAATCATATCGATCAGGACAACAATGACCATGTTCCGTAATTGGTTTGCAGCCCTCAATGGGTCTGTCGCACTCAAGTTGTCGACAGTGAATAACACCGCCCATGCAGAAACAAGTTTGGCATGGATTCGTGTGATTTTCCAGCTGTAGAGGTAAGACAGGCTCTCCCTCCGCAATTTTCTTTCCATTTACTAAACAACCTTTGAGGAAATGAGGGATTGGTGTAGATGTTGGTGTGGTTTTTACTACAGCTGTTGAATTTGAATCTTCTACGAATTTCAAATAATAAAAAAAAATATATATATACTTGACAATTATTAATCATTATTTAAGGAATAATTCTCTCATTCTAAATTCTATAGTATGTTCACACTGTCCTTAGTGTCCTTATATAGTGTGAGAGATTCGACGTGGATTTGAATTTTTGATATAAAAATGACTAATGTCCATTTTTTTACAGGAAATAAACCACACTTACGGCAGTCATAGTTGGTGGGACAGCAAGCATATGAGCGAAATCTTGGCTTACAACCATTCATTGGAATGACACACTGCGGCTTGGAACATTTCATTTCGCCCCGAATACAAAAACAGTACTGACACAGAGACGAGGAACGCATGGCTGAGCCTTCTGCATACACAGTTCCATCCACTACGCAAAAACCTGGAAATTATAACAAAAACATGCATGTAGTTAACACTATGAATACTCATCATGAACACTCACCTACTATAAGCAATTGTGAAATTTAATAATATTTTTGTTACAGTTCACAATCTCGAGTAATAAAATATATACCTCGTAGTGTAGTAACTTGAAGTTAAAAACCATATTAAAATACATAAGGGAGTGGAGTAAATATTTAGGATTCAAAAGTAGTAAGTTGTCAAAAATCTATGTAGGTAGATATATACATACGGTTCGGTTTAAAAAAAATGTGTTGATATCGATATCTAATCTTCACGCATGAACGTCATGTCAGTCATACTATGTAATAAACTGTAATATTGTATTATGAAATTTTTTACAATGGTAACTACCAACTACCAATAAGAATTACTAAAAATAATGTTTATATATGGACTCCGAATGGAATCCAATTCAAATGAAAGCCAGCTGAGTTTTAAAAAAAAATTACTAAAGTACAAAAACTAAAGTAGGTACTTTTTTAATGCATTTTACTCGTACTGTGATATTGATGGACAAAGTTTATACTTATATATTGGTGTACAGCAAATAATTTGTTGCAACACGCAACCATTTAATACTGATATCTTAAGCCCAACCCAATATTAATAAACTGCATGCTCTACACTCCTTTACATTTTCACTTTCACACATCAGCACATTTTCCAATAAATACAAATATAAAAAATGACAAAGTCCCCACAACAATGAAATATTTCTTGGGTAATCGTAATCTATAATAGATTTATTGCTTTTACAAAACGTAAACTATCAAAATGTAAGCAACATTTCTTTCATACACTGTTGCTTTGAATTGATAAGCTATAAAAAAGAACGATCGTGAGAGTTTTATAAATAAAGTTATGAGGATTGCCTCCACTCAGCAAAGTATAAGTGAGTGGGTGCTAAAAGTACTTGGAGAGAATAAACACTGAACACAGAGTTGAATGCTAAACTCGCTCTCGTTTCCACTAACATCTCTCTGACTATGACTCTGGGGATGACAATGATTAGGATCCTGAGAATTTCGGTCTCCACTTCTGTACTTACACGTTCACAAATACAAATACGAACACCAACACCAACATATGAGCGATCATTAAGCATAGACATGGTACATGGTCCATATAACATGCAGTATGAATAATAAGTAATAAATCCAGTGCGGTAATATTAACCACAAAAGATTTCATTATGCTATAGAGTGTTCCTCATCCTTTCCAACAGAATATTAGTACAATTACTAGTTGTAAGTTAATCCCTGTAAGAGAAATGAAAAGAAATTATTTATCATCAAGTAGAAGTACTAAACTGAACTATAGCTAAAGGCTCGAATGTATTTCGAAAACCCTTGTACCCCATTACTAACACTATAGTTTAAATACTTCACTTCCGTTTGGTTTTTATGTAAAATTTAAATAATTCATCTTCAAGCTTCCGCTGGATTTTGTGTGTGGCCAGTTACGTATAGAGTATAATTAAGCTATAGCGTTTTCAAAAATAATTAAAGTGCCGTGATCGTCGTGCAGAATTGACCTGTGATATCAAATTCAATTAGTTAAACAGAATAACGAGCTGTTAAATGAAGGATAAAATGCTAGTTCAATGGCTCCGAATTGTGTTTGGTGTCCTGGTCATGAGTTTGATATACATTGTTCTGAATTATGCGGAGCAGCATCGGCAGCAGATAAATATTGTGAGCTCGCAAGCAGACGTAGAAGCGGCTACTCAATCATCCACAGCCACACTTGGAATCGACATAATGTGTAGTAGTAGTAAGAATAATTACTCGACACAAAAACAGGAGCCATCGTGTAAAAGTATAGTAACCACACAAAATATCTGTGTATAGATAAGTATCTTATGTATTACTATAGAAATTAAATATGATTAATGTTTAAAAGGTTAAAGTTTCAGTTCATTATGTATATTTAATGTTTTATTTCTGGGCGGTTGAAAACAAACAATATATACAGTAATTATTTTGTAGAGCTTACATTTGGCGGTTTTGGGTGTGTATGCCTTTACAATGTAATATTCGAATTTTAAATAGATAACCATGGTGGTAGTGTGATTCCACTGGATGAAATTCTAAAAGGGCCTCTGTCTCAAAGCGATCCACGCATTCTAAAATATATACAGGAAAATTACTTAATAGCACCATCCAAGGACGAGTACAATTTATTTTCACCGAATGGAGACCCTTCCAACGGTCCGTCTGACGTTGTGAAAAGCATTTTTAACTACACTGTAATTCACGTCCATTTTTTGTATATATTTTTCAGAAATTATTAAATTGTAACTGAGTGAATCATATTGAAATGTTGCATATCGTCGGTCAAGAACCAAAATGACCCATAACCAATTTATGCTGGAATTAAAAGCAGCTATGTCAAAAAAGACAGTTAAATAAGATACCTACATGCTTACAATGCTATTCACGAGTTTATAAAACGTGGAAAATCTCCTACTTACATAAATTTTTTTAATGTGTAAAATGTCCTATTTACATTTTTTTAAAAGAATACAAATGTTCTATGAGCATATTTTTGAAAGGTGAAAATTGCTTTATTTACATGTTTTTAAAAAATGCAAAATATTCTATTTAAATTCTTTTTAAAAAGCTCAAAATGCTCTATTTACATGGTTTAAAGAAATGCAAAACATTCTATTTAAATTCTTTATAAAAAGCTCAAAATGCTCTATTTACATGGTTTAAAGAAATGCAAAACATTCTATTTACATGCGTTTTAAAAAGATGAAAATGTTCTATTTACATGTTTTTGAAAAATTTTAAATATTCTATTAACATGTATTTTGAAAAATGCACAAGGTTCTATTTGCATGCTTTCATGAAGTTGTTATTTTAATTTTTTGTTTAGATAGTCCATTTTGTTTTAAGCTAAGAATGGAAATGGGTCATTTTGGTTCTTCACAGACGTAATAGCGTCTAATAATTAATTTGTTGTTGCGATTTAAAATCTAATTTATGTGTATAGCGAAATAGATTTTTTATTGAGACTGATGTGATAGACGGAGAAACAAATTCTAATACGTTGTCATTAGAGAAAGATTATGGATGGAGGGTTCGTCAAAAATCTAAAATACATATTTATTTATTTATTTATTTATTATTATTGTTAAGACTGACTTTTATATATAAATATGATAAAAAAGCTTAAAATTTGATTTTGATTCAATAGGGACTTTTAATTAAATCTACAGGCGAAAATTTGAATTTGCTTCGACAGAAGAAGAGAAAGGCTTGGATTGTTAGCGGTTGTATAGCGAATCAGCCCTTTCCGTACCAGGCAAGAAATTTGTTTAAAATTAAATAGCAACTCCAGCCGTATCCAAAATTGAAACTGAAATTGATATCAAATGCACAGGTTACCGTGGACGAAGCTCCAAGCCCCGCTGCTGCAGCGAAAACGTTAAATGCCGATGTAAATCAAAATAGTAGCCAACTAATGTCAGCAAAATCGAAGTCTGCTCAGGTCCAGTGCTTCCCGATTTCTTCCCTTGTACAAGCCTTAAACATTTCTGCAGTGGACTTTCTTAGTTTGGATTTAAACGGACGGGAATTAGACGTTTTAGGAACTATACCATTTCAATCTATATTGTTTAAGGTATGTTTTGGGATCTTTTGCTTAAATGCTGATCTTTTTAATAATAGAATTACTCCCAGTGATTAAATTTTCTTTTGACTTTGCTTTTAGGTGATCTCTGTATCATTCACTGTAGAGCCAGCAAACCAAGTTGATTTACTCTTGACCCTTATGCAGCCTAACAATTTTACGGAAGTCACCCGAGTTATTCATAAGAGTGGTCAAAGTAGAGATGCTGGTGTTAATATCAAAAACTATATAATTCTTGCTCACAAGTCTATTTCAACATTCATAAAAGACAAGTTTCCCCCCATTATTAACAACTAGAACTTTTTAAAGCTACTTCATGCAAACAATTAAGACGAAATCGTATACAACTTAATTTTTAATTTTTACTTCAACCTATAGAGAGGCTAATTTTGCTATTCCAGAATTTTGAAATTTACTAACAACAGCAATTAATTTAGAAGAATAATTTTGAGTTGAAGTAAAATGTTAAACTACTATAAACATGGATATGAAAAGCCAAAACCTTAGTTTGGATGGAATCCTGGATAGACTTTTCATCGTATTCCGGGTCACGATTTGTAATTTAAATCAACACTAAAATAATTCAGATGCAAACTCGCAGTTTCTTCCTCTTGACCAACTCATGTGGTTAGACTAATGCTAATAACTATCGTACTACAGTGAGGGTGATAAACCCTTGATTCAATTTATTTTCATTTTCATAATGTCGTGCAATTACATGTCAGACATTATAGTCTTGTATTTCCCTATGTTTGTGTTGTCGTCGTTCCATTGCGTGGCATTAGAATGCATTCCAAGAAAATATTCTCCTGTTTATAAATTAAAGTATAATCCACTTCACAAGGGTAACGTAAATCAGAATCAGCATGGCTTTTAGTTTTGGCTGTACACATCACTGGAGCTATATACGATTACGACTAAAGGAAGAATGAAGAAAGATCTTTAGGTATATGTATATTTCCTTTGCATTATCCTTAAAAGCAATGTCATAGTCCTGTTCACTGCACGATGCAATGCAATAAAATGCAAATTTAATGCAGAATATAATATATATAATAATATAATATATATATGCATGCAAGATAAATGTTGTGCATCTATTAAATGTAATTTATTTACGTTTATACCCATTTATCTGTCAAAGCTAAAGGAAGGACAAGATGCATGCGGGCTCGGTATAATGTCCACCGCCTCCACAACTATGCATGTGCAGTTGCATAATCTGACATCTGACGAGGAATTTAACTTCAACATTTATTCTTTGGCTCATCATTTATTGTACTTGTGTAGATTTTAACTTAAATTTACAATACTGCATATATAATTATTATTATACGAAGGCAACTCATTGTCCACTCTTCACGCAGAATCCAAATCATAATCGGGATTGGGATTTTGACCAAGCCGCAATTTCAAATGTGTAATGTAAATTGTTTCGGTCTCCAGAACATGACTCCCAAGGAGGGAGCTGGACACCGCACCGACTGGACATTTCTTTCATTGTGATTGTGGACTCTACTCGTGACCCATTAGTCAAAGTCAAGGATGATAATAGTTTAATCAATTCCATGATAAATAGGGAAAATTTTTTCAAGAAATTCTTGTACCTTATCGTACAAACAAAAAATACCTAGCTGAGAGACTCACACGTGGAGGAATGTGTAGAAACAGAAAATTAAGTAATTTTAATTCAATATTGTATGCGTTAGAAATTTATTTACATATGGAATATTAAGAACATCCATAGCTGTACTAATTGGGGCTGTAGAAAATATTAAAACATTGGTACGCACAGGTAAGTTCCTATAGTTTTGCTCTGATTTAGTTTTAAAAGGTAGCAACAGGCTTTTGGGAATGGTTAATTCCACTTGAGAAAAAGGTATTATTTAATTGAGCCTGACGTAATTTCTAATACGTCTTCTGCCAATCTCAGCGTGCTTCTCATCTCCCTGTATACTGACCCAAAGAATATCTATTGCATACTATTCATGGTTTTAATTATGTGGAAGAACATGTAGTTAATTGTAATGACCTACGCGGTTCGTTCCAGCTGTTTGTGTGGTGTGAGAGTGACAAGGAGTCAAACCAGTGAGCAGTGAGAGAAATTCAATACAATTATTGAAACATAATATATAGATACAAAAGTATGTATGAGGACACGCGAACTATTCAAAATGCTTTACTTAAAATTATGAATTTGATTACCTAAGCTCTGTGTTCTGCATTGATTTCTGAGTTTCTCTTGTAATCGAAAGAAATATAAATATTCTATTAAATGCGAAGTCTCTAATATGCGTTTTATCTGTGTGCACATGGGCTTCTCTTTCTTTGTATAGCAGCCCCGGATTTTAAGTGTATTTTACAAACTTTACGGTACACAATCAATGGCAACGGTACTAATGACTGGTACACATATTACATGTTGTTTGCATTAAGTATAATTAATTAGTAAATCTAAAGTTTGTAAAAGAGCACAAGCTTTTAACAGGAAGCCGTCAGTAAGCAAGGAGCAGCGTGGGAATCCCAAACTCAATACTCAATCGCAGAGTGTTTCTAATTAATTTTTATAAAATCATAATAAAGTATATATTTACAATATACTGCAGTATTGAATATGAATTGGCATAATTTAGGTGTAGTACTGGCAAAAGACATTGAAGCAATTAAGCCTCTTTCCCTTCATTTCAACTGCCAGAACCGATACGCCTTCAAGGTATATAAATCTATGAGAAAAGATTTGAACCTGAGCAGAGGGGTGCTGATGACCTTCTGCTATCCTACGAACGACAAAGACTACATAGTAATAATGAGCAGCTTCATGACATTAAAAAACAATTAATGCATGCTTGTACAATCCAATGTACATAATTGCTCTCATCTTTACAACAGAGGAAATTTCGTATGAACGAATTTACCTTTGTTATTATAGACTTTCGCTTTGGAGGGTCTGGATTTTAAAAAAGAGACACCGTCAAGAAAAAAATATTGAAAATATAATTTTCAATGTACCGCCGCAGCAACAGGACCACAATCACCACCGACAGCATCAGAACCAGAGCCAAGGTACGACATGTAGTAATTATCAAATTACATATTTCATCTCTTACTTAGGAAGTTGAGATTAGTGTCTAAGCTAGTGTGTGGAAGTGTACTACAGAGAACAATGGAAAAGTCCACGTGGGCAGAGACGTACTAGACTGCAACCAGGAACAAGAAGAAGAAAACAGAGCGACGAAGAAAGGAAAACGAGCAAGCCCATGGATTGTAATCTTGACAGGAATTAATGCAAATCAAATCATTATACAGCTTCAAAAACTTAAGGAATAGCTGTCCTGTCATGTTCCTCTTCCTGCCATCCGCCATTCCCTGTCCACGTCCACCCAGGGCATGTAACAGCAACGGGGTACTAAATAATTTCAAAACCTGGATTCTGGACATTAATATGTCGGCATTATGCAGTGCAGAGTAACAGCAACAACAACAGCAACAGCGTGTCCATGTTATTGAATGACTGCCTTTTAGTTTTGGTGGTTGGCAAGACATAGTTTTCCTTACCCAAAGGCCCAAGAATAAAGTAAACTTTAAACGTTATGTAGTTACATATTCATTTTTGGGTGAGGTTCTGTTTCCGATTTCATCTCATCTACAACTCCAAGAATCTTTTATCACATACTTATGATAAAGGTAAACAACACTTGAGTAGTTGAGAACTCCCAAAAATGTATGTATAAGGACTTGGAGTGATATAGCGCATGTATGTACCGGCATTATTCTCACCGGCAAGATTATGACTCCATATAGAGTATAAGGTCCTCTTCCTTGCACTATTACTTACTTTTACTTGGCAATGAAAATGAATGAAGCACGCGCTTGTATAGTATGCATAGCGTTGAGTGAACTTTTTGTCCGTAAAAATGTTCTCTCATCAAAAAAATCTCGACCGTTTTACATGCTATTCCTCCCAACATCATATTTGTAATCGTGACCAACCCTTTTATCTTTATCATAAAGACTCATGAGAATATGAATAACAAAGCTCAATGCACGCCATATTTTTTCATAGTGAATTATATATTGAAAGCCAATAAACTTGTGTGTCCTGATCCTGGTCCTGGTCCTGGTCTCATGGATGTCTATAATATCTGTAGACAAGAACAACCAAGATGTTTTCCATGTTTTGTAGGCATAAGTTAGGTACTCATTTACATTCCCAGCAAATTTTATGTAGTCCCATAATAGCGAAATAAAATGTGTAGAATGCAGATCTCATATAGTACATAATGGCTATATGGTCAAATATAGATCTGCATCGTTAAAAGCATTTTGCATTTTTACACAATGACGCGTCAAAATAGAAAGGCAATTTTTGTGTGATAGCTATTGGTGTTTTTATAATCCTCGTCGTGCAAAACAAACAGTCAAAGTATTTGTACTTTAATCTCATTAATTAATAATATTAATGAATAATTTTATGTGTACTTTTTAAAACTAGTAATTTTTACTAACTGATAATTTACTTGATAATATTTAAACTGTATAGCGAGTAACAGTTACTGCGCATTAAAATCAGCTTAATAATTTATTCCTTCTCTGTGAGTAAGCCACACTGGACTGTTGTAAAATAAACATAAGTAACCTGATATAAGATATATACATATACGAAACACCGGCTCACAATTAAAGTTATAGCAAATAATGATGGGCGACGACAGTTAAGTAAAAGTAACTTGAAATGATGATTGGATTGGACAGTACACGAAGGGACTCATCTGCATATCAGTGCGTCATATCTTCTGATCTAGAATCGTAATCTACACTATTATTTGATGTTATGCTTTACATCCGCATGCAGGAAGTTACCATTATCATTATAATAATTATGTATTACTCCGGCAGTGGGGGTTTGCAGTTTAAATGTAAAATCCAAGATAAAGGACTAAAATGCAAAAGAATTTGAAATACTTTGGACAGTTAAAGTTCCTCTCTGTACCGTTCCATTCCTTGATCTAATCTATTATGAATTCCATTTAATTCAAATTTCAAAAAGTGATTTACAAAATAATAATCAAGTTTGAACAAAATTGTCCGTACTACACATTGATGTGATGTGGAATGGGAACTAGTACTGTAGTAATCGATTCATGATTTAATATCTAAAGCATGCTATCTAAATATCTCTCCCCCTCCCTCCCTTGCTTTCATGTCCGCAAAAAAAATCAAAATTGTTTTAAAAAAATAGTATTACACAAAAAGAAAAGCACACACACGTGGAATTGTAAAGGTGGTTGATAGTAAAACTTGGAATTTGTATAGCGATAAGTCAAATCCACTTACCTGCTCTTTTAGTATTGACTGTGGATGGAAATAAAGAAAAGGCTATGAGAAAACTAGACGGATTTTTATATTTAGTCCCTCTTATTTAAGTATATGTATTACATACAATTTATTGTTTGAAAAAATTGCATAATATTCCTGTGTGCATGGCATTACAATTACTATATTACATTTTTATGGAGGTGTTACTTTTTTCCAAGTCCAACCGTGTAGTATACTTGTCCTCGCCTACTGTTGTGTGCATATAATGTAAAGTAGTTGAGGAATGTCTCACCACTACAAAAGCAAACCTAAAGTCCTAAAGTGGTCATAAAATGTTTTTCTAAGAAGTCGTACTATACTCTGAATATACTTTTTGAATGATTACCTTTTCCTTCAGCCCCAGCTGCAGTTAAGGTTGTTGACAACGAGGAATTTACTGCTGGAAGCTTCTGCTCTCGGGAGAGTTTCCGATTGGTCTCTGAAAAAAAAATCAAGACAAGAAGCAATCATTAATATGAATATACAAATACACAGACAACTGCCAGATACACATAAGAAGCATAATATAGAAAAATCATAATCATAAACATAGGAGAACGAATAGGAACAGCAGCAGATGAGTGGAAACACTTCACGCAATTATTGAAAGATTCCTCGACTTTTTTTACATTGTCAGAATTCATTAGACCAACTGTCACGTCCACCACCACCACCACCAATAATAATAACAACAACAACAACATCAACAACGAGGCAAAGAACTGAACGAACTTTATTTGAGAAGCTCAAGCAGGTTATTATTATTAATAATAATATTACATTGATGCATAATACAGTACTTAGCGACCGTTTCGAGAAGAAAAAAATAGGAGGAATTGGAGGAATATAGATATCAGCCAGCGTCTGATGCTATAAGGCATATAGTCAATGGTCAGACAAGGGTCTTATAGCTTAAGCACTTATATGTATGCAGAAAGTGTTCCTCATTTTTAATGAAGTAAATTCTAGAGATATATTGACAAGGAATTTCCATTAATTAAAATTTATTCATCCGACACAATGTTGAATGTGTGAAGGAACGACAGGAGGTGGAGGTACAAGGAGAGAGAGAGAGAGAGAGAGAGACATCTCCTAGTCAAACTAAACGGCTTGTATGAAGTATGATGTATACATAATTATAATTATAGCAAAGATACTAGCACTGATACTCCACTCACAGACGCAAAAGATCTCGAGATCTCGAGATCTCATCTCGTCTCCCAAATAAAAATGAACCTAAGTTCCTAGGTCATTACTCTGTATTAATCTATCTGTATACTCATTTTATATTTTCATTCATAGTATATATTATGTATATGACTCTGATTAAAAAATAATTATTGCAACTAATTCCTTATTGATTTAGACTGTTAATTAAAACTGACACGGTGAATCACTATGATGCGATGACGAAGATGAAAGCGACAGCCACCATTGACGATAATGATCAGTAAATCTCGTCAAAGAAGAATCTTTGAGTGATAACGATAATGAGCATAACCTTGGGCCTAGGTGAATCTTATTGTAATCATATTTATTTAAATATATTTAAATTGCTACAACAAATTATTTTTGAACGTATAAGTACTTGTGCAGCAGCAACAAACTGTTCAAGTTGAACTATGTACAGAGACAAAGCCAGACCCGTACTATCTTCGTACAACATCTATTATCTACACAATTTATCGCGCTACTAATTTTAAAAGATTCTAACATCTTCATCCACCCTCATCCGCACACCTGTTGTAGTGCCCAAAGAAGGTTCGGTTGTGACAAGTTTAACACATCTAAATGTAAGGGCAATAATTCTACTCTTTTATACAAAGGAAGAAAACAATAAAAAATAAAGAGCAGGATATTTTATAGAAATGTTTAAATCTACCAAATCGACTAAACTCAAATTATGTTTTTGACATAATATAATGTGCCTCCATGTCCCATGTTTAATTAAAACTTTATATGCTTACACAATTTGGTATTAAAAATTTTTATTGGTTTTATTTGAAAATTGGATTCTCTGCACAGGAGTCAAAATGAAAACTTTGCTCAAAAGAAGAACAAAACAAAATCAATCTACTAGCTAGACTGGCATTGTGCCTGGAATCTGGAAAGAAAAATGAATAAATAGAAAATGTTCACAGAATAAACAGGATCCAATGGGAATTATTTATGCGAAAAGTTTTTCCAGGAATTTTTATACCAAGTTAACTGCTCATATTAACATTGTGACTCGCTCCAAGTCTCCTTATGCACTACTCGTGTCCACACACAAAGTACATTATCTGAATGAGTGAGTATAGAACATCCTCCTTAGATTTTACGAGGCCATTAAAAACAGAATTATCTTCGTACACACGTATGTACATGCATGTGCCTAGAATGAGTAGTTGCACTATCCAAAAATTAACAATGGGAGCCTGTCAACCGTGCACATGACCAAGTGCAATACTAGAAAAAAAAGTCCAATGGAAATGGATGGAGTGTCTTCAATTCAAAAATCAAGGCAGAAAATAGATAAGTGTAAATCAACGTAAACATACTAGCAGCATAGGTAGGTAGGTACAGTGGATTTGGATTCGAAAACATTTCCGAGATTTCTGTCTGGTCTAATACGTACCTACTGATGTTTATATACACATCTATACATATATCTATCTGTGCATCTTATCCTTAAAACAACTAAGAACTTCTTGAAAGGAATGTTGCCTCTTCACTCAACAGCTCTACACTTCTTGTTGATTTGTACAAGTCAAATAATTTGGAAGTCACCTACTTTATACACTATTACTATAAACTGTCTTAAATATATGCAAACATGCTTTCCACATTTATTCAGGGCATGCTCTAAGCTGTGCTATAAGAGAGTGAGGGCTATGATTTAATGATATATAAATTGAGAGGCAGGAGGGAAACAGAAGGCAGAAGCAGAAGAAGGCACAATGAGCAGGAGGCAGAAGAATAACAACTTCCAGATATCTGTTGCTGTTCTCATCTGCTCTGATGTGAGTCTGTGCGATTCTGTATGTAACAAGTCCCAAGTACAGGAAGGAAATTTGACTAGGATAGGAGTACAAATGCGAATACACAAAAAAATATAATATATCAGTATAAACGAAACGACTGCGTTTAATGCATGAGAACAATTAAAAACTCGTTATCCGGACTTGATTTTGATTTTAAATTCAAGATGTTGATGAAGATTAGAACTTTAATGTAATGCAAGTTTGTGTCTTAAATAAATATGTATAAAAAATTAAGTTTATATATGCTCTGTACTGTACACACTGTAAGAGCTACAGCTAACAACGACAACGAGAGCACTCACGTGTGCAGTCTGTAACTCTCAAACTTACGCTTAGAAATCTCAGAACAATGGATCTTGGTTCTTGGAGGAGATTTAATGAAATCATTAAAAAATGTATTTACATTTTGCACTTGACTTAGTATATATATGTAGTAGTATTAGTAGTAGTAGTAGTAGTAGTAGTAGAGTCCAAGCCGTAGAGCCATGCTCTTAAAACAGACACAGTTGTTGTTGTTGCTCAATTGTATTGTAATTCGTAATTTTTATAGTGTATGTATTTCCTATCGTGTAATAAGTTCAAGTTTATTTGTTGCGGTTCCAAGTTGTAATTTAAATTATAAATTCTACTAAAAGTCTTTAAACTGTGTAACGAGGATTTATACAAGCGTAGAATCCAAGTCCTCTAAAAAAAATATAAAATCGACATACAAAATTGAATATATGGGTATATTATCGTATTTGCATGAAGTTTATTTACTTAAACCATAACATTGTTAGGTAAAAATCGGCTAAAATGGTATAAGATTAAAAATCCTAGTCAGTTTTAAAGGTATTTTATAATCTATAGAATTTCAAGATGAGATGATGCCGGCATGATGCAAAAGGATATGGGATAAGATATTACCAGAAGTAACTTACGAATCTCATATTACCGTCTGTCGATTACCAATTAAAATTATTATTACAACAATGGCAAATTAAAATCCCGCAAATGCTCAATTGTTGTGCTTAACTTCAAGTTATTTAATTACTTAACTCATAAAAAATAGCTACAGACTTGAACTAGAAATTACGAACAACAGTCAGTTTTAAATGTCATTGCCGTCGTCAAAAACTTTATAGATAAAAATTTGAAGGAATTCTACTGAATACATAAGTACCACCTACATTGCACTTACAATAAGTTGTACAAAGGAAAATACGAATAATTCAAAAATTTAAAGGATAGTCCATCAAAACCAACATAATTATGTAAAACAACAATCTAAAAACTGTTAAGTTTGTACAGAAAAAATGACGGAATAATTGGATAATAGATAATTTTTATTGAGGAAAAAAGGCGTTGCATGATAGTCTTTTAGATTACGGTTTTGAGCGAAAATTGGAAATACAAATGAAACGTTTTTCTTCCGACTAAACTTGAATTTGAATTAAAGTTGTTGAAGTCCTATAGGATTCGGATGAGAGGCAACAAGACCACACAAACAAATTGCGCCATGCATAAAAAAAATACCTCTTGAATGCATTTTATTACATTATTTCGTCGGTCGACATTGCATTGGTAATGTAGTGAAAATGATAGTTTGGCTTGACAGTAAATACTTAGGAACTCAAGACTATTAATTTTTTTATATTGAGTAACGAAATGCAAGACACAGTCGACACAGTTAAATCCAAATGAATAAAACTCTCAACTTGCATAAGTAGTAAGAAACAATGCTAATTGACTATCAAATTCAAACAAGTCTCAAGGAATATCCGTCTGCAGTTCGTAGACAGTAGACAGATGATAGATCCATATCCATGATAGAAGCAAAAATAATTTAGCAGCTTTTGCCGTGAATTTAAGAAGTATTATAATCATAGAGTAATCAAGTGAGTTATAGTAGAAGCGCAAAAATTTGTATTCTCTTTCCTATCAAAGTAAAGTTGTAAAGTTGTACTTTTACCATGTGATCGTCGTCGTGGTAATAAACTGCGCATAGCTACATTTAACATTATTGTAGTTGATGTAATAATCACAATTCTCAAAGTCATGTAGGTGAATTACTCACGATGAGATAAGAAGTATAAATTAAAAACTACCTATTATTATTATTAAATGACTACGAGTCAGTTCTTATTCAACCACACACATTGCCCTAATTCTCACTTTTTTTGTTGTTGACATCGTGAGTGAGTGAACATTTTAATGTTAAATAGTAAGGCATTAGAACTTTCTTGAGAGTTCAAAGGAGTTAGACGAACCTACCCAGTGCAGTGCAGTCAGTGTAGTTTGCAGTGCTAGACGAGACTGTTATTATAATTATATAACTTCCTGTGACACTACCGTCAATCACAATCCTGCCATTATTGCACTGCCACTACTGCCATTGCCGTTACTTTATGAGTAGCAAAACAATAATTGTGAATAACCTTCTCGCTCTTTCGTAACTGTATTTGGTAGAACTATTATGAGTTGGACGAAGAAGTTCATACACGCATCACATCAATCTACAAAAATAAGAAAGAATAAAGAAAATATAAAACGGTAACACATGAGGTACCTACTAAGACGACTATGACTTGGGTATTAATACAATTACTTCCGAACAATAAACTAAATTGAAATCGGATGGGCTACCTAATTGTAATCGTCAAATCGTGTTACTAGTTACTATGTCATTGTATTTGTGAACACATTTATTTATCATTATGACATTAGTAGTACATCAATTGAACTTTTTCAAGACGGGACGTCTAACATGATTAACAGAGAAACATTCTCACAAGTGTGTAAATTTAAATGGGATAAATAGGCGGAACTGTAAGTACAGACGGAGACGGTTTGTTGGACATTGGGAAGGAGTCCTAATCTCCTAATGTCTTTTGCAGCTGACAAAAAAGGGCATGAAAATGAGTGTGTAGAATAGTAGAATTGAGTGTCTGTGCTCCACTGTCAACGACAACGATAAAATTCAATGATCTTGCTTTTAATTTGAATTTTGATTGTGTTCAAATATCTACATATTCAATTATAAAGACTTTAAAGGTTCAATGGAAACTCAAGAAGGAACAAAAATGTAGCGTCAAACTGTTGAGTTGTTGTGTATTGTGCCCTATCTTTCAATGAATAATGGGATGCAGGGAGATGTCGAGAGGATTTTATGAACTAACTGCAGACAGTTACACACTGTGCGGAGAACAGATAATTATATGTACCTACGTCTTAAAGGAGAAGAACCGTAATGCAGCAATAAATAAAGTGCGTGTACACACGTCACCTGAAGAGATAATTAATTCTCAGTTTGATGAAGGCACAAACCTGGGATAATAAACAACATGTATACGCGGGGTTAATTGTTAATTATATGCGTAAGTAAATAGTGAGTAGGGTATGGGAGGGTGGACTACGCACTTCAGATATGTTGTGGTGTGTCATGATAATGCTTTAACAAAAGAATGTATTTTGTTTTGAATAAATTACAAAATACCGATAGAATATAATATACTCACCATGTCCAAGTAGATTTTGATTGCAAACAAGTTGAGCACAGCATTTTTTAGCTTTGTGGACTACAATGCATCCTGGGGGTGGAGGATCTGGAGTTTCCGGGCAAATCCGAAGTTTACACACAACAGCGGACTTGCACTGACAAACAAGACAAGGTTCTTCAGTCACAACGTCTTCCCCCGGCGCAAACAATGACCCTTGGTATCGACAACCTTCAAAGTTCAAACAAATCAAAAATAAGTTCATTGTAACAAATTCACTTCCTTCAAACTACTTTTTGTCTTTGAGAAATTTTCGAATCCATTATTCGAATTTCGAACTAGCGAAAACATTAGAGCATCTCCCTAATGACATAGTCATACCCAAAAGTGACGGATGAGTTATGTATGGGTAGAACCTGGCAGTACATAATTTGTCTTGTTGATCACTGTAACTACGGCTTGAGCGCTTGAATTACGCGGAAGCCATCATAATATTATCACTATTCTAATCAAAATATAGTTTCAGTTTTTTTTACCATTTGTAATTATGTACAATTTTCAATGTTCTATTGTGTTTGTGTAGCCAAAAATAATTGACTTTACTTTACTCCTATTGTGAAATTTGTCATGCCCAGATATCATGTGTTTACCACTATGTGCAGTTTGATGTCATAGTAGCAGGCCCTGCCGCGATACGAATACACATATGTACTAAATCACCACTATCAAAAGAATCAAAATTATCAAGTCCATCAAGACCTCGGACTTACGACCAAAATCTACTACACTGCAATTCTGGGACATTATAATCAGTATACCTACTACGTACCTACTCATGTGGTATCTGAGAATGTAAAGGAAAACATCTTGAATTTATTTAAAGCAGCATGGAGAATCATGGGCCATCTTTATTGATTAAAAGTGAAGGAACTCTCTTTTGTTCTCTGCTCCTTTGTAGTCTTAATGTCTTTATAATTTCAGGGACTCATGTTACGTAACACAGGTTCGTACGCGACTCCACTAAAAGAAGAATTTCATTCATATGTACCGACACATAATATGTATTTCAGTCAAATTCTCAACCCTGTCTGTCCCTGTAAAAACCAAGCTTGGAATATGCCAGTAGACACACAGACAGATCGTATAGATAGTAGTAAAGCTTTAATTTTAATTATAAAACGTATGTACAGAAACTTGCGATTTGGAGTAGCCGAATATATTTGTGAGCCCTAAGCTTCATTTACATTTTCATTATGACTAAAACCTTTAATGCAATGTTTAAGCAAGTAATTTTCAAAGGTGATTCTTAAAAGGAAAACGAAATTATGATCATGATTTCCGGTACGGATTTAATTTTGATTGTGTAACTCTATAGAGAGGGATGCATGAACTTTCGTTTCTTTTTGACTTACAACTTTAAGTCTACAAATTTACACGAAGTATTTCTTGAACATAAAAGTTTTCTAAAAATGGCAAATGATTTTTTTATGTTTCCTCCGCCTCCTCCTCCTACAATGACTATACTTAAATTTAGTTTTTAAACTCTGAATCAAAATTATCATTCATTCAAATTCGAATTTAACACGTGAGGAAACAAGAAAAAGAGTCAGCGGTCTCTAAATTCAAGTGAAAATTGTTTACAGTTTATTTCTATCACTATACTAATGCTATCGCACTATCCATATAATAAGCATTAATTATACATTTGATCCTAAGATACAATTAATTGTCCATCGACACTTTGACTGTAGGTATAAGATAGGACACTGAGTTCACACTTGGGATTTGGGATGTGGATGTCTTAGATTGAATACCATCGTTGTTCTATCATAATCAAATTATTATTCAGTCATAGAATTGGAAGTTAACGAGTACGATAAGATAAATTTGAAGTACCTGCTTACCCACTTATGTAGGTTAAGGGCTAACAAGTATAAAGAAATACATACACAATGGAATTTGAATGGCAGACGGAGATGTAAATCGGGATTTCAAGATGCAACAAGATTCGACGCTTGATCAAGTTACAAGGTTAGAAATTCTGGACTAAAAACCAAACATGATAAATGTGATGCTTTGTTTTATATGATAAAATTTTAAATTGAAGTCCCAATTCGATTTCCTTCCGTTACAAATATTTGGCACAGGCTACTACTAAACCAATACGGCTTTTCTGGTCTTATGATTACAATTACGTAGTCATACATAGTCATAGTAGTGGTTGCACGATATCCTGATTGATTTAATTTTGTCAACGAATATGAGGAATGTGAGGAATTTTTATCAATTGGAATTATGTAAATAAACTAACTGTTTTCGGTCCGAGTGCACACACACACATATGCTCAATAAATGTATATAAAAAATGGAGGTGCAATTTAGGCCGATCACGAGATGGGGAGGGAGAGAGATGAAATTAACCAAGTTTTGCCAGAGCTCTAAAAAAACCTAACCCTCATTTTCCTATCATTTCATTAGGAATGTCCTCATGAATATCTAACTGTGAGTTTTCAATTGAACCACAATGAGTTTATCATTGCATATAAATCGTTTATAATATTATTTGTAAAATATGACTTAATTTATTACTATACTTTATGTTGATGATGTCAGAGACTCAGAATGAGAATTGGAATCAGTAGTGTAGTACGTACTCACTCGTGGCTCGTGTGTACTTGTGTATTATATGGACGCACCACTTGTACTGTATACTATACATGTACAATGTTGAGGTGGCGGACTGGGCTTTTACACACGTCCAAACCATACACTCAAAAAGAGGACTAAGCAAATAACTATAATGATGGTTACGGTCGAGTTTTTTCCATCCTCAAGTTGTCTCGTTTTTTTCCCTAACTTCCCACCAGCGCAGCGTTGTGTTGTTGAGGATGAGTTGCAAAAAATTATGAAATTAACTCGTGCAGTTGTAAATTTTATCTCTGCTTATTTGGATCCAATTGAATTTTTAATAAAAAGCAAATCTCATTTATAATACTCATCCCTAGTATAATGATATAATGGTTTTTTATGGCTATCCATTATCTGTATTTATTATTTTGTAAATGTGCCTTCCCATATCTCTGTATATGTATGATGTACATAGTCTGTATTATATATACCTATCAGTATATATATTAATTATATTATATCACCGCATTTTGCTATTGTGTCCTCTCTGCACATGCCACATGCGCTACGTCTGGTAAGAATATATAATGTTATTATGTAAAATAAAACGAGCAGAGCAATTTATTCAGCATAAGATGGTTTTGTATTCGTCTTTTTTTTTGGTACTTGTAAAATAGGTACTACATGGAGTCTTCAGTTTGTTTGTATCTCTCAGTCTCTCAGCATATCTTTGCTTGACTAATTCCGAATCAGAACTCTATGAAGGTATACGGCCACCACGGCCACGGACAGAGTTTATGTTTATGGTGTGGGATTGCCTCATATGAATGTTTATATAGGCGTGCTGCTCGTGTGTGCATTTGTCCCTAAGCTATGCATATATGAGTAGTAGTGACTATAGTTAACTCACCGAACAACAATAACAACAACAATAACAAAGAGGAACTGTACTGTTTCCTCGAGTGACTGTTTTTCACACAATTTAAGTTGAATACAAAGTACAGTTGACGTTGACACCGAGACCTAACATCCTAACGAATCATATGACAATTGCCCATGTAAAATACCTTTACATAATTGTATAATTTGTTTTACGAGCACATATGAGACGTGGAGGGGACGTTGAAGGGGATAAACGCACTGTACTGCTTGATGATTGTGATTGCTATGAGGTAAACTGCTGTTTAACTCAAGATTACTTTAAATGTGGATCGACGCATAGCAGAGAAGGAAATAATTATAATTAAATACTTTTTCATGTGTGCAATTTAAAAAAAAATTCCCAATTCCAATTTTCCAAAGCTGTCGTATATTATGTGCATTTTAGATTTTCACTCTGACTTAAAATTTTACGACAAAATTGTTCCTGTCATTCTGTCTTGTTTATTTCTTGGTGTGTCTTTGAGTGAAAAAGTGACATTTATTAAATGGATTCTCTAAATGTTTTGCTCTGATGCTGACATTCCCTCATTCAAACCATTCAAATTTGCACCACAGGGTTTACATTCCGTTTTTCGTAAAAACAAATTCAACTTATCATAATATCTATATGGAAAGGCTACTTTACTAGCTGCTGCGTTATGACTTTGACTTTTGATTTTGTCAGCCTAAATAAGGAACAAGGAGATAAGGAAAAACGCGGACTCAGAGTCTCAGTACTGCAACTGCAATGTGTATAACTAATTTGAATAAATTGCTATTGCTGTTTTTTTTTGTAACGGGTCGTAAATTTCGATGGAAATGAACAAACAGAAGGAGCTATACATATATTATGTACATTCTACTATTTTCCTAACGCTAAAGAACAAGTATGATGCAGACTATGCGTCCAAGTGTGAATCTGACTAGTGAGCAGAGGCAGACGTGGTGCTATGCTGATGGGATCTGTCTTTGACATTTACATAAAATAAGTGAATACGTATTTTAATATTTCCAAATTCGATACTTCATCTGAAAGGACTTCTTCGCCTTAGTACAGGCGGAGACAGTCTATTGTTAGCCTTATAAATTTGATGTTATCATGACGATGATGACGATGGTATATGGACACGGAGGAGATATTAAATTTTACGATTACGATTAAGAAAAAAAAACTAAAAGCAAACAACCACCAATTTTAAATACAAGAGTCAGCTACACGGCTACAACAGGTAGCCAATGTCAATATAAAGTTATATGTACAGTACACAGCCACTGCACTGCCACCATACCATTACCGCTACCATGCCACCACTATACTGTCTACTGTCTATATGTCTAGACGAATATAGTGACTATATACTGTCTGTGTCTCTGAACTTAACACTAACTTGACAGAAGAACCTCAGTCTCAGAAAAATGTTAACAATAAAAGTCAACAAAACGGGTCTCACTGCCTTTTTGTACAGATTCTTTTCCAATGACATTTGTGTGGTTAAGGATGAAAAAATCTTTTCTTCCCTACCTTCGCCCATTGTTTTTCATCTCTCTGCAGTTTTGTTTTTATTTAAACGTAAAAACTTAAACATGCTCATTCCCACTCTCCGACTCTGTCTTCTACTTCTATCTATACAGACTATTGCGTCTCTGTATTATGTATGTCGACTACTGGTTCTACGTATGGGATTGTACCCAAATGGAAGTCCACATGTACAACTATGGCCATATTATGAGAGAGAGAGATGGGCACGAAGAAAACATTAAGAATTGGCAACTTTATTTTGTCGACCGACGTTGACTTCGACAAACTATGTTACACAATCAATCCTTGTTCCATAATTTTTATTACCAGCACCAAAAAGTAACAAAAAGATAACCAAAGAACTCACATCACATCACATCCCACCATCCCACACTTCCTACATTTTGAAAAGGGTGAGCGTGGACATGGCGACTTTGACGTTGACCCTAACCTACCAGGCGTTCTACTAGCATACAGATAGAACACATAGTATATTATATTACCATTCAACATACACATTTTGATGATTTTACATGAGCGATAAGTTCGCACGTTTTTTCAAGACGGTTATTCCTTTTTATGCGTACTCCCTATAAATAATGACATAATGACTCCTGGCTACAATATATATTGTTCCTGACGTAAATGATTCAGTACTTCAAAACCGTAATGCTGATATGAGAAAATACAAACCGTTAATATTGAAAAATAGGATGTGAAAAATGTAACCTCTGTAAATTAGTTTATTGATGAACAATGAAGGCATGTATAGGACAATATATTATTTGTCGCTTTTTGAATTGCAGGTGTGTTGATCGTTGTGGTCGTTCTCGTCGTTCTCGTCATCGTTGTCGTTGTCGTTTCGAGATTAGAATCACAACACTACAACATGGTAGAAGACGACATGGAGTTGATCTTACTGTACTCTTGATCTGACCACATGATAAAAATAAATTGTCAGAGCATAGTTGGACTTGGAAGATTAGATTTGGACATTTGGAAGCTGTGTGGTCACAATATTCCTATGCATGTACACCATATTATGTAGATATAGGCATGCATTATATAGAATAAATATAAAGTTAGGTCCCCCCTCGCAATGGAATTTCCGATGCCGATATAGCTTTGAGCAGTAAGTGCGTAATATAACCAAAATTTAATAAAAAAAATACAACGAGGAGAACGGATCTTCACAAATCACAACAACAAGAGCATCATCAGTTCAAATCACAACGGTGACTCCAGCCAAAGCTAACGATGATGGTGTGTGGTATTTCCTCCGTGTGACATAATCATAGAAGAATTGAATTCAAAAGTTCAAATCAGTGATACATATATTGATGTCCTTGAGAACAAGAGCAGTCTTAATAGAGGCATGCTACACTTTTAGGGATTGACACGACATGTTCCCACGATCGGTTTCAGCTTTTTAAAAATAAATTCTTTATCTTCTCAAAAACTCCAACACAGTAGTTGTGGCAATTTGAAGAACAATAATATACTATCTGTACAAAAAACTTCAAAACTTCAAAGATGGGAAAATACCCTCAGCATCTAATAATATGGGTTGCAATGTTAATGTGTGTGTGTAAGTGTCGGCTATGCATAGAGAAGAGTACAGCTAATTTAAAACTTTGACTACGACTCGGCTGGTGGGCAGCGCTGGCGCTGGTTATGTAACGTCATCGTCGAGCTCTTTGAGTCGTAACGAATCAGTATAAAAAAATTAGTGCAGAATTAAAAAGGTGTAGACAGTCAAAGACATGAGGAGAGCCAGAGACGAGAGAGAGAGAGAGACAGAGCAGGGTTTGCGTTTGTAGGGAAGGAGAGACAGATAGGGACATACATTGTTTAATAGCATCGTTGTCACCATATAAGTCGAAGATCATGTTCATGGCCTCCCATTATAAGTTCACAGTCACCCTTAACCTTTTATCATTGTACAGTTTTTTGCCTCCTTCATGGGGGTTCGACGTCTCCACAATCAGTCTCAACAACGAAAATGTCGACAGTCCACATTGAGAAAATTATAAACTTTTTTAATGGACATACCTCTTCTAGATATGCAGATATGTACACGAAGAGTCCGAACCAAAAAAGCTAAAACGGCGTTTTCTTCAAAATAAGCTATCCTTTAAAATAAAATGCGTGTATACCTATAGTGCGATTATGATTACATTTACAACTTATTACAAGGAAAGGCAATCGCCGCGGTCTCGTCCGGGTCTTGGTATAATTAGGTATATCCAGAATATTCATATATTTAAAATCATAATAAAGATAACAATGAGGCTGTGGTTTGTACCTGTTATGTAGCCATAGTTTCGATTAAGTGTTGCAAAATTATTTGACAGAGTTCATGTGTATATGATCTAAAGACATTTACAGTATGAATGGAATGTTTGGCATAAACGCGTATACAATGAAAATTAATTCAGCATTATTAGAAACTTAGAAAATTAGAACTGTACTATAGGAATTACGTAATTTAGATATCATTTCAATCACATAAATAGGTAGGTGCCTTTATACGTTATACGTAAGTAAATGCTATGCTCACGAAGGATAGTCGTAGGCCCATGATGATGATTATGGAAAACACTTCATTATTGGTATATGGAAATTTTTGGAAGTTTAGTGTGGGACAGTCTATAGTGGTATTTAGCCCTTGATTTTTTTTGCCAATACTTAAACCTGTACATTGTACTTTTGCAACAGAAAAAAACGGCACTATTATGTGAGATTTACAATTCGGAATTTATTTTACATGCTTGAGTTTGACAGCACATGTTCCTGTTTACACTTTGTCATTATGCAAATGTGGAAACAATGCATTTGTATAACGTAACTTTTCTACAATATTGTGATGTATTATCTGTCTATACCTCCCTCTCAGTGCCCAATGTTTATGACACGTTGTGTTAAACATTTTTTCACTAATTAAGAGACCTTCTCTCTAAAGCCTGCTATGAGGTGTTCATACTTTCAACGTTCGGGTTCGGCTACCGCACCGGGTTTGGGTATATATATACAATGTCATTTCCATACAAAGATTATAATATGAAATGGCACTAGAGAAAGAGAATTAAGAATGGAGAGGCTCAACATTCAAAAAACTGCAAACTAAAGACATTTTTGATGGATCGGTGGCATGGCCACGGCGGCATCGTTTGTTTTGGTTGAAGACGTTTGTCTTGTCGCACATGCCATGATGCCATAACAATAAAATTCCTTTAGCCCTGCTCCTAACTAAATACATATAAGCACATATCCTTTTAGTAATTTTGAATCTCTTCCTGAATGAACATATAATACTACACTACTAACTAAGTAACTATACAGGACAGAGTAATATAGAAGTGCGGAATAGAACATCACTCACTCACTCGCAGAGCTCAACGGTAATTTTGTTGATCGTGTGTGTGTGTACGAATAAAAATTGACGTTTTAGGTGAGACAGCGGCTGTCAATGCCTTGGCTTAGGGCAATGGTAATGTGATGGTACTGATGAAAAGTTCATAGTAAAATATTGACGAGGATCACAATCAAAATTGCATTATTATATTATTATTTGCACATTTGCTTCATCAATTCAAATTTGCATTCGAGGTGTACTTACTTTGCAAAATCCCCTATGCAAATCCAATTACTTTTCAAGTTTACATTACACAAATATGCACAACTAACGCAAATGTAAATACTGTACACCAACGGCATTGACACTGACATTAACTGTGGATACAGGCACAACGATTTCCGGGTTTATTGAAACAAATTATTATACAGAATATTTACTGTGTGATCGTTGTGTGATGTGAGAGTATTTTCCTTGAACTATAATTATATTATTGCACTCTGTGCATATGTCAGTCGTATCTATTTGACCACATAACGACGCTTGCCACAACAGCAAACAAATAAATGTGAAGTCATAATTTTAAAAAAATGTAAAAAAATAAAATAAAATAAATAAACGTAATGTAGCGCTTACCAACTGGATGAGGTGGTCCAGCAGGTGCGACCAATGAATTATTCCCAACTTCCAAATCCGTTTCGGGAGGATGGTGAGTGAGTGGACCTACAAATATTAGAATATCAAAGAAATCATTTATTATGTTTGTTCAACTTTGAATTTTGTTACAGATGCAAAATGTTGTATCTAGCTCAAGAATTGGGGAATTCGTAGCATAGCAAGATAACAAGACCTTTCAATTTCAGCGCATGATATAAAAAAAAGTAAAACGTAAACCCAAAATCGCAAATCATAATCATGACCATGTTGTACCATGTTGTACTCTACTATAATTATGACCATAAGTTTACTTCTCGGAAAGATAAGCTTACAATATTGCATATACTTATGGAGTCATATATCTTTGAGTCTGTATAGTCTGCCGTCTGTCTGCACATAATTCCCGCTCACGAAAAACGAAAAAGATATACCGAGTAGTAGTAGTACATATTATACTATAGAGTAATAGTCTTTAATGGTGAGTCATGTCGACAAATTAGAGATGTATTTGAGCCAGCCAGACTTTTTGTCTGTTTAGACAGACCAAAAATCTCCTCGTCCTCTGCTCCTTCTCAATAATAATCCTCTCTAAAAAATGTCTGAGAGTGGCCATTTTCATAAAGTAAATGATGTATTTCCGGTCGGTTGCAATTGCAATTATTGTTTTCCCCTTTAAAAAAACAATGCACCCATATAACTAGTACATAATGTATTGTGTATATATGTAGCATTTATATTTAGACTCGAGTTCATGACTTAATACTAATCTTAAGAGTCTTTGGAGTCTTGAAGTTTTGAAGATTTTTCAGCAACAAAATTCTCTGTTCGAGTTCGAACTGGAATTCATCTATGCCTATATGCCTATATGTTATATATTCCATCAAGTTTTTTGATTCTGTATCTTATGGCAATCGAATCATAATAATATTGTTCACTCACGCGTCTACACAATTGATGGTTAAATCGTGTGAGCGCCAAGTCGTTGAGTTTAATGATTAAAAACCTTTTGCTTTCATATTGTGTGTGTATAGGAAAAAGGGCACTCTCACCGGTGTCGGTGTTGGTAGTAAAATACACAACAAGCTTTTGGGCTACACTATAGTCATAGTGAGAGTGCTCAGTGTTCACTGAATAGTATAATGGTAATAGTTGATACATCAATTCGTATATTGTAAAACAAATCAAAAACAATTTGCAAAGTTCATGAGGTTTAGTATTGTTTTGTGTACTTAAACATGGAATTTTGACGGTTATGTGGTTATCAAAAAAATAATAATAAATCCCACAATCCACACATGGCGGAATTTAATTCCTAGTTTAAGTGCATAAAATACAATGCACATCACAGAAATCCGTAGCCCATAACCCATAAACCATTCAATCCCTATTCAAATTAAACACGACAGTTTAAGAGTAACAGTAATCGTGTTTTTGCATGTCTGCTCGATAAGCTTATAGGCACCCATTATGATTTCGATTTTGAGGTCTGGTACTAACTAACAATAAGAAATAATTATTAATGCTCTCGAGTCTCGGTCTCGGTATTCAATGGATATGATCTTAATATTGATATTTTGATCCTTGTCCATATAAAAAACACTCAAAATTTTTAACGACCAGAGACCAAGTTCAAAGATGTGTTAATAATTATTAATTAATAATTCCTTTATGACACCTTGTCTACATCGTCATGACTCCCGCGTGCAAAGAATAATTTAATAAGATTGGGAACGGGGGAAAACAACATGTAAAACACTGGTAATGGATCATTATATACAAAGTTGAAACAGGGATACCGTCACTAGCTACATGAAAATGGTATAATCTTCTTACGATTAGTAAGTAATTTAGGAAATTTAGGACTTTTGAGTAATAAAAAAAATAAAAGAAGATTTTAATTTCGTAAACATGCCATAGTTTCTTTTTAAATGTACCTACCTATGTTTATTATTAAAAAGAGTAAACTTGGAAATACTGATTTTTCCACACGATGTAAATACGTATCTAACCTACCTATGTAGATATTGCATTTTTTATAGTTTAAAATTCGACCATCAATGAATCTGTATAGCTATTCCTATGCATTTCGAGATATCTTACCTGACTAGAAAACTATGTTTATGGGAGACCAAGAATACTGATAATGATAAAACATGTAGTAATGAAGGAAAGCGTAACTTATAGCCGGATGATAGCAAAAATGATCTTAACTTGATTCTTATATTAATATTCCAAGTCTGATTGTAAATGTCTGTCATAAAAATGAAAATAAGAAAAAGTGAGCTTTGGATGAAATCAAATCAATGCACAATAATATTATGTTGAATCAGATAAATAGTTAAATAGAAAAAAATAAATCAAGTATAGGTTCTAGGTTGGCTCATGCGGCTCTGGCTAGTTAAACTGCAATAATTGGAATTGTTCCCCTATAATCATAATCATGAACATGAATCTTTGAATCGATGAATCCCATCAATTTACAACAGACAAAAAGAAAAGTAAAAACTATCACGCACACATATTCATTTAACTTGATTTTGATTCGAAATCCTAGGATATAGTCCCGATAAGAGTACAAACAATAATAATCTTATCAGTGTCAGCTCTCTATATATTTTATGTCTATGTAATGCACTACATACCTATACTAGATCGACACTCAATATCCTATCCTATAGTATCATCTGATGTCGATCAAATACTAAAAACGAATACATTTACTTTAATAATTTTTTTTTGCTTTCATTTCTACAGTCAATAGTCAAAACAAAGCTACATAGATACTACAATACCAGCACCAGCTACCTACTGATATACTTATTATTCTTCACGAGTATCATCCATTAAGCTGCTTAGTGGTATAGTTCGAGCACATCATGATGTACTGTACGTAAATTACACATGCCATAGTTGATTGTAATGTAATTATGTATAAATCCATGCATTTACTTTTAATCAAATGATCTACATTTAAATATTGAATAATCAATCAACTATAAATTAAATTATTACTCACCTCCGCGAGTTGTTGAAATTAAGAAGACAAATATTAAGATTGAAACGGAAGGAAAAGAATTGAAATCGAAAAAGGTTTTTGAGCTGAACCACAATTTCTTCATTTTGAGATTTGATTTGATTTCTTGATCTTGAGATTTGTTCCTGTTGTCTAATGAATTAATGTAGGTATGTCGTTTAATTATTTTACTATTTTTTCACTTGATTGAACTTCACTCTCGGTACGTAGTAGTGTAGGTACTGAGACAGCAGTTGGCAGTCTAATAATTCACATAAACATTGATTCTGTAACCGGCGTGGAGGTAACTTGAGTACAGTAAAACTTCAACAGGCATATAAAGGAAATCGTCGATTTCAAGTTCAAGTCCAAATTGAGCCGAGTATTTTATGTCGTTCAGCGTTTACTAAATAGAAACTGTGCGTGTGTGGACGGTACATACATGTAGTGTGTACAACAGCTCTTGACTTCTTTAAGTTGACGACGTCGAGCCGAAGCGTGTGAAGGACTGTAGGATTAACAGTTCCTGAATTTTGAGTTACATATAGAGAGGCGAGTATTATGGACTTTATACAAACGTCAAGTGGTCTGCTGGATACTATAATATAGGCAAAATGTAATTTAATTACAATATTCTCCAAGTTTTAGTTTTTACAGCCAAAATTGGATTGCTCAGAGTAAACTTCAAGTTAATTTTTTTTCGACTTCTCGCTTTGACGCTTGTTTTTGGCATGAGCAGTAAAAAAAAAGAAGTTGGAATAGGTTTTTCTTGATTCTTCCCTTTGAATTTTTGTAGACAACTTGTTTGTGTGTATGTGTGTACAGGAAAGTGTATTTTGAACTGACGAAACCAACGACTGAATGACGAGATAAAACTGATGTATCTACTTAATACTTGAGAGTATCTACAGTGAACAGGCTAAATAAATTCAATCTAATCTGATACCTGGAAAATGAAGTAACCTGTCTATTACGCAGCTCCTTTTGTCATCTGCCTAAAATATATATTCAATTTTACAATTGCGACACGCACACGTCATATGTACTTACAAATTGAAATAGTTTGTACCTACGTATGTATAGGTGTATGTATGTATATAGTCACATAGGAAAAACACATGTACTACTTTGGGGTCTCCTTCACTGTCACACACAAGATCTTTTGAGAGAGAGTTTCAATTGACCAGGATTTTTGTGGTGAAAAAATTGGAGATGTAATTGATGCTTCCTCACAATGACTCTCCCGTCCTCTTCCTTTTCCTCTCCAATAGTAGTAATGATTTTCACCTCGAACTTGACGAAAAAGACAAAAGCCGTAAAATTGGTATGTGACCACGAGTTTAGGTTTGAAATTGGAGTTGGACTGCGTGTCCCAATGTGAGTGAGTACACCTCAAAAGATTGTTTGGAGAGAACACAAATATTTTGCACACTTTCCTTGTATTGTCTCAAGTTTCCATACAGCAATAATTATTGTCGTAATTTAATCAGGGAAGATTTTTGCCTGACTCAGAAATTATAAATCTCTGTGGCAGAATTGCGGAATATGTAATAATTGTATACGTGCTTGTGTGTGAGTGCTAGTCTTTATTTTTTTTGTGTAGTTGTGTTGTTGACTTGCTCTTTTCTTTCATGAACACGGGACCAGTACTTTGAACATGTTTTGTTGATAATGAATTTATTATAATACTGGCCAGGCCAACGTTAAAAACTTTAAGCTTGCTTGACTGTGTATAGAGGATACGGGGGAATGTATGCTGTTTTTTTTGTCTTCCTTCTCTACTCTCTCCCTATCTCTCTGTCTTAAGTTGAGACTTGTTGGTTGTTCTTGTTCACGTACAAAGTAAACTACAATGCAATAATTATATTTTACTGGTTCCTCTTAGCGTGAAAAAAAAATAAATATTTTTTTTTTGAAGAAATAATCGTAAGACGATGGTTGGAGTCTTGGAGTGAGTGGTGGGATTAAAAAAGTATAATATTTTAAGTAAGTTTTATAATAAGGCTGTTTTGTGTTGTGATTGTGAGCTCTTGTTGTGCGAGGAGGACTGACTCACTGAGAGAATGTGAGAATATATTATAGGGACGGGATTTCAGGATAAAGATCTTTGCACGCCAAAGCCCAAGAACGAATGTTACATGTGAGGCTGAATTCCAGACTCAAGTTTCAAAGTCACAACTGACTCTGTACGTGTGTCTTTTAGGATAGGAGTTTTTGGACTATTATATTGTTATATCAGAGGCAGACGAGACTCATAGTATATTATATTGTGTGTGTACTAAATAAATGTGGAGGGATGTCGATGTGCACCTTGACGTTGAAGAAGAGAGGGAATAATAAGGTAAAAATTCCCTATGGCCTCTATGTGCATCTCACTCTGGTCTGTAGGGCTCTGTTGTACCGTGTCTGCTGTCTTGTAGTAGTAGTAGTAGTATATAGTGCTCTGACTCTTGTGTTCTGGTCGTCGTTTGGTGATGAGAAGAAAACAAGAAGGTGTGCATTTGAGTCTGAATCTAGCTGAGTCAAGTCTTAAAAGACAAGAACAAGAGGAACGACGACGAAGAACTTCAAGTTTAAAGTCAGTCCCTTCCTTTTGGTTCGGTATTTCCTTTTATTTACTCCTTCGTTTTCCATCTGAACGCATTGTCTTTCTGCTGTCTAGCCCATCCGCACTCCGATGTGATGGAACTACACAGACTATATACAGATACTGTGCCCACAGAGCATTTTACCTTTGCCTCTCCTCCTCCCTATGTCGCTATTATACTGCATTATCATTAGTATATGGGTTCTTAAAGCATCACTATAAGTAGTAAGTAGGTACCTTGCATAAGCAGGTATATGGTGTTGGTATCGGTATGGGCTTCTGAGGTGGTACAGGGCATCCTCTCCTATCATCGTGTCATGTGCACACCTGTACTTAACTAATTGTAGAATGAGCTAACAGTTGCAGTCCGCTATCCCTTCCTAAAAATGTTTGATGTCTCCCCATCCATCCCTCCCTCCCTATACTCTGATTCTGACTCTGATTCAAACTTAGACTCGGAGACTGTCAGTCTTGTTCGACTTGGAAGGCACAAGGTACCTTTTTTTAGAAGTGATTGTGGTTCCATGATTTTCTACTTACAATCAGTATCATCAGGAGCAGCATATAACTGAGCGTTAACGAAATATATAACAAGTGGGCATACCCATTATTAACTAACCTATTCAACTCCATGCTTAGCATGCAATGCACCTGTCTTCATCTTCGATCTTGTCCTTATAATAACTTTGTAGTTTGTTTGTACCACTCCCGGATTGTGATCCTGAAGGAGAATACAAAAAAATGGTACAGAAAAGGGAAAAGGAAAATGGAATCAATCCAAATCCAAACTTGAAATGTAAAGAATAAATTCAAGGTTTGATTTTATGCAATTACAAATTATATACTGTTGAGTTGGGTAAAATTTCTGAGCAGATGACTGAGAAAAATGAGAATAGTGGATTCTGTTATATGGATCACTATGGTTTACTTTAGGATATGCAACTCTACGAAATCACATATAATACATACTTTTATACAGACAGAAAATTAAGTTAAAGCACTACAATTACTCTTTACAATAGTTCAGCTTCAGCATAAAGTTCACTAATGTAAGTAAAATTATGAAATGTATAGGTGGGTTCATAGCGATAAGTGTGTATATGAGTATGAATATCAACTTGGAATACTTGTGTATTTGAGATATACATTTTTTTGATAGGGATAAATAGTCTGTTTTTATTATGTAGTAGCTGCAGGCTGCCTAAGTTCACTACAGATAGAGACAGTTTGACGGTTACTGATGATGTACAATTTAAAAGTTGGTATAGTTGGCGTTCGTAGATGTAATACACTCACTATCTACGTAGAAAAACTGTATGCGGACTGTTGAAGAATTTCAAACCACGATCCTCATCTGACTGTCTGGAATAAATAAGCAAAAATATATATGACAGTAACCCAACCTAACTATTTTCACTTTCGACTTCGACTGAAAAGTAAGAAGATGATGATAATCATCTCACCAATGGCTTCTCGCTTGTTTTGCTTCTGATGTACAGATTATAAGTTTGTTTTTCTTCTTCAGCTACTTGTTTCGTTGTTTGACTACACTCGAAAAGCCGGTTAGAATGAATCCATGGAGTGAAGCCAAAGTCATGCTTTGCCCCATATTATTTTTTTTCCATACACGTTTTTACCTCCATGCAGGTATTTGTTGTATTTTGTATACTACGTATACTTGTCTTCAAGTAGTGGAAATTAATAAATGATCGTAACAATTAATCACAACAGACACACGTACTGACAGTATTACACATGCCATTAAGGCAGACAATTATCAATTTCGTCAACTGCATGTTATGTGTGCAATGAGTCTCCATGTTAAACGTACGTCTGCTACCTGTAAAAAAAAGAAGCTTCTTCATTACTCATCCTATAGAGAGCAAAGTTTATTAACCATTCATAAAAAAATTTGCACGTGTGATTGATTTTGCTGAACTATAATGTGTATATCTGGTAACTCAACAAATAGAAAGCTTATTTAGCTACCGAACAAGCCTCCCCCGACCTCTATTCCGAATGTTGGCCACTGTAATTATTCCTTAAATGGAAAATATTTACAAGTACGAAGCAAATGCTTATCCTTAAATTGGCTAGAACAGATTTCTTAAATAACACACCCGACTACTATCCCCTAATTTCAATCTCACTAGTCAGACCCGTGAACTACAGTAGAACCGTGTCCAATAATGCACACATGTAGTGTAAAGCTCCAAATAGAAGCCTGGTCTCCAATAAAGGCCGGGTATTTCCCATAAGCGCTAATGATATTATTTTCAGCTCAATTTAGCATTTTCAATAGAAGCCGGGGGCTTCTAATTGGAGCCTTGTGGTATACATATACACTTCACATTTTGTACCGGAGCACTTTTACCGCTAGTGTAGAACCGCGTGCTAAATATTCCAAAATTCACATATACATACACATTTAACGACACATAAATGCCATAAATTGAAAAAAGTTGGGTTTTATAATTTGTAGAATACCTACTTAGCACTCAAATATCCGTGAATAATAGTTGACTCGAGTACTATAACAGATTCGGATACTATGAACAGGTTTATCCCTTGGTACAGAGCTTTTTTGTACCCGTGTGGTATTATAACAACAAATACGGTATATGTTATGTGCTTGCCGTTTGTGCGGCTTGGGATGTTAGTAGTAGGCTCAGGTTGACATTAACATTAACAGGAAAATAGTTAAGCGAGTCTATAGTTTCCAAGGCCATCGGTCATCGCTTTGTGAAAGCTTTTACCTATTTTATATTTTTAAGAGAGGTATTAAGAGAGGGAATCTCACTTTTTGCACTATTGCCTTCACCTCAAGCCAAAAAAATTTAGAAGAAACATTCATCATTCATGCCAAATCACTCCAATAATGTGATTAAACATAATTAATTTGCACACTAACGATAATTTGTATTATCCTACATGAAGTGGGTAGTATACATAATTATATAGAAAACGCGTGCGGCTATTTAATATATTATTGTGTACCATTGTTCGAGTGTAAAATAATGTCTTTTTGTTACACAGTGCCAATGACCGATGTGAGCCGACATCTGCTGAATGGCTTGGTGTAGGTAATTTCCTTTAAACGAGACGTTCCTCATCTTCTTCAGAATTGAACTGCAAGAAAATAAAATAAATATCCACATTAAACAAATAAGCATATTGCTATTATTATGGATCTACCTATCTAGCGATCTAGCAATACCAATAAATGAGCTCAAAAGAAATGTTGTTTGTACGTACCTGTTTATTAAAGTAGACATGACTGCATCGTATAAATAGCAAGAATTTGATTTCGGGAGAAATTGCAAGAGTTGAAAACGTCGAAAACTAAACTGAACACAGAAAATCAATAACGAATACTACCTACATACTAATCAGTAAATGTCTTGCTAAATGCTAATCGCCACTCGGCAACCGGCTACGTTTATTACTACACTTTACTATGCACTACGATAAATTCTTTAATTGTTGGCAAACTGGATGCTAGAGGGGGCTGGTAGAGACAAAAATAAGTAGCTGCAAACAGTAAACCATTTGAAATCTTTACTACTTGCTGACTTGCTAGTTAATTACCTGTGCGAGTGCTCCTATTTTCTTGTTTTGTTTCATTGACACTGAATACTGAATCCATATAATTTTTCGTCTTCATAATAATTATACTAAGTAAACGAAGATATGTATAATTGTCATTACAGTTACAGTGCAGTGTTAGCTGGATATTTCTGGTCTCGTACTGTCGATATAGTAGTAGCTGCAAAATTTGGTTTAGAAATTATTAATGCGTTGGGAATAAATTATAATTAATAACCATAACTACGTAGTGTGTGCACTTAACTGTAGAAAATTGGAATGCACTTTAATTGAGCAACTATGTTTCTACTTATCCTTTTCTCAAGATACGTATGACGTATACTATTATCTCGAATATTCTAATCAAATCCCTTCACCGTTTGAATTGAAGCAGCACTAATAACGAAGGGAGTCAATGTTTTGATTTGCTGCTTCCCCTGTAGTATTAAGGCTTTCTGGCCAGACAGTAGAGAGCCTTCATTAACTTGAGTGGCATCTTGTGGTGGGGGGGGGGTAGACCCTACATTTACTCCCTGATTTAAAAAAGGTGTAAACTCACGGGGAGAGGGAGCAGAGCTGGGCAAACGAATTGCCCTCGCACTCCGCTCCCCTCTTTTTCAAAAATTATGCATGTATAATTTGTCCCTCAAACCTCCCCTCTTTTGGACCTAGTGCGCTCGCACTCCGCTCTTTATATAACCTCTTAAAATTCTTTGCCCTCCCCTCGCACTCAAGAGGGCACTCTTTTCCTCACTAATCAGAAATCCTTGTCTCTCAATCAAGATAGGGAAAGTTCAATTCTATTGAAAAAAAACTTCGAACCCAAAATAAAAGTCGCTGTAATTGTTGGTTTATAAATGATGTCACCCAAATTGTCACGTTTTTAGGATCCACCCACCCTAATGTCATAATTTTCAGGGTTCTTTGAAAAGAGTAGAATGATTCGAAAGAGTGCAGTGGTATTGCCCTCCGCTCCCCTCTTTTTAGTACTCCTGGTTTTTATGCACTCGCACTCTTTTTTTGGAGGGCTGCTTATAGTAGATGCACTCGCACTCCGCTCCACTCAAAGAGGGGAGCGGAGTGCACAAAAGAGGGATGAGGGCGCTCTCCCCTCCAGAGGCTTGAACAGCTATGAGAGGGAGTGGGTTTTTCACAAAATCTTTATAAGTAATTTAAGGATGTCCCCAATAGTACGCACAGTACCCACCACGCTTTCCAAAAAGGTTGGTTACTTCCCGCCGCTTCCCGCATAACTTTATTCGAATTTAAAGGAGCTAATTATAGTGTGTAGGGCTACGGCTAAAAGACATCTAGGTGCTGTGTTAAACTTCCCTAATAAACTAATAAGGGGCGATACTTCTATTATGTCATAAGGTGGGGGAGGAGGTTCAAGGTGCCTATCCTTTTACATGGGCGTACACGCCAAAAAAGGGGGGTGGGGGTTCAAAATTTCGGATTTTTGTAGACGTAATAGTTGTATGACTCCTAAATGACAGTGGTGGAAGTGGGACTCCGTTTTCCACAAAGAGCGAGTCCGACGTTTAATAATACAGCTGACAGTGATACACACAGCAATGCAAAAATGAAAGAACGAACGAAAGAAGTGGCAAACGATGGAGCAAATTAATGTTGGATGTGGTAAATAAGTGGGCAGTGATCTCAGACTTTGTATAATTTTTCTAACAAAAATATATCATTTTTATTAGACTGAAACTCATATTTACGAGTTAGGACAAAAAAATCCAACCATATTGTGTACATAAATCGTTTAAATACAAATATAAAAAATATGTAATGGAAGAAAAATTATTTGAAGAGTTAAAACACTTCATGTCTTCAACAGTGATCTTAAGAGTGAATTCCAAATATTGATTTCATAATAAAGGCGGGTTTAGCGAATTCTAGTTGAAGCATTGTAAAAAAAAATATTATTTTGTATAATAAGGTGGTAAAAATAACCGAAGATGTGTGTATATATTCATGGATAAATCCAAGTTGTCATTATTATTTTATAATGATTTTCATATTCGCTTTCTTTCTTTTTTTTTCACGGAGATACTCATGTCATTTTGTGGAAGTAATATAAGGTGATATTTTTAAGTTTTACAGTATTCAGTTGCTGTATTTTGAAGAGTATAATCTTGGCACATGTGAGTACAGTTACAACTGAATGACTTCTTTCTTGTACAATTTTTATAAGTTTTCTTTGTGAGCACAGAAGCTTGTGATTTTCATTTTGTTTCTATTAGTCTTGAAGTTTGATAGTTGATGGTAGTGCCAGTGTTGTTGATTTTTGATGTTGTTTAATTTGATATTTAGTAGTTCTTGCCAATGGAATCTACTTGAGATTCTAAGCTGGCGACAACATCGGATGGAACAGCACCTCCCAAAGCGTTCTGGAGGTCCACACGGTCATTAGGTCCCAATTTGAAGTAGGCCACCTGTGGTAAAATTGTAATTTTATAATATTTTTATCCATTGTATTATGGTGGAAAGCATATTATATGGCTACATATCAATATTATATAAAAACTTTCGTATAATACTCAGTATGTAAGGCACAATAACAAATTAAATAACAAATTCTTTGAAACTAGTGAAGGGATTTGAATTGAAGGTCAAGAAGGGAAAAAACTAAAGCTAAAGGAAGCTCTTTTTTTTAACCAGACATCACAAAAAAAATTGTTGTTGTATGGAAGGAGTAAAAGAAAATAAGAGTGGTTTGAAATTTCACTTATCAGACAAAGAGAGTAAACAATGTTCGACTTGGGGTTAGGGTATACAAAAAATGGAGACATGTAGAGCGTAAAGAAAAAGTATGAAGGTTTACCTGGATACCCGGAGCGGTTTTGTCAACGACGGCATAGGGAGGGAGCAATTGCATAGCCTGGGCTTGTCTGACGGCTTCTTCTAAATATTGTGGAAAGGGCATGGCAAAAGCTCCAACCAACAAAGTGGCCAATAAAACACAGACAATAACTTGACGCATCTAGAAATTAGAATATTCAGAAAAAAAAATTAAAATTCTACTCATCAACGTCCTATCCAACACTGTTGACTATGTATTGTAGTAACTAGATTTAGATTGTGGATTTTTAAAACTAGAATCAAGTGCAACCCAGCAGAATCGTTTGGACTATTTTTTTTAATATACTTGTTGCTGGGTAATGCTCTACTCCAAAAATAACATTTCTAATGAAATATTTTTTAGCTGCTTTGAACGCCTACTACTGTATATCAGAATAATTTAAAAAAAATGCAAGGGTATCAAATTAATATTCTGGAAATTCTCCGCAATTAATTATCTTGCTAAAGAAGATGTCCAGATCCAAATCCGAGTCAACGCTTAGTATTTTTTTTCTAATGTAGGTACAAAAAAATGACTACCACAACAAGTAACTTAAAAAAACTAGAGATACTACACACGGTACTGTACGATAGCAATGACGGATTTTCACAATATTATTAGAATAATATTTTTCCCCTTAGATATTTTTTTTTGTAGCGAAGCGAAAAATATAAACACAACAGTTGTATGTAAAATTGTATGTAATAGTACAGTTCTATATTTGATATATATTCAACAACGAACCTTGTTAGATTTTTCAAAAAGAATTATTTGACAGAGAATTTTTCAGAGAACTGTTCAATTAGATGTTCACAGGAGGACTAGGTAAAATTTCATAAAGTTCTCTGTCTTTACTTTGGTTTATATATGTGCGAGCTCCATTGCGAATTTTTTTCCCGAGATTCATTCTCGTCATACAACTCACAGTCAGCTTTCACCCTTTCCATATTTCCTCCATAAAAAACTATTAACAATTACTATCTTTTTGTAGTTTTGCATATATGCGTGTGCTCCTCCTGTTGTGTCTCGTCGCTTCACTCACACCATTCCATTCACTTAAGCACATTATTGCCATGATTGCCATCCACATCGACATCGACTCGTTAGCTCTGTTCGACGTACGTGTCATTATCTACTATCTACATAGCACTCATAAACTACTGTATTTCACTCGGTCATCATAAGTACTTCATCAATTTTTTTTCACCTTTCGACTCACGTCTACCAATTGTTTCATCGCTGCATAGTCGTCAAGGCATGAAAAAAAAGTATACTTTTTCATTCACAATGAAAAATAAGTCAAATTGTAAAATCGAAATCAAAATCATTCATTAGTGTAGATGACTGATAAAAACGACATTAAAAATTTTATTACTTTTTTTTGTTGAAATAATATTAATATTTGCTCCTGTTCCTACAGTATGTACGAAGAATCACAGCAGCTTATGCATTTTACATCTATACCTACGGATTGGTATTGGAATCGAAGAAGATATTATATACAAAAAAAGCTTTCTGTAACTCACAATCATATCAGAAACTTTTACCAGTTTTGCTAATTAGAATGTAGCTGTATATAGGAATGGACTTCACATTTACAATTTGCATATCTGTAAGTCAAGTTCTCACTTTACTGTGTGTTATTATGAGTATGTGCATATAATTATAACTAGCGCAGGAAGCTGGGAAGAGTTGAACAGTGGTTTTCAATAATCATGCAAATAAGTTGTTGGACGTTGAAAGAAAAAGACTGCGGCGAGTGTAATTCATAGGTATGTATAATTCTTCTGTATCTATTGTCTGGATACAAATTCATGATACCTGCGCAAGGTGTCCAAATAGTTTCATATCCATGCAATTAAATGGGCACGGCAGGGTTTGGACACCTTGCGCAGGTATCACGAATTTGTATCCAGACAATATGTCTTTGTGTGAAGCTATACCGGTGTAGACTATAGCAAAAAAAAGCCATATTGACGCCTTCACTACCATCTCTAATAATTATTATTATGAGTTCCCATTGAAACTTTGAAATTTGAAATTCGAAATTTATGTACCACGTACTATATTTTATTTTTAACTCTGCCTTATTTTATTATAGGAAGTAGCTTCATAGAAAAAAACATTACTTGGAGCGGTAGTAGAAGAAGCCAAAGAAGAGGCGCTTGACCGGACCCATTTCCTATAGCAATGTACTATCTGTAGGTAAAGTAACGCATCTGTCTGTATTCGCAGCCACCTAGGGATCGTCCATAAATGATATCACTCAAATTTCTCCCTTTTTAGGACCGACCCACCCTCATGTCATTTCAAGTCATACTGCAGGTTTAGACCCACCCACCCCATAGTATGACATCACTTATGTCATATACACTAAATATTATAATAAATTAAAAATCATAATCCGGATTGCTAGTAAAAAATTTAAAGGCACCGGCAAAATATTTTTTGTTTCAAAATTTTGAAAATCTAAAAAATTTCAGAATCTTTTTAACTGTTTATGAATTCTGAATATTTTGTTTTTTATACACATTTTTCAAAAATTGTGGTTTTTTTGCTGGATCCAACATTCTTGTTTCTTCTATCTAAATGTATTTTTAACCCACGGAAAAATCGAATGACATCATCCAAGCCCGTTTGAGGGACCCACCGTGTCATTTAAGTCACTTTTTTCTGAACTGAGGGACCCACCTAAGCGATGACATCATTTATGGACCATCCCCAGTACCACCTGTCCACTACATTTACATGTCCACATGATGTGTAGTATCTATGTAGTATGCATATCTCAGACGTAAACGGTACGGTATTTGGTATGCTCTGTCATCAACATCCATGTACCTACATACATACCATAGTAAAGTGGACAAAAAAGAGCCCAAAGCAAAAAGCAGAGCAGTTAGCCTCTTTTGTTATTGTTAGCAATTTATGAATATGGCAAATAATGTGACTTGACTTTTGCCTCCGTATCAACTCTATAGCAAGCGTGCATTAGCAAATGTAAACAGAAATCATCATAACTCTCTCATCTGCTTAATTTAATTTAATTTACTTTAAGTGAATTGGTACAAACGCTAGCTCTCATATATACATATAATTATACGGAGTATCTTTGTGCCGAATGTACAGATGTAAAGGTATAGCAGCAGCAACAACAACAACGAGAACAGAACAACTGACCAACTGAGTATGTTTGTGTAATGTAATGTCCAATGTTATTTTTTTGTTTGATGAATTAACTCTTGAATATTGAATACATTAGAATTTCCGATTGTTGATTGTAGGCGATACTGAGTGCTGGCTGTACAGGAGTCGATTTGTATAGTGTATTGAGTCTCCATCCACTGTCAAATATTTTCGTATAATTAATGGGAATACCTGTACTGCATGACTGGATGAATGAGCAATAACCAATGGCCAAGTTTTGACTTCACATTATATTCATTACCGAGACCGACTCACTGAAAAGACTGAACATCAGACTATTAACAATTACCAACACCAATTATATGACGCCTTCAGTAATGTAGGATATGCATAGGCACTTAAATTTCCTATTCGTAGTAGAAGTAAGCAAAAGTAATATATAGGATTGATTTTATGTAATTATATAGATATAGTTTTATATCTAATCTCCAACACGCAGAGTAGCAGCGCAGGTATAGAAACATACCTAGAGCTAAACTAAATATTCGCGTTATATACGCTAATATAGGACTTTTTTTTATTACTCGTTTACGTTTCCTCTTCTCGTATATTATAATAAGGATGTTACTGCTGCTGTTGGTGCTTTCAAATTATTGACTCGGTCACTCAGCTCTTCACTTTTCATAGCACTTTTAGGGTTTTTACTTTTTTTTCCTCCTTTGTAAATAACTCTGCTGACAAAATAAATGCATTATCTGAACTGTGATTGTGATGCAAATGTGGAAGCATGAAAATGAAAAGTGAAGGTGGTTCTATGTTTTATTTGTATAGTTAGTGTATAGATAGTGGAGATGAACAGAAGCAGTTTGCAAAGTCCAATATTTATGAGCTTGAGAATGGTGGCAATCGTCTTTGGCTACAAGCGACATTCTACAATAATGCTATTCTTCTGGTTAGAATTTCTGTTTCACACTTCCCATGCCTTGTCGTATTTGCCTTCCACTATTCGTTCCTCTCTCTCTCTCTCTCTCTCTCTCTCTCTCTCTCTCTCTCTCTCTCTCGTCTCAGTCTTCTTCGCGGTTCTGTTCTGCTAATAATTTTAGTGTCTGTAGCCTGTACACATTTTATTACTGAATAGAGTCAGTTTTTGTCTTTGTCTTTCTGCCCCTTTTCTCAGTAGAGGGGATGTGAACGATGAACATTAACATCCTTTTTTAATTGTGCTTATAATGTAGACAGTATTTCCTTACGGCTTTGTATGATAGTAAAATATAGGACTGAATAAGGTTTAAGTGGCCAATGTAATATGTGGATGTCTATGGGTAATGCCAGTGTGACTGACAAGACCACCGACACAAGAAAGTTATATTCAAGTTAATTGTATAGAAATACAAGAAGAAGGAGAGGTAGCTGTAAGTACCAAGCCCCCCCCCCCCCCCCCTAATAAACATCAGTATCAACACTACTCAAAACAGCAATTAGCAGTAGCCAATAATATAGTCAATATAGAGGGAAAGTAATTATGAATTCTCTCTCGATTTGATTTGGTTTGTGTAGATTTGTAGATTCATGAACAGTGCAATAATATTAGAAAGATTATCCTAATTCTGAAAAGAAAAAAAGCTAGATTAGTGTCAATTTAAATCTGCTAATTGCCGTTTAAGTTTGTCATGTGGGCTGCGGACGTGGATGGACAATGGTGTGTACTGTATTTGAATGCCTAAAAACTTTTTCGTCTTTCATATAATATAGAGAGTGAACGTGGATTTCTTAGTAACCGGATTTCGTTGGTGCACGTTGGAAATGTTGCCGTTTGTCATGATTCCTTAAGATTATATAGTCTGCCTCTAGCTGTCTTCGAGTGTAGGGATGTACTACAGAAAATATATACTTTGGACAGTGTAGTACATATATAGAATAGACTAGGACTATGAAAAAGTAGATTAAAGTGGAATTGCAAATATTTACGTACGTGTTGATGGTGAAAGATCAAATATGTGGTTGAATTTGTGGAGTGTAATTTTTGTAGTAAGGTTTCTAGTTAGAAAACGAAAACGCTCGTAAGTACCTACTATATTATCATAATTATCATCTTAATATTTACTTTGTTGGATTGAGTCTTGTATATGTAATTATTATTGGCTGTATTTGCATTTGTAAGATAAGTCAAAGTCAGTGAGCTTGCATGTTGGATTTGAGTCATGGCAGCTACATATAGGGGACAGGGATAATAACCATGTTACAGTATATGCACAGAAAATTTACAGAATCATTATGTATATACGCTCATTCACCTCAGTGTTGACTGTAGTTTTAAGTGCGAATTTGATGAGAGCATATTTTTCTAATTCACTCCAATTTTATTAATAATTGCCAATACTATATTATTGCCCTTTTGTGGATACATGCAATGTGGGGACGGGTAGTAGTAATAATATACAGTAGAAACAGCAAAAAGCCAATATTCGTATAAAGTCCCGAGGTATACATGTATAGTTTTTTAGAGTTCGTGTTTGGGGTATTGTTCTGGTCTGTTGTTTCTCTTTGCCTTTAGTAATTTCAAAACATTATTGGTATGTATCATTTGTTGACACATTATAAATTAAAAAAGCAAGAACATTTTGAACATTACGGAGTTTAGTAAACAGTGCCGCTCATCCTAGCACGCCAATTCCCAATGCCAAAGCCAATCTAGTGCGACATGATGGTCGACCACGCTATATGGTATAGGTATAGAAACCCTTTTGTATAATGTGTGTAGAGTGTATAGAGCTTGTTACTTTAGACGTAGCATCAAATAAAAGTGGACTTCTTTACATGCAACATAGTGAGAAAGTTGACCCACTAACTTGAATTTTCCACGTTCACTTCTTCCACTCTTTATTATTATTCTTAAAAATGGTCTCGTGTTTATATACCACCAACTCAACTACCCTTTGTTATTATCATTTCATATTTTTCAAATCTTTGTATTTTTCGCAGTCATCCTCTAGGGCTCTTGGGGCTTGGAGCATCAGCAGGAGCAGCAGATCACTCCAGATTTGACGATTGGGATTGTCATTTGAAATTATATTGCACGGCTGCAGCAGTCCACGAGTACATCACACATGGGAAGGCAAGTCAAAAGTAAATAAAATAAAATCATTACTCGTTTTCATAAGTCTTAATATGTATTCAATTCCATGTCCAATGTACTTTTCGTCCCTCCTTCATTTTCATTTTCATTTGAATCAATAATAAGCATCATTGTAATTCATCTTTAACTATACAGTGTCGTTTCCAATGAATTGCGTCGCATTGTATGCTTAGTGATATTATGATTGTGAAATTTAAGAGAGTTGAATATTGAAATGATCAACAAACGTCAGCGATACTGATACTTATGCTAGCCCTCATGTGTGTACTACGTTATTGTAATCTTACATAAAATTTGTTTGAAGGAATGACACTATGACAAGTATTGATCTCCAACTAATAAAAATATTGTATGTGCTTTTTAAAAAATGACAACAAATCAAATATCAAATAATCAAATAGTAATCTGTATAGATGATTGCAGCTGGTGCTGCATTATTGAATTTAAGAACTGAGGCCGTGACGAGGCGTAAGGCGCTTTTACCAATACTTGGTTTGAGGCTCTATTTTCTTTCTTCATAATATATATCTCCTGTACAACAGATATTCGAGTGTTATGTTTATACTTTGAGTTGGAACGAAAGACTTGATTCTTGAGTCTCAGTCAGTACCTGACGACTGACGAGCCTTCCCTGACACTTTGACAGCAATATGTAGACAAACTTTTTGAAGTTTGTTGTTTATTATGCCATTGTACGATTCATCATTTTTTACGAACTAGCCATGCAGGTAATACATTCTGAGCTCTATGACTTTATTACTGGCTTACTGATATTGCTGTATTACAATTCCTTAAATTATTGAATATGTAATGAGTCTCCTCACGAGCGAGCATCGTCATTGTATTGAATAGCAATAAGAGTAAGAATGACGGGCTGACATTGCAGACACCAAACAGAGATGCCGTTATTAATTTGAACGTTACCGTTGTATGTAGTGTAATAGTGTAGTGTATGTGTCATATTTATTGGAATTGGAGGCACTAAAATATTTCAAGTCGGTAACTTATTGTTAGAGAGACAGAGAGAGAGACGTAAGGGCCAGTCTAAGCCAGTATTTTCCACATTTTTATTGCAACTTGCACCACAACAACACTGCTCATCCAAATTCTAAATATTCAATAAGCTTGTCAAATGGTTTTGTACAATTTTGTAATTCGTAATTCCCTATTGCCTATAGGTGCAATACATGTACAATAAATTATTTACCGAAAATTATTAAATAAGTACGTACTAAAGTATTATATATTTTATGGTAATGATTTGACCATTCTTTACATAATCCAAATTATTCAAGTTTTGTTTGCATATTAAAATTAATTTTGTTGTCATTGTTTACTTGCGATTTCGTTGATTTGGTGTTGTGACTCTGACGTCGGACTTGAGAGATACGTCGACGAATGTATAATTGATCGATTTTATGATTATAATTTGGTATTTCATGCAAAATGTTTTTATAACATGCAGTTGTGATGTCCAAGTATGATATCAATATTCCAGTATGGTGAAATCAAAGTCGGGAAAAATACATGCATGAGCATGGATGGGGTTACGGAGCTAAGATAATAATTTGTGAGTAATAAATTGCTGTGTTGGCAAGAATTTGGAGAGATGCGCACACGATCTTTGGCTCTGGTCTATAGGTATCTGGTATATGGGGCATGCAGCCATAATATGATTTGTAGGGATGCTTATAGGTAAAGTCATAGGTATGTAATTATAATGGGCATGTAATTATACGTATTATACAACGAAAACAAATGAAAAGGTTAAATACGTACGATGTAGAGTCGCAAATGATATGAAACGATAATGAGCACGATAAGAATAATGATAATGCACCCGATAAGATCCATGTCATGCGGATGCGGCGAAACTGAAAGCTGATAATATAATGTTATGATTGTTATACTGTACTCGTTTCCCGAATTGAAAATAATTTATTTCGCTCAATTTGACTCACATATTTCAATTTCAACCCAACTTCATCGTCACCCTTTATAGGTCCATTGTTCCATTCTGACTGTGACTATATGTAGGTACCTACATCTTTGTTACTGTGAACAAAGATATCAATTACATATGTTGTTGTTGTCGTGTTGTACCGCTTAAGGTACAGGGCATGCTAACAGAATTTTTCAGAAAGTGTAAATATAAACACGAGTATAGTAGATAATTCAGTTTTTGAAAATACTTATAGGTACTCTAAATAGGATGTTTTTTGTGTCTATAATTATACCACGCAGCGTCCCCCAACAGTGAGGGTATGGCTGTTGTTGTATGGTCACATAACTTTGTCTCTGCAATTCCGGTATCAATTAATTACAACAATAACGATAACTATATCACATTGAAATTGAGACTGAATTCTACTGCACGGTCTATTCTTATGATTGTGTAGTACATATGTAACGAAATGCAGCAATTGGAACAGAAAACAGAGTTGAGATATATGTAGATGTTATGAGGAGATAGAGTGATCAAAGGATGGGATGGGATTGGTTCAATTTGAGTTAGCTCAAGTTACGAGAGTACACCGGAAAAACTTTTAGCAATAAATTTTTCCAAGCTGACAAGTTGATATGAATTGAACTAAATGACAGCTCAGGCTCCACTTGGGTAAAAGAGCGCACTAACTAGAGATTCAACGGACTATCTGTATAAGCTCATTTTATTTTTTGCTATATAGAACCAATCACCATTAGTATCAGCATTAGAATTAGCCTCATTGTTAGTATAAGCAAAATTCCTATTTACCTAGATGCATGCCATCGCCAATCGCCATGCCGAGCGTTGGACTTGGACAGATAGAGTCAAGCGCAGTGTCCGACCGATGTGCTGTACAGTGTACAGCTGCTTCACTATATCACCACTCACCTGAAGGAGTACTGCACATTTCATTCATGCCAAAAAAACTAACAGGGATGAGATGTATAAAAAACATGGATGTTAATGATTCGTGTGCAGTGTTCTGTCTGCTCTATGCAGATAGAGGAGTCAGAGGAAAAACCACAAAAAATTATCGAAAGTTGAAGTGAAAGTTTTTCATAAACAAAATCGACAGTAGATTTAATAATAATAATAATGTGAGTAGTATACTGGTGTAAATGTTATTATTACACGACGTTCTATACTTACTTACATGAGGCCGAGGCTTGTTGGGCTAAAACATGGTTTGTAAAGCTTGCACGGCGTATTTTAGAACTAGGCATTTTATATTCCGCTTTATGCTGATGCGCGCCTAAAGATGAGTGCCTTAAAGTACATGAGTTCATTACATCCCTACAATTTAATTATTTTGTAGGAAGCAGATCTAATCCAGAAGAGTAAAGGGAATCCGTTAAAGAAAAACAACTAATGGAATAATTTCCTTTATTTTTTGTATAAACAAATTTTCACTATTTCTACGTGTCATGTCGAATGTCATCGGCGTGTCATACCACTAAATTTTTGAATTTTCAAATTTATGATTCCTTGCCAAATTTACTTTCATACAAGAATACGTACGTGTGGTGCGTCAATTAAATATACTATTAAATACACTCCAATCGGTACTATACGGTTCTTTTCCTGCTGTTTAAAATTGAAAATTTCATATGAAATTTTTAAGTATAATTACTACCTACATCTACATTATAGCAAAGCTTAATAATTAGAAAACATCAACCTGTATTGCATATTCAAAAAATAAAAATTTACTGTTACAAGCAATAAATCAAATATGTGCACATGGTTCATATGTAATGAGAGGGAAAAGTTATTACACATGTGTACTTAAGGGATCTGAAATCTGGTTGATTAGTTGATTTTACTTTTACTCTCGATGTACTACCTTCTTCTGAACCTGAACACTGACCCTCCTTGAATATTAATCTGAATTCATAATGTACCACCAACCTATATCAGTATAGGTGCAAAGACATTTAGGATTAGAATTGAATTGCATGGACAGGATCAAGGAGAAAATATTTACCTTGAAAATTTATGATGAGTCTTGTAGGCACAGGTACTTCTTGTAAATCACATTCATTCAAAGGCGCTCTTGAAATTCGAATTCAGTGCAAAATTATGAAGAATGTCAGTAAAATTTTATTTAATAATAATAATAAGAATAATAGTAACAATATTAATTTCTTACTTTGTATTCTTGGCATGACCCATGTAGTTTCTTGGTCGATCAAACTATACAAAAGAAAACACAAAGAACGTCGGTCGAAACCATAAGAAGATGAATTTATTATCTGACTCTGACTCTTTCCTACCATCAGCAATTATTTTAATTTAGTATGCCTTCCAAGTTACTTATGAAACAAGTTCAGCGTACGATAGTTTCGTAGCGTAAATTTCTTCTTCTTCGCCTACTTCGTAGTAAAGGTATCTTCATGTAATTTGTAATTACAAGGAGTTTTCTTAGTAACTAGTCTAACGATGAAAAAGTCGATTTTTGTTAGTGGTAGAATAGTAGTTTGGTAGTTTGTGGTAGTAGTAGCTACAAAACATAAACATAGTATAGGTACTTACGTGTATATGTACCGATTTCGTTAACTGTTTATATGTGATGTTTTTGTTCAAAGTAACCTGGATTATTTAACGCTAAACAATGATATGATGACTGTTTATAATGTTACATATGGCTGAATGAATGGAGTGATTTTTGATGAGCTCACACGTCATTTCTAACGGTAGGGTACTTTTTATATTATTAAAAATCTATATGACTGATGATGATGACTGTTGACTTCTGCTTTTTCTGGGGAAAATTACGAAAGCCGTGTGGTACTTATTAGTTTAACCTCATGGTTACCATATACGCAACATGAACGTCAGTAAACAATACTACTGCAGCCCTTCAACGCGCCGTTTACGTAGCCTGATTTATTCCTCAGGCCCAAACGCGTCTACGTCACGTTGGTATAGGTACCATATTATGGCTCACATCGTCGCAGTTACGCAGAAATAAAAACTTTTAAAATACCACGGACGTCAGGTTTCCGTTTGATATTTTAAAATTTTGCTAATTTTATTTTTGAATTTATTCAATATTATTTTCCAGTTCAGGTTAAATACACATTTTAATTTTAGTAATAACCAGATACTTGTAGAAGCTGAAAAGCTGAGTTCTACAGCAATTTTACAGGCAACCCTAACCATATTAAAGATTAAAGAGTTATACAAGTTAATTACTGAAAATATTTAAATTACACAAACTAAAAGATATTTTGCTGAATTAAATGGAGTCATTTGAAGAGAATTTTAATGACGTGTGGTCTGAAGATGAGGATTCAGACAGTCAACAAAATTTAAACGAGTCAGACGACAACTCAGATGACTGTTCCAGTGATGGCGAAACATATTACTACATGTTCCCACCTAATACTACTTCAGCCAATGCAAGTGAAGACATGGAAGTAGAAGCAGAGTTTAATTTCTGAGATGTACCTAAGGTATCATATACATATAAATAATTGGACTATAGAATATAGGCATTTATACTGCGCATGTATGACTACATCAATTACTTTTGCAGTACAAAATTATTGTTGTATAGGAATATTTTTATTTTATTTGGCGTCACATTCCATTGGCATATAAAAAATTGTGTTTTGTCGTATATATTGTAATAATAATAAATTATGTCTCATATCAAAGTATCAAAGCATACAAAATTGCATATTTAATTACACTAATTATAACAATTTTTTCTTGTGTATTTTTTAATTATGTATTACAATAATTATTATGATTTATTAGAAAACCAACCGACTATTCTATGTACCTACATAGGTATAGCACTTACATGCTACGTATTTTTGCAACAAACTATTAAAGAAAAATAATAATGACAACGCTTTTACGAATTAATTGAATCATTTTCGTTTGACGTCAGTTGATTTCATTTATTGAAACATTCTATATTCCAATAATTCAAATTAATTTCAAATTAAAATGACATTTTAAAAAATTCTTTATTTACTTTTACTCAAAAAATATTTTGATAACAACAACATTATTCCATGCATGTCTTTTACATTTAAATTAATACTCTGTGTGTAGAATCTAAAACTTATATTTATATTATTGCATTTATAATTTTAGATTTATACCTCATACTCTTATAATTATTATTATAAAACAATATATTCAAAAAATCAGGTAATTGCGTGGCTCATTTGGTCATCACATTTGGACCCTAAAAACTAATACCCCTTAACCTTGCTTACAACTATAGTACAAATAAATACTAATTTCTAAACATTACCTTTACGTTAAATTCTAATACAGTGTAATAGTTATATAATATCATTGCACCTTGTTTGATTCTGATCAAATTAAAAAATGACCCCTAACCTCATTTTGTATGCATACAAAAATTATAGTTACAAATTAATTTAAAAATATCATCCCAGCTATAAACATTGACCTTATATAAAAACACCATGTGTACCCAGTAATCAGTTAAAAAATACAAGCACCAAACTAATTTTGACCCAATTTAATTCCACCGCTCCAAAATAATTTTACTAATTTAAAAATAAATCTAATTCAAACATGTACAATACATACAAGCATAGCACCAATACAAATATAGCGTTGTACATTGGTTAATTTCAATAATTATCCAACAGGTACGTAGTTTTTGCTAGCTTCATAGCTTTAATTTAACATATTATGTAATATTATTGAAATTTTAGTTCATTCATCTACTTTTTTATGTCTTAAATTAAATTATACAAGAGTATATAGTGCTTTTATATGATATTTTTTAAATGTTTTTGAAAATTATTGACAAGAATATGCAATTTAATTTGACATCAAAATGTGGATTACATTTCTTATATAGTATATAATTATATCCCCTCAGCATACTATGAAGCTCTATGACTTGAGCCATCTCAATAATATTTAAAAAGACTCGTAATATGTTGTGTGCATGACACTATATATATAAATGTATAACCTAATCACACCCAGTGTAAATTTAATATAGAATTTAGATGCATATATAGTGTTACGATGACAGTACATATAGCACAATAAACATGTCGAATTGTATGTACCTACCTACCTATATTAAATACGTAGTCAAACGCACATAACTAGGTACCCACATTTTTAAATCGTAGAATTTTAAAAACGAGAATTTTTAATGTTACATTTCAGACACACGTAACTGAGCAGTGAGACAGAGGCCTCCTCGTCTTCGTATTCGTAGTGTAATAATATTTATAAGTGTATTGTTCAGTTCTGCGGCTATAATAATAAATTTTCAAGCATTGCCTTCTTAATTTCCAAGTCAATTGAAATTTTGTCTACGGTCGTTCACCAACGACCAGTAAGTAGTAAGTACCACTAACTACCCTAGAAGATGGGCAGTGTACAAGCATGATAATATAGGAAGGCTGCAGCAAATCTGAACATATATGGGTAGTAATGATGTACGTAATTATATGTGTACTACAGAAGGTATTGACGAAGACTCTCCAACTCGTCTGCCAACAAACACGCCTCGCTTGGTTTTGAAAAGGTTCGTACACACTGCGATTTGGTTAAGCATGTGTCGTAAACTGTCAATATCTGAATTTAAATACGTGTCCTAAACTCTGGCTCTGATAGTTAGGGCGATCAGCTCGCGTAAAATGGACATATGTTTGAGATGAGAGGACGAGAGTTATTAGTCTATAAATCTTAAGTAGGAGCACACTACCTTGGTACAGATATAGCCTTTTCAATGAGGAGATAACAATAATTATTATGAAAGCTTATGCACTCAAATAAAATATATATTACTGCATTCTGTCCATCACCACATTTACAGTCATAGTCGCAGAACAGTTAAAACTTGCAGTATCATTTCACTACTCTTATATACCTGAAGTACTACATTGCCTACTCCATTTGCACTGCAAATTGAAATTCATGAACTAATCCATGCGCAAATGAAATATACATGAGTAGTACATGGGCATTGTCAAGTAATGCTAGGTTTATGCACTAGCTTTAGCCTAGGAATTTATGAGAGAGGACAATCTAAAAAAATTATTATTATTATTATTATAGAATGATTGTATTATTAAATGACAGCAAGAGAGGAGTAAAGAGTCTCACCACAAATCATTGAACTTCGCAGTTAACATACAAACTAAGCATTAGTTTCGGCACAAACTGCTGGGAGTAATTGTATTATAGTTATGTACCTACTCTATTGTATCAGTTTTCGTTAGATTTTAGTACATTCATTATCTTGAATGTATGTTAGAAATTTTACAAAGGTATCTTACGTACACTCAAAACATTCAGAAGGTAGTACAAAACTTGTATGTTACATTAGGCAGGTGAGACCATGATGTCTATATACCCTTTGAATGCAATGAAACGAAACAAATGACAAACTACGTTGAAGTCTCCTACCTGTATTCTGCAGTGGTTCTGTTATGATAGTGTGATGAGGGAGATTTCTACTGTCAATTTGCATTGTGTGAGCAATCTGGCCCTATTCAAGTATATTATCCTTGCTTATTTGAGTTCTTGCAATTAAACGATCCCATAACATCCTCGAGACAGCTCTTATCATAGAGTTTCGGGCTATTTACAATCTACCGTACATTATTTCAGCGTCTCATATGTGAGAATACGCTCCGTCAAGCTCACTTACAGTAATTTCTGTAAAAGACTCACGAATATGTAATTATGATGCTACTACGACGATGACTGTGAGAATGCACAACGTAAGATTATCTTTCTGGACGTGGGGATGTCAGTATACTCCATGTATTTCAAATGGATGTGATAATTGATAGTGGCCACACGTATTTAGTACACTATATGTTGCTTGAAACCCAAATACAGTAGTAAATTACCTACAGATACATTTTACAATGCTTGATTGCAAACGTTGGCGCCTATGAGTTTCCCATCCACACGACATGTGGACACATTAAAAAAGAAACAGAACATGACTAATAACTTAAAATAATATTACCTACATCTAATCCGAATTAATATGAAGCATTACTCCGTCTAACAAAGTAAATTGTCACATTTCAAAAGAGAAAATCTAGGAATAGAAATGAACGACAATTGAGTGGCAATCATTTATGTGAAGACTTTTTGAACACCTTTTGTCTCCTCACATAATTATATATTTTTTTTAAATTGAAGGACATTCTACATGTAGGTACATACATACACGTACTCTGGGAGTAATTATTATGCTTTCTAAATTCATTTCAATTCCCAATTCTCATACTGGCAGCGACAGACGGTACATCTACGAATCCCAGTAGAAATCCACAATGTTCGTGAACGTAATAAATATGTGCATAGGAAAGAAGTACCTAGTCGCCGAGAGATTCTACTTTGTATCTGTATAATGTGAAGTGTACGTATTTCTAATGTACAATCATGCCCCTAAATATAATTAGTTATACATATAAACTTTTGTTATAAATGTTGTCCCTGTATGTGTAATGGATACCCCTTGTACGATAAATATGGAATTTATGTAAATTATTTATGATATAGTACTGTATATTACCAGAAGATGAATCGACTACCGATGGGTATATGTTTTTTCGGCACAGAGTCTGTAGCTTTTTTTGTTTTATTTGGCTTGACAAGTTCTGGCTTGTAGGAGTTGAAGGCGGTTGAGCGAGGTTGTCTTGTGAGTGTCGGAAGGAAGTCAGGTAGTTGTCGGATTCGATTCATTGCTCTCCAAAACCAAGTTTCATCTGCACTACTTGCTTCATCTTTCATTAGACTTTGGAGGGACAAATCGGATCGGCCCAAGCCATTATCTCCCAAGTCATCACTAATCGGATCTAGCCTTTTTACTAATTCACTTGGTATAATCACATTCTGAGTCGGCACAAGAATCTTTCTGAGTGGTTCTCCCTGAGTTTCATTAAGTCGAGTCTCGTTGTCCACAAGATCACTACTATTATCTTCTCGTGTGTAGACGGAGGCAAAAGTAGTTGCAACGTCATCAGCAGCTGTTTCCGCCACCTCTATATCGTCTCTGAAAAGAGGCAGAGTCGTGGTTACAGGCAGATCTGAATCACTTTCATTTTCGTCATGTTGAGCATCCACCTCGACTGTTTTCAGGTCAGAGGGAAGTGCTGTTGAGACAGGTTCGTCAAAGCTATCAGCTGCATTTGTTGTGGCAGGTACTATGTCATCTATGTCATCACGTGCTTCTTTCTCGGCTGAGGGAAGAACTGTTGTGGTTTCCGATTCTGTTTCTGATGGTAAGTCAGCCCGCTCTTGACCTTGGGACAGAGCCAGAATGGATGCATCAGTGGATGCAGGGACTTCCTCTGAGTTATCTAAACAAATAAAATAGAACAAAGCCAAGTTCATTGTTTAAGTTTGCTTCGCAATTACAAATTACAGCCCAAAATTTAAATTTCCCTTTTCCCTCAGAATCAAATTCAATATGGGCGATATATACAATGCATACATAATATATATTTGTGAAGTTTAAAGTTCTGTGCATTACCAGATTTGTATTTGATATCCGATGGGGTTTGCTCCTGTGGCTGTTTTGTGGTTTCTTCTTCTAGATTGTAATTCTCGTGGATGTGGCCCGGAAGGTGATGCCGAAGAAGTACAGTAGTTTCAGTCGTTGTCTGCTCATTTTCTTCCGCTTTCTCGTCGTTGAGCACGGCTTCAGTGGGTTTGACTAAATCAGAATCCGAATCACTCTCGCTCTTACTGGAGCTCACGTCGACTAAAACATTATTTGCATTGTCTTGCTGTGGTTGAGCGTGAGCTACAGGTTGCTCCGTCACTACCTCATCATCAAACTCTAGATCTGCACGCTCTGCTCCCAAAAAGTTCCTTGTAGTTGTCAATTCAATGTTGACAGTGTTGTCGTGTAAAATGTCGGCATTATTGTTATTATTCCGAGTAATTTCGGTGGTTTGTACACTTTCTGCTTCATCGGCTACAGGAGTAGCAGTATCAACACCCCCATCATACGAAGGCGCATTTGTGTTGACGAGTGGCTCGGACCTAAGTTGATCAGGAGAATGAGTAGGAATGTCATCAAATATTATCTGATCATCAGTCACTGCATTTGCTTTAATCTCGGAAGTTCGAGGATCCACAGCAGGGGCAGGGGTGGTCGTGGTGAGGACTTCCTCGTCATTTAATGGCTGTTCTGCTTCTGATCTAGTTGTAGATGTAACAGGTAGTACCTCCAAGTTATTTACTTCAGGTTGGGCAGGTTGTTCCTTGCTAGTTTCTGATTCTGAATCCGAATCCGCATCATTGAAAACAGATGGGTCTAATCTAAACTTTGACTCGGATGATTCCAGCGAAACTTTTTCTACTAGTTCATGTCGCACTGTTACGACTTCTTGCTCCGTGCCATCACTTTGAATTTCGGCATCCACAACTTTGCTTGCTGTAGCATCAAATTGCAATGGTTGGGAAGTGGTGCCAACTTCTGGCTCATCATTTTGCTCCTTAACTTGTGCTATTTCGCTACCGTGCGAACTCACGGAATCAACAGTGGTTGGTTGGGGTTGATTTTGAATTTGATTTTGTGAAACAATCTCACTCTCATCAAACTGAACGTCCTCACTACCTATGGTGACCGACGTCGTAACAACAACCGGTTCATCATTATTAATGCTAATAGATGGTGACTGGTTTTCTTGAATTTCATTTTGCTTCTCCTCAACATTTTCTGGTTGAACCGTAACAACATCAACACTATCTCTAACTGGTGTGAGCTTTGACTTTGACCCCACGATCAAATCACTAAGGGAAGGTAACTGAGGAACTTCCGACTTGACTTCTTCCTCTGTACTTTTCTGACTTGATATAATTACAGTTGTTTGCTCTGATTCCTCCCCTTGGTCGTCAGACAGTGTATCTTGGTCAGTTGTAGAGGACTGTGGAACTTCATGGGGTTTTTCTTCAACAGCAGCAATTTCTTGAGCTTTAATTGGTGAAGGTTCATCGGATTGTACACTGTTTTCCGTTGTGGCAGCGGTCCCTTCCACTGGCTCATCGGATTGTATTTGGTCTGCAGCATCCAAAAGGCTAGGAACATCTTTAATTTGGTCTGTTTCACCGGCTGAGGACTGAGTAGCATCATTCAAGATTTCTAATTCAGGTTGTCGGGTTGTTACATCGGAAGAGGAGTCAACAGAGTCAGATACAATTTTATTTTCAACATCTTGTACTTGACTTTGACCTTGACTTGTCACATCTCTTAGTACTTGTGGAGTTGTAACTTCTAAACCATCGCTGTGTTCATTAATTGGATCATGCTGATCATCAGATTCAGAATTAGGAGAGCTTTCAGTATTTTCATCTTGTAAATTATTTACGTCAGTAACACCCACATTCACTGCGGACTCGGCTTGAGGCACCGTTGAGCTTTTTACTACGACGCCTGACTCAGTGACATCATCCGAAAGAGAAGAGTCTGTTGAGGCAACACTGACTTGAGGTTCATCAGCAGCAATGGCAGAGTCAATAACGTTGGCATTAGCATTTTCATTGTGTCCATCAGCACTACTGTCACTCTGGGGTGTGGTGAGATTTTCTGAAGTTTCAGCGGCAATTGAACCCGGTAGAGGCACAGCGTTGGTAACTTCTACACCTAAGTCGGGAGTCTGAGTGGTGGATGAAGATGCTATGACGAGATCATGTGAAACGTAATCAGAAACGATAGGGATCTCTGTATTTGATTCTTGGACGGCTGGTGCCGGTTGGTCTTGAACTACAGGTGCTTCAGTTTCAGTTTCAGGAAGATGGGAGACGGAATTTTTGGTACTGGAAACGTCGCTGACAACTTCCAATTCTACTGGAAATGGAGATGAAGATTCTGAAACCACCGCATCATTGAGTACAGAGGAAATTGTGGTTACGTCATCGTTAAGTGCTTCAGAATCTGCCACTGATGCAACTTCGTTTTCATGACTGTTTTCAACTGGAGCAACTTCACTGGCTGAGGATGGTTGGATTATTTTATCAGAGGCGGAAGAGGACTCAATCTTTAATTCAGTTGGCTGTGTCAAATGCGATTCAAGATTTACATTGGGTGAAGCAGCTTCTTCTTCCGGTTTTGTTTGCGCTAGGATAGCTGGGATTTCAGCGGGAGCAAGGGTGGTGTCGGGTATAAATACTTCATGTTTGGGAGGTAATAGTTCAGTTGCTGGTGGTGCAGGTACGTCGTTCGCGTTGTCTACAGGCTTCTGATCTTCGACTGAGATTTCGTTTTGACTATCTTCTTCTGGTTTGGAAGGTGGCTGAAGAATGTTACTCGGTGTCGCGATAAGTCCAGGGTAAAGTGCAGGATGACTTGGCTTTGAAATTTCAGTGCTTTCTGCAGTTGATGCTTCAACTTCAGGAATTACAGGTGTTAATTCAGGTGTATTTTCCAGTTTTTCAGTCACAGATGGCTCAGCGTCGTCTTGAGCAGGCAAAATTTCGTCAGCAGAAGTAGAAGAAATGTCTGAACTTACATCCGCAGAGGATTCCTTAACTATATTCTGTTCAGTTACAGTATCAGCATCGGATTGCTCTATGTGGACAGGATCAGCTAATACTAGGGGAGGAAGAGTTGTGGCCTCTACGACGACAACGGAAGGAATTGTCAGTGTGGGATTTATTATTTCAGATTGAGAAGCTTGGATAATCGTGTCGGTCGGTGAGGCGTCTAGAACGCCGGAGGCAGTTACTGTTTCAAGACTCTCAGTTGCCTGGACGGTAGTGGATTTTTCAGAGATACTCTCCATTAGTGAGGTGTCAACCGTGGACGACTGGTCATGAAGAGGAAGTTGTTCTACTTCGGCGCCATCAGATAAATCAGGTAGTGGGGTTCCTTCAACCGTGGGTAATACTTGAACAGAAGTAGGCATAACCTCAGGTACTACAGTGGATATCACAGATGCTGAACTAACTTCTACAGTAGACGACTCAGTCTGAGTTACAGGTAATTCAGGAATTAATACTTCGCTGGTAATGGTATTGGTTTGAGCTGGACCATCTTCCTTCTCGATAGTATTCGAGCCATGGACAGAGTCGGACAATGCCGGGGCTTCAGAGCTTGATGGTAAGACTTGAACAGGTTCTTCCGGTTGGGATTCAGAAATTTTATCAACGGATGGCGATGCTGTTGAGGTGATGCTCTCTTCGGTAGAAACAGGAAGAACTTGAGGAATTACAACTGGCGCTGGACTTTCCGAGACCGAAGCTGCTTGACTTTGGCTTGAAGGAGAATCGTCAAATGGTTTCTGCTCGGGCAGCTCAGTAGATGTGGTAGTCGATACAGCCGGAACTTCATTTTCCACAGGAGCTTGGGATGACACAACAGGGATTTCGACTTTCACGGGAGCGGACGGCTCCGTAGAAGATACAGATACCGAGCTTTCAGTTTGACTTTGTGCGGGTATTTCAGGTACTTGGGATGAAATAAGGATATTTTCATTCTCTTGAGCTGAGATTGAAACTGGAGCAGAGGAGGAAGAGCTTTCTGGTTGTTGTTCCGTTGTTGAGGGCACAAGCACGGCAGCTGGTGTCGTCGAGAAAGTAGTTGTACTGGTGGTTGTAGAATCTTCCAAGTGAGCAAAAGGTGTCGATGAAGAGGCAAAAATGCTCGAACTTAGATTGAACCACGCCACAGACGTTCCTACGCCAGTAGTAGTGGACGGTAACGGTCTTTGAGTTGGGCGCATAGGACCAGGTTCTGTGAAAGCAATAGAAATATTTTGTATATTTTACATGGTGTACAATACTTTCGCCATAGTTATAAAATAGAAGTAGTGATAGTCGTATACAGAAATGTAATAAAGTAGGTTCGGAAAAAATTCAAATAGGTGTTGGTATTGCATGCTCATACGTGATGGTGGTGGACAATGGTCATAGAGTGGACAGCATCTGTTCTCAATATAGCGGGGTTGACAGTCACTTCGCCAATAGCAGTCAATCACGGCACAAATCACATCACCTCCTTGACAGTAGCAAACTTCACAGGGATTATTATTGTCTAATATTTTCTCTCCATTTTGGTAGATTTTCCCATCTTTTTCACATTCTGTAAGTTACATGGAAAGACAGTTATGAGTATCAACATCAAAATCAACCATATTACGTGTTTAGTCGCATCTCATTGTCTCCTAGTATTTACTAAATACAAATTACGCTGTCGTATGAAGTGTGTAGTATGAACTGACTTTATTGTTGATTTTGAATTGTGAATGGCACGAATTACAAGCAATCTAGGAATATTTATAGAACTGGCATTGGGACAATTGAGCATTGCATAATAGTACATACAATAAAAATTTATTATGTTTCTATCTTCTATCTATCAATCCTATATTTTATGTTTATATTTCAATCCAAAAACAACATGTAAATTCAGATACTCAGGTCTGCCGGGCATGAGGCAGCCGAACTCAGACAGTCAGACAGTTTGATAAATACATTAACACTGCGTAACACATCATTGAATTACTTCCGCCAAGACCAAGATTCACATTTGAAGTGTTAAAATTGAAGATGGAAGAGCAGCGAGACGTCAACAAAAAATTACGTAATTTTCAACACGGATCATGGTCTGACTGACCGGAATCAAGAATGGGGCGAGAACACTCACAAAAAAATAAAGATTTCCCTTGTGGACCGCGAGCTCAAACGTGGATACCAACATTGCCAACATATAAACTTGACACTTACAATAAATTCGTCGAAAATAATAGTTTGTATTCCCCGCAACATCTTAAGTGGATATTCAGTTCCTCAGACTTCCTCTCTACTAGTTAACATAGATGTATGCTGTAGTATACGTGGAAAGTGAGCGGCGGAATCTACAGCTCTGCGAGATGAAGCATCTTTAGTCATGTTCAAACCGCTCAAAGTTAAATACTACACATTACTACACAAAAAGCAGCAATAACTCTTAAAAATTCATTCATTCTCGTGCTGTCCGGTCAGATGTGCGCAAATTGCCCTGTTCTTATTTTCAAGTGCAAATTTTTTTTTAAAATATCGTGACACTAGATAGAACGTAATTATGCACCTAGTTTGAAAATTCTTTGAAGAAATAAATTACCTATGCCATAATATAATTATTATGGGCCCATAAAGTTATTGGGTGGGGCTTGCTTACTGTGGATTTTAATTACATTAAATTATTTTGTAACAATGATTGAAGTTTTTACATGGTATGTACCAATTTAAAATATTGGTGTAACGAAGAAGAGATTTCTCTTGATAAATAAAATAGAAATAGAACTATATGTAAGGCAATATGTGACTTTTACTTCATTAACGTCACTCAACTTTACTGTTGCACAGTAGTGGTAAAGTTTGGAGGGATATTTCCTCATAGTGAATGTCTACATTCACATGGATGGAGCAGCTCATGTCAAAGTCGTGGTCTGCGGTATCTCATTCTCATTTGGGAGTCATCGTGAACTCCTATATGTTATTCGATATTACATCTCGTACTAAATGAGGTGACAGATTGAAACCAGGACCAGCAGCATTTATTTACATATAACAAAAAATATATAATTATCAAACAATTTTTACATCACAAAAGATGAGTGACGCTTATTTGTGCATTCGATTCTCATTCAAATTTTTGTTCGTGTAAACGTACATTCTTTTTTTTTGTTTATAATGTGTATGACTTCATATTATATATTATGGCGTGGTATGAGTCCATTCAAATACAGATGTATACACACATTATCATCAGTAAATAATAATTTAGAAGTGTACAGACAGGCAGGCAGGCAGGTACAGACATAATATGTAACAACATAGGTAGGTTACACAATAAATGTAGGTATGTTGATGCTCTGTTGAACGGAACTTGTAATTCTGATAAAAAAGCATGAAGCCACGACAACTGCAAAAAAAACGAAGAAAAGAAGATGCAAAAAAAAAATCAAGGAGGGCGAGAGAACGGTGGACATCGACAACGACTCGAGCTAGTGAGCGAAAACTATTAGAGATAAATAAATGTTGTGCAGTGCATGTTGCTTGCATCACGACCACGCTACCTCCGTACCCACTAGTCAGTCACAGTACCATTCCACACACACACCGTAATCCTGTCTTCGTAATCAGTATGTATCTGTCTCTAAGCTGTTGTGGCACAATAGCACAGTGTAGTCAAGAAAATTCTCATGGCTCGAGCAAAAAGTGTGAGAATAGCCCGAGATGAGTTTCACTGAATGGAGGATGGATGCGGATAGATGGACGGACGGACGAATGACGGAGGACGGTGACGGTGGATGAGGGATGTGAATCATCTAACGTGTTGAGTAAATTGTTGTGCAGAAAAAAAAATTATGGTTCTCTAATACACTACCCTATTGTTGCGAGAGAAGGCCCGGAAGTAAATGAGGCGATTTGATTAGGTTGATTTGAAGGGGAAACGAAGAAGAAGAGGAGTCAGGAGCTTGCCTTAGGGATGGTCATTCAACCAGACGAACAGAACAGAACCAAGCATAGAGGAGACTACTACAGGAGAGAAGCAGACAAATCCAAATCCAACAATCCATCCGATCATCTACACTTCTCAATCCGTGTACACTTCATCTTGTCTCCCTCAAGACCATGCCATAGGACCGACGAGCCAACTTACTCCTTCAACTCATATCTCCACCGTTTAATCTTCTCGCATGTTCCCTCCGCTGTCCCTCTTTTTTTTTATATACTCCATTCGCCAAAATTCTAGTGCTTGTCCAAGTGTACATACTACAGACACATACATAATACACCCCAAGTACTTTGTGAAGGTACTCGTTCTTGCTCTCAAGGAGATACCCAGGCACTGGACACACCATCCCCATCAGCACACAGACCGTCTGGCAGGACAAGTAATGTAAAGACAGACAGACATGATCATTGTCAGAGAGAGAGAGAGAGAGAGAGAGAGAGGGAAAGACTGAACAAAACAAGACGCCTTGGATTTGGATTTGGCTGGGAAGTCGAAGTGGAAGTCGAATTTGAAAGATGAGGACGGCTGACCGACCGATCAAGAACTTTTACAAAGAAAAAGTCTGGGAGAATGAAGACTTCCACCTAATGCCTCTTCAGCCACAGGCATCCTCCACTTCTAACCATCCAAATATTTCTTACATAATAATGCTTTCACACCAACATCCTCATTCTCCCCACACAGACAGACACTCACGGAACTTATCAACGACAAATAAGAAACTACACACAAGGGCCTATAATCTCCCTATATACGTTCTATGTATACGTCTGTGTAGGATGGGAGCAGATGATACAGAGACAGAGATGCGAGCATGTGAATCTAGTACTATTGCACTGACTGACTATGCAGTGTCCGCCGCCCGTCTCTCCATCTCCCTCAACCGAAAACATCCTCTGACTCTGAGTTTCCATGAAACGATGAAATATAAAGGAAAAAAAAGAAGTCAAATGTGCTTGAGCGTCATAAATATGGAAGAGATGACTTGGCGCCTATGGTTATATATCGTAGGACCAAGGAGATAATATACCTTCCCATTCTGTCGCAGGTTGAGACTCTTGTATGTAATATGAGACTAGACGTGTACTAGGTACAGTTTACAGATTTAAAAAAAAACGAAAGCTCAGCAAAACACAAAGAAGAACGAGAGAAAAAAACAGCAACAAATAACAAATGCGTTCAATACTTTGCCAAATAGTTCCGTGTTTTAGAAGACGCTGTGTGAGAGTGTGAGAGAACAATCAAGATTCAAAAAAATTTCTTTATGGATGTACACACAATAAATTATCAAATCTCATTCTAGCTTCCCAAAATGATCTTTCATTTTCCTCAGAGACTTCAAACTTGAGACCTCAGCTGTTTACTTGTGCCTTTTTGGTTTTTTTCAGGGCGCACTGACTGGGCATCATTACATTATATTAGTATGGCTTCCTCATTGTCCGCTCAAACTCCATAGGTACGGTCGAAGTATGTGCGAGTCCGAAGCCGAAGCCGAACAAAGTGAACATTAGTGCCTACCTACTTGCACAGTACAGATGAGCAACAAGGTTGATAGAATTCAAAGGTAATTTTTTCTGAGTTATTTATTGTGATTGCTCCCACAAATCTGCATGATAATCTCCTTTTTGAATGTTACACCATCTGATTTGATTTTGAATGCTATAGTATTTTATCAAGGAGGACACATGGCATGGAGCAAGACTATGCAGTAAATCTTCCCTGGGGAATATGAATACAAATCCCCCTAGAAATTAAAAATGAAGGTATGAATGGTGTCCATAGCACTATTGCCACTATTACTATTAAGTAATACGCTACCTACAACAGGAAAAGTACAGATAGTAATTACCGTATATCCTATAATAGTACGCCCCGCGTACTACCCAAATTTGGACCTCTCAGACCCGCGTACTATTACAGACCCGCGCACTGCCGTTTAATAGCGTGTTAAATTGACCCGCGTACTATTCAAACAGAGACCTCTCAGACCCGCGTACTATTACAGACCCGCGTAGTATTACAGACCCGCGCATTATTATAGGATATACGGTAGTTTATATAGTAAAAAAAATATGAATTTGGCAAGACCATTAGGACTGATAATGATAATTCCTCCATTATACATGTCGATTTTTGCGAAGCCTTAAACTCTACGGGGAATCTTTTTATTAGACAGCTTCTTTTCGGCTTTCTTATTTTGTATCGTATTCAAATTAAGTATAATGTTTGAAACCGTAACTACAACAGCAACAGCCCCAAACCTTAAACCGCGAAACAGTATTGTTTCATAATATTATGAAAACTACCTACATAATAATTACTCTTGTAGTCTTGTCTGAACTCTACAAGCCAATTCATTGCTTCAGGTTTTTTGGGAACGTCCCCCTATACCTTATACCTTATACCTTGTACATATTATGCGCACTTTAAATATCAATTTCCTTAGGACAGCCATGGCATGGTTGCTCCTGCTGACTGCTACTGTTGATGGAGAAAAGAAGACAAGAATACGTAAAATTCTAAATGAATGCAATGGTACACATGGAAGAAATTCAAGAAATGCATTTCAAATTTGCTTAGCATGCTATCTTTCTAATATATACGAATACGACGTATACCCTCAGTTTACATACGTACTCACTGTTGTCTGTGTACCTATAAAAGCTTGTTAAAATAGTTTTAATTGGAACATAAGAGCAAGAATGAAAGGGAAGCTACCTATACCTACATACGTTCCTTCAGTGTTGGAGCTCGACTCAGTGACTCCGATTTTCAGTTCTGACTCTGATTATTCATAGCGTCATTAAAACTTAAACTAATTGTTTGGTAAGTATTCTAAATGGATTTGAGCCTTTGAGCTTGTAAAAGTTTCCTCTGGTTATAAATTCTATGATGCATATACTTATATATCGTCTGTGAAGAACCAAAATGACCTAAATCCAATTTAAGCTACAATCAAAATGAGGTATGTCATAAAAACAAAATGAAAAACATGCGTAAAATGTTAATTAGGAGTTTTTGAAAAGTGCAAAATGTTCTATTTACATGTTTTTTTAAAGTGTAAAATGTTCTAATTCCATGTGTTTGAAAATTGTAAAATTTTCCATTTACAACTTTTTGAAAAACGCAAAATGTTCTATTTAAATGCTCTCAATACATATTAGAATATTTTTTGTACATAGTTGATATTTGTTCTAGCTACAAATGGATATGGGTCATTTTGGTTCTTCACAGACGATATGTAGTAGGTAGGAAGATAAGTAGCCAAATATTTATTGGCAGTAGTTAGGTATTATTTACATAGTTACATATCTATATATTATAGTTAGATCCTATCCAAATCCAAGTGTCAACATGATAGGGCTTATTGTGCGGAAATGCTATATATAATTCGTCAGGCTATTTAAATATGTAGGTACGTTCAAGTTTATATATTTGTATAAACACCTGTCAAAATAAGGGTAATACATAAGGGAAGCCTTGAAGTATCTGTTCTGCTCTCTTTTCCATTATAAAAGGAGCAATAACATAAATAATAATGATTTCGACTTTTCTTCGTGATACTGATTATGAATACAAAATCTAAAGTCAAAAATAAATTTAAAAAAATAATAACAAAATTTCCTACTCTAAAAGTTTTCGATTCAAAAAACATAACATTCTACATACTGACTAGTGAGATTTTTTTGATTAAATATTAGATTGGGCATATAATTTATTACACATCTGCATGTAGCTCTTATATAGTTATCCAAAAATGCCTGCAGAAGACTAATGTCAAATGTAAGAAAATACTATAGGGTATTTTTTATTAAATTTTGCTGAGGTAAAAAAGGAAATAAATCCTTAATCTCAACACAAATTAATTTTGACGCGAATTTAAATATTTTTCGAAAGTTTTTTGAACTTTTTTGTTGTTGTGAGAATAATAATTAAGTTGATGTCTAGAGTCTAGACTTTTAGAGATGCTGCGAAGCTACAACAGAAAACAGTATTTGCCATTTGCCACGTGTGATAATGTGTCTGAGGGTGAGAGCTTCAGCCTAACATGCCCTTTAACTTCCTTTTAGCGCATGCAGTTGGTTTTAGGAATTTCAAATTGGGATGCTGCGTATAAGCTTTGTATTTTGATGGCTTTTTAATGAGTATGTAAAGTTAAGTGTGTAATTTGAAATTATTATTTAATTTTCGCCGCCAAGATAATTCCACTCCCACTCATCCCTCCTCTAATAAATACCTCTCCAAAAATTGCTAACAAGGTATATTATATGCTTGTCTTTCTTTGTATTTACATTTCTTGCTCATATATTTTTTTCATATTTGGAATTTTGGCTGTTGGCTTAAATGGAAAAATACTGGTAATTCTATTACCATACGTAATTACATTTAGATTGAAATTATTTGTACGCATTTGTATATAGGGGAAAAAATACCATTAAAGAATTGAATACCGTAATCGTAAATCTATGATGAAGGTTAGGCCATAAGTGTACAAAAACTAAATACACAATGAAAATACCAATCTAATTACATTGAAAATTCTACCCTTCTAACATGTAGAAAATCGTTAAAAAACAGAAATAAATACACTTAAGATAATTATAGTAAAAAAAAACCTTTGCTATCAAAACCATAGGAATAAAATATTAAATTGATTTCAATTATGTATAGATGCTACATTAGGTAGGTAGGTACTTTTAAAACCTATAACAGTTACAAAATTATCTTTTACAGATGCGATAATCGATAGAATAGGACTGGTAGTACAAACATTATACTTCACCTAAATATCAGTACTCTCCTAAAAGGTCTTTTTTTTAACAATGGAATTAAATGGATGGGAAATTCTAGGAAACAAGAACAAAAGTGCACAACGTTATTATTCAGTTCCAATTCTTTTAAATTCATCATATCCTACAAAATTTTCGAATTCATTTTTTGTATAGTTTATTATTAATGACTAAAATACCTTGCTTGAAAATATAGGTAAAGAGTAAACAAAAAGTTTCCTTTTTCGTTTAAATATAATGTATGTATACTGAACATGATTTAGCATTCAACATTATTGCATTCCCTGTGTGTGTATCCTCTCGTTTCATGTGTGTCATGTGTCGTTCCCATGTTTTAGTATATGTGACGCATATTTGTACAGTAGAGTACAGTCTAAATGTAGTCCTCCTAAAAAGCCTGGAGGACGTCAACTCAAAATTGAGTTAGTGACTCACTGAGTGAGTAGGTACTCCAAGTCCATGTCATCATAATATGAGCATGATTTCTGTCATAACAACACGTTTTTATTTTACTTTATAAATAATTATGTGAATGAAATGGGTTGAGAAGCAGTTACTATGCACTCGCCCCACCACCAACAACAACAACATAAGGCACTATTTACCTCTCTGTGAAATTCTGAGTATAGCACGAGACACACAAGAAGAATGAAAAGACATACAAAAAGGAGGGCTGCAGAAAGCAGAGGACACAAAGGAATTTGTCTTGGTTAACATTACCATTCCTTCCATTACTATTCTCATTTTCCCATTGCAATGCCCTATGCAATTGTATTGTACTTGAGTCTTATTCAGTAGGTTAATGTTACGGTACGTTTGCTATAATGGTTGTTCTAAACTAGTGGACTTGGATGTAAATGCAAGTTATGTATAGGAGTGCTAATTAAAATTAAAAACACGTCAGAGTACACATTATGGCACACAATACAAAACATTTGCAATTACATATGTAGTGCATTGTGTGTGTGTGTGTGTGTGTGTGTGTGTGTGTGACTGACGAAATTTGACTTCGAATTCGGCTGAGACCAGCAGTAAAAACGGGAGCAATTTAGCAACTATATACAGAAACCGTTTGGCACAGAGAGACAAAGACAGACAGACAGACCTTCCTTCACAGTGTTTGACAGTGAATTGTGTGAGTGAATAGTTGATTGTACTGTACGGTACGGCTTATTATTCCTGTATCCTGGTATATTTATGTATGTTGTGCACTGCACTGCACTGAATTTAAAATTACGTACAAAATAAAAATACAATAATACCAAAAAAAAATAAAATCAGAGCTACACTACAGCTAATTTCTTGAGAGTTACAATTCCGAATTTCCTATAATATGTTGGATAATCCAATGATTTTTCCACGTGTCCAAAATTCAAAAGAACGAATTAAAGAAGGAAACTAAATTGACACTAACAATAATATAAGTTGTAAAGTACCGGAAAATATATATATTTGTGTATCTTTTTTTTTGTAACAAAAGGATAAGAAGCTACTACTTGAAAAATCATCAAAAGAAACTCAGAGATCTGTGAAAATGATTTTTTCAAAAGATTTCTCTAATTCTAAAAAAAAATCTGTGCAGATGTCTAAATAACTCGAAAAAGTACTGCCAAAAGTAAGTGTGCAAGGGACCGTTTCTTGAAATTGAAATCATTTTCTTCAATTAGGACAACAATAAAAAGAAGTCATGTCACAAGTATGCTCTCAAATCCAAATCAAAATACAGAAATACAGCTTTAGAAAAAATCTCTATTTTTGTGTACAAACAATCACGTGAAGACACGAGATGCTCCCACAGTCTAAATCCATTACAATCAATGAGTATACATAATAGATCTTGGCCTGTTTTCAAACTCTTGCAAATAGTGCGCACATATCTACTTACATAGTACATACAAACTACGAACATACTAGATTCCCAGCTACCAACCTACCTACCTAACTACCTACCTAGGTAATAGTGTAAATAGATAAAAAAATCAAACAATTGATGATTGCAGAGGCTGATGATATAATTACATTGCATGGTGTAGTACAGTACAGCCCACACAGAAATACAAATACTCGAGTGAAAGTGGAGAACTTCAATCGCACACTATACACTATTCTTGCTCCTATACTAATTCACGTCTTTTTACATGAGACTATGTCCTAATGCCCAATAATGCTAAAATTTCCAAATTAAATCCTACTATATGGAGTCGTCAAGTGGAAGTCTCTTTACATAGATATACATTTTTTTGGTTTTGTATTTTATGCGCGTCTCGCCACCAGCTTTATCACAATTGGAAATTGTATCAACCTCGTGCAAGTCAATCTGGATCTTACGATTAGTCAATAATAATGATTCCGACTATGTACTGACACTAACATGGCAGTGGCATAGACATCCACTGGTCCAATCAGGGCCGGATGAAGGAATGTCTTTTAGGCAGCGGTTTAATCTCATATAAAAACCACCATTTTAATTTTATTGATGGTTTTTTTTGGTAAAGCAAATTGTTGTATTTACATGTTTTAGAAAAGTTGCAAAACTTTTGATTTACTTGATTCAGAAAAGTGCAAAATGTTCTATTCACATGTTTTGAGAAAAGTGGAAAATGTTTTATTTCCATGTTTTTGAAATGTAAGAGAATTTTTATTTGCATGTTTTTAAGAAGTCAAAATATTCTTTTTACATGTTTCTGAAAAACTGCAAAATGTCCCATTTACATGTTTTTTGGAAATTCAAGCAGCGAGGGGCTGCCTGCGCTGGCCACATTGTCCGGCACTGGGTCCAATGTAACTCTTGGAGTTGAGCCATGGGGATGGGAACGACGGAATGAGTCAATAATATCAACATCAATATAGGATCAATTTGTGTAAAGAAACATAATAGGATTCAAATGAGAGCTCTTCCCCTCCAGCCGGCAGCCCAGAGGGATATAAATAGTCATGGATTAATTAATTGTGTGAAATAAATGTAAATTTTGAACGTACCGCATTGATATTCTGGACAACACTGATTTGATCTCTTCAAAGCTTTGCATCCTGGTCGGTACTCACAGCTAATTATAGTGCAAGCGAAGCCCGGTGGTCGACAGATACAATGTTCGCATGGTGATGAAGTTGGGATGGACTCACCATCTTCATAGGTCACCGAGTCAATGGAACAAACTGTATGAGGATCATAAGTTGCAAAGTCAAATTAATTTCACTAATGGGCCCCTTTTGCACATTGACTCGGAAGAGTAGTAGTAGCAGATATACAGTAGTCATATACTTTCGTGTTAAAACAAGAATGTGCCCTCATCCAAAATATTTTCTTCTCTGATTACCAGGAGCAGCACGGCTCGACTCCTCGTTGGGACTTGATGTCCGTTCCGCTCTTTACAATTATTACGTCGTCCCAAAAGAATACCAATACCGCACAAGGACAGAGACACATAACACTACGACTAATTTTCCCACACCAAAACCAAGCAAAAGCAAACCACCAGAAACAAATGTGTAACAGTCACAATTACCACCATCCTCTAAAAATGCATTCAATGAATATATACTTTGTACTTCTGACTACTAATTTTCTAAATTGAGGAAAACTTTAAACTACAAAGTAGGTACCTACCTACGTGGATCTAATAGAAAAAAATTCCCAGCTCAAAATCCAATGCATGCCATAATCTACTACTTGATCTAATAGAGCATCCCACAAAAATTGCAAAAATAACATGTAGGTACTTTCTTATGGAAAATGTAAATGTATTTTATAGGTAGTTAATATTAATGTCAAAAACGGCTATGCTACAAGACAAGAAGCATCCCAGGTTTTTTTAAATGCTACATTAGTCCGTCATATTGTGTGTGCTATATGCTCCACCGCACCCTTTGCATTTACAATATTGAAAGTAAAGGGGAAAAGTTTAAAGTTTGACAATGGAAGGTGGTAGGGAATTTATATAATATGTAAAGTTAATACTGATATTGAACGCAGAGTAGTGTTATAGTAGGTCATTTAATAACTCCAGGCTCCATATAGTGAAAACCCTTGGCTCAAATTTTCCTTCCTTTCTCGGTCATTGCTATATAGAAAATTCATGACTGTACTATAGTTTAAATTGAATACTTAAATACATTGAAAAATCTCCGCTCACCCTTTTGAGTATACAGAGCACAGGAATTTTTTGAGAGAGAAAAAAAATCATGGGAATGTAATATTATAATCTATCTGTTCACTCATAAGAATACAAGTAGAAATTTATGCATGCAACTTTTACATTTATTGTAAAGTGCGGTAGTAGAATGAAACCTATACGTATCTTCTTCATGTGAGCTGAATTCCCCGCCTTAACGCTTATTGTTTGTAATAAATTAAATAATCTTAATGAAACTAGTTAAGCAGTCCTACGGTTACGGTTACGGTTACGCTCATTTCATTCCTCCCTTGGATTTTTCCAGAAATTCGAGGAAAAAAAATAATAGGTCTACATCTTTAAGGCATTACAGATAGGCACATAGCGTATAGAGAAAGTATTAAGCTATAATGTATTTTAAAATATCTTTTTTAATTTCAGTTATTTCAAAAGGAACCCTCTCATTTTGGTTTACGGCTCACTCACCTCTTTGCTCATTTCCATAAGTGTCATTTTGAACTGTGATGTAGACGTTCTCACTAATTCCCACCTGGCGGTTGATTGGACCTGCGAAAAAAAAGAAAATCAAATAATTAAAAAAGAACTTTATACATTCATGAGTTTTAAATATTTGAGAGTTTTCTATTAAAAAAACTATTCAATATTATTTAGCGACGACGGTTTTACTGTATTATAAAAAATTCAATATTGCTTTTCTATCCTATATTTTCATAAATTCTCTTTAGAGACTCAAAAAAAGGGGCCTCAAAGGAAATACTACAGGCGAGACAATTTCTTTTAAATATTATGAAGTCACCCTGGATTTTTGTGAGATGTGTGTAAGGTGAACCTCTAAAGTTTTAGCAACTCGTGAAGGGGGTAAAGTTCTGTTTACTGTATTGGTGTATAGTAATAATGCAGAATTTAGGAATAGGCAAATAAGTAGTAAGTAGACACATTGCCTGTTCCCTGTGACATAGCATTATGGAAGTCATGCATCTTTTCGGTAAATGTCAGAGTGAGTTATTCTTGCGTAGAGTCGAGGATGAACAAATGTCTTTGGCCAAAGGAATTACGCATCTCGTTACATTACACGGTCATATATTACAACATGTGCTGAAAAACACACTACAAAGTAGCTACGCACGTATGTACTTACAGTTATGAGAATGAGACTAGGCACAAGTACGAAGTCTGTCTACATATATCTGTACCTAGCTTTAAATTTGATTCTTTGTGCTGATACGGATATTGTGCAGAGATAATGTGTCCTCCTGTGTCCCTAGCATTCCTGCTCCGCTATGCTCCATAGCGTGATCATGACTTTGAGGTACGTACATAATATATTTTAAAGGAAGATTAACTGCGTCTGGGTATCTCTCTACAATATTGTCCATGTATGTAAAGTAAAGTGACAGATTTACAAAAAATGTGTCTCGTCTCTCAGGTCAACAGCTCATACATATGAATCTGAGTTTGGTTCTTCGTGTCACTATAAATATAAATTTCTATCTCTTGCTCTCTTGAAAGCTTAAAACGGTGAATTCACTCCACCCACTTCTGCTTCTACTCCTACTACTACTACTATGCTACTACTGAAAATTGAATACTGAAACACTGAAACTTCTGAGAGACTATAATGTTGTGAGTGAATCGCTGGCTGTACCAGTACCATTACCAGTACCAGCACCGTACCAGTCTACACTATGTACTTCCAAGTACTGAAGCTAGACTTGTTTGTATTTATATGCATATAGGCAACAGACCAACCCTTATAGAAAGACCCCAGAAAATGGCATATGACTACTGATGACATTTTCTTACAATTCTAAAACATGCAAAATGGTAAAAATTCTTCCCCTCTCTCTCTCGGTCTGCAAGTCTAAGATTCTTGAAGCGATCCATGAATCAATGTCTCAATGCCATCCACTTTTCTAATACTGTTTAATAGTACATAAATTCATATTCTGGTTGAAATTCAAAATTCAGGTTTTTCAAAATCAAGATGGGAATATCTGACGATAAAATAAGTACCGCGAGACTAACTGCATGTGTTCAGTGTACAATATAAATAATTATTATATCATGAGTCCCCTGCCCTGTCCTGTCCTGTCCTGTCTTCAGTGTCTTCAGTATCGTATGTTCCTTCTGTTTACGTTAAAGACGTGACCACCATGGTCTCCTCTTCCTACCTACACTACGGTTGGGGGTGACGGTCAAACTTAAGTTATGAGAAAATGTGGAGGAAATATATACAGTTAATGGCTTTTCGTGGTAGAGATGTCTCCGTTTTTTAAGCGTATCGCTAAATTGTTCTACCCTATGCTGGTGATGGAGATGGGGATGATGATGCGCGGGTACTCATATAATGATATGTACGTATAGTGCTCAAAAAATGTGTCATTGCCATTTTGAGTATTCCAAGATGACAACTTCCAAATCCAAAGGCCCAAAAAATCCTCTCTCATAAATCAGCAGTTCTTCATCTACAGAGGCTACTGAGACCGAGATATCGCAAACTCTAAAAAGAATTAACAATTCTCCTGCTTCTTTCTAACCCTGTAACCCCTCCTGCCTGAAACAACTTGACAGTCCCAAAGGTTATCTACGGATAAAATAAACAACATGAGCAGATGATGTTGTTATTTATACAGGAATTCCGTAGTGTGTAACGCTAACCCTTGACCGTCCTCTCGTAAGACAACTGTACACATATAATAATACTGTATTTTTTTTGTAGATGTAGATTGAATAGATTCCTCTGATCTGTGTAGAGTGTACTTTGAATTTTAATGTGGACACAAAGGCAAGGTGTGACAGGGGAAACAATGACAACCACAATGTAAATGTGAGGTGGGTCATAAGTTCCTCTGATGATGATAAGATGATAAATAAACTGATTTGGAACAATAAATATGAATAATCCGTTAGGTGTAAGTGAAGGTGACAACTTCATTTCTAATGTTCCCTTCCAATGTACTAGAAACTCGCAAGCCTGTCTACGGCAGGGGCTCGGCGTTAATGCTACTAAAAATATATAATTAAATTGCTATTTATGATGATTGGGACTGGAGTACCTGGACTCGTACCTGGGCATTACTTTCATATTATATAGATGTATAGGTAATAGCGTGTATTATATAAACAGAAACTAGACACTTGTCGATATCGCTATATTGGGTTCGATCTTCAATGCCATTATAGAAGTATAGGGAAGCGCGATACTACTAAAACCAAATAGAAAAAAAATAGCTCATGGGTCTGTCTCGGTCTCGGTCTCCGTTTCTCTAGTAGTGTAGTCTTATCCAAGTCCAAATGCCGAACATAAAAAAAATCACGGAAGGCACTACGGGAGTAGGAGTAGTATATAATACATACCAAAGGATTATCTGACAGGTGCAACATTCATGTCATTGCACTCTCACTCCTCATGTAAATGCCCAATGTAATTTATTATTCTTATAACTAATAAAATGATTATTTAACTACTCACTTGATTGAGCGGAATGAATGAGGATGGTGAGAGCTGCTGCTACGAGGAGGGTTGTTCTTGTTCCAAGTGATTTGAATAGTCCCCTCCACTGACCACCACCAGCACCTGTCCCAGTACCAGTCATGATCACCCCTGCTCTTTCTTCTCACTCTGACCTTCCCGTCACTTGTCAAACGGATTGTCTGTGGAGCATAGCCATAAAAAAACAAATAAATTAATACATTAATATGTACTCTATGTCACTCCTGTCTTCATTAGCATAGACACTAACATTAGCATATTGGACGGAGAACCATCCCTATCATCCCCCATATAACGATAACGATAATATATGAACGAGTGCATTTGAATCCCCGTAATCGTTCATCCATGCAATTTTTTTTAAACTCTCAAGCTGCATTTCACATCTGCCGCGAGGGGATTTTTGTCTGCGATAATGATGCACAATATCTGTCACTATTACGCATCACCATCAACATCATTTATCATCATTATAATATCGATAATTAAGGACTATGTATGAACCACACTAATACAGACTACAGACAGGGTACTTCTTTGATGACTTGTAGTAATGAATATGCATGTTTTTTTTATCTCTCTCTCTCTCTCGCCACTCACACTTTGAAAGTGATCGGGATCGGCAATGGACTCGCGGAACTGGCTGACATTTGAAGCCTTCGTCGTCGCCGTTGCCGTCAAAGGAAGAAGAAGAAGAAGAAAATACCTTTAGGAATATATTTACTAATGAACTGTTATATAATTCTTTGAGTTCCTCGCTAATTACTTGATATACTACAGCCACAATGTACAGTAGTTGTATTTTCTACTACTTGTACACACTTTTTTTTCTTCAAACGAAACATGATACAGTTATAAATTCTCGGAATTCAGACAGAGTACATAATATTAAATATATACCATAGGAATATGCATAGGCATTGGAGTCCCTCAGGAAATAAGAAAGTGTCTGCCGAGTACCTCCACTACATGCATTACATTACACACATTATCTTGACTGTCTTGATCTTGAAACTGTTGTGGACTCACTCAACCCTTTCTTTTATTTTTTCCTCCTTTTATTACATATGCCTATCCTAGGTCAAGGAAGTCCAAGTTCAATCATTAAATTCTCAACCACAGTGTGGAGACCAAAACTAACCTTGTTAACAATGTAAATGAATTCAGAATTGTAAGTACAGTAAATAGGGAAGAGCCAGAGAGAGAAGTCAGATGGGATGAGATAAATAGTATGTATGTAAACTCAATGTAAATGTGCGTATTTTAAAATATATTTGCATACTATATACTGTTCTGTATAGCTCCAAGAGCGGAGCGTAAGGAAATCAAGGGATCAGGGAAGCTCATTTACAGAATCAGGACACAAAGATTATGTGTAACTTGAAATGAAAAATGTAGTACTTGATTTTAGATTGTGGTTTTTAAACATTTAAGCTATGAAAAGGAAACTATGTATGTACGTCTGTACTCTGGTCTAAAGTCCTCTGACGACGGAGACTTCTAGAATATCTATTGCATTTCTAATGGTAAAGGTCAGCGTCCTGTTTCACTCTTGTGGCTCACGTTCAAAATCCAAATCCAAACAGATAAATAGATGTATATCTTATCTCTCTTATTGTATGTACTGTTCTATGGTGGCAGGTCTCCTATTCCCTTATCCTTTAATATCTATAGTATATCTATGACGAGCCATGCAAATGTCAATACTAAAGCCAATGCCAATCTAACAAAGATACATTTGTGTAAGGAAGGAGCCCGACAGATCAAGAAGAGAGGGGGAAAAAAAGAAGAAGAAAAAAAAACTAGTATGGCGACACGTTTACTATATAAAATTTTTATTATTGAACAACGAGTCAAAGTATTTTTGTGCTTTAAGCCTCCCCTTGCTGCTTTTAATCTTGTCTTCGTCAGTCAGTCGTCGTCTCGTCGTATTTCTCTGTTATACTATATTACTTTTTCAAACGGTTTTCACTCAACCTTTGCAGTCACCGTCACCACCACACACGTTCCACGTTCACTATTCACTATTCACGCAAGTCTTCCGTCATGAGGACTGAAACTGAATACTGAACAAGGCTGGCATGATACTTGGACGCTGTGTATTATAATATTATATGTACTAGTATACCTACTACCTACTAATCGCGATCTTTCGTATTGTATCGTATCCTATCGTTTTCGTAGCCCTAGTCCAAGTCCAAGTGCTACTAAGCAACACTTTGCTAAGCATCTCTTCTTCCGCTTGAACTTTGGAAGAAGTAGCGACGGTGGAGAAAAAAAATCAAAAACAACTTTTCTAGCCAATGCCAATGCCAATAGACTGAGAGTCTGACAGAGTAGTGTATATTGCATAATAATAATGTTAGACAGACAGAGATGTGGACAGATGTATGTATTGTAGTCATGGCCATAGGTGCGTGTATTTCCTAGAATTGGTGTTATGCTATGTTAAGTTTGCCTTACGTTATATTTTATATAGTCTAGACGTAGTGGTGTTGGTGTTGATCGTTGGTGTGGTCTTATGTCATGAATCGCAAAATCCCGATGCAAATTCATCTTTGAGTAAATTTTATTTTGTGGACCCCATATGCATGAACATAGGAGACATATTAGTTACTGGATTACCATATATATAGTAAAGTATATAGTTATAAAAATAGTATTTTACCCTACAATTGGAGGGCTGCTTCAAAATTCGGAGAAGTTATATCGGGACAAGAACCCTACGGGCTGGGGTAGGGATAGGGATGGAGAGGATTCAAACATGGACCTGTACGTAATATTTAAATTTAACAGCCTCATAAAAAATTATGAAGGATTTGAATATTCGAAACTTTTCCCCGTCGTCCCGAGAGTTGGAGTACGGTGAACTATTCCTATTGTTTCTCTTTTATCATAAAGTTTTTGACACGGCAAGCGGAACGGGGACGGAGAGAGAAAAAAAAACTCTAGGAAAACAGTTATTTCTTATTTAATTGCTTATGGGAAGATCTTCTCTCCTTGTTTCCGATTAGATATATGTACATATGTATAGTGTCTCAATAGGTAAATATGGCTACTACTACGGAGACTGTATACATATAGTTATTCAGGGGAATTTTTATGCGGCCGTCTTTGTCTTTGTCATTGTCATTGGCTGGTACTTACAAAGATAAAAAGGAATAAACTTTACGATTACGATAACGATACATACATATTATTATCTATCTGTCAAGCTGCGTTACATAGATTCAGATCAGCAGATGCCTACTACACAGATGTATGTGTGTGTGTGGGGGGGGGGGGTAGGGAAGAAGATCTCCGCAAGAACATCCAGAACCACATCGACATCGAATAATAATTAATTTTATTAAGCCCAAGGTAGGTAGATGATTCTACATGGTCGGCTTAGGGATCTTGTATGCATAATAATTCCACTGCTACTACTACAACTACTACTACTACGTATTTGTTGTATGTTCTACGTAGTGGTACGTATATACAGTCAATCAAATTCCAATTCAAAATTCAAATACGAACTCTCAGCCCCAGCCAGCCAGCGCTTCTCCTTCAATAAAGTGTGAATCATCTTCTTATCTGAGACTCTGTGAGCGGAGAGACTGCTGAATGAAATTCAACATTCAACTCCAAGTGAAACTGTAATCGTAATCTGTAATTTGTTCGAATATCTTTTCATTTAGATTTGGATTTAGAGAGAGAGAGAGAGACCGGCACCGGCACCGGCACCGCTAGCGTTAAGTAGATAGCTGTGCTGTACGCATCCATTCATCAGATCAGATGGGATGCGATGTACAGCTGTTTTAAGTGGAGAATCTGTGCGATGCATAGCTAATTATTTTTTTTTATATCCAAATCCATCCCCAGTCAACCTGGTCGCCGTCGCAGTTGTTAGCCAGTACCATTTCAGTTCTGGTTGCTATACACCTACCAAGCTACGAACCTACTACTGTAGTCGCAATAACCATGACACAACTTACTAATAGTTGTAGGTATTTTGCATATTACATAATACATTATTGCAATTACTGCTATCCTTAGTATTTACATGGGAGCAGTGTCAATTTAACAAATCTTAAGATCTCATGTAAAATGAATTATCACAATAATTAAAAATGTTTTTACGTATGCAAAACATGAGCTGAACTCAGTAGTCAGCTCAACTGATGAGTGAGTGACTGAGTGAGTGGAGTGAGTGATGTGATTTGCTTTTATACAGTTGTCTAGGTCATATATCAAAAATCAAAATAAATTAATGATTTCCAAAACCGGACAACAGGCGTCAAGCATTTGCTCAGCTTGAGTAGTAGCAGCGGTAGTGGTATTCTTATTCCTCATTAATTATAAGGGTAAGAACTGAGAATCAAAATCAACCTGCTGCTGCTGCATGCTCATCTTGAAATTGATCTCAGGAAGATGTACAGTTTCCCCGCAGCCTGGGCAGAAATGAGTAATTACAGATTACAGATCTAAATATGTGTGGACAGACAGAAAAATTCAAACGCAATCCCGTCCCCTAATCAATATCAATAATGTAGGTAGGTAGATACATATATATACTATAGAAAATACAAAAACTACGCACAAAATTCCTACTTGCCACTGTATTACATGTAGTATGTTTGAGCTTTTGCTTGGAAAATGCAGGAAAAGCAATGGGTATAGGAAAAATTGGAATGTGTAACCTTCGGATGAAATTCACGATTTTAGGGTGAAATGGAATCTTGACCCGTTTGAACTATTGCATGTCATAAATGACTTTTGTCGACAACCATCATGAACATCAACTAAAGGAGTATATAGAAAGAACCCCAAACCGAACCCAATTATTCTGGACTCGTATATGTATTGAGAAAATCTACAGAAACTACTTACTAAAATTCCTGCTTGCTCCTACAGATATATAGTATAATAATTTCCTTGGAAAAGAGATGCTCACAACTTTTACAATTATTATTCACACCCCAACCATATCATAAGATAGGACTGAGCATGCTACAGCTCCATGTCCATATAATGTTGGTTGATGTGGATGAGTATCGAAATCGAGCCCAGATACTAATTAACGTTCAGCTGGTAACGTGTAATTTCCTTCTCATCCTCAACGCTGCTCCTTCTACACACACACACACACACACACACACACACGCTGCAAAATGACTACTGTAAATTCTGCAAATTAGGCAGGCACATAGTATAACATGAGGAAGGTAACTCAATACCTAATTTATAGATAATAGCCAAAGCCATAGGGTTATAATATTATGTACTCGTTAAACAAAAACCACTAACGATATAAGTAAAACCCAATTCTACAGCTTCCCAACTTGAATAGTTTAAAATACTGTCAGGACAATATTTTTACTTTAACAGAAATTGAAAATAGGTTGTAAAATTTTAAGTGGTTTTAACTTGAACTGTAATTTTTTTCTATACTCTCCCTTTCACTCGTTTCCCTTTCTAGTCAACAATGGAAATACGAAAGGGCTAAACAGGTGTTTCTTTTTCATCTTCTTTGGAAAATAAGAGCAGTCTCACAGTCAGTGTGTGTGATGATGTGATGTGTCGATTACAGATTTCTAATTTACACAAACAAAAAGTGGAATTTTCTAACCAGGACTCACTCACATTTGGTACTCCTGTTATTCGTTAGTATTTTTTTCCAAGGTGTAATTATAACTTGGAACTGTAATAAATATACAAATACTTGTACACAACACACATTTCCCAATGAACTGTCTGTAAGAGCATTTGCTGATAATCGGACGTTAAATAAAGTTTTTTACAAATACTTGTACAGATATTGACCCATCCCTCACTTAGATAATATTAATTGTAAATTCAAATTCTACGCCAGGTAAAATGTGAACGTCCTCACCATGACTTGAGACAAAAACAAAATGAAAAAATGATGTGGTATATATATAGCATAGCTATTGTAAAAAAACTCAAACCAGGTAAAATACAGTATACACCACGTCTATATTGCTTGTAAAATTCATATAAATTAATACAAGAAGAAAATTTCAAAATAAGACCTGACTGAGAAACTCAACGATGTTACGATGAAAAATTGAAATGTTATCCAAGTTACTCCATTGTAGTTTAATTAGTCAGCTGAAGTACCATATTTGATATCAAGGACGGCAGCAGAGGAAAGATGGTTAATGAGAAAAGACGGAAAGAAAAAAAAATCATGGAAGATGTTGGATAAGATACTGACAACATGGAGTGCGGTACAGACCAAGAACCAAGACGAGAGAGAGAGAGACGAGACAATATATAATTACATACTAATAAATTATAAATTTTCTGCCATGCCTTGAATTTTTCAAGACTGCCATATGCCATAGGACTTACATAGGATCATGGTGTGTGGATGTATAGCCATATAGTTTATTTAAGAATGAATATAGCAGCCAGTATTAAATTAGAATGGATGGAGGAAGTGAATAGCATGTAACATGTGGTAACAGGATAACAGAGTGAAGTGCACGTCTCCACATCTGAAAATGAAACAAGCTCCGCGCGCCGTCATCATCATTATCATGGATGAGATGAACTTGTGTAGAAATTAACCCAGAGTGCATGATCCGCATTGTAAAGTAGAGAGTATACTACATACATAGTTATAGTTCTAGTATCTACTGCGGGAGGGGAAAAAGTCTTAATCATGAATGAATGCTATATCCACTCTCTTGGGAAAGCATACGCACACAATAGAACATAAACAGAAACAGAACAGAACTGAACAAAACAACGCACTATACTTAACACAACGCTTTTGGGTCCCTTTTTCATTCTTGAAGAATGAAATTTTTGATTGCGTGTAAATGAGCTAGTGATGATTTCCTCACTCACAAGCCTTTCGTAACATTTTGCTAATTTTACCAAGAAAACGAATTGTCCAACTCTTGACAATTGAATGGAGTCAAATTACAAGATTTTATTTATGTCATCTTTGTATACAATATCAATATCAGTGCAAATAAAAATCAAGACTCATTCTGCAATAGTAGAACAAAAGGTATTTAATTATTACGCAATATACACCGGACCACAGCTACTCTAGAATTTAGTAGGAAATTACATTACAGTAATCAACATCAATATTTTTTTTTTGCAGTATTTTTTCGCCAATTGAAATTTGCAACATTTTAGCTCTGACTCAACACTAAAAGTGAATCACAATGCTTAACGCACTAACCGCCACTAATAAAAATACAAACCCAAAGCCAACTGCTAAAACTGTCTTGAGATCTTGGTACTTTGTTCCTATACTCGGCGAGTTCCAGAGTAGAACTAATGCAAGAGATACGAGAGACATATGGAATGTGTATATATGTACCTAGCAGAAAAGTTGAGAAAAGTACATAGAGATATTATGAAATATCATCCAGCATATCAGTTGACTTTCCTGTTGACTGTGGTTACACAGCCTTACACAGGCTCAAGGGATATTTTCACTGTTTAGATGAGGAAATTATTTTGTGGCAAAAAGACAATTACATTTCTTATACAGTTTTGCCATAGTCCCCAAGTCCCAAGTGAGGAAAACTATGGGAAGAGAAGCGACGAACGAGAGGAACGAATTTAGAAACAAATGATGAGATGAGCATGAGGAGACAATCTCCAGCGGCTGTTCACACACATACTTCAACTCATCCTTAGTTTAGTTTATGTTTTAAGTAGTAAGTCAGGTAGGACCATTGTATTTTATGTCCTCGTACAAAAAAAGAGCCAACTTCAGATGAAGACGAAGAAGAAGAAGAAGACAAGGAGGAATAAGAAACAGGAAAAAAGGGCTTAGGACCTTTAACATTGAATTCCATGTGAGTGTACCTACCCACCTACCTCCACACATACACTTTCAATATTTACAGGGAAAAAGATTGTTGGCTTGTTACTTGTTGGAGTTGTGAGATGGATGAGGGATGAATTGAGGATTGAGGAGATCTGTATAGACTTAAGGACGCGAAAAGACGAAGAAAGGCGACGTGTTGTTGCTCAAATTAATCCATCACATTTTTACATTGTTCTAGTTCAAGTTCGGCTACCTTACCTTACTTTAAGCTATATATACATATCGATATACATACCCTCTACACCTAAACTATAATGACTCAGACTGATTCTCTTACTCAACAATCTTTTTCCCTCCCTCCCTCCATTCTTGTCCGTGTAGATGTCCGTGTAGAGAGGAGCCGTTGAGTTGTTGGAATTTGGAATTACACAGCATTTTATGTACCCCAAGTTTAGCTTTGGCAATTCGCAATTTTCGACAGACAACAGGAAAAACATAGATACCTACCTATGTAGAGGTACATGTAAAATTCAAGACACGACGACGACGACGGCGACTCTCGTCGTAGTTGTATCGCTCTATCTACGTGACCACGACCACAAAATACATGCCAAAAACAGTCTACATACTATTTTGGATTTGCCTTTTTTTTGAGGAGGAGGAGGTGGAGAGAGAGAGAGAGTTAATCTTAGTTTATGGGTGACTGCCGTCTTGGAATTTGAAATTTGGGATTTTGCAAAACTATAAATATGTAACAGATCGTCCATATTGGGATTTGGCATTGGTATTGGTATTATGGCAGCGGCCACAGAAGACACTAGCGAAAGTTTTGTGTGATTGTTATCATTAGACTGAAAAAACGTAGTAGTCAAACTCCAAAATTGCCCCATTTTTTTTCATCAGATCAGCGTGGGCATTGCCACTACACAGTATATAACTTTCCGTTTGTCAATTCCAATTCCAAGCATTGCATTGCACTGTATTGGGCAAAATATTTTACGATGTAAAGTAAGAGAAAAAAACCGGCATGAACCATTGATGGCTCCTTGTTAGTACACAATATACATTTATCTATCTATATGTAACTACAAATAGCAAGTCTCTCATCATACTCTGTAGTCTGTAGAAGGTCAATAGTCAGTGGTTTTTGGTTTTGGAAAATAATCCATGATTTTTGTTTTTGTCTGTATTAAGTTATACACTTATTGTAAATTCTATTATATGCCTCGCGGATCAAAATTGTGGTCTCCTTTGGTTTTTGGGAATATGTATAATGAATGTATGCCTAACAAGGCATAACTAAGTATGTGCGGTCTGCGTGCATAATATATGCGGAGGAGCAATACATTTATGAGGCTATATACGAACAGATATAGGTATAGGTATAGGTATAGGTATAGGTATAGGTATAGGTATAGGTATAGGTATAGGTATAGGTATAGGTATAGGTATAGGTATAGGTATAGGTATAGGTATAGGTATAGGTATAGGTATAGGTATAGGTATAGGTATAGGTATAGGTATAGGTATAGGTATAGGGGAGAGTATATAGCTTAAACCCCAAGTGTAAACTTAACTACTCATATTATTGTGGATGTTGATTTTCGTGGTTGAATGTTTGGTTTAAGTTCCGGAAAGCACATCTGGTGCGTTTGGTTGAGTTGCAAAGCCCTGTATAGGATCCTACATACCTGTGTATTATATAAATTCTCTGTAGCTTATAATGAAAGTATAGGATGTCGGATGTGATAATATGGTATACCAATACTAATACCTCCTACACCTCCTCCCTATATTAGTATATCCGTATCAGTATAGGTATACTATTGGATATATAGCTATAACTTTTCCTTTAATCGTCATCGCTCTCCTATATAGTCTATGTCCCATGGATGTATCAGTACAATGTATGTTTCTTGTGATTATTTGGATGATGAGTGTATATGTATGACACAGTAGATCTAGGCCTTTCATTGAGCAACTGAAGAACAACAAACTGCGTTTTGATACTCTCATGGCATGGCATGGCATGGCAGTGGATATGGAAATGACATTGGTATGGAAATCGAGAGAAGGAAAATGAAACTGAGGAGTAGTAGATGTGAAGAGATTCAAGTAATTCACGTCTCACTGCTTTCCATTAGGGAACAAATGAATTTCATTTTCACACGCACGGCCAATCAAACTTACAAATAACTTACATTATGCACCCGTTTCCTCTATCTACAATCTACCCTCTATGACTATGACTATGACTATATCCAATATATATGCTTAGTTAGCATCAGACTATTTATATAGATAGACCGACACAGACACTTCTTCTGCTCCTCCTATTTTATCCATGAATTGAATTATTTTCTGTTATTTTAATCTTTCTACTTCCCTATATACACATATATACTCACTTTTGATACAAAGCTATATATATAAATTATGAGTAGATATAATTAATTATATGCGACTCTCAATAATCCCACCATTATTCCCAGACCCAGACTACTACTACTACATGTATGCGTCTTACATCATAATAACAATAGTGGGAGCAAGAAACAACTAATAAGCTCGCTCGTTCTTCATGAACATTTTTCCTAGCATCATCATTATTATTATTATTTTTAAATTTATTAGGAAATTTTTTTATTGAATTTGTATTTCCTTCATTGTAACTGTGTAACTATCCTGGCTGCAGCGTCACAAATATAAATGAGGCATGTAAAAACTGTATATACTTTGCGCCTGCAGCAGCTCAAAACACAGACACACAAAAGGAACATTTTTGACTTTGGCATTCATGTTCCCATCATTCCCAATCCAAACACCTGTCGGAAATCTCAATTTAGGTCTGAAAATTTTGAAAATTCCACAAATGCACTCTTTCACTCCTACTCCTACGACGACGAGTTAATTGCGCATGGTTGAAATGATACAATGCAATACAAAAATAAATAGTGCGCGGATAAAGAGACTGGGTATAGAGCCTCCTATAGTCATTTTAGATTTGGAATTATTTTTTATTAGGAATGACTGTGTGTGTGGCAATGATAATAGTAATAAATTGGCCATTTAAATTGTCATGAGTCTGAAGGGATATTTTATATGGGCTAGTCAAAAAATGCCCTGCAAGTTTTTACATTCTTGTTGGTTGAAATGTAATATATAAATTGGTTACAAAACAATTAAAAAGCAAAGGAACATAAGTTGAACTGTGCATTTAACAAAAACGTAGCATACAGAAATCATTAAAAATCCCTGTAAATTTATTACATAATAATTAATGCAAATATTTTAATTTATGTATTTGATGCGGAATTTTTTTAAGAAGGTTGATTTGTTATAAATTTTAAAATTTTGCATCCATAAAAGAAAAACACTTTGAGTCAATCCTTCAACAAAATACCTCTACCAAATTATGTACAATATAGAAAAAGCTGGTGATTTAGATTCGGATCTTGAATTCATTCATATAAAAAACATACTAAAAAAACTGAATGGAGTACGTGTATAAATGAATATGTGCATGCCAAAGTTTCTACCTACCTAGATTAGTTAATATTATTACATATGCAGACAGCGGCATTCAATTCACATCCCGACTATGATTCAAAAAGCAGTGGAAAAGTTCTAAGCTATTCTCCTCCATCAAAATGTAGGTTCTACTTTAAATAAAAAATAAAAACTTGGCTACACCAAAATAATAAAAAAAAGAGAAAAGTTAACAGCGCATATAGTGCATTCTAGGGAAAAAAATAGAATCTCTCGAAGAAAACTCTTAAATAAATATTTTGTTTTAACTTTATGCATTTCATGATAAATGCGTTGCTACAATATAGCTGTAATTCTGTACTAAATAATATAATATACGGACGACAGTATAGAGTACTGCTTAGAAAGGCGTACAGTACCGTTTAAAAGGTGAAGAGGATGAAGACGAAGACGAGGACGAGGACGGCCACACGGAAACGAGGATCAGAAACCAGAACCAGAACCAGAAAAATAGCATGTAGAACTATCCCGTGAATGATTTGAAATATGTACCATTACAGAGAAAACTAGATGAGAGTTGGTGGGTAAGATTTATAACATTAACAGACTAAAGACGCTCGCTTCTTCCCTCCATTCCTCGTCCAACTGAGGAGCCACAAAATAATAGCATTACAGACAGAGCATCTTCTTCTAGTTTACTTTAACTCTGCCTTTCATACAATTTCCCATATCTAAATAATTGTATGTGGTGTGTGCAGTGGTAGTAGTGCTATTACTTCTAGTCTAGCTACCGTTCCTAGGTAAAGAATCTACCGTGCTCACTCCTGCCTCCATGCTTACGATTACGATGGGATGAGGAAGATGCGACTTGGACCAACTTATAAGACGACGTAAAGTAAAGTAACTGCACTTTAGGATATGTCTGTATAGCCTGATGGGATAACCCTCTCACCCAGCCACACTGGGAATAATATGACGAGAGAGAACGAGGTTCGAATAAACTAGCTGAATCTTTCTCTCTACTACAGCAACTTCAACTTCACCGTAGTCCCCCTGTCTGAGTCGCCGAGAAAATTTTTCGACTGAGAAGTAATTATGATTTAATTGCAGGAGAGAAGTGAAGAAGAGCCACGTTACTCACTCCATACACCATATCATCAGTATAATATAATCTAGTCCAGTCGAGAAGGGGCTTGAGTTACCATTGGGATTGGGTGTCTATCGTCGTCCTCATCGTCGCCTGATAACTCTCGTCCCGGTCCCGGTACTGGTACCGCTACCGGTACCGGTCTCCCAGTGCCGAAGCCGAACATAATCTCTTGATTATATTGCATCGGTTTACCCAGAACCACCAGAACACGAACGACGACGACGACGTTGGATTTCCACTTTACGAGGAAAACTTAGCGAGCACTACTGACTAGTGAGACTGACTATGGTTGAGTCGTGTGTACACATAAGAGTACACATAAGAATGAGTCTCCCTATCTTATCTATAGGTTAAATCTACTCACGTTATTCCGATCTCCATTAAGGACAGATATGAAATGTAGCATCAACACCAATGCTGCTCAACAAGCCGTGAGAAGGAATAACCATAGAGAGCCTCAACTAAAAGTAGTTAGTGCTCGAAATTGTCCGCTATTTGAGAGTATTTTGTAGAAGGGGACGGGAGCTGATGATGAAACTGACTTTACAACAGGGGAAGCAGCGAGAGCGCCCGGTTCGGTTCTGTTCGCTTCGTCTTCATGCATATTACCGGTACATACATATGAGCTCTTTTTATTTTCCCAAGTCGGATTTCAAAACCAAAACTAAAGGAAAAGGGAATTGGGAGAAAGAAAGAAAGAGTGGCTATGAAGTGATACATTATATATGGAAATAATTACATGCGTAACATGCCCATAGTAAACATGTATTAAATGCATCAGGGAGCGCGTGCCAGTGTTCTAATACCTATACAGACTAGAACAGATATTAATAACCTTGAGCCTTTACCTACATATAACTTCCCCTATATATTTAGAGGTATATGAGCTACCCACAATTATTGATGTTATGCCCTATGACTTGAACCGCCCGCATTTCAACCTCAAACCCATAGCGCCCGGCTTGCAGCATGCATTTTATAATGAAAATAAACGTTTCAGATTTTCGATACTGACGCCGACGCCGACGCCGATACCGATACTGATACTCCGCTGGTTGGTTTGTTACACTATGTATGATTTCAAAATTTCTGAAATGTCAAATTCAAATATTGGAAAAAGCGTAATTATATTATTATGTAATTATTAAGCTTACCGAGTTACAGGGAAGAACAAGAATCAAATAGACCGTTGGGGCTACAGTTGATTTCGATTTTGACGACAAAGACCGCGATGAACCAACACAATATGCAGGTACCAAAATATAAAATATTGATTGCTAGCCGACTTCCCTGTTGCATCCGCTGAGCGATTATAAACTCAACAACAAATAATGAAAAACTTTTAGGGAAAACAATATATATTTATCAAATGTTTTTTTTTGCAAAATTATTATCTATCCGTATCCGTATAACGGCTGGATATTAGATACAAATATTTGGATATTTTTGATGGTACTGGATAAAATATAAAGGTGAACGGACTGGAGAGAGGTATACACTTTTTTGTTTTGTAAAGATGTTGTTGTTGTTTCAAGAGTAGTGAATTTGTCCCTATCCTCTTCCCTACTAACTATCGAGTGTTCTTTCCTGTAGACTCTCTTTCAGAGTTTTGACTGCGTTTTGTCTTGATGCGGCTGATGCTACTGCCGTTTTGTTGTTGCTCCTGATGAGGCGGCGGAAGATAGATAGAGAGACTTGAGACTATGCAACAACACACAACAGTAGAGAGAAAAGTTCCGACTCTACTGGGATGAGAGAGTAAGTGTATTTGAAGCGTGGTTGTTTGTATGTGTGTCTTTAGTTCTTCGTCTCTCTCAGTCAGTGCAGTGCCTTGTGTGTCTGTATGTACTTGTGTGTGTGTGTGTGTGGTGAACCTTAATGTACAGGTCTCTCTCTCTCTGCAAAATAAGAATTGTGAAGAAATCAGCAGAGCCTGCAGCTGGTGAAGTGATTACAACTAGGCCCAGATGCTAAGTGAGAGACAAGGATGATCTTATGCGAAAAACCTCTTCTTTACCTGAACTTTTTTTTTCGGGGAAAACACCCAGGGGCTAACTTTGGCTTGGCTTCTTCTGTATGCTCTGGGACGAAGACGAACCTCCACCAGCACCAGCACCAGAAGAAGAAGAGACCACAGCATAGATAGAAGCAAGAGGAGCTAACTGAACTGATCATATATTATTATGCAGAGCCAACAATCTACTTTAATACTAATACAATTGGATTCCTTGGATGGACATATACTCTCAATCTCCTCGTCCTCAAAGCTCCCCATAAGATCTCTGTGTCTCTGCATCTCCAATATCCCAATCCCAATGTATCAACTATATCTGTATTCGTTATCCTCTGTACTTAGAAGCCACCACCACAATCATACACACATTGTACGAGACTTTGACTTCCAAATATCTGCGGATACTCCACACTATATGTGTACAGATACACCCTCCACATCCCAGCAAGCACTCATTGTCAGTTGAGTCTTTTACATATATGCACATGTGAAATGCAATCATGCTCATCTCAAGCATAACCAGCCTCATAATATAATATTATTATTATTATGATTGTAAGGTTTTAAACTACAACTCCAACCTCCATGCGGTCTCATCCATTGATTTACTACTTCCCTGAGTCCCTCTCCACGTACAAACAGTTACGGCCACATGTAGTAGGTAGGTACATACCATAGCATTATGCATAGATACAATCCACCAGCACCAGTACCAGCACCAGTACCAGCTCTCAATTCGCTTCGATTTGATTTGAAGTAGTGCCCTGGCTGAAATGAGAGATTTCCAGTGCTCAGTCTTGTTGGATTGAAAAAAGTTTAAAGTTTGCATGTGTATGGACATGGAAATGGAAATGGAGGTTCTATGTGAAACTGAAAACTGTGCACATGTAATCATTCCCTTCTCAGCCATTCCATGCCATTTCCCTTGACAGACAATAATATTTTATAGACACAGGCACTCCGCTGGCACTGGCACTGGCACTGGCACTGACTGAGTGAGAGTCTTGTCATAGAATAGGAGTACAGGTAGATACATATGTCTCACAGTCGGCGTTGCTATACAGTCTTTCTTGAGAGTGCAGGCTGAGATGCAGGAGAGATGATACGCCAGTCCACATTATCAATAGCAAAAGCAAATCGAATCGAATTCGAAATCATTGGGATTAACAGTACAGACGGAGGAGAGGACTGAGACTGTGAGACAGAGACATGGAGGCCGAGGCAGGGAGCTTACCTGTAGCTTAGTAGTAGATACCTACCTACATGGAGTTGTGGTGGAGAAGGAGAGAGATGATGGTAAAGGAGCGAGAGGAGTAGGAGAGACGAGGAGGTACTTCCCTGTAAATTAGCAAATTCCCATGCAATGCCATAGCCCTTTGGGTGTGTGGCGAGAGAGCGCAGTGCACTGCATTCACTCAAAGACTCAAAGACGAGCTCAATTATTAAAACAACATAAAATTGAAAGAATTGTTGTCTACCTTCTACCACACTATTTCATCTCTATGTAATAATAATAATATACTTATAGGAACTTGTCTATTATGCAGCCACATAGCCTTGCCATGGTTTTAGTTTTATGAGTTGTCATAGATACATATACCTACAATCTACAATGATATGGAGCGAGCGAAGGCGAAGGCGAAACAGTATTATGTTTGCGAACCAACTCACTCACTATATAGTATATCAGTTATCAGTATAAGCCTATGACGACGAAGACGACGACGACGACGAAGACGACGACACATCCCATGCATATACATGAGCATATGTTCCCACTCCGACTCCGACTCCGACGACTACGTCTCTAGTCCACATCACTTACTGCTGGGGCAGTATGTAGGTATGTGATTTGATTAGGGACTCGATGAGCCTGAACGCATAATGATATACATCAGTATTTTATTAGAAAATATAGTTATTCAACCTTACAAAAAGAACTTCCATAAGCTTAGCCAACATTATCTATCATGTGGAGATGATGCAGTCAAGGGAACAGAATCAATATATTTTATTTGTATCTGAACCTATATACCTACCCACGGTATTATTATTATTATATAATAAATAAAGCCACTACCACCAACTACCTGTGCCTGTGTGTGTGTGTGTGGAGTCTGTGGAAGTTGTACACAAAGGGTTAGGAAAATTGCTTTGGAAAGACTTTCAACTCAAATTCAAACCCAACAACATCCCGAGAATGTGTGTGAATGCAACTTTTGCCCATGTTTTTTTCCTCTCTGTCTCTCTCTCTCTCTACTGATATATCTTCTGCCCAGATTTTCTCGCCTCGTTGACGTCTTCCGTGTGATGAATTCTTTGACTGGCTCTTCTTCTACCTATCAACTACTTTTCGTCCGTCTTTCACTTGGCTTCCTTGGATCACCCACACTTCAGGCTCCAGTTCCAGTTCCAGCTCCAGTTCCAGCTCCAGAGTTCCAGACGTAACAACAACATACTGGAGAAACTCTCTCTCTGGAGAAAAGTAAGTTAGATTCTTGCAGGGAAGGGAGCGAGGATAGAATTGTCAAAGTCAAGGTATCTCAAGGATTGACGATGACGACACGGAGTTACATTAACAGAACATCTATCCCTCACGACAAGACATCAAGAAGTGGAAACAGTGAGAGACTGCAGATCAACATATTGTAGGGATATAAGGCTAAATAAATACATATAGGCTACAGGACGTGAGGACGGAGCAATATCAATGCCAAAGGGTAATACCTGTACCTCTTTCCTACTCCGTCCATATTATGTAGTTCCGGGGGAAGCGAGCTCTCCGACTTTCTAAGTAACTCGACAAGATCAAGATTCAGCGGATCCGATTTGCATTGTAAAATACAATTCTATCATTCCGCCTCCATGCACTTCAACAACAAGACAATATTATGTGGAATCAATTCAAACTTATAAGCATGGAGCAGCTGTGATGTGTGGCTAAGGGCCCCTGTCTCTTCTCCTCTTACTCTTGGCGGATTTTTTCCCCCGATGCCGATGCCGGTGCGGGTACGGGTACGGGTGCCTGTGCCGGTAACGTCTAGAGTCTTTTAGCATGGTGCAGGGTATATGGTGAGGTATGCAGTGCACATATAATCGATATGGATACGGCCGTACATATTTATGTGACAAAGAATAAGATCGCCATTCATCACATTGAAGAGTGCATCTTTATATCTCTTGAATTCCCCATTTTTCCAATTCTCTCCTCCGTCGAGCCTATCTCCAGTTTCGTAGAACTATATTATTATGTATATATATAGTCAATGGCAATAACGATGACAAGAGCATTTTAAGTAGATACATATGAGAGAAGGGATAGTAGATTTTTTTAAAGGCAGTTTCTGTTCCAGCTGTTTGTTAGTGTTGGTACACAAAAGCCATTGGTTTGGTCTTTGGGTCTTATTGCATAGCCTTAACTTCCTACAAGGTATATATAGGGAGAGCGACCCCCGTATATTATTCACATCATAAAATCCTTCACGTATCACAAGACTTGAGTTAGATTTACTCTAGGGATTCCATATGTCTGTAGTCTGTGTGTGACTCTCTCTCTGGAAGAAGCAAACAGAAACAATGCAAATTCAGGACGTCATACCTGTAACACATTTATAGTTCCCGTTGATACTATTACTATAGGTTTGGTAGGCTGGAGTCTACGCATCATATATTATAAATGACTATACTTACTTTACTTGATCTCACTCAGGGCCACGCACGGACTACAGATGCAAAGGCACAAGTCATGAGTCAATCGGCATTGTTGTACAGAAGAGTGTAGTATTTGAATTTAAATCAAGTCAAGCTCAAATTTTTTTGTAGTATGTTACAGAAAGTAAGTTTGTTTTTATTTCAAATATATATGGTAAGTAATGTACTGTATATGTTTTTTCATGCGGGATATTAATGTACAGAGAGAGAGAGAGAGAGAGACGAGGGAAATGGGGAAACATTGACTTCTTATGTAAACATTGTCGGGACTTGGTCTACAAGTGTGCATACGTCTATGAAACGCTCTTGAACTAAACCATACAGACTCCCTGTGGACATTATTTTGAGTCCAAGAGTGTTTCCGAGTTTGTCGAAAATTCTATTTCTACGGTAAGTAATGTTAATGCCAATGCTAATGTTGTCAATACTCCAACCTGACGCTCCTATCTCAGCCAGGCCACTCTTCCCCCCTTTAAAAAAAATGCCTACCTAGGTAACAAAGTAAAACCTCTCTAAACATTTTTAATACTCCTGTCTTTGAGTCTTCACGTCAGTCACTTCCTGATTAAAGAGGTATTTATTATATTTGCTTGCCGTTTTCACGCTTTTTTTTATTGTTTGAGTCTCCTGGATTTCTATTAGTAGACAAAGGACTGCAGTGACATCCAGGATAAAATGTAGTTATTTTCTTCCTCTGTTTTATGCACAAATTAAGATTTATGCAGTTGCCGTACAGTTGATACTTTCCCCTTTCCTCATTGCACCTGAACGAGATTGTTTATGGACTGTGACGACTGCGAAATAGTGTGAAAAAACATTAAGATGTGCTGGATGTAGAATTTATTGTGCCTGTATCCTGTAATTCTTTAATGCTGGAACTTAAATTTCTGTAAGACTGGCTTTTGTAAAGTAAAATGAAAGGCTATGTAGTTGTAGTTAGTAGGTAGGTACATAGTTTTAATACGTGGAGGGTGCTAATGGTAATGTAGACTGATTTTATTCGCCTTGCCCTGATAAGTCTCATTACATGTGAGCATGTTATGACATGTGGAGTAACAAACATGACAGAGCTTCGAGTTATAGAAGGTAGAAATATGTAACACACAGGTACGCACGGACATGTTATGCGGATGAATTCTGTGTTGTTCTGTGTGTAGTTCTGACGACATGCTGTTCATGTGTCTTGACAGCCCATTACTTGATTGAACTTCAAGTTAAACTTGCGAATTGATTGACAAATGTCTCTATTATCATTCCGTCATGAAGAAACTCAAACTCATCCCTATGGTTTTCCTTATCCTCATCGTCCCTTATTACACTATCGTCGTCCCGGCACCGGCACTATATAAGTGAAAGAAATCACGACAAGGATTATTCCTATATGTTGTTGTAGGAATTGTATATAGCTAATGCTCTTATAGTCTACCATCTCCAGAAAAAAATCTAAAGAACCCAGAGCACGTATGTTACAAAGTATTATGTAAAGATAATAATTGGGATGGTGTGATCTCTACGTATGATATGAAATTATAATACATAAAAGACAGCGATTTTGCTTCCTAGCATATTAAACGGTAGTGTCCTGGTCCTGAGCCTTGTCTGCTAGTCTGCTCTGTCCTGTCTCGACTACAATAATTACACATATGGTCACAATACAATCGATCCTGCAAAAATGGCGTCAAAAATGCTACCGCCGCTCACTCATGTAGACACTCACTCACAGTGCCGTGAATTCAAACTTATTTTACAGACAAGATGAGAATCTGAATAACAATAGAAGGAACTACAATGAGAAACTGTAATACTGTGAAGACGTCAATGGGTAGATGTAGAAGAGCTTATTAAAGCGCTAAATATATTCCTGGAAATTGTTCCGACTGTATTAGTAGTGGTGGTATACGGATCCGGAGTGAAGAACGATTTTGACAAAATAATGAAAAGCGTGTAGAATAGAATCACCGTTTTAATTGAACATACTGATCATTTCAACTAGTCGACCATGGCCGGATAATGTGGCCAGCGCAGGTAGCCCCCGCTGCCTGAATTTTCAAAAGAAAATAAATGGAAAATTTTGCAGTTTTCAAAAATATGTAACAAGAATATTTTGAATTTTCAAAAACATGCAAAATAAATTTTTTTGTACATTTCAAAAACATGGAAATAAAACATTTTCAACTTTTCTCAAAAACAAGTAAATAGAACATTGAGCACTTTTCTGAATCAAGTAAAAAGGACATTTTGCACTTTTCTAAAACATGTAAGTACAATATTTTGCATTACAAAGAAAACCACCAATAAAATCAAAATAGTGGTTTTTGTATGGAAACAAATTGCTGCCTAAAAGCAATTCCTTCGTCCGGCCCTGTAGTCGAAAAATTTTTTAAAACGTAAATTTTTGTGTGTGAAGATGTTCCTATGTCACATCATACCGGGACGAACTTTGAAACTTTGTCAGTAGCGAAATTTTTAAGCCCTTTAGTATTAAAATATTTTGTTCGAATTAATTAAAAAAAAATGAAAATAAAAAATATTCTTGAAATTGCTATAAAAGTAATGCAAGTTTCTACAATCTAATAATTATTATTAAATTTAAATGTTTGAAAAAAGTTTGCAGATTGGAATATTGGAATATGATCTGACCGAACACGGCCGCGGGTGTTTTGCAGTATAAATTCAATAGGGAGTCTAACGATAAGCTAATATGTGCTGTACAAGTAACGTGGGTTAGAGGTCACGTACAGATAATTAATGCGCAACAAAATAATTTCAGATTTTCCGTTGAGAGATTGAGAGAGATACACGTATACTGCTTGCAACATCATTCCGAGAATTTAAATATGTAACATTATCAGCATTACAAACAAATATGTATAGTTTTATGACTATATAGCTTATATACTTTAGACGTAAATATCTCTCCTAGGCCAAATGTACGTGTGCAGATAGGTACTTAAGGCCACTTTGAAAATGCATTTTTAAGCTATGTATAACAACATGTCATAGTAACACACAACAGCACGTTAAACATGGGGTTGGATCGTCCTATAAAAATAATGTTACATGGGAATGCACTTTTCCAATGATAGGTTGGAATATTATTTCCCATTCGGAAAATATTATGACTTGGGGAAACACATTTTTCTGTTACTTTTTAGTTGGAAATATTATGTATAATTACATATTATGCAGTGTGTGCTTATACATACTTTGTTCGTTCCGGCCTGCCAGGAGGTGTGCAGCTGCATGGGTGGAAGATACAAGATCTATATTATGTATATAAATATATCTCATCTATAATTTTTATACATGATATGAGCTCTTCTCTCAAATCAGAATCAGACAAAAGGTCAAGATGGTATTATAAAATAAAAGATTAGAATGCAGTTGTTTAAATCAGAAATCAGAGCCGCGGAGCCGATAAATAAAAAAAAAGTACAGGAATGAAGACTGCAAAAATCCTCATCTCTTAAGCCAAATTTAATACTATATAAGCTCTTATATATGCATATAATAAAAGTTGTAAACTTTTTTAAAGTTTACAATCATATAAACAACAACAAGGGAGTGAAAAGTGCAACAACATGTGATTTGTAGATCTCTGTTATACCTTTTAATGCATTGTATGTAGATTGAGACTACACAGATTGATACTATATAGCTCTGTCAGAATTGGTATTACGTTCCGTATCTCAATATTTTTTTTCTTCCTCTTCTTCTCCTCTTCAACATGCCGTAATATGATTAACATGGCGCCTGGGTTGATAAGTCTGAGCGCTCAGGAAAGTAGTAATTTTACCAGTAGCTATTGTATATAGTAGGAGAGCTCAAATCATAAATGATAGTGTTAGATTCACACACGGGGCAAAAAAAAAAATCACCATGAATCAATTTAATGCAAAAAGGAGAGAGGAGCACAGGAGAATAGGAGAATAGTATTTTGGCCTCCGCAAGTTAGAACGAGTTAGTCAACATATTTAGCACTTAAACTGGATAAATATCTTGTAGCTAAAATTTTACCTCTGCCTCGCTTTGTTTATATGGGCCGTAATCCCGTTGAGAAGAGAATGCAAAGAGAGAGAGAGAGATACCCTTCGCCTTCCTTCCACCTGCATTCCCATTTTTTCTTTTTATCTTTTTTTTTCTTCTTCTTCTTTGTATATGTTCTTCTGCAGCTCTCAGTAATCTCAGTGATCAAACAATTTAATGAATTTGACAGACTGCGTATTAACGATGTAACTTCTTGATTCTGTACACACTTGATGTAACATTAGATAAAGTTATAGAATCTATACCAGCGCAGCGCCGTGAAAATAAACTTTACTTTACTCCGGGTTATATTTGTCAATTTTTTTTAAAACTTTGAACAGGGGAAGTCGCCCGCCCTGCGGACGGATTGTGATAATTTGTGAACGTTTTGCACTCTTTGGACGAGAGCATTATTTTGCATAGTCTGAAACCGTTAAAAATTCTGAATTAGTTATATAAGGGTCTGCATTAATGTACAATGTCCCATGTAACAGCAAATACAGCTTTAATTTCAAATTTCAATTGTTTTTTCGAACAACTCGAAAAAAATAGTAATTAAAATTATTGTAAAGGAATTTTTTACTTTTTTAATTTTCTAAGACCTTCAAAATCATGTATCGCATGCTTTTTACATGTTCAGTTTAAAACCCTGCTAAATTATGTACATAGACGAAAATTAATATGATAATGTTATTCTGCGCATGTTTTGCTATTCAACGTCATTTATGTAACATCGTCCGAGTAATAGCGAGTTTTAAATTTAGTAGGGTAACCGGTGACGATGCCGCGCACGCCGGACAACAATATGTAGATTTTATTATTATGTAGACTAACATAGGTACAAGGTTTGATGGAGATTCTTAACACAGCGCTTCATCTTCGCTAGCTTTGTCAATTGAACGATGGCTTCCTTCCTCAAGCCCAACTACGCATTACCAAATATTTTATACAAACAAATGAATCGGATTTTGAATAAATGTAACTTCCATTCTAAAAATAAGAAGAAGACATTGTGAACTCAAAGTATGCTAATTTGCTCCTTTGAACCATTATGAAAGCATAACAATAATAACAAGACTATGTAAAGTTGAAGCTTGGGAACGTGTGGCTTAGTTGATGCCTCTTTGACGCTCTCTGACGATTTACCGATACTGAATTCGCAGACGTAGATGATGAAGCATTCAACGAGAGCACGACTACTCACTTGAGGACACTTCATACTTCATAGTATAGTCTAACAAAAACGGTGCGTACAAGTATACAACTCACCATATCTTTCAATGAAATAATTTCCATCCATTTTTATTCTATTCACACAAGGATCTTGTTAACAAACCAATAAAGAAAATCCAAATCGTATTGAATTTATTGTATAGCAGTAATTGTGAGGTAATTAAAAAAAAGAATAAAAAAAAAAGTTTTGTAGCAATTGCTAGGTTTAAAAGTAAGGTAAAGCTCGCAGCGTGTACGTATACAGCGTTCGGGTGGACACGGTGACGGTGAGCTATTCAAATGACGGCCTGTTTACTTTCATGATTGATCGGGAAGCTATGGTTAATGGTTTCTCCCAAGACCAAGATCAACGTATAGGTAGTAGTAGTAGTAGTGTTGTTGTTAGTTTGATGACTTGAACAAGAGAGCCGATAAGATTTAGTACTATTATAATGGAGAAGTTAATTTGTACCGAACGTTCCGTTAGATCAGCTGCCTCTAAGGAACTATGAGCAAGCAGTCCCGAGACATTCTTCAGATTCGATTTTTTTTTCAACACGAACACAGAATAAGGGGAAGGTGGTTGAACTTTTCTGTGCCATCTTCTTCATCATCATCATCATCATCATCATCATGATCATCATTCCCATCCATGCTAGCCAGGTATTTCATACCAATCTGTTTACCATCAAACGTACCTTCCTCGACAAGTTCTTACGGATTCCCTTCCATAATTTCCTCATGGTTGCATACATTATACATACAATTGTGTACATTGTAGGAAGAGACTAGGGAATTAAATAGCTACATCAAATATCAAATAATATAATGTATGAGCGTGTGTATATATATATGTATTAAAACGTGATTGTCATTACTACATTTCATGCTTGACCATGAAATGACTGAGCAAATTTTATTTTGGTACTTCGTAGTAGTAGTAGTAGTAGTGCCTATTGCCTTATAAGCTTTCCTTCCAAGCGTAAGTATTATTAAGCACAGAATGAATGAGGCAAGCGCATACCTTCTCACTAGTCAGCTTTATCTAGTAGGTACTTATGTGGAAGTGCATGGAAATGCAAAAGTAATAAAAGTGTTGATAACATGAATTAAAAAAATCGTTTTATGCCCCTTCACTCTAAAATTCGCTCACAATAATAGTACAATTACCTCGAGAACTAATGATAAGTGTAAATAGTAATTTTAATCGACAAAAAAAATCAACAAAACTATTGACCGTGATGGGACTCGAACCCACAATCTTCGGATCCGAAGTCCGACGCCTTATCCGTTGGGCCACACGGCCGTCGTTGAGGAGAAGCTCATGTATTTTTGCACTAGTGGTACAGGATTCTATTGCCAAGCTACAGCGGGAATTTAAACATAACAACGCAGGCCATTGACCTGGTTTCTTCTAATTTTGTCCAGATAAACAATCTTTTCATTATCACTATAGTTATTATTCAAAACAGGCTATAATATTCTTTTATGAAGCCATATAATTTATTTGACTTGCTAATGTTGTTTGTTATGCTCAGTTCTAATTTACGGAATTCGTATCATTGTTTTATAATTTTTGTACGAACTGGAAACACTGAATAGTGGGAAGTGGCTACAAACATATAATTTTACAGGACATCTACTCCTTGAATGGGGCAAAGTTACTATTGGCTCTACTGAAGGAGTGCCTAAGCTGTTTCGTCCCTTCAGTTGAAAATTGCTTATTTTTTTGCGAAATTATTCTAAAGGAAACACAATTTTGTTTTGGAGGGGGGGGGGGGAGGGCACACCCCACCCCATATTGAAAATTGTGGGTTTCAGCAATGGTTATAGTGATGTCCAAGCGGTCTCTCAGGTATATTTCTAACGAGCTCCGCCCCCGAGCCCTAACCATAAATTGGTAGGGGGGGCAGGGGGGAGGGGGATTTATTTTCTTATATTGTTTACAACATTAAAATTATAGTATTTGATGAGCCTATTTTAATGCGCGTAAAATATATTTTGAAAAACAATTCACAAATAATTTAACCTAAACTGTATCTACCTTTTTGTTGGAAAGTGTAAGAAAATAATGAAGCGGACAAGATATTGGAATTTGATATTCGGGAGATATTGACGCTAAAGAAAATTACATAATATTCCGACTTACAGTTTGATTTTGTATTTGGATTAAGACATTTGGAACTGCACGCCCAGGAAATAAAATATCCTTTTCATGTGAGTAAAATATGATGTAACATATTATGTAAATTGGTTGAAAATATGAATCAATAATAGGTACATATTATATGCTTGTCATTTAGCCCCAACGTATCGTATGCTGTATGTATTGCGCGTTTATGTATATGTATGTAAGGTGCATACTTGCATAATAGAAACGTGCCGTTATATCCATTGCGCCTTGCTTACTCGTTAGCTATCATTGGTAAAGTTTCGAATTCACATCAATAGGAAGAAAGAAGGCAGATACAGTATAGTATAGGCAGACATAGTCTTGAAGTTACAGTTCCCAAATCCGAATCCAAATCCAACAATGCTATATGAAATTTTCATCAATTTGCCGATGCGGATTCAATATACAATTTTGCACTCTTATCCTCAACCACGATCAGAAGACTCTACCGATTCCTACTACCGATACCGATTATTATACTCTCTCTCATCCTCTTCTCCACAGTCAGTATTGCTCAGCCGACGCTGAAGCTCTGAGCATCTTCCAAAACTGGGATGAACAGTCCTCCTGTCATCGGGATTGTTAGGGGAACATTTCTGACACACTCTGTCGCACTCGAACACCCAAATTTAATTTTTCTCTCATATAATCCGATTTTGAGACAAACCAACAGGAGAACTAATATATATCAATCTTTGATTCTTTTCTATGGCATTTCGTTGGACTTATACGAGAGAGCATAGCACAGACAGCGAGACTAAGTGAGACAGCGAAGCTAATAGTTAACAAGGTGTACTGTATCCGCGAGCCCTACAGCCTATAATATCCGTAAATCTGTACACTGGCCATATATACCAAGCCTATCTACCTATATTGTTTTTACACAGTTATAAACAGTGCCTAGCAAATGTGTTAAGTACCATACCACACTCCACACTTCTTCGTGTCGCAGCCGTAGCCGTTGCCGTACTTGTACTGTCAAGAACTGTACTGAGTACTGTGTCGACTAGTGTCGAAGTCTGTATACTGTCGTCTGACTGCGTGTAAAACTGTAAACGTGGTTGGTTGTGTACTATTACACTTTATTCGGAACATACATATCTATGGTTGATGTATACTTTTCTGCTTACAATTGTTTCTGTACAACTGCAGCATCTAGCCCCAATATCAGTATGCCTTCGTCACAGTCTCTGTCTCTCAATTCATATCTATAATATTGCCTTGCTTGATGTGTCGTTCGTCGTTCGTTTTGTAGACTATTCCTGTCTGCCTCGATATCTTCAAGTTTTCGTGTGGGCGCTTGAATTTTTTTTTACAAGAGTTCAATTTTCCCATAGTAGGGACTGATAGCCGCATTCTCACCTTAGCTACACGACCACGACCTTACGTCTTATTACTCTACGCTGAGTATAAATCTATAACCGAACACGGAACCCGAAATCTAATATTTGTATTCTTCCGATATCTATGTGGCTGCGTGCTCTTGAAGGAGGTACACCTGCATATTGATCCTCTCCTTTTATCCATTATGCCTCATGCAGAATGAATAGGTTCAGTATGGTTATGGTGTACAAACGCTAAAATCCTCCCTATGATCTGAGTCTTTACTTGAGTTTGCGTTTCATTCTGAAACACCAATGTCACTATGTCGTTTGGTTTGAGGAGGCAAGAGGGTATATAGTGTACAATTCCAATGGCAACGGTATCGGTATTTCGCTATATCGGTATATCACAGTCTCGGTCCTGGTTCTACATTCTTGCAGTCTATATACCAGTCTAGTCTTACTTATAAAAATACATATAGGGAAAAAAATGGGAAAAAATAAAACTCAAACCACCCAACTTGATTTCATTCTCACAAGCAGAACGAAGCTTCATCTCTTGAGGAGGATAAGTGGATCCTCTTCTTCTTCTTCTTCGTCTTCCTCCATGCCTTTTTATTCTAGAATATTTCAGCTCAGACTTTTGTACGTATGCATCTTCCACAGAGACTGAAACAGACGAGACACGGAGGACGAGAAGACGAGAATCAGCACCAGTACCAGCACCATCACCAGGACAGAGTTTGAGTTTGAGGTAACATAAAAATGTTCAAATAAGTTCATCTATCTTCAGATAGACTACCATAAAATACAAAGCGTACATTAGTCAAGAGAAGATAGGGTACGGTCAGTCAGTCATGATCGGAACAGATGTCCTCATGTTCGTCATGTGAGTGTTTTCCTGCTTGTTTGTCGATGCTGAGGCGTCTATTTTTGTCTGGATTTTTTTAGGGGTATCTGCTTCTAAAGGGTACAGGGCCGGACGAAGGAATTGCTTTTAGGCGGTATTTTGTTTCCATACAAAAATCACCATTTTGATTTTATTGATGGTTTTCTTTGGTAAAGCAAAATGTTGTATTTACATGTTTTAGAAAAGTGAAAAATGTCCTTTTTACTGGATTCAGAAAAGTGCAAAATGTTCTATTTACATGTTTTGGGAAAAGTGGATAATGTTTTATTTCCATGTTTTTGAAAAGTACAAAAACTTTTATTTGCTTGTTTTTAAAAAGTCAAAATATTCTTTTTACATATTTTTGAAAACTGCAAAATGTTCCATTTACATTATTTTTTGAAAATTCAGGCAGTGAGGGCTGCCTGTGCTGGCCGCATTATCCGGCCCTGAAAGGGTACCTACAACTGCGGTACGGATACGGATACGGAAAGGACGAGAATGTATGCGAATACAAGTACCACCTATCTACATATTATGTAGGTATGAAGTAAAACCAGAGTATAATATACTATAGCTTAAACTTATTTTTTCTACTGCTCAAAAAATCTTGGCTATATATTGTGATGATGTGTGAATGTGTGCGTTGTTCCTTCTTGTTCTATTGTACTCTAATACTCACTCGGAAACAAAGCAACCTTCCTATCAACTTGTCATACGTGCCAAATGTTTCTTTACTCATAATTCATCATTCGTGAACGCCGTCCCAAATTTTCAGCCCACGTTCATGTCACTGTCATCAATTTCCCTGTACGTACTTACACTGCACATTACAGTCTCCCTGAGTTTGCCCCTCAGACAATTTACTCAGAGAGCGGGAAGCCATATAGTGTTTAACATTTTTTGGTCGATTATCTGTCATGCATGCGTACGGTTACGGGTCGGTTATGGTTCAATTCCAAAAGTTTTTGCAGAAACAAGTAAATAATGTTGTCAGATCCTCCAGAAATATGTTTTACCAGTAATAATTATACCAGAATCAAGCGCTACGCATTATCGAACCCCTTGTTGTTTGCTTCTCATGGAAGATGTAATAATAATCAAGCTATTTAATCGTAAAATTTCAATCGCTTCACAATGATGTACAATGTGCATAATACTGAAATAATCAGATGCCCGGCTGCCGCTGCTGGAATTGCAGTTTTAATAACTGAACTAACGATTACAAGAGTAAACAGTGCATAAATATTTAAAAAAAGAATCAAAAATGTACAAAGGCAAACGCATAGAGAAAGGTGAAAAGAAAACTATACATATTAAACCCGTAACTCGGACTGAAAAGATAATGCGCCTAGACTCAAGTATATCCTGGTTGTATTTCCCTGAGCGTTGATGTTGGTCTTGGTTGGGGAAAGTGTGAAAGGCTACACAGTGGGAGAGGGGGGCCGCAGAGTCGCAGAGTCGGACGGTTTCGGTTTTTTTTGCGTGTGTTAGAAGCAGTTGGACAGTGTAAAAACTGACGCTGTTATAGAGAACAAGAAAATTGCGTTAGAACAACCGCCTTGCGGCCTTCCACCCTTCAAATTTTCAACTAAACGGCTATTTTCTACTTTAACCCAAGTTCAGTGTCAATCTCAATCTCACATCTCACATTTAGTTTTCAGTCTGATGGGACATGACACGATCTTCCTGTCACTCCGCAATCCTCTTCACTCTCAATACTTGTTTCTTTCAAACTCAAGGACCTCTCTCTCCTTGAGCATTGTAAATTGAGAGCAGTAGGCATTAAATGCTATGTAAAGCTAAAGTTGTAGTTGTAATTGTTTGCATTATGATGTGCATATCTGTAAGTTCTTATATGTAAACTATACAGCGGCTATACAATAGACAAACCCCAAATTGTAAAATAAGGAGATAACTCTGAAAGTGAACTCATATAATACAGTAAACCTTAAATTCCTCAATAATACATATTCTGATTTGTACTTGAACATCTCACGGTTACAGCCATTGTTATCATTAGTTTTTCAGGCTATTGGAAAATCTAAAATGCTAACAGACTTTACATGAGTAATTATTTGGTTGAATTTGAATTGAAAAGATAAACTAGCTTTACTTCTCTAAGTACGCGTATGATGTGTCGTTGACGTAATCAGGAATGATAAGGATGATTCAATCAATTCAGATTATATCAAGCTCCACCCACTAAAACGGTAAATGGTGGAAAGATGGTGGTTTTGAATTATTCTTGGACATGCTTTTTATTACTATAAAAAATTGAAATAAATCCAATATATTTTTGGCTGTAATATTCTTACTTTTACGTAGGCACCTAAACTATTATTATTATTATGTATCCATCGTAGAAATTCGACCATGCCGGCTTATGGGATAAGGGATAACCAAAATGCTTTTATGCAGTCAAGCATATAGAAAGTATTAAAACCCCATAGCCAATACAATTATTAACAGCATATTGTTTTTTGCACGTTATTATACCCCTCAACGTTTTTGAAAACATTATCAGCTTGCTGATAGCCCCATACGTCCAATAAAAACTGTGTATGGTCACAAGTCACAAGATTAATTATTGTTGCTTTTAAAAAAATCCAAAAGGTGTTCCAAAATAAAATCAGCATCTTTTTCTTTACGAAATTAATGCTATTTTAGAAATTTAGAAAAAAATTGGCATCCGGTCAGTGGATTAAAAAAGGTGAGCTAATGTAGTATGAGTTAACAGTAGTATTAATGGAGGATGGGATATCCTATTAACAATGGGCCTTACATACATAGAAGGATGAACTGGAGAAAGTGATGGAATCCTAAACTCGTGTCATACTATCATCGTCATGTGAGGGAAGATAACGAACATATCGTCGTCCTCGTCATTCGTATTAAAGGCTGGTTTAGGTAGAGAAATAAGTAGTAGTACAAATAAGAGGGAACTCTACTCGTCCATAAATCATTGAGAGAAGGTAGCCCACGTATCTGGGTGTCTACTTACCTACCTACCTATAGATACGTATCTGTAGCCTGCCTGCGTATAAACAGGCACCATAGGCATAGGCCATAGGGCGGCCTCAATATGCATACATAAGTAAGCTAACTGAGCAAATGTTTACCAAGTCATATTATATTTCCTCAGCCACTTGTACCAAAATATATTTCCACTCGAAAAACTTTCAAATTTATTTCTTCATTAAAAGTGAATTCCAATTTTCCCTTGAAATATATTTTCGCTCTCACAATTTAACTCAAAAATTGTATGGATAAATGGACGGAACAATACAAATTGATTTCGTCCTCTATCCAATGTCTCAATGACCATAGTATTAACATGAACAGTTTAATGTTTCTGTATTTCTCCAGCGGTCTGCTCCTGATGCCCTGCTGACTGAGTACTGACTGGACTCACTGGACAGTTTAAAATAATTGAATTCAAATCATGGAATTAGTTTGTAAATATTAAATGCGAGTCCCCATAACAGTATTCTAATATGTATTTTTTGGTATTTATTTCTTTGTTTTTAAGGGGTAAGGTTGGTGGGTGGATCGATGCACAAAATATGTTTGGCTTTTCAACCAGTGTATGAAATAATGTTAGTGTGTTATATTATATGATGATTTTTATTGATATTGATTTTACGAACCACAACAAACCGTGTTTGTTTCAATATTTGAAATCGAGACCGAAGCAGACCGCGAACGGGTCCGGGTCCGGATCCGGAAATTCATTATACATTTACATAAATAAATAACGCGGGTACAATTTATCAGAGCTTTGCCGACACACTTGATTAAGACTTGCTACTGGCATTATATTATAATATAGGCCAATTTTTTTTTACAAAAAGTATTACAGTGTTACTGTACAGAAAAGTTTGCATTTGTATTTTTTATTTTATTATTACTCCTTCTCGTGGCCCATTGGTCCATTGGTATACCATTTGAGTGCCAACTGTAAATAAGAGTCACTTAATCAGTTTTTTTGTTTATATACGAAACAACCATCATCTAATTATAGATGTCCTATACATTCTATTTTGACAAAATTAAATTCTAGATTTAGTTTTTTTTTCTGTTGGCATTGTCCTTAGTTTTTTGTATTTAAAAAATAAGCCTTTTGTTCCCCTGTTTTAAGAAATTACAGTTGATTTAGGTTTAGTCAAGCTTGCTAAAGCTAACCTACATAAGTAATTATAGACTGTAGCGACGAGAAAAGAAAATGCATAAAAGAAGAATAACTACTGAGGAATTGATTGGGAACTCACTTTTTTGTCCACGTATATTTGAACGTACATTTTTGCATTAAGTTTTACTCTAATACTCATAGCGGGCCTAACTAAAGTGGGATTCGGAATTCCATTCCAATTAAGTTTCAAGTGGTTTTTGTGCTTAACTAAACATTCTCAACAAAGTTTTTACAATTTTTTTTCTTTCTCCCCAAATACAATCTAGTTATTTCATTCAAACACTCACACACACACTACAAACAGAGACTGCAGACGCAGACTCGGAAGTACCTATACCTACCTACATATTATTGTAGTGTCTAGCCCACTGGGACCAAGGCCAGGGCTGATACTGTGTTATATTGAAGATCAAGTGTATACCATTTCAACATCAACGTGGTATCAGTTTTCAGCTGGATGTTAGATTATGCAATTGGAGAAGACGGGAGAAGAATACATACTTATTTGCTTTTGTGACTTTGAGTTGAAACAAACGACACGCTGCTGCTCACAAACCGTGTACATATGCAAATAAATACAGGTTATGGACTGAAATCCACCGTTTCTACGCATTATATAGGAGGTAAGTATTAGTAGGTACACTTGAATGTAGGCTAAGGAATATAATCCGTAAATGTGTAGAAAAATTCGAACTTTATTAATAACACGAAAATTCGTAGGAAATACAGATATCAGGTTCAAGATTTCTAGACAGCCTAAGGTGACAGGAAAACTTCCGCGTACCTTGAATTACATAATTGAATGGGGTAAAGAGCATCACTACGTTATAAGCAGTTGTTGGACATGCTTCTTCAAGTTGCGTGAATCTCTGACGAGTTTAAAAGCTTCAAAATTGAAACACCCGGCACTTGAGCTTGGGGTGGGGGTTGGGGGAACTTTCATTCTCTCATTCGTTTCTTTCCCCTGTAGGTTTGTATGGATATTGCTTTTAATACTGAGTTGAGGGATTGAACATGTTTTAACTAAAAAGCTAAAGAAAACAAGAAAATCTATGACACGTTTTTAAAATTAATTTTTTATTTAATTATATTAAAGATTTGTGTGGTATTGCTAATGCTGTACACAAGCACAAACCCTGGCATTAGAAATTGCCTCTAGCAGTTAAGCATGAGCAAATTAATTCAGTGATTTAAATCATTAAAAAAAAAGAGTTGCAGACAGCGTGAAGGGAAAAAAACATGCCACAAATCAAAATGTAGTCTAGTCGTCTAGTACAATGTGCAGTATGGTGCAGTGTGATGATCCCCTTCCTTCCTGCTTTTCCAAACTACCCTTCAAATCCAAAAATATGATTGAGATAATTTCGTATTTTTTATATGCAATTACATTTATGTGGAGCGGAAATGGAGTGATTTAATGTACCCTATATGTAACCTATAGGTACATAATTCCCCTAAATTTTGAAATACTGCACGAAACCTAACGTATGATAAATCATTTTAATTTCTTGATGATTTAATCACGAATCAAGTCTCAAAAATAATAAATAAACTAATCGATTAAGTAATTTTTTGACTTTTTAAAAAGTAATCGGGTTTGTCAAAAATTTTGTCCTAAATCAATGTATGCTTAATGGCTCCAATAACTAAATTCTACTAAACATTTACCACTAAATCAGTGTATACCATGTGCACGTTTGAAGTGCGTGATTATGAAATATTTAAAGTTAGTGGTTTGGCGGTAAATTCAAATGCTCCAATTTGCGATAAAGTTATCACAAAATATTTTTTTAACGGCTGCCCTGCGAAACAAAAAACTAGGGATAGGTTGGAATTTGTTTATTGGATTGAAATATTAGAAACTAAACTTTTGTTGTATAACCTTTATTACGTTCCTAGTTTGAATCTTAACAACATAACCGAATAAACAGCCATTAGAAGTTGAAAGAAAAAATTACAATATTTCATAAATTTCTTCGGTTCTGCTACTTGTAAGAATTATGTATAATCATCTGACTTTCCCCTTTTAGTTTGTTCACATAATTTATAAAAGCTTCAGCCCCTTAATTGTTGAAACTGCAGTAATTATGTTTGGAGAGGCGACACCCTTCAGAAACAGACCGGCTTTAATGTTTTAGTGCATATTTATTTGATCTGACGCAACCTTGCCCCTACTTAAACAAAGTACATATGGGAATTCCAAGAAGCGGATATATGATTGAATGAAACTGCAAAACAGAATGTATCACCAAAAAATGACATAATATTATTTTACTCATACAAGTTTTTGCAAGAATTTTCTCATTAGGAACATGCAAGATTTGCGGAGCTGCGGAAAGCATTTTAAATGTTGATTCAATTATTTTTTTAGTGAAACGTCACACCGTCACACACGATGGCGGGCGTATCAATGTCGGTATTTACGTGTACTAAAAGCTTTGCAATTACAAGTGCAAAGAAATAAACCTTACATCCTGTTAACGCAACGCTCAACTCATACAGGTTCTAATTGTCGGCCTATTTTGAAATTAATTTACACAGATAAAATCGTGGAATACTCTTGTCCAGCAGCAGTGCTCTAAAAATTTTAGAAGGGTTTTGTTTTTTCAAAAATTATTTGTGGTTGTGAATTCTTGAGATACGACGTATCTACTAGCACTTGTGCGAGACTATTAAGTATTGATTCCACATTTTTGTGCAAATTACTGTCAATTTTCTGAAGGTTTTAAATATTTATTGGAAAAGCTAAAAAATCACGATCGCACCACAACTCTTACAATAATTGCAACCTACTAATTCTAAAACAAAAAATCAAAATTACCAAATTAAATATTAATTGGGAGTATTAGGGCAGTTGCACATGTCCAATTTATTAAACAGTAACAAAAAATCAACACGTCAAATAAAATATTCGACATTTTAGAGTGAACATTATAGCACCAACCAACAGTAACAACAACCTTGACCGTGGTATTAAATTGCATATCTTAAAAGCATCTCCAAAAAAAATATTATTTCAATAATGTATTCCACATTTTGTCCTTGAAAAACAATAAAAAAAATCAAATAAAACTTTTCGGGTTTTCCCAATTCACAATGTCCGCATAGGCCTCTTACCGGATGTACACAGTTGTTTATGTGTGGAGTGTGGAGGGCTTTAAAAAAGTTATCACATGTTGCATTCTTCGTCCGGCGTTTTAAATTTCGAGTCGCTAAATTACTTTCATATTCAGAGTAATAAATGAGCAAATAAAATAGCATTAAATAGCTCATTTGTACACGTTGTGTAAACATAGTACTTTGTCATGTACGTTACATATTGTTACATTGCTGGGTAGAGCAATCTATAATAAAAGCCAGACCCACACACACACATATATATATAGTATATACTTAGGCCGTACCTGTAGTAAAATGTAAGGTATTTAGGCTCAAAGCTGCCTACCTTTTACGATTAGTGTAGAAACACGGGAGACCAGGAGGAAATCGTTTAGTGTAGGTATATAATGCATCTGTAATCACAGAATAAAGTATAGAAAGGTTGACTCTGTAGTAGTAGTAGTAGTTGGTAGTTGCATTTATACAGAACGAAATAATATAAGAATCCTCAGTGACTCCAGCTTTGCAATCCACCGTTGTTCGTTTCTCTAGTTAGAAACTAGAAAGTTGAGACAAAGCTTGAGGAAATGAGAACCGAGAGAGAAGCGTGAATATTAACCAAGAAGCTCCTTGCTCTTGAATTTATGTTCACCAGCCAAATAAAGTGGGGCTGCTTAAAAACGACACGACAAACTAAGTCGTCGTAGTCGTAGTAATAGTCGGAAAGTCATATAGTAGAGGAGTACTACGACTGCGACTACGAGTGTCATTTCAGTATGTACATTGATTTTGTCGGAAAAACTGTATGCAACTGATCAACCTGAGTCAACATCACCGGAGAAAACGACGGCGACAACAACAACGGGAAAGAGAAACACTGGAGAGAAAACGCACACAAACACAAACACACTCGAGACAAAAATGCTTTCTCTCTCCCCTATGTTATACAGGGGCCTACATTATACATAATGTAATAGGTACCATATAGTACCATATAGTACGCATATGATAAGTTTCTTGAGTAAATCCACCATTTCTAAATGAATGGGGGGGATGGAATGAGAAATATACATGAGTATACATTTTATTTAAATTATTTTACACAAAGTCAATGCAAGACATCTCTGTCCCGCCCGTATCCCGTCTCACATCACACAACCTTATTACACACTATACGGAACTCAAACGTCTACATTTGTTTTGGCGGCTACAATCACTTCACTTACTCAAAAATTAAACAAAAAAAGCGAGAAAAAGAAACAAAGCAACTTTAATTTAGCAAGATAAACGACGCAGAGCATGAACAAATATACTAAATACAAACTCATTACGATTACTGGGACTAATATATATATATATATACATGTATATACTTGACGCTCCGGGCTCAACTTCAGTGAGAGTAAGTTATAGCTATAGGAACAGAAAGGAAAAAAAAAGAAAGTCTCTCTGAAATTTTTCGGGGAGAGGAAAAAAAATTCCATTTACAATGTGATTTAAAGTAAACGAAGGAAATGAGTTCATTGATGTTTGCATGCGATTCCTCTCATCCCAGTTTTTGTGTTCAGCATTCTAAGAAACCCCCCTGTGCTTACGATTAGTTAGTAGAAGAGAGGCAGACCGTACATATGACTACTAGCTTGAAACAAGGGAGAAATTGAGGGAGTGAAAGCGAGGAATTTAATTACAATTTGTACAAAAACTATTATTGTTAACATAATTCTATGTATCTAGTAGGTAAAAACAAATAATTGTCCCGAGAAAAACAAAATCATCTTACCGACTGTTTTTTTGTACCGGGCAGTCAGTACTTGGAATCTCTCCTGAACAAATTCATACTTAATTGCGTAGTTAAGAATTTGCAGGATTCGTAGTAGAAACCATAATAAAGGAAATTAATTAATTAATTACAAACTCAATTACAATTTTTGTAATTCCAATTCTTACAGGAGGTATACAAATAATTAGATTGAGATAAATCAAAATCATTGGTTTTCGTATAGACGTCTTCTATTGAAGGGTATAGGCATATGTTTCCTTGGCTTAACTAATGGTGCGTACAGGCGGTACAGGTATAAGTACCTTAAGCCTCACATGGCGGCCACGGTGATATAAAAAAAAACCAACCCTATACAGTCTGAATCTGTCTGAAGATAATTTAATGAAATAATGAAGGACACCTTGATTCTGTTCTGCTCATGATGATACGTCGCACGAAGGGAGAATCCAATGCCATGGCCATGGCCATGACCATGGCCAGAACCAGCACCAGGACCAGCACCATAGAGCTCTACGTATTAAGTTACATTCAATTGTCGTTTCAAATCTAGATTAAAATCCGAGTCCAAACCCTAGACCGTAATTTAATGAAACCAGGGAAAATGAGTAGGAGTCACGTGATATTATTATAGGCTAGTCTTTAATTTTTATATTTATGAGCTAATCAAGGGGGCAGTAATAATAATAGTGATGTTCCGAGTTTGAAGTTACACACCCTATCTGAAAGTTTGTAATATCAGTAATTGAAATGATATATCAGCTGTACTCCGGACTCCGGACTTTGATTTCGACTTCCTTAAATTGTACAAAACAATTTGTAACGATTTATTTTTCCCATAGTTATTTTGAGAGTTGACACTGACTGAATGTAAAATCCATTGCTATATTTCTCTGCAGTCTACGTCATGGTATATAATAATGTGATCTGCGCATCAATATTGTCTCAAAATGAGAGGCACAAATTGACAAGTTTGGATGGAAATAGTATCACAAGTTCTCTGACGTTTAGCTTGTTTGAATCCGTTTCAGTCCGTCCAAAATGGAATAAATTAAAAGTTTAAATGAAGGGATCAAAATGACGACGTCAGACAAGTATTTCGAATCCGAGAAAATTTGAATGATTTTTAAAATGTTCTTATGGGCTAAACACTTATTTAAATTGTATAATTAAATTTGTAGTGAATACGTCTGTATCAGGTAATACGTACGTTAAGGTGTCCCTGTAGGCACTCGTTAGCCTACTGGAATTTAGATAAAAAAATTGTTCCGAAAGTTATATCACAAATGTTACAAATAACACTAATACAAAAAAAGATGTTGTAGTGTTTGTTGTGGATTAGCAAAGGAGGGATAGTTAGAAATTTTCATGAGAGAACTTGCTGTAGTTGTGGGCGCAATTAGGTACCTGGGTAGGATCACTGAACAAATGGTTGGCCTACCATACCATGCATGGTATCGGTATGGTAAGACACACACGGCATATCACCTCTACTCACATGCAATTTCTCATCCCACCCACACACGTTCCCTATAAAAGAAAAACTACAAACTACAAACAACTAACAACAGAACAGTAAGTTGTGAGCCCATTAAATCATGTGCAATTTTTAGAGTTTGGCTGTGATATTGTGTGTTTTCTGCTCAGTTCTGACGATTGAGTGTGAGGCTTAGGATGTATAAGTAAAAGAAAGAGAAGGCTCTTAGAAGGATGAGCCAAGAAACAATCCAAGTGTTTCATGCATCGTTTCCTCCCCTGTTGTGTCTCGAGCTCAAATGTCCCATGCTCAACATTGCCTCAAGTTCAAAAATCTTGTTCAAAAGTGTCTGACAGATTTTGACAAAATGTAATTTTTTGCAATCCTTAGGCAGTTTTCTAAAAAGTTATTTCCGGATTTTTTAAAATTCGAAAATCGAAATAACATCTATTTCTGAGGCCCAATTTTTAAACCCGTTTTTTTTCTTTAACTTAAAATTCTTGGAATTCAAATTAAGGCAATACTTACTGTACTTTGACTTTAATGAATGGCATCTTGAAAGTGAAGAATTTTAAACGTTTTGAACTTAGGAAATTTTGAACAAAATGCTTTTGAACTCTAAACGCCGTTTCCCCATCCATAACATGCCTACCTACACCTGCGAACACACAAACGTGAAGGCATGGGGATGAACAATCAATTTTCCAGTTAGGATTTCTGATCTTTAGAGATCTCTTTACATTTAGTGCATGCTGCATTCTTCTCTGGGAGGGAAAAATATATGGGTCAAAGACCAAGTAACATATAGATACATATGCGTTTAGGAGCTGATGACGTCTATAAGTGCTTACATTACAGATAGGAGGATTGGATTATTATATATGTGGTTACATAAGTTGAGAACAAGCTATTTCCTGTTTAATAACATGCAAAAGAGGAAAACCCCCATTTATATCACTTTAAAGTTTCTACGCTTTTAAATATTTATAAAAAAGCTTTGCGGTCACTGGATATTTTTAAATTCGTTAACTTTTCCAAAACGTTTTAAAGTATCCTTTATTTATTTGAGACTCATTTTTGAATTACTACGATTTAAAAAATAAAAATTTTGTAATAATTTTCAAAATCCTACAAAATTAGTATTAAGACTACAGTTAAAAGATCTCAACATTTAAAACTTTGTGAGCGGATGTTAATCCTAGAACATAAAGAGCAGCAAAATGTCAAAAATACTTGAAAAATTTTCTTGCCAACTCTAACTAAACCTTGCAAAGAAATATTTTAAAGAAGTACCGTAGATTTCTTGTGCCCTTGAGAATCTTAATCGATTACAATTATACGTATGATTTTGTTCAATGCCAGATCTTAACTCTGCAACAACTTTAAAAAAACTTAAGCATTTTCATTATGTTTTGAGACATGCCGCATCAATGTTTTCAACTGTCATAACTAAAATACTTGAGCCACTATATTACAACCATTCCGTCAGCAGTATCACACCATTTAGTCATAAAAGTTGAGGAAAGTAGCAAAACTCTCAGCTCTTAGTAAATAATTAAATCTCTTCCTAGCACCTTCACAGAGATAACAATTTTGATTTCCAATTCCAACACACTTGATTTTTGTTTCTCAAATTACTCGAATACTGAGAGAGAATTACAGTAAAGTACTTGTGAGCATACAGGTAAAAATAATCATAAACTATCCTGTGAGATTTCTCAGGAAAACCTGTACTAGCTATAAGATAATATACCTCTATATGTCAGGCTGTTGTCGTATCTCATGGCAATCGTAGTCTAATACAAAATTGCAATACAATTCCATTCATTTGAAGACATAATATAAGAAATCCAAGATTCTGAGGACGAGAGAATTTTTTGTTTTTGGAGGCATTTCTTTTAATTATTTGCCACATCTTTTGTAATGTTTATTTTGTTGAGGAAATTTACGAGGCTCAGCCCGTCACTTTTCCCTTTCCCTCCGTCGTCCCGCTTCTCATTTGCTTCTGCTACTACTATGCCCGTGGAAAGTGGAGGAGGAGGCGTGGTTGGTTCTTCGTTAACTTCTCTAAAAACGTAAGTAGATACACGTAGGTAGGGAGGTGCATAGGACATAATATGAACATTGTAGTCTGGAGAATCTGGATCACTATGGCTTATGATGTTGATGTGGGAGTTGTTTCCTCTCTCACTCTCTTCCTTACCCCCCACATCATTAGTATTAGACAGACGGTTACATGTGTTTCTTTTAAGCAAAGCAAGAGTACTTAAAAGATTTCACAGTCGTTCTCTGTATTATCACAGTATATACACTATGCATGCAAGTAGGAAGGGAAATGTAAATGTGTGAAGTGTGTGTGCCTGTGTGTGCTTTTTATTGCATATATATATATACTTGCAAAAATAATAAAAAAGGTGTAATGGCGAGAATGCATAAATATGAAATACGTACAAACTACTACACAATACCAATACATTATTCCCTGGGAAATTTCGGGAGCACAGGTAGAGGCTCATCGTATGTAGGTTGTTGGCTTTGATATTGGAATTGACTTTCCTAGCTGTTCCTTGTCCTATCCTATGAATCATAATAATAGTAAAAATAATAATAATACATGTGGAAGGAGATATGATGGGATTGCTTACTGAAATGTCTACGAGTTGAGGGCGGATGCTGATACATAGTTTTTATTTCTATAACTTACCTACCTAACTACCTATGTCTTCCTATACTCACGTTACTATGGGCTTACACTTGCATATACTTAAATTTAGAGCGGGTATATCTCTCGGAAGGTGCCTGGACCTGGCTAGCAGCCCTAAGTACATAAAAAGTGAAAGACAAAGACACTGAATATTATAATAATTATTATGGAGGCGCATGGTCTCCAGTATCATAATCGTGGACGCTCACCACACACGAGTGAGACAGAGAGACAGATAATAATGTGATATCTGAGTAAGGACTGCTTCGTGGGGCATTATATCAAAATCAAGTGTAGCCCGGTACCGGTTACAGACTAGAGTATCTGTTTCTGTTCTCTTTAGTAGTTTGTACCGTGCAGGTATGTACACACACTAAAAGTGTATGGAGGGAAGACGAAGACGAGTCCTCATATGACTACAGAGAAAGGGAGAAACATTACCTTTTTGTTGTTTATTGAAGACTGTGTGTTCTGTGTGTAGGTAGCTCCAGTCGACTCTCTAATGTACAGACGAGAAGTGAGAAGAAAATAAAAGTCTTGGAGTCTTGAGTCTTGGAAGGAAAGGAAGCAAGTGAAACCGGTTACGTCTTTGTGATTCATCTCCGCGTACAACCACGACTTGCGAGGAAAGTGTAATAGTGTGATGTGAGTTTCCTCCATACCATACGGCCCTACCATACCACTCCATACCGCACCACACCACACCACACTACACTACTACCAGGCTCATAGGCTCATATAATATGACTATCTGTAGACGCTCCTAGTGCCATAGCCATAGTAGTCTATGGATTCTGGATCTTCGGATTCTTCAGTCTCTGTACTCAAAAACCTCGTACCTACCTACGTACCTACGTACGTCCCTACCTATACTTTTCGTTCACAAAATTCGCAAACTGTTTTACTGGTGCGGAAGAGTCAGAGTGAGAGTCAGAGGGATTGGCACTCGCACACCACTGGCAATGGCAATGGCATTGGCGTAGGCAGGGAGTTGGCATTTGATGTATCTTATTTTCTCACATTTTCCTTTGGTTCTTTCCTTGCAGAGGTTCCACGTCCTAGAGTGCTGCTCCTGCTCCTATGTAAGTGCACGGATGGTGGAAGGGATCTTTCCGTGAAAGTAGAAACTGAGTGGAGAGTTCTGACTCCGGAGCCGGAGAGAGAACGGGGAGGAAACCGGAGGACATTCTCACGGAAATTTTTACACGGCTCCAAGGCTACTGTGGGGGAACGGAGTTTCTGTGGCTGTGGCTCTGGCTCAAGACTTCCACACACTCACTCCACTCAACTCTCAATTCCAAAACGAGAAGGAAAACGGGAGAAGGAGAACGAAAACGAGAAGGAAAACGACGAGTACGACTACGAGTCGAGTTTCCCGATTCTACTGTTGCCGTAACCGTTACCGTTACGGTTACTGCCACCGCTATACAGCTCCCGCTCCACAAAGTCCCACCGCTCCTGCCTTTCGCCCGCTCACACACCCGCACTCTTTCTCTCTCTCCCTGAGCCTGAGCCTCTGCCTCAGTGTAACTCTCTCGGTCAAAAAGAGTTTTCATTTAGTCAGAGTCCAACTGTCGAAATGAAAGACAAACGTAGCTCTGCTAGTGGCTCAGTTGTGACTGTGAGTGACAACAATAACAAAGTGGAAGAGGACTTAGTCGACAGACCCAAGCTGGGTCAAATTCAGAGTGACAGTAGAGGTCAACCTCTACCTCTTATCAGTAGTCAACCTAAAATAATTCCCAACCCTTTCGAGTCCAATGTTCTCCCCACTCCCAACTCCACGACTAACATCCCCCCCAACTCCCCCAACATTCCAGTCACCACCACCACCACCACCATCAACAACATTGAAAATTACACCAGCACCACCAACGCTGGGAGTTTTCCGGATCAGGATGAGAGTTCGGAGACTCTCAGTAATGCTACGGCTACAGCTACCCCCATCCCCATCAACAACACCACTCCAACAACAACAGGAACAACAACAAATACAAATTCAATAATCACTACTGAAACCACATTAATTAATAATTCAACTTCCACCACCGCACCCTCCACAAATCTTCATGGTCATAATAATTTGTGCTCCTCATTCTCCACACCCAAAAGACCACTAAAGTTAAAAAATCATATGGGTGGATTTACTGAGATCTATGATACGCTCCATAGTAAAAATAAAGTGTCATCTTCCCCGTTGTCAGCCACTTCAGCTATCTCCACCACAGTTGTTGCCCCTCTCCCACTCCAGTCAGTGTGTCCACAGGTGAGTACAACCATTTGCATTTTGCATTATCCATGATCCATTGTCTTGTCCTCATCTCTTCTCTCGTCCGTCACACTTTGTGGTGTGTTAAAATTTATAAATGCAACAATTGGTTTATAGCAGAAGCCATATTATCCCCCTCATTCCTCATACAAATATATACATGTTTCCATTTCGATTATTTTTCCGCCAAGTTTTTTTTTGGTATCTGTGTTGTACGAAATAATAATTTTGAAAGTTTTTTACTACGTACAAAACAATTAAATTACAGAGTACTGCAGAGTACTCCCATGGAAAAATGAGTAGGAAAAATACAAGAGTATGAATATCCGGATTTTATAGAGAGTTTTAGTAGTATAGTAGGTATTTATTAAAATAGCATTTACAAGAATTTATCTAATAAATCTTGTCTCGCTCAGGATCGTCATTTTGGTGAGCTGTGATTGTGATTCGTGACTCGTAATTGTCCTCGTCGTACAAAACTACACAAAGTACGCAGAGAAGGGTAAAGTACAGAATATAATAGTTGTAGTCAATGAAAATGTCCGAAAGGGAAAATAGGAAATATTTCATAGTCTCTCGAAGGAGCTTCACTTTTTCTTACGCTTTTCATTCATTTTTGTTGTTGTTGTGTCCTCGTATAAAGTTGCTTTATGACTTTCTCCTAAGACTTGAGGACAAAGTTAAAGGAAAAGTAGAAAAATCAAATGACTAAGAAAAAAATATAAAAAGCTCAGTCAGATATATTATGTTTTAGCTGAAAGATAGGAAATGTGTACAAGTGACAAGTGAATCCTAAGTTCGTCTTTTAGAGAAGGGGAGAAATATTTGGTTACTATATAAATTTTCCTTCCCTCGTTGTCACACACGAGTTTCCTTCATTCTCTTTTTTTCTTGTGTGCTCTTATGTTTGTCATACTGTCTTGTAAGGCTGTATAGGTTTTCCCTGTAACATTTTTTGATTGTTTGAAATTCAGTGGGATTTCATCTTTCATCTCTATCCTTCCTATAGGGAGTCCTAACTTAAATAGGGCATATTACAGGCACAGGGCTCTATACAGTCTCTTATCGCTGGTCTCAGGGTTCAAATATACAAGTGGGCATCTGCCTATGTACTTGGTCATATGTGCGTTTTTTTCGAATTTGTATTTGTGTGCATATGTATCTATTCGTTATCAGTACCAGAACAATACTGAAGTGCCTAGTTAAGGTCTTATGAGAAATGACTCACAACAGAAACTGAGATACTCGGGGACAATACTATGTATATGGAGTATAGATTGTAGATTGTAGATAAGTGAATCCTGATATGTAGTACATCTATATCGTCTGTGAAGAACCAAAATTACCTATATCCATTTGTAGCTAAAAAAATATCAACTATATACAAAAATATTCAAATATGTCTTGAGAACATTTAAATAGAACATTTTGCACTTTTCAAAAATATGTAAATACAACATTTTACACTTTTCAAACATGAAATTAAAACATTTTGCACCTTTTCAAAAACAGGGAATTAGAAATTTTTGCACCTTTTCAAAAACATGGAATTAGAACATTTTGCACCTTTTCAAAAACATGGAATTAAGACATTTTGCACTTTTTCAAAAACATGGAATTAGAACATTTTGCACCTTTTCAAAAACATGGAATTAAAACATTTTGCACTTTTTCAAAAACAGGGAATTAGAACATTTTGCACCTTTTCAAAAACATGAAAATAGAAATGTTTGCACCTTTTCAAAAACATAAAAATAGAACGTTTTACGTTTTTCAAAAGCTCCTAATTAACATTTTACGCATATGATTCTCATGTTGTTTGTATGACATAGCTCATTTTGATTCTAGCTTAAATTGGATATGGGTCATTTTGGTTCTTCACAGACGATATGTCATATAAATTACAAATATATAATTTTATGTATAGGCATGCATGGTATGGTGCTTCGACTTGAAGTCACATACTGATACCTGCAGCTTCCATAAGGCGTATCAAAAATTATTGCTTTCACTCCTATCTCCCTTATAGACAAGAGATAGATAGATAGACCCGCATCCGAAACTCAATCCTTATAGTATGACTTTGCACTTGTGCTATACAGCTTCTGGTTCCACACAGATGCGGATGGTTCCCTATTATATAGTTCCGAGAGTCTCAGTGACAGTGGTGGTGATCGTGTAACGAACTTATCTTTTTTCTGTCTCCGTTGCCTGTTCATTCATTGGATTGGATGGTAATTTTGTGGAGGGAGAGAGAAACCATGGGGCGAGTAGGAGAGTCACAGAATCAGAAGTGAGTCTAACGAGGAGTCACAAAGACACCTTATCACCTGTTCATCTTAACTATTCTCTAAAGACTCTAAACAGATTTGATGACGTACAACGTATTTAGCTGTCAGTCTCCTAATTATACAGTCTTTTTGTTTCCCCATCCCTCTCCACAAGCCTGTCTTTCTCCTGCCTAATTATAGGATTTATAACGAGACTCAAGATGACTGAGAGAGAGAACAATTCAAAGTCAGTTGGTACATCTCCCAATCTCGACCACATCCAGATTTTCCAGGAATGAATGAAATCTGAGTATCATCATTGACTGGCTCTATGGGCCTATATGGAAGATACTTTTTCTGTACATATCTATGAGAGATCGGAGATAATACAATAATTCAAATTTTAAATTGGTGAATGGATGATTTTCTGTTGACGGCTTTCTTTTTTTCTGTTTGAAGCGTAGGGTACGACGACTAGGGCGGCGACAAAAATGTGCAGAAATAGAATTTCTCAATGTCGACGGCGACATACCTATATCTACATTGGGAATTTTAGAAAAGTGTATTACATTAAAATATTAGAAATTCAAACAACAAAAAGAATTCAAATTCATGAATTCATGGCATCAAAGTTGCGATTATTCAGATTAAACATAAGAGTTACTTAGAAAACACTTTCAAAACGCCTGCTTTCTACCATGTTTTATTCTACCATGAGTTTCCGTCCCGGCTGCAGGCACCGGTTTCGGCTTTGGCGTTGGCTCCCCTCTAAAAAATAGAGAGAAGGTGAAATATCAATTTTAATTTCGAGAGTTTCGTGAATATTTGACAATTTAAAAGATTTTTTTTAATTCTTGTATTTTTCGAATTTTCTTCTGTGCAATTTCTCCCTCTGCGAAAAATTTAGATTAGGGATTTGGGAATTATGTGTGTTTGTGTGTGTGTGTCTAAGTACACTCAGAAAAATGAGTAAGCTCATAATGGTGGTAGTAATGAAGCGATCAGACGGAGTAAAAACTGTAAAAAGGGACTAATGCTTTCTTTTGTGCTCCCAGTTATTTCTTTCATAATATATTTATCCCTCCTGCACTTTGCATTCTCCTCGTGACCATGAGGCACATGTAACAACAAGGGAAAATCTTATAAAGGTACTAAATTAAGCATAGGGGAAAAAATTCCTTCAAACTTTACTATATATTATTGAATTTTCCTTAAAAGTATTTTTCCCTTATGATATTTGCCTTTCATTTTTTTTTCTTCTATTTTTTGTAAATGTGTGTGGAATGTGGAAATTGTGACTGTGTACTGTATACTTAATAGCATAATACTCCATACTTTGGTACAAATGGGACTACCTACTTCTTCTTCTTCTTCTTCTTCCGACTATCCCAATTCCAGAAGCAACATGACCAACACCAAGACCAAGGCCAAGACCAATCCCATGACCAACCAAAGTCAACTAACAAATGCAGTCAACCAACCATCATCCTACCCACTTTCCCTCTGTATAAAAAACCATAGGCAGTACATTTAAACACTCGAGCCGTATACCCTCACCGTCTGCCTCTCAATCTACCTACCTGTTTTCTCCTGTACAACTTGTAGTAGTTACAATACCGCCGACCCGACCTATGAGCCTCCCAATCATTATATAAAATACACTTTGAAAACTTTCTTTTCATGAATAATTCCTTTTGAAGTATATATAGCATGGCCAATTCACTTTTCTTCAAATATATTCAGATGGAATTTCACACAAAAACTCGCTATATACATAGTACACTTTTCCTTACCTCTTTACATTAGAGTTACGTCCATCCCGGCGTGTCCGTCCTCTCGCTTGGAGAAATATGCTAAATGTTTTTCGAGTTTGGACTTTAAATGTGGTATAGGCTGCGTGTGGAGGGAAAGGTGGAGGCCAGTAACAAGTCTCTTGTATAGATATTAAAATATTTGATGGGGAAAGCTTGAATTTTGGAACTCAAGACACAGCTTCTTGACTCCTTTCAGAGTGTCTGCATGTAGGTATACAATTTAAATTAAGCAAATTATGATCCACAAAAAAAATTCTTAGTACTTAGCCCTTCTTTAAGTGAAATGAAAATTCAACTTACTTTTAATCAAATCACTGTGAATTCGACAGTATAAGGACTCAATGAGGCTTATATCATGGTCGCATGTAAATATTCGAAATTCAAAAATTGGAGAGATTATATAGATTTTTGAGTGAACGCTACTTACGAAATAATTCTCGTTTTATTTTGTAAAGTTTGGGAAAAGGAAAAAAAAATATAATTACTAATCGTAAGCAATGAATGTCTAGCTACTCATTTTTCGCTTGATCTTCTCGAAATCAATGAAAATGAAATTGTGTAATAGAAATACAGGGATACACATAACATTTCTACATTTCTAGCCTGTCTTAGCTCATTCGTTCATTTCTGTAGTAAGGATCCCGGACGTCCACAAGCGAGTCATTTGAAAGCTAGATTCATGAGTGGATATTAATTCGTATTTACATACAGTGGAAGTGAATTTGAATGTAAGTGGCTTGTGTCTTTATAGAATAAATGAAGGACAGGAGTGACAGTAAAATAGTTTAGCACATGAACCCTTTTTTCTTTTCTCATTTTTGAGATTCATTATTGACTCGGATTGACGACCTGACTTGTCTCGCTCTCTCCCTTTCTCTCTCTCTCTCTGTGTCTATTTGTGTATGGGGCAATGTCAGTGCAATTTCTGTGACAAGACGATATTGATTCCTAAGTTGCCATCGTCGTCGGGCTCTGCTGGAGTGCAGAGCCTGTGTGTGTGTGTGTGTGTGTGTTGTTTGCCTTGTAATTTACTGTGTTGAGTCGTTGAGTGTTCAACGTTCAAACTGCCATATAGACTCCCATTCCCTCTTCCGTCCTTCACCTCCTCCTCCTCGTCCTCCTCTCCGCCGGTCGCATTCTTTGTGGCGGGGAAGAACGAGGTTATTCTCCCAACAAGGATACTTAGTTTATCATCAAAACATGGTGGTGATTCTACCATGCTTCATAGCTCAAAGGTTCCTTCTAAAAGCATTCTGGTTTATAAATTTTAAAAATGTATTACCTCATTGATATTTACAAGCAAATGACAGCCTCTCTTCTGTATATTTTTAGGTAGTGTGTTCATTTTCATTTCATATCAAATATGTGTAATTTTATCAAATGTGTTCTGCTGGGTCCTGGTCCTATTTTGTATGTTCAATATTCAAGAAACTGACTGTCGAAATTAACATCCAGTGTGATTCTACAGTATACCTGGTCCCCCCTTTCTTTCTAACACACAAAGGTACCTACACATACTTACTAACTTAGATGGTATGTTATATCATCTTACAATTCTTCTTCTCTCCCCTCAATTTCCCAACGTAAAATAAAATTCAATAATATTATTCACATTTTGGTTTTTAGCATCTATATTATGTAGCACACTTTGACTTTCATCTCTTCTCCTCACTATATACATATAGGAACTATAGTTATAGTGAATGTTATAGTACTGGGTATAATGCAATTATACTATATATAGGGACCCCTTACTATTACTATTACTATTACTATTACTACTACTACTGCGCTTGTATCCGTCCTGAAAGTTCCACAACGTCTTGTATAGGTTGATCTTGCAAATTCCAAAATGTTCTCCACATCTTCCTCTCATCATCGTGAGAGGTGCAAAACGTAGCTGGACTATCTGGCGAACAGGTGTAGTATCCTTTTTTGTTATTTTGTAACACTATGTAATTAGCACTTTTTGCACTTACATAGAAGCAGAGTGTGTAGCTACATAACTTATTTTGAGCCTTCAGCGATGATCGATCATCGATGATAGAGAGAGAGAGAGAGATTCAAAATTGAGAGTTGGAGGAAAGTAGGAAAGAGAGGGAGACAGAAAAGGTTCTCATGCATAATTTTCATTGATATTTCTTTTCTTGTAGAGTTTCCCTATTACTGGAACACAAAGTTGGAATTTGAACCAGACCGTGTAAAGTTATAATGGTGATAAAAAAAGTAAAAAGCTAATAGCTATTCACTTTCAGTTGTGCTCAATTTTCCTATACAAATATCCCCGCATCTCTCTCTCCTCTTGTCTACAAGTCACCAAGCCTTCATCCCACAGCAGCAGGAGCAGGAGCAGCCCAGAGCTGGAGGCATGGAGAGGAAAAGGAAAACAAGATGGGTGATGGGGGTTATATGTCCTATACGAGATGCCATGCCATGCCATAACCATCATTGCTCCTTTAAGGTTCTCGTCCGCGTCGTGTTGGTCTCACTACTCTTGAGACTTTCTCGAGTCATATGTAGTCATCCACAATCCAGATCCATATAATATAGGCTACCACATGTTTTCTTTTCTAAAATGGCTCTAAATGAGAAGGCATAGGGGACGATGGTGATCCTCTCCTGATCTGTAAGTGTGGTAGCGGGTGTGTTCGTGTGTGGGTGTGGGTGTTTGTGTGTGTTAGTTCTCCCGCTACTGTTACTTTCTCCGGAGCTCCATGCTCCATACAATGAATGGGGAAATGGGAAGGAATGCTTTACTGTATGCATCTGTAAATTGTGAAGATGCTTGGATGTGTAGTGAAGACTCAGGCCAAGAGGGAGAAAACAGTACAGTCAAGAAGGAGGAGGTTGAGGGAGGATGGAAATGAAAGGAATATGAGAGGAAAATTGACGAGAAAATGAATCTACGGTAGTTTTCAATTTAACTAAGGCATCTCCTCTCCTGTCCCTGTCTCTCTCTCTGTTTTGCTTTCCTTCAGTCTAGGCTACAGGGAAGACATACGGGGAAGAAACTGTGGGCTCATCCGTCTATTTCGGTTACACCACCTGTCCATCCTTCATCCTCAAGCATGACGTAACAGATTTGGTCCGACTAGAAACGATGTGTAATCATTTCCACTGTCTTCTGTCTTCTTTTTTTCCGCGCGCTCTCTCTCTCTCCCTCCCTTCTTTCTCTCCTCCTCTGTGTGTGTTTTCTTTGTCGTGTCCTCAAGTGATGTCGAGAATATTAGGCGTTAAGTATAACGTGGCGTCTCCTACATGAAGAAAGAGAATAGAGTATTATACAGAGCATTGAGGGGAATGAAGGCTACCAATACTAATACCAATTTCTCCACTTGTTTCCCCTGCCCTGCTATAGACTCAATGTATGTACATTTGATTCGAAAGCAAATAGAAATAGAAGCCAAGCAAACTGGGTCGTAGTCGTAGTCGTAAGTACCTTGGTTGGTTGGTTGGTTGGTTAAGTTTGGTTTTCTTGAGTTGTTTCGTAGATATTGGCATTTTAGTGGTGTGGTGTATTGGTGATTTTTTTTGGCGGAGTTATAGCCATATGAGTAAGTAGGTGGGTAGGTACGTAGTTGGAGTTGTGGACTTGGAATTCGAAGTAGAAGCCGATGCCGAAGCCAAAGCCAAAGTCGTACAAACAACCCCCACATGGAAAGTTTTATTTTCCCTCACAGAACTGTCATCCAAAGCCTCTCTGTATGATTCTTACTAGTTAGATTGACTAGGATCCGATTCGTCAGTCGATCTTCTCCTTCACTGTCACTTCCTTATTGTATTCCTTCTGCTTGCTTGTGTGTGTGTGTGTGTGTGTGGCTTTCTGTAGGTATGGCTTCCAAGTTGATGTCGATTTCGATTTCGATATCGATATCAATGCCGACGTCGACGTCCGCATCGACATCCACATCCACAAGCCTTTTCTCTCATGCTCATAGCTGCAGCCTGGCTGCGCTTTCTCTCTCTCTCTGTTTTATTTACAATGAGTTAAGGCTTGAAAAGTGCGGAAGGAAGACCGATACGTATCTCCCTCAGACAGATCTGTTTTGCCTGCTGAGCTGTGCCAATTTCTTGAGTGCTAAAAATCCTGTTTATTCTTTAAATACTGATACGTACTTAAGTACCTATCTAGGCTGGGCCTCCTGTAGGTCCTAGGTGGTACACAAAATGTCATTTCACCTTCACCTTACGCTTACGTGACGCAACCTACTTAGCTACTACCTTACACGTACATGTGTCATTAGCGCTACTCTCTCCTCCATTGATTTGAGAGGGATGCATCCGTGTAGAATGAGGGTACATAAATGGGAGGGACAGGATTGGCTGGAAAACAGATAGAATTTCAAATATTTAGGAGGGAGTGTATGTACAATGTAAAAGGAGAGTAAATTTTTTGTCCTGACCTTTTTATTTTCCTTTGAGTGAAAACTCTGTAAAAATTAAGCAGGAGATACATAGGAGCAGCTACGTAGAATTGTTCAACTAAGCTAGCTGTAGACTGTAGATTAATAATAATACTATGGATCCCCGCTCACTTTCTGTCCCTCTACAAACAGCTTTTAAAACAGTTTTATAGAATAGGAAATTCAAACTAATGTATACACATACAGCACAAAAGACATTCTCATTTATAAGGAGTATGCTAGATATTTTTTTTCAAATATCTGCAGTTAGAAATTATATATAAGGACACTTACTTTTGCCAGAAAGTGTTATATGAACTTATGATAAAAAGAAAATATCCCAGAGTGTGAGAGCATCGCTTTCGTTACATTGAGTTAATCGGGGAAATAAAAGTATGAGGAAAAGGAAAGATGCACACACAAACAAAGTTAAATTTATACTCGTAGGCGTAGGCGAGAGTGAGATACTATGCAGTAGTAAATGTATAATTAGTATGATTAAGGTAAGCAAAGAAAACGTTAAATGGTGTAATTGTTTGATCTTTTTTAAAAAGATCAAATGTAAAAGTTGAAAGGAAAAATTAGCATAAAAAAATTCAGCATCTTTTCCACTTCATTTCCTTTCCATTCCAAATTTTCTATATAGCTCTGCTTTCTGATAATTTACAAGGTAGAGAGAAAGAGCGAGTCTCAGTACGCAGGATAGTGCTTCTGACTGCTGCACAGTATACCTAGGTTACATATAGGGAATAATTTGGTGAAAATGTCTGCGTATATAATTATTAAATATATGTTATGGGCACACACACACAGAGTACTACAAAGTATAGGTATACTGCAGGACTTCTGCGAGATGATGACTAGGATACATATAGTATGGTCATGGGGAAGACTATAATTATATCATATTTTGTATCTTTCCCTTCTTTTGTTGCCTTGGCCAGTCTTACTACAGTCTCCACGTCTACACTCTGCACAAGTCTCTCGATCTCCCCTTTGAGTTTGTTGAAGACTCTGATCTATCATATATAATGAATGCTTCTAATTTAGAAGAACTACAATGTTATCCTCCATTTGAGACGATTACTGATACAGTGAGCACTCGTAGTTAGTTGTATCGAATCATTTTCGTTCACACGAACGACACACTCCATATAGCTATATACCGTTAACTCCTGAGTTAGGAAGTTAGGATTATGGAATTTTGATGATATAATTTAGTGAACAATTCGAATTCACACAGACAGAGCCCTCGTCCTACCTCCTTCGGAGGTCTGTGCCGGTACCGGTACCAGTACCGATGAAGTGATGTGTACTTAAATATTATCTTTAAGTCTCCCCCCCCCCCTTGGCTACACCTTTCCTCTGTAACTGTAAGACTTACTCATAGTGTACCTAATTATTTTGTTTTTATTCTAGTTCTAGCGTTAGGGCTTATTTTTTTAAAATGAGATTTTTTTTAAATGGCTTTGTATGCTGGATTTATAGATTGGCAGGTAGGGAGTATAATATGTTTTAATTGCAATTATCAGTACTTCCTTTTTTCCTTGTTCTTTTTCCCTAGTAATTTTAGTGAAGAATATTCGAGGTATGTCTAGGTCTGTCAGTGATGTGAGTTTCGAGATGGAGGAAAAAAGCGCATAACGTTTTATCGAAAGAAAGAATATGCCTCTGTTTGTACCATGCAACGCCAAGTTACGATTATGATCCCAACTAGCCAGTTTGTTTTAGACTTGAAACTGTTGCTCTTTTTATGGATTGACTTGGCTCATTCGTTCAAAAGCTAGAGGAAGGTACGCTTACCATTTTAACAACGTTATGTAACACAAAGGAGAGGACTCTGCAAATACTGTTACTGTTCAGAAAACAATAGTTATGGTTATCTATGTACCTACTACATTATCCATGTCCTCTCCTGTGCATTTAGGTCCCAAGATCACTCGCCTTCCCAATATTCGGATTCGGACTCGGATTTGTAGCTGGAACTGGAGAGCAGGCAACAGTAGCAGGAGCAGTCGAGCTCGTAGGTGTAAATACAGTAGATACTAGCTTTCAGCTTTCCCCAAGAGCTGACTGGCTACATAAACTGTTCCTCTCTTGGTCTTGGTGTTGGTCACACTTGGTGGTGCGTGGTTGTGGATGCGGGGAAGGCTCACAAATCCCAATAAAAACATTCTCGTTTCATTCATTTCCATACGTAGAGAAAGAGACGGGGAGAGAGAGGGAGAGAGAGAGAGAGCGACACATTTTATACGTTGGATTGAGCTAAATGACTTCATCACGGTCGTAATAGTAATTTAGAAAGATTCACCTTTTCCCGCAGTAATCCGCACATCCAGGGCCAGCCAGATCCTTCAGCTCCTTTTGTCTCCAATGGATGGGCTGTGGGATCTCGTGTAGTTAGTGGTGTGTATGTTGTATGGTGTAGCAGGTATTATTCCGAGCAGTGACAGTTTTTGTTCCTCCTGCTGACTTACTGTATTGGAATGTAAAAGAAGGCTAAAATTTAGTATATGATCCGTACCCGTACTCGTATCAGTACCGGTACCGGTACTAGTACCGATAATAATACCAAGACCCAAAACCGACGACCGACTACCGACTCAATTGACGAGGACGAGAAATTCATTTCATTATGGTTGACAACTAACAACCAAAGAGTCGATCTTCAATTACGTCATGTACTCCAGGGATGAATCAAAGGGAGGGAAATGTGTCTGAAGGAGAGGCGAACGGAGCTGAAAAGACTATGAATGACTTACACTTTAGGCTACCGTGGAGAGTTTAACGACTCAAAACAACAACTTTATGCATTTTAATCTACGACCATTCCACATGCACAAGGGCCATGGTTGGACTTGGACGCTCTCTATAGTCTTCTCCGCACTTCTTTCTAACTAGGTATTCTGCCCTGTCTCTTCGACTCTATTATGTAGCTTGTTCCTACTTTATGTAGGTGAACATTACGCTCGGAATATATTATATTGTGAAAGTGGATCCCGCAAGTCCTTGGATTGGGTTACTATCACGAATAAACAAGAAACTATTGGGAAGGAGAATGACAATAAAAACAATTCGGCGTAGTAGTCGAGTGACGATTAGTATTTCGATGGTGTAAAATCGAACAAGGAAATTCACATCGTTTGAATTCCAATTGTCATATAAAGGCCAATGGAGGTGAAAGAAGTGGAAGTAGAAGTAGAAGAAGGGTGCAATTGCAATGAGAACATATAAAACAAATCAGAATGTATATGTACATAGGCAATTGCCGTGTGATTGCTCCCAAACAATACGGTTAATAGCATAACAGCATTGGAATTTTAGTTTATTTTCTTTACAGGCACAGGAGAAGGGCATAGAACGTGCAGCCTCAAATTTATTCTCTGATGAGTATAATAATATTATTAGCATTAGTGTATTTACGTATTATTCGTATCCCCAGTTTCCTTGCTCTGCCCACTCAAGCAGGATTAGCGTGATACCTTTTTAGAGGATTATACCACTCGCAATTTCTTATTTTTGTTCGTTACATTATGCCCAAGGTCAGGGTCCAAGTAAATCTGATGTGGGTTGATATGGCTTTAATTAATATGCCAGGGAAATGTTTTTGAATACGATTTTGAATCACATACGGGGTTGGGATTTTAGGTAGGGAAAGTTAAAAATCAAAGTTATGACGCTGCGCTAGCGTCTTAAGCTATACGTGTATTAAATACCTAAATTAAATTTTGTTACTAAAAAAAGCAGCGGATGCATATTACAACTGTGTCCAGCAGGCGTGCCATTTTTTCCATTGCGAAATATGCAAAATTTGCAAAACGGACCAATTTTTTGTTGTTGAAAATATAGAGCATGTCCCACTTTTAAAGTTGCACACGATGGAAAATTACTAATTTGTCCATAATCAGGCGGCGGAAGCGTTTATCTGCAACAAAAAATCAAAGTAAAAATTGAGCCAATATCGAAAATCTATGAATGTACCTACCAATCTATGGAAAATATATACGTGAGATTTTTCGTGCATGTTCCAGTCTTGATAGATGTTTGAATATACATTAGACATACATTCATAATCACGAGGAGTTTGTTGGTAAGTTGAATTAAAAGTCTTGTTTTTTGGACTGATACTCCGATATGTTCACAGAATTTTGAAGCTATCTCTTTTCCTTTGGGTTTCTTCTTCCTGTCTGCGACTGGGACGACTGGGGCACGCCTCATTGTTTTTATTATTATCAATTGTCGGTGGTTTCCACTCAAAGTTTGAGACCAAAATTGAATGACTTTTTATACTATTTCTTTTTGTATGACAAAACCTATGTCAATTTAGCAAGGTGTGTTTTGACAATTTGTCCCCCCTTTATTTGTCAAACATTGTTTGATTTAGCATGGAAATCTCTAAAAGCATTACCGAGTTAGATGGAAGATTATTAGATGCGCAAAAGAAATTATCGTATTCAAATTCAACATGCAAATATGTGTGTTTTTATATGTTTAGTATACCGAAGAAAAAAACAAGTGAAGCTCATGCATTGTAATTAGTCATATGAAATGCAAAGTATGTACAGTCCTAATTCCTAATCGAGGAGTTTTGTTAAGCGATAGAGCTAGGTAATATGCTAATTAATCAATCAATATTCGAATACATTTTTGTAAAATAAATATACAGCTTACATATGGTTTTGAATCGAAGCTGATAATATGTGTGTCATTGGGAGAAGAGATAGGTTGCTGTACCACTCCGCCCGAAGACACATCCTCGCTATAGGGTACCTAACCAGGTTGAGGTGTCTTGTACTTTGACTCGTGCCGTAATCATTTCCGAACTTGAACAAATATTTACACATTATGAGTTACCTCCATGATTTCGGTTTTTGATTAGGACTTTAATTTCAATTTAGACGGAGTGCCCTACAGTTCCTTTGTCTTCCTCTCATTGTCAGTGAAACTTTGTCTACGCTCCGTCCAATCCAAATAATTTCTCTCAAAATCCAAAAATAACTTTACAAAACATATATTCAGATTTTAATAGTTTTTCTTCCTGGTCTGAAGGTTTTAAAATTATTCATGAGTTTTGGGTCGGAGTGATTATAGTGTCTATATTTTTATTTATTTTTGTCTTGGTACTCTGCTGGTAATAGTATAGCCATACTTGCCATACTTGCAACAGTTTTGAGCTGTGATACTCGCGTCAAACTGATCAATATTTTTCGTAGTCGGGATAGAAACGAGTTGAGACTCACTCAAAGGACGGAGGTTATATTAAATGTCCAGCCCAGCTGAAGAAGACATAAAGATAAAGATTTGAATGGATTTTCCATATCTATGGTTCGGTAGCGTTCTGAGGAGTGGTTCAAGAAAAAACAACGAGTCTGGATTTATTCGACCCTGTCAAATTAAATAATATTATAAACCATTTACTAAAAATATCCACCCTGCTTCCATTGAAGATTAAACTAGTTTTGAATCTTTTAAAAGTTGACTGTAAAACTTTAGACTCTCAAGTTATATTCGTGGGGTCATTTCCGCTGTCCAGAATTTGCCTTTATATACATATAAATACGCTGTAAACATAAACTGAGACAAAATCCCAAGTGCCAAAAACTAAACTAAACCAAACCAGGACCAGGACAAGGACTGGAAATAGACCGGCCAAACTGAATCATTAAGCGTTAAAGAGGCAAAGCCAGGGCTAGGGCAATAGGGGCCAGGGCAGTCCACATTTCAACAAAAAAAAACTTGTAGTCCATCCCATTACATTGTCTCACAGTTTCTCTCTCTCTCTTTTGAACTAACCCCTCACTGCTCTCTTAGGTATTGCCCTCCTCATCTCCATAGATTAAGAATTTAGAATTTGTAGCCCGGCTGGAAAATGGAAAAGTAAACTATGTGTAAATTTAAATTTTGAGACAGAGAATTATTGATCCCCTGTGCCTTGTTCTCATTTCAAGTATTTAAAGAGTAATTTTCTGTTTTATAGTTTTTTCCAACTGAATAATAATCATCATATTTTAACTTTTCTCCATGTCTATTTCTATTTTGTTGTAAGCTCTAAACTTACACCTACGTAGTCGTGTCCATTGAAAAAGCTATACATAGAGCCATATTTCTGTCTCTGTCAGATTCTATTTAGTATATTTAAGTAGTTCTATTATTATTCCCTCTGCCTCGTGTAACATTTTTTATTTCGAAAACTCAGCAAAAATAGAAAAAAACGTATTAGTAACTTTTTAATTTTTTGTTTTATTAATTTCTGGAAGAATAAATTAGTATTATTGGGCATTGGGATGTAATAAATTTTAGAAACGTAGCCTACAACAGTAAAACAGTACCATCCTTGAATTAAATATTCAAATTGGGAATAATATTATTTATTACCTTACTTTTAAATACTTGCAGATTAGACGTTTAGATTTCTTCTAGATTCTAGTAGAATTCTGGAAAACGAAAACAAACAGAATTACGGAAATCGAGACATCCTTGATGTAAGCCTAGTTCTAAAATAAATTGCGTAGTGGTTGGTAGCATACCCTAAATTATACTTATAAAAAAATTGGGCTTGACTTTCCTAAATTGTAAAGTTTCTGTTGGTGGCTACAGAATTAAAATTAAAAAAAGGCGTAGTAGGTAATCCACTTACACCGTTATATCTTAATTATATGGTAGATCCAGATACTATCTAAGCTCTTCATAGCATACACATTTAATGTAACACTATATATGCCCGAGCCCGAAGACGAAGACTACCCATAATATGCATTTTCCTTAGCTATTTATGCCTTAACTTTATCAATGACAACCCTCCCTATAATCATCATAGTTCATAGTTTTGTTACCCTTGCTATTGTGAAGAGCTTCTTGAATAAAAGTGAAAGTGCTTTTCAAATCTAATCAAGGAATTTGATCCATGAAAAAAAGACGTTCAAAAATAATACGCATGTGTACTAATAGTGTCTATAGTGCCAAGAGGTCTCTATGTATCAGGGGGTAGGGACTATATACTGTACCTACATTGTATAATATATACACAGAGATAGTAACAAAATAACTCTCGAGCTTGTATAGCGCCTTTTGGCTTGGCCTTTATATGAAGGAAGTGTTGTAAACTACGACGAGCTAGACGACCCGAACTCGAACGACGAAACTTGAAAATTCTTTGACGTTTAGAGACGGAAACAAAATCTAAACATATCTAAGGAGCAGTCCGAGAATTAAATGAAAAGGAGACTGGAAAGTGAGAGAGTGTGGGAGCTGGAAAATATGGAGCAATTGGAGATGGGGCTAAATTGTGAGAGTCAGAGCAGCAACCAGGACCAGAACCAGGACCATCATCAACCCCAAGACCAGGACCAGAACCAGCCTCAAGAGCCACAGAAAAACCAGGAGGAAGAGAATCGTCATCATCATGAGCAGGATCTGCCTCATCTAAAACAGGGGGAGGAGGAGGAACCGGGAGCCCAACGGAATCTAAATTCCAAGTCAAAAACGAAAACGAAACCCAACAACTACGGGAACAAGAGAATCATGGCCTTCCAGAAATTTTATAATCTGCAAAGTGAGGAAGAGAATGTGGACCGATTACATTGTTCAGCTCGAATTGTTCAGGTCTCTCTTTCTCTCTTGAAACATACATATCTAAGTAAATTATGCGAATATCTATCCATATCCGTATCCGTATATATATCCTCAGATTCGTCCCTATCTAATAAAATCCCAAATAAGAAAACAGGCTCAAATGATCATTTGTTTATAAGTTTCCAAAGTGGAATGAAATGAAGAAATGTGTACATCAGTACAAGGGTACACGTACTTACGTACGAGCCTCACAGTACAGTTTTCACTGTGGTGGTAACGGGGACGGTAACGGTAACGGTAGTGGTTATGGTCCTACTCGTCCAACAGCAACAGCAGCAACAACAACAACAACAACTTTGTCAGAGTTGGAGTGAAACTTGGAGGAAAAGTGAAACTGAATGAATACAGGGCATCGCGGGGCCGGAGCCGGGACCGGAGAAGCATAGGGGTTTCCTTGTTTCACAGTCCAACTACTAGCTACATATTATATATTATGTTGTGTAACTTCTGTCTCCCGTACAGAGCGAGACTCCAAGGTATAATTTAACTACCCACGAAGATATATGTCTGACTCCTGACTTCTCTCACTCCTTGTGCACATAATAATATGGAGAGCGTCTTGGGTAGTTTATTTCATTTATTTACTCGAGTGACTCTTTCGAGAGATCGAAGATAATCTTTTCCCTTCACAGGATAACCATAAAGTTTTTCAACTTTGAATCTTTGTCTCCTCTAATTTTCATACTTTTCACCAGAGCTCCATAGTTTTCACTTGAAGGGATGAGAAAGAAGCTATACCTATATATGGTTATGGCTCCACCGTTATGGGGGAGACATCTTATGTAATGGATATATACTACTATAAGGTGCAATATCCCAATGTAAATTGTATGGGGGAGATGACTATATACGAGAAGTTTAAAATTACGTGAAACCCCGATACACTTGACATGGACACTATTCATAAATTCTATATCCTTGAAGTTTCTCATTGAAACTGCCACCAGCCGAAGTCATTCCATGAAAAGCTAAAAAAAAAGTCAAAACCAAAACCAACCAACCAACATCGTCACCGTTCAGTTCTTGGTTGTTGTTCAATCTTAGCCAAACGAACCAAGAACCGTTCCTAGAACTGGATAACTTATTTATTCCTGACACTCCAATGTGGTCTTATGGGGTGGTATGGTTGTGGTAGTATAGTGGTGATGACTGGCGTAGGTGGTAGTAACTGTATTTTATTCACTATTATGCCTCGGTTTCATTTCAGTATTTTAGCGTCCCTTTTTTTTCTCTCCATACTTCCTACTTTCCTGCCTCCTCTGCTACTTTTCTCGTGATTCTAAAATTCTGAATCGGATATTAGCAAAGAGGCCAAAGCCACGAGAACCAGACCGGTATCGGTACTGGTACTGGTACTACAGGAATGAATTCGTCGAGCTATAGTGTCGAGGTGCCTTATTTTATTTTTAGGAAGGTTTTGAATCCCGCTTTAGACTGTAGTAGTGATGCTCTTGTCCTCGTGCTGTCCTCCCTCCCTGAAATATGATGTTTACAGTTTACGCCGCAATTCCGTCCGAATTGAATTGAAGTTGAGACTCGCGGCTCTTACTGTAGTACATGGAATGGACTTTTTTTTACCGTTACAGTTTTGTGCTTGACGGCGTTGGTGTTGGCGTTGGTGTTAGTGTGGTGGGATCTCGGTTTTTGGTTCAGTATTATGGTTTCGCTTTTGGTAGTGTGGTTGTGTATTTCAACTGCATATTCATTCATTCATTCATTCTTTCTTCCATATTTCTCTCCAGTAAGGAGGACATATAGTGAGTGGATGGTTCGTTTTCGTTCCCAGTTTCTGGCGGCTTGGTTGTGGGGAATGGAGACCGCCTTCGTGGTTGGTGGTAGGTTTGAGTGTGTAGGTGTTAGTATGTAGAGCAAAATTGGAAAATGCCTGGGTACTGGATTGTAGTGTAGTTGGAGTTGGAGATGAGAGGCTGTGTGGAGGTAGGTAGGTAGGTAGGTAGGTATGAGTGTTTGTAATGCATACATAATATGTTGTCAGTGTCAGTAATTGGTATTGTGCGACTTGTTTATTCCCTTGTAATCCATAAGCGAGATTTCCGAGCCCTCTAACTCACAGTCAAAGGGAAAGCAGAGCCAACACGAGTCCCATAGTAGTACTAGCACCAGAACCAGCACCAGACCAGCATCAACCCTCTCATACTACTCTCACTCAGTAATGTTGTACAGAGATACAAGAAATATTTCATATTCAACGACTGGATTTATGACGAGGCGCGTCACATACATTTTTATAAGGCATTATTACTACATTACAGTCACCGGGAATGGCTGTGTGGAGAGTGGCTCGGGACTCTGTATTTTGTCTATTCTATGAGAGACTTGGAACATGGAAGGCGAAGTAGAAAAAAAAACAAGAAGGGGAGCAGCAGCACCAAATGCATCTGCTTACACTGATTCCTCGTTATAAGCTGTCTGCCTTAAGGCAAGGCAAGGATCCTTCTACTCTCGTGTGTGGCTGTGGTTGCGGTTTGGCGGTCTTGCTAAAAAGAAAGTAACAGTATCATATAGGACAGATACCCTGTGATTTCCTTTCTCCGTTGCTCTTGCTTTCTTTCCTTCGTAGTAGTTTCCTTCTTATTTTTTTTGCATATTCAAAATCCAATGTCACAATGTGATAGTGTTGATTCTAAGGATAACAATACAGTATCCTCCTTATGCCTTATTTTCATTGGATGAATTCCATTGCTGCTGCTTTAGTGTTGGTGTTGGTCCGGGTATTTGTCTGGTGTTGGTTTATTTTCGAATTTTGAGGGGGAATCTTGAGTAACTTGATCCTCGCTAAATCTTATTTCTTTGCCCAATGGGATCTGAGGATTAGAGGAGAGCGTGTGGTGTAGTCTTGTACAATTAGGAGGATCCCAATTGTCCTGCTGGGAGCTGCACAGAAAGTTAAAGTTTAAGGAATTTCGGCAATACGCAATATAAGATATATATTATGTAGGATACATTGCATAAGTAAAAGGTTATAGGGACTGTAGGGAGAGTGGGTGAGTTTATAAATACATTTTGGTATTGGAAAGTAACTATTGCATTGGTATGTGTGTTCCTGAAATAGGCCTTTAGAGAATCCCGGATATGATCTGATCTTTTTATGTTGATCATCATCATCGTGTACAGAGGGTTGGGTCGCTGTTGAGCTGAAAGGCTGTGTGCTGTGGTGGTTGCACTCTGCATGCTCTATGTTATCAAATGCAAATATGACTATTGTGACTATGAAAAAGATCATGCTGTGCTGAGCTTATAAGCACTGTCATCTTAATCTTTGTTACTTAATGGCTTGTCCAAGTCCAGTTCAAAAGCTCAATCCAACACAGGCACTACACACGTTGAGCAGTATCACGCACATACAATGCATAAGGATGACGTATAAATGCAGGAAGATCTGTATCTTTGAAGGGTGCTAAGTGCTAGGGCGAATTTTCCTTTATATTAACACTTGTGGGCATATACAAGTTTGCCCCATGTACTTATATTCAGATCCAGAATATAGCATGAAAATTTAACATATTCAAATCGGTGCGAATTTTTTTGTGTAAACTTTAACTACCTAGTTAGATGCTTAAATAGCTGATTCCCGCATTTCCTTAAGTTTTAATCGAAAATGGCAAATTAAGCACTTGATAATTGATACTACATTGGAAGTGACAATGCTTTCGCCCACATATTTCTTTACTAAATCAAAAGCGTACGTACCATTAGCTAAACTTACGTAACTCTGTGTGAACATAGATGGAGGGGTTAATGTACTGATATTGATTATCATGGCCTACAAACGCACTTCAAGATGGCTACAGAAATGGTACTAAGGTGGGTTGATGCCTACGACGGTTTGAAAAAGCGGGAAATAATTTCTGAGCGCAACAACTAATGAGCGAAATTTGTCCTGAGATTTAAAAACAATTAAATTTGTCCTTTGAAATCGTATACATTTGCTTATAGACATACTTTCCCGCCTTTGAAAAAGTAGAAGTAGAGGAAGGCACGCACCCCTATCTTATTACCATGGCTAGCCCGCCCTCATGGACAAACATGCATAATACCAGTAGTCATGTTGGGATAAATGTGTCATGAAAATTGTATGTATTTTTTCCCTTTTGCCTCTGTTCAAAGCTTTTTTGGTGAATATTTTAAATAAAATGTCACCCAGACGTCGAGTGGTGATAAATTGAGAGTACGTGCTGGACGTAATATTGAGATTTCAATGATGGAACTAGAAAACGAAATCTATTTTTAGGTGGAGCAGATTCAAATCCGAATTCAATGGAAATCATGAGCTGCTATGCTAGAATTCCTTTACCCACTATACTTATACACATGCATAGGTATTTACCTATAATTTTTGTCTTATATTCCAGTAATTGTTTGCAATGAGGGTAATACTAATATCAATAATAATAAGGGAGCGTTGTTTGTCATTATCCTGATTATTATGAGGAAGATTATAAATACGATTCTGAGCGTCAAATTAATTATGACTAAAGCTTTCGCATCGCCACCATTTTTTTTCAAGTGTCCTTTGACACTTATAGCGAGACAGACAGGGAGAAAGATCGTGTAATTATTTTAGTCGGTGCGTATAGCTTCGTTTCTCTATGTACCTGAGTCTGAGTCACTAATCACACTCTTGGTTCTTTTTCTCCTTGCAAAAAGAAAAAAAAACATTTATAAATTTTAAAAAGTTAAAATCCTTTTGAGCTCATCTCATTGATCTGTAAATGAAATAATCATATGCAGCAAGCGCTTGTTAATGAACAGCTTTTAGGCTTAACACAAAACTCTTTTCATCTATACTTATTAGGAGGCTAAACGGGGAGTTTTACATGGGTGTAATTACATGGAAGGTTGTACTCATACCATTTAACATACTATATGAACCTACCCAAGGGTAAATTTAGAGTGCTGACTGAGGGAGTACTATACGTAAAAGCTGGTGCTTTGGCATCATGGAACGTGTCAGCAGCAGGCCTTTTTTGTACCTTCGCCAATACTAATCACAGCGTGTGTAGCATATGTCCATAGTGTAACATCATAAATATTTCCATGCCCTATAATGTAACATAATAGTCCATATGCAAATTGTCGGGGGAAACTTCATGGACGCAGGATACAATGCAAGAAACAATAGTGCCTTGTATGTATATACTGGTACTGGTACTGGACCTGGTTTATTCAGTGAAAATGGATAGGAGAAATCTGTGATATGAATTGCCCAATCGATCAGTGTATGATATTCGTATTAGTAGTGCGGGTGCGGGTCTACAACGAGCGATCCACTCTTCAAGCTGGATCAGAATTTGGAAATTGACTCACTCTACATGTATAGCTAATCACCCTATTGACCCTAGCATAGTATACACTATGTACAGTCAATGAACTGAAGGTACGACTCTCCCGCACAGAGATTGCTTGTTCCAGTATGTAGTTCTAGTTCACTTTATTAATGTTTTTCTGAATGCAAGGAGGTTGATATAATCCCTAAATACTGCCATTGTGAGATAGGAGACGGAGTAGAAATGAAATAAATCGAGACGAGTATTTCACTAGACAAGCGTGACAGAGTTAAGCTCTGAATTTAAAAGGGAGATATCCGATTTTAAGAATTTTTTCCGTGTGATTATCTGTGAGGGAAAAATGGAGAAAATACAATAAATAGAATGTGGGGTTTTCGGCTTCGGTTTCTATTCAGCCTCGAATGAAACTTACAATGGCCATTTGTCTTATTTCAATTTTATTTCTTTATTATTGATTTTAGTCTTATTTTTATTATTTGATTACTTGCAAGCAGTTTTAAATACTGTGGATGAATTTCTGTTTTATTTTTATAATTATTATAAGATTATAAGTTTTTATTGAACTTTTAGAATGAACGTTTTACAATTTTCCGTCCTTAAAAACTTATTTTATTTACAATATTATTATTACGACGGATTCAGGGCCGGAGGAAGGAATTACTTTTAGGCAGCAATTTGTTTCCATACAAAAACCACCATTTTGATTTTATTGATAGTTTCTTTTGGTATAGCAAAATGTTGTATTTACATGTTTTAGACAAGTTTAAAATTTTCTTTTTACTTGATTCAATAAATTGTAAAATTTTATATTTATATGTTTTGAGAAAAGTGTTAAATATTTTATTTGCATGTTTTTGAAATGTACAAAAAAATGTATTTACATGTTTTTGAAAAATCAAAATATTCTTTTTACATTTTTTTGAAAACTGCAAAATTTTCCAATTACATTTTTTTGAAAATTCAAGCAGCGGGGGCTCCCTGCGCTGGCTGCATTATCCGGCACTGGCTGGATTTATTTATAATTCCAATTTTAAAGCACACACTCACAAATGACACAAATACATGCATTTTCTTGTACAAATTAGTCAATTAGTTATTTTAGATAACCTAGATTGAAAAAGTTTTCTGGGGTGGTGTATCATTAGGTATGATGAAATCCTAATTCCTGAAAGAAATGATGACAAGTAAAACATAGAAGTAGTACATTTATCTATGAGTATAAGGTACGAATGCCTGTCCGGAAGCATGCATGTACGTGTATATATGGACTTTTCAGTTATATACAGAAGCAAAAGTGTGGTTGTCAATTTATGGGCACGTCAATTAGAAGATTTGTCACAGGGAAACCTGAGCAAATTGCATTTAGACATTGACGTGGGGGAAAATGCTCCTAGGTAATTACAAATGTGGAATCTGAAACTGATTCTGATCTGATGAACGCTGACAGTTGACACGAGCAAGAGATAGAAAATAGGAGGGTCTCTCGTCTCTCGTCTTGATCTCGAGTCGTCTTTTTTTATTATGTAATACTATCACTAGTAATCGTCCCCAGAGTTCACACATCAGTACCGCACAACCACCTATATTGTACCAGCACCAGTACCAAAACCACCAGCAGTTGGTCGGTTAATTTGTCTTTTCCTTTAGCTGAATATCCTTTTTTCTTTTGAATATGCAGTCAAGCATTTGTGTGTGTGTGAGAGAGAAAAGGTGGATATTTGACTGCAGTTCAATGACAGTAGCAGTAGACACACATCACATCCACATGGTTACATCATGCATATTTTCCTTTCCAATACAATTTCTCCCATCTCCTTCTGTCTCCCAATACATACATAAAATATATCGAAGAATCTATGGCACGTTTCTATGCAAGGTCAGTGCAATGCAATAACTTTCCGTTTTAAAGTTTTGGGCTGACAAGATTTATAAACACAATTTCCAGCGCACGCCAGTCAGACGACGGCGACGGCTACCACCATCGCGACGGCTATAATATAAGCGTATGGCAAAGAAATACTGAAAAAAATCATGGTGTAGACTGTAGATAGGTGCTGACCTAACTATGTACTTTGCACTTTCCGTTGAATTTTGCAAAGGAAAAAGATGCGGTCAGGGTCGAAAACATACAATTTTATTTAATTAGACCGATTTTCTTGATTTTTATTAGAAATTAGTGTGTACTTTAGAGTAAGTATAAGCAATGCGCTTTTAACTTCTTTTTTTCATCGTTTTCTGGGCACGTCTTAAATCAAATGGAATTCGGGTTTGCTTTAGGTAAAAATGGCTTAAATATGCCGTAAAGCACAAAGTATTGGGTAGTAACTATAGGTGCATAGCAGTTAGCGTCTCTTCTCTCTATATCCCTAACAGCACACTAGTATACATTGTACGTACGAAAAACATTGGAATAGGAAAGCTAGTAATTTGTACGTCATTGAGAGCCGTGAAGAAGGAGACAATAGCATTTCATCAAAATAAACAAAGGAGGGACAAGGCTTGCGTTCAGTCTTTTAGTCAAATAAGTAGATTGGTGGGTAGATAAGAAAACACCACTCTTGGGCAGAGATGTCGGCTGCCAGTCAGAAAGCATATGTGAACAGAGATAACAAAATTAAATTACACCACCCCCCTTGACTCGTATCGTATCACTTCACATGCCGTATGTAAATAATAGTCAATATATACATATACCCAGGTTAGTCATAGTGTCTCGAGTCTCTATCCCTATACCTATACCTCTATATATTGATAGTGAGAGTGCGACCCAAAGGTGGTTTTTATTCTTTATCCGTGTGGAAAGTGGAAAGTATCCCAGGCACATAGGTAGGTAGGTACACATCAATGTGGTTTCCTTTCGTTTCGTCTGTTGTGGTTACTTGGCTACTCAAAATTTAGTTTATGAGTTCAAAACTGCCATACGCATTTACAACGTTCCCTATAATATATCCCATGTACATATGACCATTTCCACACAGCATAATAAACCTAATAAACAAATGCAGACGCTGAATTGATTTTTCGCTTTAGATTTGACACTTATTTTCTACGACTACTGCATGGGGGATTACCAGTACCAGTCCATAGAGACGTGCTTCAGATGCAGTCAATGTAATTATCATGGGGATTAGACTCCTTTGTTCCTTCCTATACACATTATTTAGCAACTTTTTGAAATTCTTTTAGTCATTTTGAAGCTCTTGAAAAATAAAACCAAAAATATTAAATTCCTTTAAAATTCAAATTTATTTTATTTTCTATAAAAAAAATTATGTTCTTAACACTAAATACGTAAGCAAAGGAGGACCATAATATACTATGTGAGTATGAATCGGGGGTAAATGGTGATCGAGAAATAGCCATATAGCTAAATCTGAATTGGATTTCCACGGAATTTCTTTCTTAAGAATATGATACCACACCACACAGAGCCAGGGAAATATATATGTACAAGGATAGGGATGAGTTTCTCCATTCTGTGTTGCGGTTGTGACGAGTAAAAGTAAAGTTAAATGAAAGACGGTCATTGGATTGGGTATATGGATACGGACAGAGCAGAAGGGGACAGACAGAAAGAGGGACATGTGTGTTGTTGTAGGCACTGGAGTAGAGTTCTGTGGTGTGCAGTTGTACAGTCACAGTCACAGTGGGGATAGGGAAGGGAAAGTGGGAAACAACAGAGTTATCGAAGGATTTCCCTCAGCTCCGTTCGGTGCAATAGAAAAGAGCCGCGGAAGACAATTGCAATCCATCAATTCTGATGGATGCATCATAGTAAGAGCGGATCGAGCGTTAACGAGATAGTTACTCCAATCCAACGACTACTTATTTATCTCCTCTCGCCCTCCATATGTAGGTAGGTGCCTTGTTCTACATTCAATTCACACAGCTCAGACAAAATCCCTTACATCCCTATACTATACTATACGCTACCCTTCATACGGAGACTTGTGCACTTTATGTCCATGGCTATCTTCCCATTTTCACCTACGCAAAATGGGAAGACTGCAAATTTATAGAGCATGTACATAAGTTGGTACTGTTTCTTTCGTTTTCGGTTAAGGCCCAAATTTCGATACACGTACTCAGCTAGTTTCATACTTTTTGACAGATACGAGGGCTTACTGATATATCCTTAGATTTGACGAGAAGGGAGACTGTTATTGTAACATGTACTTGTTTGATTTTACTTTTTTTTTACAATTATAGCAGGCGGAGATCAGATTAGTTTTACTATATACTAAGAATACAATTTACCTACTTGAATAGTCATTGTTTCCATGAAGTTAAAAATACATCCTGCACATCTTACCACGTATAATTTCCATCTCAGCGATTATTGAGTTGGGTTTGATAAAACTATTGAATTTCCCACAACAAATTTTGGATTTTTAAGACCAAATATTTCGTAATTGTATTATACATTTCGTCTGTAAAGAACCAAAATGACCTATGTCTAATTTAAGGTAGGATCAAATCGAGCTATGTCATAGAAACAAAATAAGAAGCATAAGTGAAATGTTAATTAAGAGTTTTTGAAAAGTGTAAAATGTTCTATTTACATGTTTTTGAAAAGTGCAAAATGTTTTATTTACAGGTTTTTGAAAAGCGCAAAATGTTTTATTTACATGTTTTTGAAAAGTGCAAAATATCCTATTTACATGATTTCAAGACATATTTCAATATTTTTGTAGATAGTAGATATTGTTTTTAGCTACAAATGGTAATGGGTCATTTTGGTTCTTCACAGGCGATATCTTAATGTATAATTTTGTAATCGCTGAATTCAGTGTTAAAAACAGGGCTGCACTATGCACAAATAATCTGTTTTCTGTAGGCATAAATTACAAAGTGTGCTTTGTTTAGTTTGATTGTACATGCATTACTCTACATGATATGAGATGTGTAGTAATATTACTATACCTACTACAATATTACATGACGCCTACAGTAATAAACTTACGTGAAATGTGATTGTGACTGCACACTGAAATTGGAAAAGGAGGAATTGCATCATATGTACGCACTGTGGCTATTTACAACCTCGGGGATTCAAATCAAATATTCTTATGAAGGTACGTGTGTGAACTCGATCCTGTTCTCGATCCCAAAGCTAAAACATATATATGGATGGAGTAGTAGGGTCTTTGTATGTGGAGAGTCTTGTTGTACAGTAGCAAAATAAAAAGTTTTTGTGACTTTTGGTGGCTGTTTGGTTTATGTATAAATAAGGTTAAGTAATCGTATCATTCCCACATATTTTGTGGAGATACATACGTGTCTTAGCTCATGCTGTGAATAACAAACATTGCATGCTCATATCGTATCTCACCTCACCGTCACCATTCAACCCAACTTTTAGCAGTGGAACGCACACTATACAGCCACATGTGTACAAGTACCTACTAGTCCCATAGTAGTAAGTAGGAACCACGTTTTTCTGGGGAAAACCACGAAGGTCTGGAAATTGTATTTTATGTGTCAGTTTCTTTGGATTTTTGAAATTCTTGAAAAGGAAAATCTAAAGATGTGTTTAAGATACATATTATGTTATATGTAAGTAGAAGTAGAACCTTGATGGTGTCGAAGTCAGAGTCGAAGAAAGTCAATGCTTTACGGATCACAGTCCTCACGTCAAATTCAAAGTCGAAATCGAAACCGAAATCAAAAATCACGTCTTGAGACTTCACACATCAGAGTCATGTATTTGAATAGTCTTTAATAACCAAGCATATTTTCCCTTCGAATAGCTATAAATTCGAGATCGAAATGCTTACAAATTTTTCCAGTAATTAATGTAATTATATGTACCTCAAAAAAATTAGTGTGTGCTTGTAATGCAACTAAAATAGGTAGTGCAATAAATTATTTCTAAAAATACGAAGTACGAAAAAAAGCACTAGCTCAAAATAAAAATATATTACATGTCTACATGTAAAAAATTATTTCCATATGCACTGTAAACCGTCAAGAGGTGTAAGAATAGTGGAGGTACATACGCGTGAAATGGATGAAAGCATTTTCCATGATGATTTCAAAGTAGTGACCGCTTGCTGCTCCCACTCCCACTTGGGATTTGACACAATACTACGTAAAGTACCTAAGTAAGTTCCTTGAGCTCACACATGTGGAAATGTATGATAAATTGAGTGACTTTTGTAATGAATAAAATTCTTCGCGCCTGACAGCCTGAATTTAAATTAAGTTTTTACCCATAGTACCTATACCTACTTACCAGTCAAAGTCAGACAGACTCGAAGGCTCAGGATTCAGGATATTCATTCACCCACGCACTCACTTACAGGTTTTCAGGTTAAAAGAGCAGTTTGAATTTTCCCGTGACGCTGAATGAGCCCGCTTGCTGTGAACACATTTTTTATTTTGTATGTAAATAAAAAATTTTGTAGTTTATATTTTTCAAATATTTTCACCCTTCACATCCAGGAAAATATTCTGACACTCTCCTATGATGACCGCCCTATATGGCCCACACTACCCACTCACAAACTTTATGTACATATATCGCAGTGCTAGAAAATTTAATGTATGTAGGTATTATATGGATGGCATAGCGCTGTATGACGTAACTGTTGTAAGCTTTTCCATACTTCCTTTGTATACTATTAGAGTTTACCCAAAATCCAAAGCCTAAGCGGCACATGGTTAATGGCTCCATTACCACTGATATTTTAATTTTCATTAATTGTTTTAGCTTTGGTAAGGGAGGGTAATTGTAAATTCATTGGCGTGTGTGTGTGTGTGTTTGTGTGTGTCTACGATGGGACAGGGCAGTCCATTGCGATGTATTACAGAAAGTTGTAAATTGGAATCCATAGGACAGTTAAAATGATGAATGTCTACACGTCCTATGTACAATGCATAGTTGTTATAACAATGTTGATACTGATACTGAGGAGATGTAAGGGTAGGTGAAGAGATTAGAGACAGAGGGAGAGGAAGAGGAAACAAGTGGGAAATGGACTATTAAACAAGTGATTAACCTTATTCGTTTAGGCTTGACTTGCGGCTACCTGAAATGACTCCAGTGCTTCCTGTTCTGGCCCTAGTCCCGGTCCCGGTCTCTGTCCCGGTCTCGGTCTCGGTCTCGGTCTCGGTCTCGGTCTCGATACTGGTCCTGGTCCTGGGAAAGGGATTAAATTTATTCCCTTAGCTTTCACATTAATACGAAACAATTGGGAATTCACATTCGTAGAGAACAAGTTTATTCCTAGTTCCGGAATCCGGACTGCTTACTGACAAGCAGTACCGAGTTCACATACTTAACTATGGCACGAGGTCCAAGACCAAGACCAGGACCAGTGGACTATGTATAGTACCAAAACTGGAACTCAAACTGACTAGTGAGACAGGTCCGCAAATATGTACAGAGATGCAGAGACAGAAAGACTGAAATGAGATCTCAGGCGTAAAATTTACAATCCAAATTCACATACGTTTCCGTCAGTTCAACTTCAACCCTTCCAGTCAGCACCAGTACCATCCCTATACCTACAGTACCTACATATCACAAACAAACTTGATGTAAAACAATGCAATATCCAATCCATTTCATCTTCATCCCTGGGTAGGAATTTAGATGTGAAGTATAATAATAAACTAATAACATAATGTAGAATGTAAAATACTGATACACTAATAATGTATAGAATCAAGTCTGGGAGTCATTTCATGAATTTATTACTCCACGAATCCACGATGGAATGAAATGGACTTTTGGATACACAAATCTGCTACTGCACAAGCATAGTCAAGTAGTATCATATTATACAAATTAGAGTTGATCGTTTTCAACGATTCTGATTGTGAATAGGTATACTACTGAAAAATTGCACAAGAAAATCTATTCCACCTATTTTAATTTGATATGTGTCTAATCGGGCACCACGAACCAGAATTACGATTCCGATTGGAATGTTGTCCAAATCCGTAAGTTTAAATGCTTACACTTTTACGTACAGCTTGCAAATTCAGTACGACGACATGACTAATCGTACGTTTGATAAGAATTTTCAAAGATTGATCATGTGACTTCCCCTTCCTGAAAAAAAAAGCACAATAGATTATTTACTCAATAAGTTTCACACCGTAAAACTAAACCAAAAAAAAAACAAACAAACAACTTTGTAGACTAGTCTACAACTATTTGGTGATATTTTTCATGGTTTGCGTGAACATATGTGTGGCATTTAGAATAAAGTTGTAAAGAGTTCTTTCATGCTTGTATCAGTAGTACATATATGCCTACTATGTAAGTTTGTCTTGTGTATATTATCTTAATTGAATCAAAGAAATTCTTCAAACAAAAAATTTCCCTCACAGTTTGTTTATTTTTTCTGTTTAATTTCTTTTGCATGATGTGTAATACATAATTGCTAAAATCTTTACCTGTATGTACCTATAGTACACACAATAAAAATGGTGGTGGCGGAATTCCAAGGAAATACATAAACAAACATGCAATTTGTAAAAATAATGTAAATAGGAACGGAGCCGAAGTAATGAAGAATCAAGCAAGGTCATTTTGTATACTTAAGGTGTAGGTTTTTACAAAGAAACACACCGACAGACTCGATCTTAATCATAATAGTAGTTGCTTGTTGAATATCTTGTGATGGCTAAATTCATGGACTTAAAAAACTACAAAAAAGCCGTCATCGTCATCCAGATTCCAGATCCAGATCCAGATCTATAGTAATTCGTTCGTTATTTATTTATTTAGGCCATACCTTACATATTACAGGAGTTCACGTGTTGTCGTCAACTCAAGGGTGGAGAGTATATTATATAGTGATGATGAAGGAATTTATTTTTTTTCTTTGATGACTTTTGCATGATGACGAGTGGCAAATTGGTTTCCTTTAATTCCCTCAAGACTCCATGTAAAAAATAAAATTCAAATATGTGTGTGTACAAAGTGAGACTCCCTATTATTATGTATTGAAAACAAGGAGTGAAACAGTGTGTTTAAGTTGAAATTATGCTTAAATTATTTGAATAAAAGTGTTTCATAGGAAGGAAGTCCTTGGTGATTGCATGTAGAGAGAGAGAACGAGCGAAAAAAATGGAAGAAAAGTGCTATTTATTTGTCATGCATGCGACGACGGCAGACTCCCGTGGTTTTTCATCTTTACATTTCGAGCACAGTTTTTATTAAGACAAAAAACTATTTTCAAGTGTAGTAAACTGTAGAACTAGGACTGTACATGGTATACTGCATAATAGAGCACGCAAACTAGCCGGCCGTGTACCATAGCACATCTTATATCCTTATTTTTTCAAATACAATCCTGCCCTTATCTGGAGATTTTAAACACATACCTATATGTGCTTTTGGAGGATATATTGTTGTGAATAATATTAGGATACAAAGGTAGGTATAGGTACATGAATACAGTAGCATTCATCCATTAAAAGTGTTCATATTTAAAGCAAGAAGCACAGGTTATATGTTATATATCGGAATTCTGCAGAAATAAGACACAGCTATATATTATGGTTGTGGGAGGCTTTGGTTTTTTTCTTGAAGTTGAGATTCGAAAAATCTCTTTAGGAAAAGAAAGGGAAACCCTGGTCTGGTAGCCCTGCGGAGTGAGTAAAAACAAAAACAAACTTTAAAAAATCGCTTCAAGACATTAAAAGCGAATCCTCTGATTTCCGAGATAATACAAAATGTATCTCAATCCAAAGTTCAAGTTTACAGATTACTTAACAGAGTACCAAACTACAGTGTGTAGACAAAATGATGCAGACAAAAGGGAGTACTACTACTGATATGGCCCTAGAATAAAATATTAAATAAGCATATAGTTAAGGGGTAAGCGGTCTTAAGCAGTGTAAAATACGCAAAATTTTGGAGAGAAGAAACGTCGAGTTCAGATAGCTGCATTAAAAATATAGGACCACCCTGGATTCTGAATGTTGAATTTTAATGACTAGATTTTATCTTTACTAAAATATAATTTAAATTATAAAATATATATTATTAAGTATGCTTTCTCATTCTAACGAGGTTCAAACGTCTGAAGAATAATCACTGTACTGTAGACTGTAGCTCCAGTATCATATGATAATGATAATTGAAAATGACGTAGATAAAGTTGATGAGCCGTGATAACCTAAAAGACCCAAGCGGAGCCATAGCAGCCATAGCAACGTTCCAGATTTAGGAAAGTCCCAGTCCAGAATTTGTAGTGTATTTCTAATTCTAATAACATTCACGATTTCTCAAGAAATAAAGTTGCAGTAGGTCCCCGTCGAAAGTCGAAGTCAAAGTCGACGCTCGCGACAATGGAAACTCGAAGAAATGAGCAGTAAGTTTTTACCAAATGCAACACTACAGCTTAGCGCTTACCCACATACCTATGTATACGTTGACATAATATAAATTACACGTAGGTACTATCATTAGGTTCAGTTTGTGTCTCACTCGAGTAGGCAAACAAATATATTATTTGCACATGATGGAAGATAAAGATCGCAATGGCCATCGCCATCAAAGTCTAATGACGAACGACACAAAATGTGTGTAGATTTTGTCTGGGGATGCAAATTCTTTCCATTTGTACAGAGTACAGGATACAGAGTTAGTGGAGACGGAGATGTATGGATTTACCATTTTACTCATGTACATACATGCAGTAATTTAGTATGACTTGATGGTGATATGCGAAATTTAATATGTAATGATATTACATACACGAGATGCACACCTAACATACTGTGCATACATACCGATATAGGCTGTATGTAAATTTGTATTTAGATCTCTTGGAAATTTTACACTTTCTAGTTTTACTCCTACTCTTGAAAATTTGAAACATAAACTATTGCATCGGAAGGCAGAGAGAGAGAGAGAGAGAGAGAGAGAGATAGAGAGAGGCGCACTGAGAAAGCGGCTTTTGGTTTTTTTGCTTCTTTTTTCTTTTGAATTTGCTATTACTACTTCTTTCTGACTGTAGCAATAATGCTGTAGAGAATTTTGAACGGGACCATATAACATACGATTTGGATTTGGGACTCGTTTCGTTGTTCCTTATGTTGTTCGTGTAATGAGGTGATGGGGAAAAAGAATAATGATGGTGATTTTAATAATGGATGTAGGCGTTATATCTGATACAGTACATCTTATTTACACATTTGAATTTAGCAATTTATTACGTATATAAATAGAGGTGTGCAAGTATATAGCTATATGGATAGCTATATGCTATCCTGTGGTAGATTGGCGATTTTATGCTTGGAATTATAATTGAAATTTGTTTAATTGTATAGTTCTAATGTTCGCACATATTTTTACTGATACAAGATAAATTATCAATTTTGCAATTATTACATGTAAAAACCCGGCAATAAAATTAGAAAAAACATTCTGAAATGGAAAATTTAAATCGAAATCGAAACATTATTTTGTTTAAAAGAGAGAGGCGGGAAAAAACTTTCTTGAGACGTCGAAAAACAGTAACAACTACACGTAGGTTCCTACTAATCTACATAACATCTAAAATGTTCAATGACGTGACATGAACGCCACACACCACCAAATTACATTCTGTATATAGGTTTATACAAGAATTCCCTTGGAAAAAAAAGAAGCAATGATCAATATATTATTATGTATATTTACTATAGTAAATTTTTTTTTCACACAGAATAACCGATGTACAGACCAGGTCTGCCTGGGCAGCATCATGGCCTTCCCCTATGCACGTTCTGCTGGAAGTGCACGACCTGTGGATGAAGTCAAGACGCTAGCCAAAGACTTTTTTGACCAGTACTACACTTCCATCAAAAGGTTATATATGGCTATATATGGCATATTATTACCATGTTTCCTGGGCTTATTTGTATTTGAGTATTGGGTTCATCTTTCGTGTATACTTTTCCTTTGCGTATTTTTTGTATGTGTATATATGGTAAATAAATGGCAAATGATGAACTGTTCAAATTGAAATTGAAAGTATTCAACACTAGAAAATTGAAACTCAAATTGACACACTACTTTGAAAGAAATATATAATTTTTTCTTTATATATTTCGATTTCCATGTTTCTCTTCAAGATTTTTTTTTAAATATTATTTTCTATTTCATTCTCATATAACCGCACAGCTTCTAAGTCCAAGTCCTAACACCAACAATTCCCAGTCCCACCGAGGACGAGTACGTATGTATCCCCATCCATCTAATTCCCAAAGTACCTCAGATACTTTCTTAAAAGGATAAAGTAGCTCCTCTTCTTGAGCGATTGAACGAGAAGAGAAGAGAACGACTTCACCTTCTTCACCAAAGTCCAAACTCCAAACCACCAGAATACTTTTATATCCACAAAACCTAAACTTAAACTTAAGGCGTAGATTGTAGACATAGAGTAGGTACTTTGAACAGGTACTTTATTCTTGGCTATTTTCTATTTTTTTGTAGATGTTTCTCTCCTTTTTTTTCTTGATAGTTTTGTAAACCGTCATGAGTGTGAAATATAAAATAAAATTGTAGGGCAGTGCCCAGCGCCAGCCCACTATAATTTATTTGAACTATTGACTAGCTTGACCTTATATAATATCTTCACCTCTTTCCCCAACCTCATGGTTGGCGTTCTCTTTTCGCTATTGGTTTATATGTAAGTACCTACCTTACGTAGGTACGTATGTAGTTCCAGTTAAATAGAGCGTTGCATGAAGTGGTAGAAAAATACAAAATACATACTGGTACTGGTACTGGTATTGGGTAGATACATTTTCTTGAAAACCTTTTTTTTTGTGTCCTTACAAGTGTGAAATTTTCCAAGTGCTTCTACAAGATATAAGTTTAGATTATTCCAGATTATTTCCATCGTAAGTAATATATTATATGATTATTTTCCCTAACAAAAAAAAACTCCTCAAGAAATATGTGACTTATGGACGGAGTGACAGTGGAGGCGGACACTTAATTCTACAGCGGCAATAATAAGCGTATGTAGTGCCATACTATTTAGTACGTGTATATAGTAATCTATACATTACATTTTCCGTCTAGTCTTGACTCTTGACGTTCGCAATCTTCCGTCTAGGCAATATGCAGTGTCAAATACTTACATAATATGTTCAAGTCAGGAGACGGCCGACCCATAGGCCCAGGTCCAGCGTCCAGCCAGCATCAACGTCTCTCTCCATATTATATTATTTTTAAAAGGTGAATGAGCGAGAAGTGTGGAGATGTGAATGGACAGATGACGTGAGGAAAAAAAACATTTGCGTTGCGAGTCTATTAAAGGGAAAGGGTAGGGCCAGGGCAAAGGTATGTAGGTACCTACTTATAAGAGATGACGTGCTAAGTGGGGTCGGGACTGCGAGGCCAGGCCAGGCCAGGGAAGAAAGACTGACGATTACAGATATGCGATGGACACTGCTGGTCGTTGGTAGTATTTGTAAAGTAAATTGGTATATAGTTATAGTACAGGGGACAATAGGGAGGACAGTCAGTGCTGGAGAAAAAAATAGCATATAGAAAGGTAGGAAGGGAACTGTATAGGGTAACTTATGACATCAAATACAACTACCATCTCTGTCCCCTGTACAAAGTTTATGGAACGTTCAACATTACGACCACCGTCGTCGTCGTGTCGTCACCGCAACATAACCTATGAAAAGAATGAGAAGAAAGTATGATGTCGACCATTTGAGTAGAAAATATAGAAGTACAAGTTTTTTTTATAGATGGAGAGCTACTTGTGTTTTTACTGGCTTTCGATTTAACGCTACGTCAAATTTTAAATTGCTCTTCCTTTCGAGATGCTCTTGTCGACAGGAACAAATTTCCTTTTGGACAAACAAGTGTCCGACGTCCGTCCGCCTCCACGCCAAAACCAAACCAATGGTTTGGGGATGGGAACGGTAGCGGTAGCTCACGCGGAAAATCCTATGTGTAGTTTACTCTTCTATTTGCCGAACAGATCGTCCTATATAATATTTTATTCTTTTAGACGCATATATAGCCCCTCGGATATATCTTCACGTGGAACGTATATAGGCAAACTGACGTAACTATTTACAACACATGTAATTATATGTGTTGGCATTTTAGTTTGGCGTGAGGACATATATTTGTCTCGATTTGTGATTGTGATTGCAAAGTCTATACTATCTCTGCCTACTAGACGTGTGAGTAGTGTCAACTTCCCTATACATATGTAATTATAATAGATGGAGCATACACAGAGAGTTAAACATTTTGTTTGTTTGTGTTTTTTTATGTGGGGGAGGGGGGAGCATTTCTATTTGTTAATTTGATAGTTTGACATTGTTTTTCTTTCCTTTTTTTACCATCATCACAGGTTCAACTCAACGTCCCATACACAACGATGGGAGCAAGTTTTCCTGGAGCTTGATGAGACGGGAACTTACAACTTGACCGAAACTGAGCTCGTTTATGGTGCCAAACTCGCCTGGAGAAATTCTGTCCGCTGTATCGGACGCATCCAATGGGCTAAATTACAAGTGAGTTCCTTACTCAGGACAGGGCCGTTAAAAGTAGTTACGCTTGATATAGCACGCGCAGTATATACCTGGATTATCTATACACATCTATCAAAACATTAATTGCCCCATATGAAGAGCACCATGCTGCAAGTTAATTAGTTAATTCCCCTCACCGTCACCGTCACCTGTAGAAATGTCGAAATCTTAATGATTAGCTTGGCCACTCTCAAGATGACCGCATTATAAGTATCTGAATTGACGGCTGACGGTTGACCTTGAGCACTGAGCTTTCTCTCGACGACGACCTTATCTAGAATCCCGCTCCATAGGTTACATAATTAGCGCTACGGTTCAATGATAGGGGATTGTAAGATGGAAACATGTATTTTGAATGATGACGATAGGAGTAATCGATTGGAGTCATGACGCAAGAGTCAATAGAGATGAATTGAATTTCAATGTGAATCAAATTTATCTTAAGCTGCACTTGACAAGGCGAAAGTAGATGTGTAGATGTAGAGAGAGAGATAGGGATGGAGAGGGAGACGGGGGATGAGATGAGATGAGTGGCCTGAAGATTTAGAAAGATCCACACAATTACCTATTGCCTATTAGTGGTAGGAATGAAGCCACTTTTCTGAAGTATTGTATGCAGTTAGAGAGAGAGAGAGAGAGAGAGAGAGAGAGAGGGTAAAATAGAGTTGTAATAATGAACAGGGGCCGTGTACATAAGTTGAAGTAGTTACCCGTAGTCGTAATCGTAGGCGGTGGTCTCAACTCTTCTATAGGAGAGAGGTAAACAATTTAGTGAGCTGAAACAACATTTGACTGTGAGAGAGGAGGCAGTAAAATTCCACGACTGAATGGATGGTTGATTTTTACAGGTTTTCGATGCCCGCAGTGTGACGACGACCACAGGCATGTTTGAAGCTGTCTGTAAGCATATTAAGTATGCAACCAACAAAGGAAACATAAGGTTAGCTCAATCCAAGTCACTTTTATTGCTTTGTCTCCGTCCTGTTTTGTCTCCTAGTTCTTCTTATCTCATTACTTCTACATCCGCTTTCCACTCCCAACTCCGAAAATACTACTACACCAGATCCAACTCCATCCTCAGTCAGTTCCAGTTCTGATAGTTCCTGCTTCTACTTTCTACAGCCTTCCCCTATACTGTACTACAGACTCAAACTCAGACCGTGGCAGAGGTCGACATCGACGTCGACATCGGCTTTTGCTATAATAGGTATACAGAATGTACTTTCCTTCCAAGTTCCATGTTGCGTACCGAGGTACGTCATACGTGTATATGCAGATTATGTTATCATTATGTGAGCCCCGCTTCTGCTTCTGCTGCTATCAACGGTAAACTCAACCATAGGGGGTACAATGACAAGCTCCTTTACTTTACTTTCACTCTATACTATGAATACGTGTACGACGACACGATGTAGTGAATCTTGCTTTCCAAATCTACAACTAACAGAGCAACGCTATAGAGTCCAAGTTTGCTTCTTTTTCTCAAATACTTTTTTATCAATGGGAATTATTGGGGGCGGGTAGAACTGCGTCCTTTTTGTTTTTACAAATACAAAATTCTTCATGTCGATGTCGATACTGTTGGTTTTGATCTATAGGTAAGAGAAAAGGTTTCTTTTAAGATTCCGCACATTTATTTTGGTCTCATAAATCAGGCCTCAGGTTTTTTCTTAACTGTGATTTATATTTATTACAGCCTTTTTTTTGAGTTTTTCTCCTCAAATTTTGCAATTGTTTTAGAGTCAACTACTCACGTGCAATCAGGATCCATACACCCCATGCTATGAATTTAGTGGAAAAGAAAATATGAATTGCCGATGTCGATGTCGATGCCGGTGACATGTGTTTCTCTTTGTAGAAAAATAAAAAAACTTTCTCCAAAGTATATTTGTTCCTGAACTCTATCGACTTGTATTATTTTTGTACAAACAAGTAATTTATTTAGACATGAATCTTGCTAAATTTTAAAAAAAATATCGAGTGTACTATAACTTAATATAAAAGTAGGAGAAAAAATGAAGTACAACCAGCGTGTGTATGGAGTACATATGCCGGCTGCCGGTACTTACTGTTTGGTTTTCTACTACGAGACTTTACGTACCTACCCACCTATAGGACCTATAGGTACTTTTGTCAAAACGAAAAATTATTCCTAGGATTCTGCTTTTCCAAGCTCTGCACACTGAGCATGAAACAATGCGACGGGATGGATGAATGGAACTTGTGGGATATTTTGTGCCAAAACAAAAATGTCAATAATATAATATGTAGTTTGTATTTTCATGACTAGAATAGTACCTAATCCAAATACTGGTCGTACATACTGTGGAGTGTATATACAGTAGACTCAGAAGCTACGCCTACGCTATATCATCTGTGAAGAACCAAAATGACCGAAATCCATTTGTAGCTAAAAACAATTTCTACTATCTACAAAAATATTGAAACATGTCCTGAAAGCATTTAAATAGAACATTTTACACTTTTGAAGAATATATAAATAGAACATTTTACACTTTTGAAGAATATATAAATAGAACATTTTACACTTTTCAAAAACATGTAAATAGAACATTTTACACTTTTTAAAAACATGTAAATAGAACATTTTACACTTTTCAGAAACTCTTAATTAACATTTTACGCATGTTTCCCGTTTTGTTGTTATGACATAGCTCATTCTGACTCTAGCTTAAATTGGATATGGGTCATTCTGGTTCTTCACAGACGATATTTATGTTCTTTCGGTAAATATAAGGTAAAATGGAAATACAGAAATTTAGATATTATATACGTCCTTATATAGGTATAGGTATGTATATATTGTATAGTAGTATAGTTATCTCCAATCATGTAGACACTAATATACCGGTGCCCGTAACGGTAACCGGTTATAGGGAAGTAGAGACTTGTGTTTTTATGATCATTTCCTTTTTCTCCTTGACTTGACCATACAAAGTTGTATGAGTGTGTCTATGTTTAAACAAAAAGTCAAATGTTTGAGCCTATTTGTGGCTATTGCGTGTTCCTGGTGTTTTGTGGCAGGCTTAAATTTATCCAAACATACATGTGCTCAAGCTCTCTAACTCATCTTTTTGTGTGTCCCTGTATTATATATATGTAGATCTGCAATCACAATTTTCCCGCAACGGACGGATGGGAAACATGATTTCCGCATATGGAACCCTCAACTACTTAGTTATGCGGGCTACCGCAATCCCGATGGGACAATTACAGGAGATCCCTCCACCGTCGAGTTCACAGAGGTACCATCAAATCACACAGCTCTCTCCTAAACTGAATAAATAATTCATCATCATCACCTTAGCTCAGTCTCATCAACTCACAGAACAACAAACAACTTGAACCACACAAATAAATATACATAACATTTAAGTAGGTACACACTCTGTTTCTCACACAACGATAACAACAACAAAAACAACCAGAAACTGTCAGAGTAAAAGTATGAGTGATAAAATAGCCCTTGTGCTCCCTTTCTCCCCTTAATGCCCTCTCTTAAGAAGGGAAAGCCAAAACTCAACAATGTCGTCAAAACTAAAACTATGTAAGACTACAAAGTGACAAAGTCCAACCACCCATTCAGCATAAATTATATTCATATTTTATAATCCGACTTTCTTAGTACAGTATTTCTTCACCGTATTTTATAATACCAAACTTAAACATTTCCCAATTTAAATTACTAAACTCGCCCCCGCTTCTTCCCCGCTCACGCAGTACCACACGGGAGCGAGAGCGACCGCATCTCTGGATCAAATAATTTATGATCTATTTTCATGCATATTCTGCATATATTCTAATCCTTTACCCTACGAATCATATCATACTTTATTATGAAAGCCAAGTTGTTTTCAAGTCCGCCGCTTGTCATGGATACCATAGATTCAGATACCACACTTGTGGAAGAAATAACAAGCCTAATAACGATTACCAGTTTCGGTTTCGGTTTCGGTATCGGTTTCGGTATCGGTTTTACTTTCTGTTTCAAGAAGAGAGCGAGCCATACACTAGCTATAATATGTAGATCTTCTGAGAAGATGAGAAATTTTATAACTTTCTCAGTCAGTACGTGTGCATGCATATAGATGAGTACTATACGTTATGTATGCTGATAGCATTGAGGTATCAATTTACGTTACATGCAAGGATTTAGTTTGAATTGTAAAAAAAACTTAACATTTCTTTCATTTTATAAGTTTTCTTCCATCTGCCTTTAAGTTCAAATCCAATTCTAACCCAGAAAAATATCTCTATGTAATAATGCCATGTCAATGGTTTAGAGTATAAGAGTCTGCGTGTGTTTGAGTTGAAAATCCTTTGGTTTCTTTTTTAAACTCATCGAAACATGGTAAATTCGCATGCTTGAGCAATCGTACCATGAGTTGCAAATTTTGCTTTGAATTTTTTTGAGTTTCATCATCAACTGCGTCTCCCTGAGTCAGAGTCCAAGTCCATACCATATGTACCTACCTAATGTCATGCTGAAAAGGTATTTATTAGTGAGACCTTGGAGGATGAGGCAGGGACAGGAGAGAGGAGCTTATGTATGGAGATTGGTAGGTACTACAAGCATGTATATTATGTAATGTACGTATTAAATTTACTTGAGTTGATTACCGCAGTTGAGAGCACGCTTGGTTTGCTGAAAGTGAAGATTAGGCCAGGCCATGTACAAATTGTAGAGATGTAGAATCACAGCGAGAGAGAGAGAGGGATGGAGAGAGCGAGAGAGAGAAGACGAAGACGAAGAGGTCTGGCTGAGGGAAAGGCTAATGCGTAAAGTTTGTAGTTTCTGTTTCAAATAATAAACTGCATTTGCCTTCCCATGTCCATGCTATCATGCCATGTCAATGAGAGTAATACCATGCACCCAAGCTGGGCCATAGGCAAGCCTTTCTACAGTGCACATGTTCGGAAACTTAAGAGTTATCGCATGGCAATATAAGTTCATTCAAGAAGAATTTTCATTCAGTCTTCCATAGTGTATATATATAAATATAATATATAGACAGACGCCGACGATGATATTTATTTATATTGAGTGGTTCATTGGAAATCCTATATAGTATCGTCGTAGCTATATACTCCGTCAGATTCAGATCAGAAAATATTGTTGCATCATATGAGTTAAGGTATATATATTAGGTATATTGTATCAGTGTAGCTTCATATAGTCTTGGTCTTGGTTTCTGTTTCTGTTTGGCAAGAGTCTATATAGTCTATATGACGATGACGATGAGCGTCATGCCTCGTAGAAACTTGTTTACTCACGAGCTATCCCAAAATTCCCTCTGTTCTGTGCAGTGAAACAAGGCGTTTCAAATCGTGATGAAGAAAAAGGAATTTAGCTACTTATTACAACATTAAATCTTGGTAAGGAAAGCAAATGAGCACGTTGATACAGTTCCAGGCTACGTATACACATTATACTTACCTCCTCCATTACAATTACAATTCAAAAGGACAAACGCATACCTTCAGCTATATGAACTGGAACCAGAACCAGAGCCAACCCGGCCCCGTGGCCACGCCAGAGGATTGAATCATATTATACACAGATTATAATTATTATCATTCTACTGCACAATGTAATATATAATGCAATTTTGCAACAAATATTACATTTCTTTTTCTTGGATACTTTTCAGACCACAAATAATGCAATTTAATGAATGATGCACTGCATTTTGTGTGTGTGTCAAATTTAATATTTTTTTGTTTTTATATTTATTAGGGTATAGTTTTGTATATTTGCATTCAGTTTTAAATGTAGAAATATACATTGGTATATATAGACACCTAGATAGGTGGTAGATTTTTTAGTGTGCGTCGACTTTTTTCTACTATTTTAATTATGTTATCCCCATTCCCTTTTTATTTACAGCACGAAAGAAAATTGTATCAATGACTTTAATTGGCACATGTTTTATCCGATTCTAATATTTTATTTGTTTTTGCGGCTCTGACTTTTGTTCCACTCACAGAGAGCATAGCATTGCAACGTCAACGTTAATCCAAAAAGTGTATGCTACACAGAAGCAAGCATATGTATCTACTATTGTGCACACATAAATTGCGTACTTACCCATTGAAATTAGGTACCTCTTTGAGAAGGAATAATTCTTGTATACGAGTATGTTATATAAAGAAATAGTAATAATTGTAATTCAAATTTTGGCAAGGACGACTGTGTGGAGGAATAGTGCTAATAAATTACTGTGTGATGTAGAAATTAAGTTGCATAGTCACATTGCTGAGGTAGGTACATCTAGAGTTCTTTGCAACAATTACATAATACATTATTATCTATAAGTCAGACGTTTTATAATAATTGGATACATAATTCACATGGGAATAACTAACCGTTTGGGAAAATTGAGCATAGTAGTAGAGCGTATAAATACATGTAATAGTACAGATTATAAGATTTGTGTGTATTATGTATGGTTGTTTGACTTCTAGATATGTACAAAGTTGGGATGGAAAGGGAAGGGAACGAAATGGGATGTTCTACCCTTGGTTCTGTCCGCGAATGCATATGACCCTGAATATTTTGAGATTCCATCCGAGTTAATTTTGGAGGTTTCCATTGTTCATCCAGTGTAAGCGACTTTCTTTGTTCTTGTCTACTTTATCTTGTGATTTAATAATATACAGTTTTTTTCGGGGGTAGAGGGAAGGGGGGGGGGACGAAGAGATTTGCTATGTTATATGCACAAGGATGAAATATGATATAAATGATGTAGTAAATTTAGCGGGAGATAATTATATCTATATGTATATGATATATATGATGATTGTATGTACCTACAAGTGGAAGTGAAACTGAGACTGAAATCTGTTTACTATTTTTACAGTTATGACTGGTTCAATGAATTGGATTTACGATGGTATGGTCTTCCTGCCGTGTCTGGGATGCTTTTCGATTGTGGTGGAATAGAATTTACGGCTTGTCCATTTAATGGATGGTACATGGGGACGGAAATTGGTTGTCGGGATTTGGGTGATGTCCATCGATATAATGTGCTCGAGGTGAGTTCTTCCGAATTTATTCTCTCTTGTAGTCAATGAAACAAAATGTTGATTCATATTACTGCAACTATGACTATGACTATATCGTCTGTGAAGAACCAAAATGACTCATATCTAATTTAAGCTGGAATCAAATTAAGCTACTTATGTCATGAAAACAAAATGAGAAACATGCCTAAAATGTTAATTAAGAGTTTTTGAAGATTGTAAAATGTTCTATTTACATGTTTTTGAAGAGTGTAAAATGTTCTATTTACATGTTTTTGAAAAGGGTAAAATGTTCTTTTCACATATTTTTAAAAAGTGTAAAATGTTCTATTTACATGTTTTTTGAAAGTTGTAAAATGTTCCATTTACATGTTTTTGAAAAGTGTAAAATGTTCTATTCACATATTTTTTAATAGTGCAAAATATTATATTTAAATGGTTTTAAGACATGTTTCAATATTTTTGCAGATAGTTGATATTGTTTTTAGCTACAAATGGATATGGGTCATTTTGGTCCTTCACAGACGATATGGCTCTCCACTTGGCATTGCAAATTTGCTATGCTATTTAAGGGATATGTCTAGTTGCATAGTACAGTTACGAGTCAAAGTCAACCCTGGACCCGGAATTTGATTTGATTGGGCGGGAATAATCCAAGCAATTTTTTTCAGATCTTGCAAGAGATATTCCATTTCTATTCGGGCGTTCTATAACAATAGTTATGCCTTAAAGTATAGTATTTAAATTTGCACTAATTAAAAAAATTTGCAATTTAATTTTCGCTTCCCATAACTTGATATTGTGTATTAAGGCCATTAGCATTTTAGCACATATTAACTTAGAGGCGTCATTAATGATGTAACTTTCACAGGTTAATAATTTTATTTTAATTTAGCTAATTGGTTCGAAACACTCAGTTACTTGTTAGTTGATAGGCATTATGTTCAATTATAAAGACTACACATAATTTCAAGGGGTTAACTTTCCCTTATATGCATTAAACTGGAACAGCGGGAAAACTGAAAATTGATTAGATACTCTCACTCCTCGCCTCAACTTGTATTATGAGCATACTTACTTATCCTTAGTACTTAACGTGAAATAGTTTTAAGAAATTATAATTCATGTATGAGCTTTTAAGTAAAATATAATCTGCCTCACCAAAGAATTAATCCTCACACTTCATCAGTCTACATGTTGATGACTGACTACACTGACTACACTATACGACTACGGGTTAAATTAGCCAGGCCAGGCTTTTGGCGAACTTGGCGTTCCTGCAGACTGCAGAATGAAAGCACCTAGGTAGCCTATGTAGGTAGAAGGTAGGAGACTGCAGAACTCAACGTTTGCTTGAAATTTTCAGGAATTCAAGGTTCGTTAGGATAATGTAACTGTCAAACTGTCTGGTAAGATAGCAATTAAAGTGAAGGTTCTTCTTGGCAACAAGTAGTGGTAGTGGCAGTGGCAGTGGTAGTAGCAGAACGGGACAAATCGGCAGTCGTGGAGTTTATAGTCGTAATCTACTATGTACATATATATGCTTGTAGTATATACTATATATACTGTAGTTTGTGTACTGAGACGACGCTATACTGATAGATATAACTATTGAACTATTAAACTATGCAAGACTTATTTAAGTAGTTGAAGAAAGAGGTGAATGTACACACTTATAGTCGGTGCACACTGTACACATTTAACAACGTAAGTACCTTAGGCAGATGTAGATATAAATTTATGCTTACAGAGCCACAGACTCGTTTAGTGCTCAGACGCTCACGCTGGAGACGAGGATGGGAAGGCGAAGGGAATTTGATATGAGTATTACATTGCAATATACTAAACATACAGGATCATTCCTGGAGCATGTAGAACCTAGAGACGACCTCTTTTATTTTATACTTCCTCTACCCCTGCCCTGTACCTACAGAAAGGTTTCATTAGCAATATTCGGTTCAGAACACGGATGCGGACTACCGGATCCTGGAAACTTTCTTTGAAGCCTTTATTTTTCTCCTGAGTTTTAGTACTGATTAAGTGTTATGTGTATCTGTATATATGTGAGGAGCGGGGTAGGAAATAGTAAATAGTCTTGAGTCTTGGGACTTTGGAGTCTGTCTGTGTATGGAATAATGGAATATCTATATATATATATATAGGCCCTACATGCGTCTAAGTTAATCTCTTATTCACGTAATTACCTGAGTTGAGCTGAGCTGTACAAGACGTAAGGCGAAGGAGAGCAAGAACAAGAACAAGAACAAGGGGTTTTACATTTTAGTCTACCTTATTATTACACATCTCTGGGAGCATGCATTTCCCTTGAATGACTTCCTCTAGTCTTATGTTCGTCTTCGTCTTCGTCTTGAGATTCCGCTTTTATTGACGTATTGACCAATGTGTTTAGCTTTATCTGAAAAATAAACAAGGCTGGGAGACTGGGACTGTGTAAAGTGTAAATACATGGGAATATAGTATGCTCTCATTTTAGTAGTAGGATGCTTATAGGGATGAATTAAAATTGAAAATCCTTTGACTGTATATAGTATAAGTACCAGTAGGGTAGTATATTATGTACGTACTGTGTTACTGTGTGGTAAGAAGGTGTGGGCGCGGGGTGCGTTATTATGTGTGAGAGATTGTTATGCTTAAATCAATGAATTGATCATTTTAGGTCCATGCTCTCGTCGTCAGTTTGAGTATAGTGCGTTATAATTTTCCCCGTATAAAGTTGAATGAAAATGTTTGCTAGAGTCAAACAATAAGCCTTCCACTCGCCCACGCCTTTATTATGTAGGGATTTTTACACTCAATTTTCGTATGTCAAAGGTCATGAAAATTTATTTTTTTGCAGCGCTGCTAAAAAAGATTCCCTAATTGTAGTTTTAATTAACAAAAATGTGGGCTGCGTGGGAGGCTAATGAATTTAGTCGTCTAACTGTATACCTTGTTTTGTAAAATTTTAGGATGTGGCTCTTAGAATGGGGCTCGACACGAAGAATCCCACAACCCTGTGGAAAGACAAAGCGCTGGTTGAGGTTAATGTAGCGGTTTTGTACAGCTACCAGGTTTGTTCTCTACCCTTCATAATATCTTCTAGCAGTTACTTTTCTTACTCCTTAAAGATCCTTTTACACTTTTCATATACATGTAGGCAGGTACTTAAAATGTAAAATTAAGATGGTCCTCAGGTTTTGTGAAAGTGAAATGTCGCCTCCACTTGGGGAATAGTATAACACATAAATAATGCTAATTTTGAAATTTTCCCTGTATTAATATGAAATGTAGAAGGCAGGTGTGACAGTGGTGGATCATCACAGTGCATCAGAATCTTTCATGAAGCATTATGAAAATGAGATGAGGACAAGGGGCGGTTGTCCTGCTGACTGGGTCTGGATCGTCCCACCCATGTCAGGCTCGGCAACTCCAGTCTTTCATCAGGAAATGGCTTTGTATCATCTCAAGCCAAATTATGAGTATCAAGAAGCCGCTTGGAAAACTCATATATGGAAGAAAGGAGCAACTCAGCGGGATACCAACTCAGCTGTTGGGGGTGGTAAAAATCGTAAAGTGACAAGACGGAAATTTCACTTCAAAGAGATAGCAAGAGCTGTCAAATTCACGTCAAAACTATTTGGGAAAGCACTCTCCAAACGGGTCAAGGCTACTATTCTGTACGCGACTGAAACGGGCAAGTCGGAAATGTATGCAAGGAGATTGGGAGAAATTTTCGGACATGCATTCAACTCTCAGGTTTGGGCCTTTTTTGCTTTGACAGCTTGTAGGTCTCACACATTCAAACATTTCAAACTAGGAGATTCATTCATTGGGAATTTGAGAATCAAAAATATGACATTACTATTTAACAAGTTGGGGCTGAATTTCATCGTCACTCTCACTCTCTCTCTCTGTCAAACTCTATCTCCATAAATACCTAAATACCATGGACAGGGCCGGACAAAGAAAATGCTTTTAGGCAGCAATTTGTTTCCGTACAAAAACTACCATTTTGATTTTATTGATGGTTTTCTTTGGTAAAGCAAAATGTTGTATTTACCAGGTTTAGAAAAGTTGAAAATGTTTTTTTACTTGATTCCGAAAAGTTCAAAATGTTCTATTTACATGTTTTGAGAAAAGTGTGAAATGTTTTATTTGCATGTTTCTGAAATGTACAAAAAAAAATATTTGCATGTTTTTGAAATGTACGAGAATTTTTATTTGCATGTTTTTGAAAAGTCAAAATATTCTTTTTACATATTTTTCGAAACTGCAAAATGTTCCATTTACATTTTATTTTAAAATTCAAGCAGCGGGGGCTGCCTACGCTGGCCGCATTATCCGGCCCTAACCATGGACCATGGTTACGTAGTTTTTTACGTATAGTAGTTTTTCATATATTTCCTATGACAATGTCAATATCAATGTTCAATATCAATATCACTAGTAGTGAGATAATGTCGGTATTTTTCATTGTCCATCGCACTCAATCCAAATCATATGCCGCATAATATTATAGCATTTGAGTAGCGATTCTGTAAGCAGGTTTATTTCTTTCGTGGTTCCATAATTTGAGCTGTGGATATCCAACTAAAATTTTGAGACTCGAAAATACCAAGAAAAAAAACTGACTTTGAAAGTAGGAAAATTGTTGTGAAGATGTATGTATTATATGCATACGTTTAATTTTACAAATGATTTGATAATTCACTTTTCTTGGTGTAGGTATACTGCATGGATGATTACGACATCATAAATATTGAACATGAAACTTTAATTCTGGTAGTGGCTTCAACCTCTGGGAACGGTGACCCCCCTGAAAATGGCGAGGTAGGTTATTGTTTTGACAAATTATAAGTTTTATACTTTAACAAGTGATGTCAGTACAAAATAATTTATAGTGGGGTGATGAATCGTAATCGTAAACGTCCTAAACAGATGGCAGTATCAAATATGCAAAATTTTAAAAATATTAGTAAACTTTTATGTCATACAAAACAAATTACAGGATTTTATTGTAATTATTATTAGAACCTTCGTAAATCTGCGGAATGATGTGTGCTTAAGCAATTAGAATATTCTGTGATTTCAAAAAACATCCAATTTTGAAAATTTTGAAAACTTGTATAGTATTTTCCTTGATTTTCCTTACAGTCCTTTGCGCACAGTTTATATTCTATCAAGATGAATCAAGGATTTAGCACCGGAGATGAGTACGGAATAAAGTAAAATTATTTTTATTTTTTGGTTTGTTTGTTTAGTTTACTCTGTTGTTTGGTAATATAATGTCCATACGCTATACTGTATGGTCATTTTGTATTGTTTGTTTATTAATTCTTGAGAATTTGTGAGTTTCGTTGACGTAATTTATTTTAACATCATTTTTATATTCAGTCAATTCAGTTGTGTTTCTATTCAGTTTCTTTTTTATTTTGCCGTTTGTGCTGTACTAAAAATTAACAGTGTTTAACAGTATTAAAACTTGTATCACAAAATATATAGCATGGCCACCTCAAAGTCCTTCATCAAGATGAACAGTCAGACGGATTCAGTTTCCTCTGTCGAGCGTAGATTGGACCGGACGGACTCCCTCAAAGGCGGCCAAATGTCCGATGTGATGTCAGATGATACATCTGGCCCTCTTACAAATATAACGTGAGACATACATACCTCATCATACTCTGTTTTTTAAACTAAACTTACAATACAGTTTTTAAACTTAAGTACAGTAGATCGAGTGAGTTAATGCGAGTGGCCGCAATGTAATATTTTCAGTCCGTGCAAATAACAATAAGTCAATGGGTGTCTTGTGTTCGTATAGAAAAGGCAAAATGAAATTAGTTGACAAAGTTAAGAAACTATAAATCTCATTTACACACTTTTCTTCGTCAGATCGAGAAGAGCGACCAGGCCCCTAATGTCCATTATGTATAACACTATATGTATTTTTTGGACTGACTATATCATAATGAATTTACAGATTCGGCGTTTTTGCACTTGGTTCAAGTGCATATCCTAACTTTTGTGCGTTCGGACGCTACGTGGATAATCTCCTGGGAGAGCTGGGAGGGGAACGGCTAATGAAGTTAACAACTGGAGATGAACTCGCGGGTCAAGATCAAGCTTTTAGAGTGTGGGCTGCCGAAGTCTTTCAGGTATATGATCATACTAATATTATAGAGAATTATCCACTGGCTAAATGGCACATATTATCTACAAAACCTTGTGGTGTGGGACCATGGGACTGGGACTGGTAACTGGGAGACTGAATATAATATGATACATATGGTGCAGTGATTACATCTGTTTCGGTTTCCTTTCGTTTTCGGTATATCCATGGGATCTCTGAGGGGAGAAGAAGATCCAAATTGTAGAGGTTTTTTTTACGTGCTTGCAGGAAGTATGAAGTATAAAGTATGAGGGCAAGAGCCTGGGTGCGTCTCTATGTCCCTGTACAAATTATTATATATAAAATTAGAAATAGAGCTGTGAGCTAGAAAGAAATTTTTCACTTGTCCACAGTTTACATTTATCCTGTTTAAAGGTTTGCGTCAAGTGAAAGTGAAATTGCTGACTTGACCAAGACCCATAGACCAAGACCCAAACCACAAGACAGGCATTTATATCTGTACACCATTCTTCGTCATATATGACTCACTCTCAGTCTAACCGATTTGTCCGGCCCATATGTCCTATGCCCATATGACCCGCGTGCTCTCGCGGTTTTGTATGTGTCTCCTGTACACAAAGTACATTATGTCTCTCTGTAGAATATCTTTCTTTCAATGAACTGTTTTATTTTGGTCTCTCCCATCAGATTGCATGTGATTCTTTCTGCTTGGACTGTGACAAGAATATGGCAGAGATATCGGCTGCTTTAAAAGCAGATACTCTCTCACCTGAAGCCGTGCGATTCCTACCCGTTCAGAATGCTGATGAGGAAGTAGAAGGTTAGTCCGCTTCGTCAAATACTCAAATAGACATTAGCCGTGCAGTTCACGTTCAGACAGAGTCTCACACGGAGCAACATACATTCATTCTTGTTCTACTCTATACAGTACACTACTCTGTCTGGAATCCAGAATGTAATGATGTAACACTTACAAGTGTAATTTTCGTTTTAAAATGGGGGTCCGAACCTTTACTATGTACATGTCCCCATAGCATGGCCAACCACAGACACACACACACACACAGGGGCAAGATAAAATAAAACGTTTCCGTCTCAAATCTCGATTTAAGAGATAAACATTAATTTCCAAAATTCCAAACTGAAACAAATGGGCTGATAACATCGTTTAATTTTCCATATAGTATCTGATAAGCTAATTTAATTCAAATGCACCTGTATTCCTCCTATTCCTGATATTGATAATTGATAAGCTGTACAATTTATTTTACTGTGTGATTTTTTATTTTCATTCTAGCTTTGGCAAAATTGCACAATCGCAAGGTGGCTATGTACAGTCTGATGACGAAGGGAGATCTACACGAGAGTGGAACGGGGTGTGTCTCAAAGATTACAGATTTTCAATGTTCATATTATGTAGTAATCGTCAGTCGTGACGCTCTTATTGTAATTGTATTTATCTGTCAATTTTTTCGTTTTTGGCGTCTATAAGGTGTTCTCCTCCATGTCATTATCAATAGATTAGAGCAGGATGAGTGTTATAGTAGTAAACTTGTCCCTTTATTTGCTTCAAAAATCAAGCGAAAAATTATGAAATGAAACAGTCAAGTTATGTATAGTAAAATTTCTCTTTTAAAAGTTATATTCTGTCATTAGGGTAAATTTTTGAGAAAAAAACTGATGACGGTAAAATATTATACATGGAGATATCTGGTGTAGTGTGAGTAGTGGAACATAGGCCCAATGTCTCACAATCGGTTTTTTTTATTGTGTGGTAATTTTTCGTGTGTGTGTGACTTGCAGCCGGGTGACCATCCACGTTACGTTAGGGAAGAAGATTGGCTCTGCCCCATTAAGTTATCATGCTGGTGATCATGTTGGGATAATGGCAGAGAATCGCACTGAACTAGTTGATGCCATCATGAATAAATTAATCAACAAACCAGATAGTTATGATGAACCGGTTCAGCTCCAACTAATGCAAGAAAAACACACTCCGCTGGGTAAGATGATGATGAGGCTGATGAAGCCCGAGAGAGAGAGAGATGGCTCTTAAACTTTTACTATATTTTACTTCCTCTGTATTATATTTTGTCTACATAATAATATATATTTTATGCATGGCATGGAGATGGAATGGCATGTCATGGCCTAGGTTTAACCTTGAGTCTCTCTCTCATCAGTAGTTTATCTGTCCGTCTGTCATGTGTGCACATAAACTTTCAAAATATTTAAATCAACATCAACAACATATGCTCATTAGCTTGTCTTCTATATTTTTTTTAAATATTCCGTTTGTTGATTTGAAATTAAAATAAAATACAGTTAGATTAATAACTGATTTCTATGTGAGGGGTATATACACTCTGTAGTCCTGTAGTAGGGTAATAATTTGATGATGTGATATGATATGAGATGATTATGATGGCTGTGTGTGAATGTGGATTTGAATATTTTTTTTTGATCTTCTATATATCCACAATGTTGAATTAATGTATCCTTCCCGACGCATTCCCATTTTATATAGCTGTCAACAGAATTCGATTTCGATTTTGATTTTTCGTGGTGGTTGTTGTTGTTGTTGTTGCTGCTGCTGTTGTAATGTGTGTTTCAATCGAAGAAATATATATTATTATTTAAATATATTTTAAATATGCTTAGACAGTCCCGCAGTCCCAGGACAAGAATGTAAAAAGGGAAATAAATTAACATTTATGTATGTTTTTTTTGTCTTCCTCGTTTTCCTTGCTTGGTATGCAATGAAGGTGTTCAAAAGCAATGGATTCCACATGAGCGTTTACCCAGGTGTAGCTTGCGGCAGATGCTAACCCGTTACTTGGACGTTACAACACCACCCAGACCCAATCTCCTCCTGTATCTGGCTCGGTGTACAGAAAATCTGGACGAGAAGGAGCGCCTCAATACACTCGGCAAAGTAATTTTCTTGTACTATTTACTCTACTTTAATAATGAAATGAAATTTGTCATTTATGGAGAGTCTAAAACATAGTGGAGTCGATTTCCCCTAACCCTTCTTTCCTTGTTCATTCAGCATGAGTTATTAATTATTATTACATTTTACGTTGGACGTAAAACAGTCTATGTTAAAAACTCTTGTAGTGTTTACCTCAGTATCTTGAATTTGATAATATGCGAGCATTTAAATTACGTCAGATGTTTTTGTTCAGTCATCAGTGCAGAGAAAAAGGGCACTGATTCTTGGAAGTGAGGTTCAGTACAATAGACAGTGGTCATAGACAAGATACGCACTTTCAACATACGTAGTACATATTATATATAGTAATATATTATGGCTATTTCGTTATTTTTGACAAGCTCCCTATATACGTTCCCCAACGAAAGAACAGTTTTTGGCTTTGTTGGTATTCTTAAAGTCAGTGACGTGGGGGAGAGATGCACAGGGAAATTTCATAAAACAGAATTCAACTAAGCTTTGAATGGCTGTAAATATTTGCATATGGAATTAATTCGTTCATTACAGGAAACTGTATGAATAGCGATAGCTGTACTACATATATGCTTTAGTTTAGGATTTTAGCATGGAAATTATTAGTAGCTACTAGTTAGGACACTGTCGTTCGGATTTTGAGTCGGTATGTACGTATATGAGTACAAACAACCCGGCTCAGTGGTCTGACAAGCTACGGCATGGCTTACTACTGAGTCGGGGAGCTGGTGGCACTCTGAATGGAGAGTTGGATGGGTGACCGGGCTTGGTAGATCAGTGGGGAGCTGAGTGGGGTGCTGTGAGGGCTTAAGGAGTTTGGGTGCTGTCTGCATATATCCGTGGTAGTTTTCTGCCTGAGACGGAGATGCAGATGGCTTAATGATAGGTATCTATCTGCCCTTCTCTGTGTGATTTCACATAAGTCCAAGAACGGTACAGGCTCTTCCTCCTACTGACTACTACAAGCATCACCACCGTCTCTCTGTTGAAATGAGCGGCCACTAGTGGGGTCGGCGGTGGAGCGTATCCAAGGTGCGGCGGCCGTGAGACAGCTGTCGCTACTTGGTCTACTCTGTCGCTTCTCCTCCCTAACGGGGAAAAACAATGACAGGCACTGTCTGGAGCAGTGATGGGACCCCTGCCCTATTTTCGATAGCGATAGGGGTAGGGCATGGCCACTATCGACGATTTTCGAAAATTTTGGATAGGGATAGGGCTAGCGATAGTTCTTTATGGCCACATTTCTTTTAGGGCAGGGGTAGAGATAGTTCCGTGCAATGGATTTTCAGGGTAGGGCAGGGGGTGACAGTGCCCCTATCCGCCCCTATCCTATGCTTTAACATTGGGGGCGTGGCTAGGGCAGGGGTAAATAGGGCCGCTATCGCCGTTTTTGAACTATTTTAGGATAGGGGTAGGGATAGCGATAGTTCCAGCTCAGTAAAGAATAGGGTAGGGCAGGGTAGGGCTAGAAAAAAGTTTCGCCGAAATAGGGCAGGGTAGGGCAGGGCAAATTTAAACGCCCATCACTGGTCTGGAGTAGTCCAGAAAAATATACTCTCGCAATCAGTACAGCGGTAAGAAAGCTTAAATCCTGATATCCTTGAATGTAACAGAGGCAGATTCAAACTGAACCATCTCATCTCATGAGTGGCTCAATGGATCATACCTCTCACAGTAATGCAGTGTATTATACCTAATGGGTCGAAAATACAATACTGCCATATACATACATACATACATACATATATGAGTACAAACAGATGATATGACGTACCGTAATGATCCAAATAGATCCCGGGTCTCCAATAGATCCCGGGTCTCTAATAGATCCCGGGTCTCGGACAAAATTTAAAATAGATCCCGGGGGGTAACTTATGGATTCCGGGGGTCTCCAATAGATTCCGGGTCTCTATTAGATCCCGGGTCAAGGACAAAGTTTCACGTATATCCCCCCGGGATCTATTTGGATCATTACGGTACATTACATATAGACATTATAGGCCCTATTTTAGCCTGCGTCCAAGTCCAGACAAAGTATAAATGCACTCAGTGAGAGTCGTCAGATTCAGAAGAGAAGTACAGGGTGCAGAGTTCAGTGCAGTGGTGTACTGTAGAGACAACCGAGACGGATATCTGGCAAGGATAAATTTTGCATGCAAACAAACGGCAGCTTTATCCTTGCCAGATATCAGTCTCGGTTGTCCCCACTATATGTCGTTGAGTTTTACAATATAAAATCCGAGTTTCTGTGGGTAGAAATGTAGAGTGGAAAGACGATTAAAGATGTTTTGTATAAGTTATATATATTGTATGATTTATGATGATTTTAGGATCCGGATGAGTACGAGCACTGGAAGCAATGGAATTGGCCTCATTTAGGAACTGTACTTGAGGAATTTCCTTTCGTGACGCCAGATGCGACAGTCCTCTGTACGATGCTCCCGCTCCTCCAACCACGATTCTACAGCGTCTCCTCATCACCGCTCGCTCATCCCGACGAGCTCCACTTGACTGTGGCTGTGGTCACTTATCGAACGAGAGGAGGGGAAGGGCCAGAGCATTATGGAGTTTGTTCTAATTATATGAATGATATCAAGAGCAACACGCTAGTTCCTTGCTTTGTTCGAAGGTAGACCACCGCACTTCTTGTCTTATATGTACTTGTTAGGAAACCAGAGTTATTAGACAATTATTGTCAGGTATAAAAGTATAAACATCCTCATCTTTTGGAGGCACGTGGTTTGTAAAGTTTCGAAAAATTAGAGGTGACGTTCGGTGAGAGGGATTGGGATTGGATATGGTATGATATGGGTAGGAAATGTCAACTGGATTTAAAATATTAAACTTACACAACAAAGGTAGGCTACTATCTACGAAGTTAGCTTAAGCACCCCTAAAATTTTCATAATTTATTCCTTTATAATAAAATCATTTATTGACATGATTCGAGTATTATCTAATGTTTATGTATAGAAAGTCTATTTAATGTATTTAAGCTACTGAATTATTTGGCGGTATCACCTTCCGATTTGCAAAAAAATAGATAAATTGGTAGGGTAAATTGAAAAAAGTAGGGTAAAAAGTAAGAAAATCAGTGTGGTAAATGTTTGAAAAAAGTAAAGTGCTAGGAAATATTTTTATAAAGTGAGGTATTTTTTCAGTGACTAAGAAGTGGCTGACGTAATATTTTGCCCACTTTTGCCCTACAATACAAATAAGGATAAGGATAGAGTGAAAGACGAGAGATTTTTTGGCGGTTTAAAATATTTTATTTACGGCAGCTCAAAATCGTTAGTATAGTTTTTTTTGAAAGTTTAAAAATGCAATATTTACACGTTTTTGAAAGTTTGAAAATGTAATATTTACCCGTTTTTGAAAGTTTGAAAATGCAATATTTACACGTTTTTGAAAGTTTGAAAATGCAATATTTACACGTTTTTGAAAGTTTGAAAATGCAATATTTACCCGTTTTTGAAAGTTTGAAAATGCAATATTTACACGTTTTTGAAAGTTTGAAAATGCAATATTTACACGTTTTTGAAATTTCAAAAAATAACATATTTTACACATTTTTCAAGGGGTACAATGAAAACTAGGGAAGAAGAGATCAAATCTCTTGTAATATTTGCAATAAAATTATTGGAAATAAGCGAATCTGCAAGCATCTAGCAGAGCTCTCTGTGAGCACTTTCGTGTAAAATCTCTTCTTTTCCTTTGTAGTGCACCATCATTTCACATGCCGACCGATACGAGCCGCCCTATCGTAATGGTTGGACCCGGCACCGGTATAGCACCATTCCGTGGCTTTTGGCAAAATAGAATCAAAGTAACCCAGACTGAACCTCGTCCAAAACTGGGAAATATGACATTATTTTTTGGATGCCGCACAAAAGAAATGATTCTCTACCGGAAAGAATTGGAACAATTAAAACGAGATAATGTTCTATCTGACATTTATTTGGCACTTTCAAGAGAGCCTTCAATCAAAAAGGTAAGTAAGGCAACAATGAATTTTCCCCATTCTCCTGATTATGAAATTTTGATAATTTTGTTTGTTGTACTTACGTTTTAATTTTTATTACCATCCAGACATACGTACAAGACTTACTTATTCGGGAAGGTGATAACATTTCCCGTCAAATTCTTGATGAGGGGGGACACATGTATGTCTGTGGAGATTGTACGATGGCTGAAGACGTGTATCAAACATTGAAATCAATACTGCAAGAGAAAGGAGAAATGAATGACAATGAAGTGGAGAGCTACATGTTTTCTCTCAGAGTGCGTAAATGAATAATTAATTTCTAATTTTTAATGCATAAATTAGAAAGTGTTGGGTCTATAATTCAAATGTTGTTTTGCGTGTCATTTCTCAGGATGACAATCGGTACCACGAGGATATTTTCGGAATCACACATCGGACAGCAGAAGTACATGAGAAAGTTCGGAAACATGCTCTAACCAGAATAGAATCCAACTACACAATTAGTAATTCCCTCTCTCCCAAATAACACTGTATAGAGTCTTGTAACCCGCTGAGCGCTATGACCCTTCTCTCTACCTCCTGTCCTCTTTCTTCATAGCTCGTTTTTATTGTTCTTCCTTGTCGTCCACATCAGTCATCATCATTGTCTACTGCTATCTACAAACAAAAAAACAATATTCTATGAAACTTTTAGCTTTTTATCTGTAATTCACTTAGAAGATTTCAAAGCGATTCAAAAAGTGGAGATGTAGATGCAGAATCTATATGCATATATATATAAAAAGAAATAATTATAAGGGAAAAGTATAAAGTATGTTAACGGTATTACGGTTTACGATATGTTATGCAAGCACTATACTATATAATCATTTACCCACCGTTTCGCTCGTTCTCGTTCTCGTTGCTGGCACACAATATTAATATAATAATTAAATTACAAATATATATGAGTATAAACTATTATGTAAGTATATGTTGTTTGAGATGGAAAAAAATGTCTCCTATGGATTTACAAGTATATTTCTCTATTTATGACTATGACAAAAAATGGTTACAGCTGTATTATCTCTCTCGTGATATAAATGTTCTTATTATTGGTATGATTATTCCCTAAGTTCTCTATCTATGAACTTCTAATAATTATTACGAATGACATTGTAATTCTATAATTCTAATATTTAATTATTACAATTATTATTATTGACAACTATATATTACATTTAGTCTATAACTTAAAAGTAAAGTTTAATTCTTCAAGGATGTTCCTAACTTGTTGATGGACAGAGAGAAATTTTTCTGTCTGTTATTACAATTTCTATTATCTATTTACATTGCCCATATGTACATAATATATATAAGGATTATTAAGAATGAACTATACTGTCTACTGTGCTATATAAAATTCTACTACTTTGACTTTGAGAGCTTAAAGTTTACAAAGTTAGTTAGATTATATTACGTATATTATATAATAGTAAATATAATTATACATACAGTATCCTCCCATCTACACATCTGTATAGGGCTCTAGAATTATAAAGTTTTAATCAAACTATATTCAATTAGTGTAGTCACTAACGTTATATAAGAAGTAACTTAAATTTAAGTATGTACGGTTATGAGGAATGATTTTAATTTCCCTTGAGATGTGATTGATGATTTAGAATTTTAAGGAAGCACCTGCACACTATACTTATACTATACCTACACTATAACTATATATACTGTAACATTCCCTAAACTATACACACCTAACTAGTAACTAGTAAGCTGTAAAGTTTACATGATAAAGCTAGGAAAGCTGTAAAGGCAGAGCTGTATTAATAATTGAAATAACTTGCACAAAATTTTTAAAATTGTTAATTGTTAGTATATGCATATTCTGCTATGTATTATTAATTGGAAATATCTAATTAGATAGTTTGCGCAGTTCACGTAAAACGCTATACGCTATACGTAAAAATTATTTTTACGTAAGCTCCTCCCATTTTACGCAAAACTCAAGTTTTACGTAAACATTTGAAATTACGTAACGCTATATTTTACGGTAGCGTTTACGTATAGCGTAATCAAAATATCACGTTAGCGTAAAAATTTGAATTTATGCGGATTTACTGACAGCCCTGATGGCCCAGTGGTTAGCGAAGCGAAATATCCAAGGATTCTGGACATGCCTGTCCATCAAGGTCGCGGGTTCAATCCTCACTAGGGGCGAATGACTTTTATGTGAAAGTTGATCGTATACGACATGTGTGGTGAATTAACGTCCCAGATACACATCCCACGCCAACTTACACCTTATTTCGATATAATTAAAATTATTTTCAAAAAACAATTTTTTAAATCTAAGATTTTTATTCGTAATTGTCAGATGTTATCAACTGGAAATTTGTAACGTCATGGCGGAAATAGTTTACTAAATGAAATAATCGATGTAAATACATATCATTTTTTTAGTATATGTGGTGCTTTCGATAAAAACGAGAAGAAAAACAAGCTTATAATCAATTTTTGAAAATTACTGAATATAACGTGTGATTTGTTTTGCGTTATATTATTGAAGTGCGCAAACTGTGCAACGTTATTTTGTCCGTAATTTTTGAATAACGTAAAAATTAAATTTTTCGTTTTACGTATAGCGTGGAAATATTTTACGTCGAACTGCGCAAACTGTCTATTATTTATATAGTGATTGATCAGTAATGAATCGGCTTAAAAATTAATTCGATTTCGATGAAAGTTGACTGGGACAAAGTAAAATCTGAGCTATGATTTAAATTAGCACCACTTTTGTCAACTACAAAAATGCTGGTTGAATAGGAAAACTATTACTACTGCATAGCTATTCGAATTTGAAATATGTGTCTATGTTTCTAATCTTGATCGTGATCACAACCCCTTGTTTAAATTCAAAGTCTGAATGTAAAGTGAAGTTTTAAAAAAGAAACGAATATGAAAGAGAATTATCGAATGCTTTCGTGCATATGTATAGTGTTTGAAATCTTAACTGCTGATACTAATTCCTATATTTCGGAATTCCTAAAGTAAAAATTACAAATTAAATGCTAGCAACTATTGAAATGCTATGGAATTGCAAGTCTTTGAAAATATTAAACTGTGTAAGGTGTGCGATTGGCGTGTTTAAAATTCTAAGGACCCACAAACATGTCACCGGATCAAAAATTCAAATTCCAAGTTTCAAAAAATGCTCTAGAGCAATAGTTTCCTGTGCTAGATTTCATAGGTAACAAATTTGATGAGTAATATAATTGAAGAGTGTTTCAAAAAAAAACTTTAGTGTTACTTGATACATATATATGGTACCTCCCTACGTATGTAATATTTGTTGAGAATGAAACAAATGACATACTTAAGAAATATAGAAATTCAGAAATTGTGATTAATTTTAATTTGTAAATTATAACTACCTGAATGTACATTACGCACCTAGCTGCAATTAGACTATACTATAGAAATTTAGATTTAAAATATTACATGTCGATTTACAGAGTAGATTGCTCCAGTGTCTATATAGCATCTATATATAGCTATACAAAAAAATCTTTTATCTTTCTGCACGAATGCTTATGGTCATGGAAACATTACAATCTCCGTACCGTTCAATATATACAAATAAAAAATATCTTCGTCAGCATATGAATCAATTTGTGATTTAATTAAACTTTCAATTTTATCTTACAATATTTAGAACAATCATTATTATAATATTATACTATTATAATTATTACTAATAAATTATTCAGTATGTGCGATAATATTACATAATAATATAATTAAATGTAATAATTATATTTGATCATTGGATGATCAGTCTCTGCGTCTACTGCGGATCCTGTCAAAATCTATAACTCTAATTATACTATTATAACTGTGTACAATTTTAAATTCTAAGTATATATTGTGATGGTATTCTCTACGCATGTGTACATTTATTATGGGCAGATTGTACTGGCGATGATGTATATCAATTATGCTTAATTTTACATCACATAATTTACATTGCTATTACATATTATATTATATAGTATAGAAAACAATCTACCTACCTATACAGGTCCAGGTATCCAGATAAATGATAAATGCATCTACTACCATTATCTTTTTTGATTGATATACAATGATTTTTCGAGGAATTTTAATAATTATACACTATTACTACATTTATTGTAAACTTGTAAATTATTAAAATTATTACTCAAGTATTCTCAATCCTATGGATGAAAAATGATGTTAATTGTATGTTTCTCTAAAAGTTGTATAACTTTTTCTGCCCTATCATGTAAGAAGATGTATTATTTCTAATTTATCGTTTACAATTTTTATTTATGACTTTTAACATGTATAATTAATCACTCGGCCTACTTATTCATGTTGAATTCTATGAAGAGAGCAAACGAATAAAACCTATGTAGATTGTATCAAATTCACAAGTGGATTAATTTCATGTAGACTTTCATTATCGTAAATGTTTTATTTATTTATTTATATTTTTGTACATATTTTCTTTATTCATTCAACAATTCACTCGGCATGGACTATATTGTATATTATGAAATATCGTCAGTGAAGAACCAAAATGACCCATATCCAATTTAAACTAGAATCAAATCGAGCTATGTCATAAAAACAAAATGAGTAACATGCGTAAAATGTTAATTATGAGTTTTTGAAAAGTGTAAAATCTTCTATTTGCATGTTTTTGAAAATTGCAAAATCTTCTATTTGCATGTTTTTGAAAATTGCAAAATATTCTATTTACATGTTTTTGAAAAGTGCGAAATATTCTATTTAAACGCTTTCATAATATGTGTCAATATTTTTGTAGATAGGGGATATTATTTTTAGCTACAAATGGAAATGGGTCATTTTGGTTCTTCACTGACCATATATGTATATGGACATTGGATTGGATATTATATTATATGGATTCGGTCGGATTTACAACATTGATTTAAATCATATTTTTTTAAATGTATATTTAATAATGTACATATTTTAATTCTAAAGGACATCTTACCTACGATATTTTCATGTCTAGATTATTTTTCTTAACTGGAGTAACTAATTATATACCCACCGGACTTGAATGAAATAACTCATATATTACCATAATTGATCACGGATCATTATAGTTTAATTAAAATTGAAATGTATACACCCTCTATATGCAGGGGGAGGTAATTAATTACATTGTATTAATAACAATCTGACAGATAACATGGAAGTATCTATAGCATATACCTGCGCTGATTATACATGGATCAATTATCCCCTCTCTTTTTTTTAAATTTGTACAGATATACATATATTAAGTACGCCAGCATATAATTATATATGTAATACTATATAATAATATGTAACCACTATTACCTCCTTTCACTTTTTTTACATTATTATTTCCAATGGTACGGATTTATTTGGTAAATTTTTGGAGATGGAGTGTGACCATCCCCATCACCATAACCATATGATATATACATACGATGTATACGAGTATGATAATGCGAATACTATAAATATAATTATATATATAAGAACATTGTATTGTGTATATATATTTTGATACTGATTGTAATTTTAAAATAGATTTTCCCACAACATATTTTTCTTCTTTTATTTTGAATCGAATAGTAAATATATATATAGGTATATATATGATTATTTTAACTACGCGTAGAAACTCCACACAAAAATTGCTATTGACATCAGAAGGACTGCGTTGCTGTTCACGAATCTGGAATTAATTATTCAAATTAAAAAAATATAAAAGAGATTAATAATTGATGTTCTATTTTTAGTTTGATTGGAATATTTTTATTTTGGTTTTGTTTATGTATTAATTACTTTCGCCAGAATTTGTCTTCGTCTAAAAATGCAGCCGCCTCCTCTGCTTGAACTTCTGGAGATATTTTTGGAGCGGATTCCTCTGCTTGTCTCGCCTCCTCCTCTGCCATTTTGCTCACACCGCAGATGCAATTTAAAATCCTTTTGAAGGATGACTCCCCCTTTACTTCAGCTAAAATTTGAAAAAACAAATTATTTTTATTAGTTTATTTTTTTTTTAAACATTAACAACAAACTATATAGGTGTATAGTTACAAACGAGTGCGTGTAATTCTCTGCGTACCTTCACCTTCGTTATGATTTGCATTATTTGTGTCATCTTTCGATTTACTTTCCTCTTTGACTGGCTCTTCTTCGTCTTCAATGGGTTTTCGAACCTCAGTACTATGACGTGACCAGTAGGTTAGACGGTAAAGCTAGCAAAATTAAAACGTAATTGATTAAAGGAAATAGCAATCATAACGGGACAAGCTAATAAATATTAATCCGGGGGAGTGTTGTTGCTAGGCTGTAAATTGGCCGCCAGCCGCCATATTGGGCTCGTTTTGAGGGGCCCTTTGGGTCCTCAAGTTCGTGCTTGGATCGTCTATGACGGAAAATATTGAGTATAATATTTACCTTATTTTCATCGATGGGCTTAGTTAGAAGACTAATGCATAAAGTAATGACAAGAGTGACGATGAAGAGGATGCAGCCATAGTGAAGGTAGTGGATATCAGTGACAAATCTTTTGATCCAATATGGCCTCATATCAAGTTCATCTACAGGTAAAATTATAGTTGGATTAATTAACCAATTTGATTTAACCAATTTAATTTATAACTATATTCATACGCCTGTAAAACACCTACTCATGATTAATAAAGTGAAAACTTATAGTTTCCAGTTCCACATACCTGAACCGCATGGGGGAACTTTGTATCCAAATTCCAAGAAAAATCGAAATAATCCAAGGATCAATCCAATCATGAGCCCCCAAAAAGCTCCCTGAATATTCACATAATATGTACAACATATTATTTTTTATTTTCAATTTCCATGAAGTACTACGACAACAATGTGCAATTGAAAAATGTACGTCAGTGCTCATGCTATTGAAAATGTTGTGAATCCAAGCGGACAACGAACGATCTGTGACGTAATTGTAAAAGCTAGATACTATGTACCTACATGTAAAGTATCACCACGCACTACATATCATTTTTAAAGATGCAATACGAGTTTCAAAACACAAATTTAAAAAACATTTCATTTCGTCAAATTTCAAGCATTTCTTAAGCTTGTGAAACCCCCATTATTACTGAATGCAGCAAGTGACTGATTTTGTCTCTTCAAAGATTTAATGTAGGAGCATATGTATAAGCGTCCAGGCTCTCAGACAAGCGCCAAGATTACAACTCAATCCGCCTGAACGCTCACAGTTCTCCACTCTTACGTGGAAAAAATCAAAAAAAAATCTTGAATCAATGAAAACGAAGCAGGAAGGTAAAAAAAAGTACAGAACTACAGAGGCAGGAAGAGACAGACACAGACTACGTACTAGATAGAGCAGTAAAGAAAGTAAAAAAAAGTTGTTCAGTAATTTAAACTTTTAATCATAGAGTTACCCTATGGGAAGATATATATGTATATACGCAATAAGGGGAAGATGTGAAGAGGGAATGCCAAGGGTGTGAGTTACAAAAATCGGTAAGCGGATCACGGAACTTATTTAGGGAAGGCTGCGAGAACGAAAATGAAGCAATGTTAAATGTGTATGCAGGAAAGAGGCCAAAGCCAAAAGGTCGAAGAAAATCTTATTACGTCTTCCTTGTGTGAGGATGAGGACTGATGCTCTGCTTTCTCTTTGACAGTGGCATTGAGTCTGAGATCACATGCAAATCGATCTCCTTTCTTCTTGAACCAAACGGAAATCAGGGAAATGTAATGCGAGAAAATGGGAATGGGAAGGTAAGCAAAATCAAATGAAATCAACAACATAAAAGTTTACACTATTCAATGTTCAACTACAACTACCGATATATTATGCTACATATTATGCGTATACCTATGCATCTTGCCTATGTACATCTATTTTTCCATATGCATGAATTAAGAGGATATAGAATTTTAATTCCAAGTGGCTAAACCTATATAGACAACTACCACTGACTACTACTAATGAAGAAGATTACCGAAATAAAATAAATCCAACCTAATTCCTTTTCGATTTTCTGATGCATGTATCCAATCCTCAGGGCTATATAGTTCTGAATGTATGGAGTTTTATGTAGGTACATATTTAAGATTACGAACGTCATCTGATCGTGAGTGAAGTAAAATAGAGAAGAAGGGAAAAATGAAAACCGAGTCCGAAACAGATAAAAGCTAAGTGAACCATTTTGTCTGTCTCTCCCGGAGCAAATTAAATTACATTTTCCACGAACTTTGTGAATCTCTCTTTCTCTCTCTCTCTCTGTCTCACTACAAAGCAAAATAGTTTTCTCCCTATTTTTGAGACCAACCTAACTTCCTAATTTATAGGCTATGGCTATATACACTCTTGGTCTCGGCTAATTTCATTTTAATTTTAATTTTCATTGAACTTTTCAACTCTTGTTGCACTTTTACCACTGTTATAGGCATGACAAAAAAATGCAAGTCATCAATCTAACCTAAATTACTTTTAATTTTCAAAAACTAACTTTCCTTCATTTAACCTGGGAAAACATCTATGCAGAGTGTAAAAATTCCATCACGCCTTTGACCTATCCTACGAATCCTACCTTCAAATACCTCCCTACCCACATACTTACCTAGGTATGTACATACATTTAGCCTACCTGCATGGAACATAGGCTTCCAAAGGAAAGTAGGAAAGTTGAGAAAGCTAAAAAACGCATTAATCACATCCGATCCATCTTGCCCAAATTACAGAGCAATATTGAAATTACCTACATGGTAATTTAAAATATGCGTTTTAATTTGTGGTCCACTGCGTGTAAATAGTTCTTACAGATCTCTGGAGGCTGGTGGCTGGAGAGTACACATCAAAATGTAACGCAATGAAAATGTTATACTCCCATTAAGTGGAGGCGATGTTTAGGGATTATATAATTCACAAAAAAACTGACACATCACATATCGTCTGTGAAGAATTAAAATGCCCCATATCCATTTTAAGCTAGAATCAAAATGAGCTATGTGAAAAAAACACCAAATTTAGATGCACGCAAAAAATGTTAGTTACGAGATTTTTAAAATTGGAAAAGATTGAAAGTCCAAAATGTTTCAATGCAATTATTTTTGAAAGTCCAAATTAATCCATTTACGTGTTGTTGAAAAGTGTAAAATTCTCCATTTAGACGTTTTTGAAAAGAGTAAAATTTTTAATTCACATATTTTTGAAAAGTACAAAAAATGCTCTATTCACATTTTTTTAGAGTGCAAAATATTTCATTTACATATTTTTTTAAACTGCAAAATGTCCTATTTGCAGTCTTTCAAGATCTAGGCGGATTTGTTTGTCTTTTGTAGATAGTCCTTTTTATATATTCAGCTTAAAATGGATATGGGTCATTTTGGTTCTTCACTGACGATATATAGCATCAGAGATTATACAGTAATTTATAGTAGGGGTAGATAGATAGGCATAAGTATTGGTCTAGGTATAAGAGGTAGGCATGATTATGATAGGATAGGACATATTACGGATGTCATACTTTGTGGGTGGAGTGGTGTGGAAAATGTATGCGTATGTACATAGCATGTAAATACTTGATGTAAACTACAAAAATAAATTGTAGACTTGGACTTCTCAAGATTTGAATTTACTGACTACACGAAAGATCCACAAAGCGAATGGGAACTGCGGAACTAATATTTACTTCCACCTTCAGAGACTCATCGTTTAGCTAGATACACGCCACACTCCAAGATGAGACACGCGGGGAAAGTGTCTTCACTTCACTTTTGACACTGTTAATCTAAGAAGTGAGAACATGGCCCGAGTTTATACATACACTAGTAGTCTGGTTCTAGTGTGTTAATCTTCTTTAATACATGTAACGTGGATACGAAAGACGAAAGGCCGACACGCTTCCAAACGCGCCCTACATACTCACAATTTAATGACTTGCCACTCCCACCGCCACTGCCACCATGAATGAGTGGATGTGAATGGAGATGTGAGGAAAAGCAAAGTGCATAATATATATTTACGATTAGTATTTCCCTCTGTACGCACCAGAATCAGGAGCATAGGACTAGAACAGAAGACAGAGAACCGAGACGCGGTATTGTCCTTGAAAACGGATCGTGAGAAAATCTGAAGCATCCAATACCGGGAGACCGTCCGACATTCCCTGAGTGACAGGCTGCCATATGAGTTCCATTAATCACCATTATATTTTTGGTTGTATATCCTTATCTTTAAAGGTATTTATGTATAAATCATAGAGATTGTACCTATATAGACCTATGCTGGTGCTGGTTAGCTGTGCTAATGTTGAGCTCTAGATATACATTCAAGTATTTAATTATATCGTCCGAATATCATCAGAATACGTAACGGTAAAACGGTGTCACTAATACTCAAGTAGTACTTTTTGCTTTATAGTGATACTCATAGAAATACAGAGCAAATATTTACCCCAACTCACACTCCCATAGACATACGCAGAGTAGTGTAAACTATTTAGTATAATTATATAGTCGATGGTGAGTGAAATGGAGACGGCCGTTGCCGTTGTAACTATTACTGGGATGGATGTTGGTGTTGGTTCCTCATTAATTTTTAAATATTTCTCAACTTCTAATTTATCCATTTACTTGTGGGCAAGACAGATTCAATTTACTATAGCGCAAGAGTTTGTAACTTCTAATAGTAACTTATGTTTAATTTCTGAGGCTCTTTTTTTCCTGTAAACTTTTTCCAAACTTTGAAACTTGAACGATTTAAAGTTGACGACTAATTTGTCTGGGGGGTATAGTATCCGTTAAAGACCAAAACAGGACCAGTCACAAGCAATTTTTAAAAAGTTTAAAAAAAGGCATATATACATTCCATTATATGCGCAGCAGTCTCAAAGGAAAGATTTGAAAATAGGTAATTTGCATAATTGGGTACATACTAAGAAGATTTAAATCGCAATAATTAATGTATAAAATTTTCCACTAGTCGCGTACAACTCATTTTACGTTGAAAACGTTATAAAAATAAGTTTTTTTCATCTCTCAAAGCATGTCAAGTAGGATTTGTTACACTATTCTGTGTTGTATGTTCCACAATATGCTTTTCGGACTTTTAACGACGATCTACATAATTAATTACATGAACGTCCTTCCTTTCTAATCGTAGTGTAATTACGTATGAGATTATAATGGAGAAAGCGCAATGTCAATGGCAGTTTTGAGAGCGTTTCCTTGTCACTCAAATCCTCTACGTGTATCTCTCACACACTTCCAGATCCAGAGTACACTATAAACATTACTACAGGCTACAGCTGTTTCATGAACTCATTTAGTAATTCATTCTACACTTTTGTATAAGAATAAGTAGAGCGCTCATAATACTTCACACGATAGCAGCCACCACAGCTCTTCACACTCGTCATCCGACTAGGATGGCAACTGGAATGGAAACTGTGACTGGTACCGGTACCGGTACCGGTACCTGTGAATTCTTATACAGTGGCTCGTTAGGACCTCGGACCCGTATTTGGTTTTCGTAATAAACAGAATGTGGCATGGGCCAATCTTTTTCGACAAATGGATTAACGACTAAACTTCCTGAGTTTTTTATATTTTTTAAATGAAAAAATAGAGGCTGCTTTCACCATAGGTATACAAGTTACTCACGGGGATTTTTTGGAGCAAACAAAAAAAACACAGCCAGTGTAGTACCATGTAAAGGTTCCCCAGCAAAAGCAAAAGCACATTGTATTAAATTAATATTCACAGTAAGTTGCGATTTTTGTAGTATATAATTACGTGCAAAATAACGAGGGGACAGAGTTTGTAGGTAGGGGTATTCAAATTAATAATGTGTATGTGATGAGAGAAAGACGGAGGTAGTGAGAAATGAAGTGGATTTTTTAATGGTTGATGTGATATGAAAAGACCTGCTCGTTAACTCTGGGAAGAAACAAAGCGGCGAAGTAGATTGCAGACACTGGCGGGGCCATGAAGGAAGTGATGCTCTGAATGTATTTGAAGAGTTGTGACTCACGATAAGCAATGATTATAGGAACCCAAATGATGCTAACCGACACCAGGAATAGGACGAATAACCTAAAAAAGGACAGGCAATGTCATAAAAGCAAAGAAATATTACATAATCCCCATAATATTTCATTTGAATGTAACCAATATAGCATTTATATCTCGTTAATTTTAAGCAGTTCCAAACCAAGTTCAAGTTCTAACACAATGTTATATAAAAATAATATTCTATAATAATTATCTAACCTAGGATTAACTTTCTAAATAAATTAAATGAATTAAAATTGGAAACAAAAACAAGCACAATCAATTATGAACAATGAAATTGCTCTTTTCAAAAACAATCAATACATGTTTAAAGCAAATTGTCTGAAATTATCTAGATTAATTTTTTGCAAGCTAAATATTTACTACGCATGTGAAATCAAATTTAAAACAAGTAAGGGGCTACATACTACATACTAGAAATAAAGAAACATTGTCGAAACTCTTTAAAACTCAGTTCATATTTTTTGTGATCTGATCATGCATGAGGTGATGAAACAAAGTTTTGAGCATAAGGCAATTTTGAACTTGCAAAATTTGAACTTCAGATAAAAAACCAGTTAAAGTGCCTTATTTTCCCGAAGCTACAGAACCAGGGGCATTTAAAAAAGAAGAGCTACAACTTCCTATTTGTTTAGTTGAGTAAGTATAAAAGTGATGCATTACAAATCACTAGAATTGTGAAAGCTTTCACCGAAAAATAAAAGCACGAACACTAGTAATGAAAATAACGAACAAACATGAAAAATTCTACGTTCATAAGCAAAAATTACCGTGAGCAAAAATCAATACAAAAAATGTTTGTCACCTCAAGCAGCAATTTGTAAAATGTTAAGCAAGTCCACGTATTATTTAAGTTTCATGCAACATGCACACAACATACATAGGTACATATAGCAGTTGGCAGTACCTATACCATTAAAAACCAAACCAGACTCAGCAACACACTGCTCATACATAATATGAACAAGCATGATTTTGTTTTAGTATTAGCATTATGTATATAGATCGATGACAGAATTGACAGATAGGCGCTGTGCAGATCCAACCCAATATATCACAAATCACAAGTATCGGAATCTCTGCCTCTGTACTTTTGAAGACACGAGCTGAAGTTTTTTCCCTCTTTTTGAGCGTTTACGCCGCCTTTCTTTCGTAACCGTAATCGTAGCCGTAACGTATGTATAGTGGTCGTGACAAAGAATTAATTTTATTACAATTTCAAAATAAAATCAAAGAATTTCCTTGAGTATGTTGTCCAAATATCTGTACATATATTTGAGCACGTGAGTGCACACACTCTCTCAGAGAAGAAAATTGAAGAAATCGAAGAAGAAAAAATAAATAATAAAAAAAAAATAGAAAAAAAATGGAGCACAAGCTGATTACCGGTTCAGTTGTCCTTGGTACGAAAAGAGCCATGATAAAGACGGCAGTGACGGGAGGTGACAAGAAACCTGAGACTGATTGAATGTAGACAAATAGTTGAGAGGCTTTCATATTATTCAAGATTGGAACCCAGAAGACTGAGATTACCAGGATAACAAGAACAGATGCTCTACACACCATGCAACATCACACGCCATATAGCCGGAGAGGAAACACGGAAACATAAAACATGAAACATTATATGCATAACACGCAACAACATCAAAAAATCATATAGGTCCCTATACATACGGTAATAACTATACATATAAACCTTTCCAAGAAAATATTTGTATAGCTCTCTGCACCATTAGCATCTTTCACAACTATCAACTATGACAATGACAATGACATAATTATTTTTCAACGAAATTGGAACTGGAACTATAGAATGTATCTCAAAGGGGAATTTTGAAATCTAAATCTAAAATTTCCTTCCTCTCTTCCACTCACAATATGTAAATCTTACACAATTAGTATCCAATTCAAATTAAAGAAAAATATTTTAGAATACAATACCTTACGGCTAACACCAAATTGTTCTAACTATCCCTATTACAAAAACATTCCTAATTTAGGTGATGCCTTCACGACTCAATTGACATGACATTGAATTTAAATGGTAAAATAGGTCGTGAGAGCATATTATTAATTCAAAGGTTATGTTATGTCAAAGGTTGGCTATATATGGTGAAAATAAATATGAAATATGAAGAGAAATTTACCGTCCAACGATGAGTAATTCCGTGTCAGAGGGCTTGTTCCGAATCCTTGTCCAAATATCAATGGTAAAAATGGTGGAGCTAGAGTTGAAAATGGAGGTGAGTGAGCTCATTAGAGCGGCCATCATGACAGCTAACATCATGCCTGATAAACCTTCAATTAGAAAATATAGCCTATATAGTGACCCACACATAATTAGATCCGGCCCACGCATAGGGCCAATCCTAATATTACACAACACACACTAAACTATAAAACACTCAAGTATATATATGTAAATCCCAAATCTAAAGCTAAATGAATAATGTAAGACTATGGAACTGTACTAATTAGTGAGTTAAGAAAATAAAAACAGCATTATTTGCTAAAAATGTAATTATTCTAATTATTTTTACTCAGTATCTGTACTTTATGCACTAAACATTCACAGCTAAAATGGCAATCAAAGTTGCAATTAATTACTATTACGTACGTTATGAACCTACTTAAATAATTTTTTTTTCTTAGCCAAATAATTTCCCGTCTAGTTCGGGTAATGACAATTATAACTAGATGACATATGAGTTCAAAAAACGCGCTAGTCACGTGCATATAGCGTGCCATTATTATATTAAGCACAAGCAAATATCGTCTGTGAAGAACCATAATGACCCATATCCATTTGAAGCGAAAAACAATATCCACTATCTACAAAAATATTGAAACATGTCTTAAAAACATTTCTATAGAATATTTTGCAATTTTCAAAAACATGTTAACAGAAAATTTTACACTTTTCAAAAACATGTAAATAGAACATTGGACGTTTTTCAAAAACATGTAAATAGAACATTGGACGTTTTTCAAAAACATGTAAATAGAACATTTGACGCTTTTAAAAAACATGGAAATAGAACATTTGACGCTTTTAAAAAACATGGAAATAGAACATTTTACACTTCAAAAACTCTTAATTAACATTTCAAGCATGTTTCGCATTTTGTTTTTATGACATAGCTCATTTTGATTCTAGCTTAAATTGGATATGGGTCATTTTAGTTCTTCACAGACGATATGTATAATTAATATAAGGCACAGGGTATTCTTTAACGATTTGTTAAAGCATTTAAAATTAAACTAAGCATTGAGTTTAGCATTCTAAACAACCTAATATTATATATTGTAGCAGACTTATTCCTATATTTTATACACTGTTCTCCTTTGAGACGGGATCTAATATGATGTACTTAATGGGGAATGTGGGAATTTTTTAATACGTACATCCCGTACGTATGCCGGACGTAGTGCCCTAAAATAGTAAGAAATATTATGTGCTCAGTTATGTAGAAATAAGAGCCAGCTAAGTGAAAGTAATTATTGGGGTTTATTCATTTCAATAAAGGTGCCTTGATGTATTGATTTAGGATGTAGGGTGCACAAGGGTGGAAAACACTCTACAGGTAGATCCTATATGCTTACAGGTTACCACTAAACTGTTTAAAAATTCCATAATATGTACGTAACGTATGTGTGTGATATGATCATCATGATCTGGATCAGTATAATATGTAGTTCATACCTGTGGGCATAAGTTTAATGACAAGCTCAGCGTAAGCAATATTAGTACAGCCAGATGAAGATCCACAAACTTTCATACAAACTTCTGGATTAGCACAGCCAACTCGATCTGGGTACAGAACACGGGCAGCCATTCCTGGGAAAACTAAAAGATACAAGGGCAGGAGTTTCAAGTATCCAGCCAAGATACAGCCTCCTTTCGCATTCACCATGTTTTTTGAGGCGAGAGCTCTTTGGACGATGACCTGGATTTTAATGTTGAAAGAATTGAAAACAAAATTGTTAGAATTTGAGCCGGGAGATATGTACGTAACAAAAATGATTTGAATATGACTCAAAGCTTTAAATGCGAGGACAGGTATAGTTTCATTGGACAAAATGTAAATAGGAAATCATACTTAATGCTAGACAGCTCCTATAGTGTGATGTATGTTTATAAGGTACTTTTGAAGCTAATTGTAAGTAGAGTAAAAAATTACTCACTTGGTCCGAGCACCAGTACCAAATGGAAGAAATAGTGAGACCAAAAATAACGCCGGTCCAAGGGAGATCAGATTTGCCTGGTGTAATATCCCGAAACAAGTGCATGGCATCATCTGGGACTTTTCCACAGCTCTCGTTCGTGTGCTTGTCGATGAGAGATGCATTTGGGGAAGGCGAGGACTCTTCCATATATCTACGGATGAGCTCTTGATAACCACCCACCTTAGAGAAAGCTTGAAAGTCGAAAATAAAAATTGAAACATGTTATCTATCTACATTATACTATCACATATATACGGTGCTTATGCTATTTCTCAAGAGGGATTTTCTATAATTAATTGCAATTCTATATTAGTCCTAAATTATTTCAAATTAAATATTTGAAAATTTTTCGTTTTTGCTAAAGGATGGTGTCTGACCTTTCCCACAAATCTTTTAGGAACAGAGTCTACAGTTTCGGCATACGATGAAGCAATAAACTATGTCTCATCGTAAACGTTACATAGTATTCAATTGTTAGCTTCTACCAGCCACTAAAGGCAGCAGTAGTAGTATCCATATAGCTCATCTGTTCAGATCACATATCCAGAATCCAGACAAATTATTCAGCCAATGATGTTCAGCTAAGTCAGTGGGCCAATCAAGCCTCTCTCTCTCTCTCTCTCTCTCTCTCTCTCTCTCTCTCTCTCTCTTTGTCTCTAATTTAATTGCAAATTGTGTCTCGTTGACTTACTTATATATATTTACCCACTTCATAAAACGCATATCCGCGTCTGGTTAGAACTGATGTGTGAGGCTAAACTCTGCCTACTACATAGTTTTTTCTATTTTATTTAAGGGGAAATAAATACAGTATCTAGCCCAGTGCGTTTACTCTTCTAATTAAATGTATTATTTAACTGTTGCCTCGCCTTTAGTGTAGTACGACATACGGTCAGATAGTACTTAATTTTAAATCCTTTTATGGTCTGTACTTGAGTGTATTTCAATGTAGGTAGTTACTATTCAAGTGAAATGCGTTGAGTGGGGAGGTAAGTATAGCGTTTGTAGGATTTGGTAAATTTATACAGACTATTTCTATTTCAATACAATTGAACTTTCACTGTATGGTTGGAGCATTACCAGAACCAAAACCAGTACCAGTACCAGTAGCAGTAAAAGTGACTACTACTCACTATACATTTAATTCTCTACAATTTCCATTTAGGGCTCCGTTTCGGCTATCGTTTTAGTTGAGAGAGAGTAAACAAAAGAAAATATAGAATGCGTGTTCAAAAATGTGTTTCCAAGTCCAAATATTTGTCTAGAGCTTTATTGTTAGAGATAAAAATAAACTAAAGGAAATACACGCTGCACCCGGTTGGAAAATATTTTATGGAAATTTTAATTTTGTTTTGGTTTCGCAGAAGGAGGGATGAAGATATATTATGTAAGGACAAAGTATCTATTGAATACTACAGTGTATGGTTAACCTAGTAAACTTAAAAGCCTTGAAAAAAGAGATGAAGTTTTCACTTACATAAAAACATGAGGATGAGAGCCCCAATGATCATCAGGATGGTTTGTACTAAACAAATAATGAAAGCAAATTTACCATTTTTTTTTCCTTTCCCGCTTGACATTTTTAAAAAATATATAAAATTAAAATATAAATTATACTTTTTTTTTGTATTTTAGTATCAAGAAAGACTTTAATTTGAAAGTGCAAATTAACGTTGATTTTTATTTATTTACCAAAGTCTGTCCACATGACAGCTGTAAGGCCACCAGCGATGGTGAAAAGAGCAGCAATTGCCAACAATATCATTATAGATACATAAAGCCCTAAGTGTAAAACAAATACAATTATGTTGTTTTTTTATTTTACTTTCACTCCGCTAAGTTATACATTGTACTGGTCACAAGTAGCTGCAAGATTTTGGGGATTATTGAAAAAATTGTGTTCTAGCAAATTTTGTAAAATTGAATAAATGAAAGGTCAAAATGGCAAACCTCCATCTCCAGTAAATCCCATGGCAAGTTGTATAAAAAGGGCTCCTGCATATAAGTCCGCCTAAATACAGTTAGAAGCGTCATTAATTATTTTCCTCAGAATTTTCATATAAAACAGGGAGGCATCAATATAAACGCTGGATTGTCGAGGCATTTTGCATCCGTATCGGTATCAGTACCAGTCAGTATCGATATCGACAAAGCATAAAAATAAAATTATACTTAATAAAATCGCTACACGCCAGATGTTAAGAATTATGTTCTTTTATTGTGTGACCAACTTGGAATATTTAATGGGTTGAATGAGTTTATGGGCTGCGTCTCTGTGTGAGTGCGGGCATAATATTATAATGCATGTAAAAGGTTCGTCATTGAGAATTCAATGTCAACGTCAGTTAAAAGCGTGTCTACTTGACGATTGCGATTGCGATTCGGAAATTGGGAATACGAACGATCTTAAAATATATGCGGATTCCTATATAGATTGACTAGCGGAATATAATATATATGCAGGCAGATTGAGGCTGAGAGCAGAGGATGAAGAAGATGGTACAGCTAGAAATCTGTGGAAGAGCATTTTTATGTGATGAGATATACACATAGACACATATAAATCCATTTACTTAAAAGCATTCTCACACAAGTAGGGAGATACGTGTGAAAGGAAAGACCCGTGTGCTACTAGATTGATAGATCAAGACTATTTGTATGTTTGTATTCCTCCATCGTCTATCGTCTACCGTGTAGATGCATCCATGTCTAACAGATACATATATATCTACTTAAAATACTGTACATTCTTACATATAAAGAGATACACAGACATGTGCACTATTCCACTGAAAATATGGGAATTGTAGCCAGTGCTGAATTTATGTATTTATTTTAATAATAATTTAAAATTATTATGGTTTCTTTGTTTTCCACTTTAATTTTGATTGTGCACGTGCCGCTCTGTCTTCTTTCTAATTTAGGGATTATTATGCACATACAGCTAATGACAAAATAAATGGAAAAAAAGAAAGAAAACGCCGTGTGAAATACAAAACAGAAATAAAGTGTGTCGGTTTGGATGCTTAGTATGTGTGTCGCAAGGCTTTGATTATTTTTATAAATACATGAATTTATGGGAACGACTCAGAAATTAATTCGAAGTTTGTAGTTATTTGCATCGCGTGAGTAGTCGAAGGAGGTGGAGGAGGAGGAGGAAAAAAAATGAAGCTCAGTGATGAGAACTGTCACTGCTGATACTGATAGAAAATTATAAATAGTAAAGATATAACTATATAACAATAGAGGGTATAGATATAGTAAAAATTATGTACAATATTTCTATATGTTATACAACCTCAACATCGAATATCGAATCCATCGATTCAAGATTCAAGACACAAGCTTTTACACTGACAGAAAAGACGACGACGACGACAGACACTATAACACACTCACAAACACGTGGAGAGGTATGTTTCGATTTTTCGACGAAGAAGAATGACGTTTCAAGAGCAAACTTAAAAACTTACAAAAACATCCATCAAGTGAAATATGAGTAGAGAAATACACACACACATAATTTTAGGAGGGTATTCGATTCAAATAGTAAATAATGTTGATGAAGATGATGATGAAAAAGATTACCGAGATTTTCGTGAATACATACAGAACGAGAGCGAGAACAGCCAAGTAAACACGTATTCTTTGTCCACCAAATCGAAGGCGAAGATACTCTGGCATTGTGTACACTCCTGCAGCCATATACACGGGCACGAAGATCCAGCCCAGAACCATGAGGACAAATACAGCCTGCATTTAAATGTATAGTAGGTACCATATATTATGTCATTTCCATGAAATTAATTAACATTAAAATTACATTTTCATCCATTCATATTGTACACTATAGTATAAGAAGCAATGCATCTGGTATATAGTATAGGGACATGCATCATACATAGATACAAAATAACATTGCCTGTGAAGAACCAAAGGACCCATATCCAATTTAATCTAGAACCAAAATGAACTATGTCATACAAACAAAATGAGAAACATGCCTAAAATTTTAATTAGGAGTTTTTGAAAAACGTAAAATGTTCTAATTTTATATTTTTAAAAAGTGTAAAATGTTCTAATTCCATGTTTTCGAAAAGGTGCAAAATGTTCTATTCACATGTTTTTGAGAAGTGCAAAATGTTCTAATTCCATGTTTTTGAGAAGGTGCAAAATGTTCTAATTCCATTTGTTCGAAAAGTGCAAAATTTTCTAATTCCATTTGTTCAAAAAGTGCAAAATGTTCTAATTCAATTTGTTCGAAAAGTGCAAAATGTTCTAATTCCATTTGTTCGAAAAGTGCAAAATTTTCTATTTAAATGCTTTTAAGACATATTTGAATATTTTCGTAGATAGTTTATATTTTTTTTTAGATAAAAATGGATATGGGCCATTTTGATTCTTCATAGACGATATAGTAAAGTTTATTGTACAGTGCAGGATATAGAATACAGACAGGTGTGTGATTGTGCTTTCATTTTCCTGTGTACATGTCTCCTACTACCCTGTCTGAGACCAACACAATAAATTGAATCTTTTTTCGGGACAAACATATTGGTACCTATTACAAATACTGCGAAACAATACTACATTGACTACTGTGAGGCAAAAACTAAAAGTAAATTTGATTTAGTGTGAAAAAAAACCTAGACGAAAAATTAAATGAAAAAAACTGTCGACAAAGTTAAAACTTACACTGAGCTCAAAACTCGCAATACCAATGCCACTTGCAGCCCCACTTCCTGCCAGTCCAATAAAATGCCCACTCCCAATATTCGAGGCAAAGAGACTCGCTCCGACGGGGATCCAGTGCATACTTCGGGATGCTAAGAAATATCCTTTCACGGTGTCCCTTTTACTTTTGTAGGAGGACTAGAAAGTTAAAAGTATTAAAATCATATTAGTGAACGTATACCCAAGGTATAAGCCTACATACAGAAACGAACACATTCTTTTTTAGAAATTGGGTTGCCATTTATATTTTTCCTGCGTTGATTCGCTTTAACAGGATTTTTGGTGGGAAATGCGGAGCGTATTGGAGTACTCTACACTTGTGTTTAGCTTATTAAAATATTCCAGGAATATGTGTGTGCAGTACTTTCCCAAATAGAGCCCGAGTATCAGATTGAATCATATGAACGTAATGATCTTTAAGTGAGGCGGGAGTGCTACGAAAAATTAGAGCCCCGGCCCGGGTGGCTTTATTTAGGAAAATACGGTATGGTATCCATGTACCTACTAATACGTAGTGTATTTTAAAATGTATTAATTTAAAAATCAAAAACGAGACGAGCTTAAGGCAGATTCAGTTGAAAGCTTTCACCTATTTTTGTGCTCATCTTGAAAGCAAGCAGCATGTTTTTAAAATTCTTGTTTAAGGTAAGGAGTACGCGTGTTTTCAAATGAAAGCGACCGTGACTTCAAGATCGACACCATAAAATGTCTGCCTACTTAAAAATCAGAGTCTTACCCGCCACTATTTCATGTTATCGTTGACATATTGAATATGAAACCAAAACCAATATGCTTATAACCCACACTTATCGTTAGCTGGGAGTGAGGCACGAACCTCCATGTTATTAATTATTTGCTCCTAGTAGTGTTGCCGCAACTCAGCTTAATGGGATTTTGTCCCGAATATATCAAATGCTTTTACCTATAGACTCACAGCAACTACCCGCCTCAGTACCCTCCTATAGCTACCTCAGCTACCTGCACTAATGCTCGTGGCTCGTGGTAGGTGTTGGTCCATGGGGGGTCTATTTCTATATATCAGTATTTCAAATTATTACATGCATATATCCAATGGATCCTAAACTTTACTTCTAGATCCAGGATCTGTCTCCACACACTCAACCTAAGGTCAAATATGATATTATGCAAAAGTAATAAATAATAGAATTTTTTAAATTCATTTTTTTAAAAGTCGTACTCATACTCAATATACAGATAATCTGTAGTCTGCCCTCATTGCTGCGAGTTCAATCGACAGTAGAATATTCCAGTCACGTGTTATCATTTCATTTATGTGTATATATATACACACGCATAGTTCATTCATAGGATTACTGACATGACCGTGGAATTGGAACTGAGATCCAACTGGAATCGGCTCCCTTAATAATTATACTCACATATAATATATGAGAATATAAGAGCTCAATTTCAGTTGGTATTTCAGAATTTCTACTGAATTCGGATTAAAGCACTGGTGCTAGCATGTGTGTGTGTGTTTGGAGGAAAAGAACAAGGGCACTATTTCGGTTCAGGGTTCACTAAGAAACGTTCCACTGGCGTCAGACATTTTTGGCATTGACATTAATATACACCACAACCGCAATTCACAACCAAGCCCCTCCGCTTGTCAGTGGAAAATGAGAAAACAAAGAAAGGAGAGGACGTGTTTCGGGAATACTGTAATGCAGAGAAGTGGGCCATCATGTTGGGTTTAAACAAGTGGTTTTTCTCACACTTCCCAATAATGTAGAATGTCTATAGCCCTCTGCCTCTAACCCTCTAGCCAAGTGTATAACACTCTTTTGCCATAAGCATTACATCGGTTTTGAAGAGGAAATCATTTTGCTTTGACAGCAATAGTTTGATACGTTGTTAATTCCGATTTAATTTAGCTTGGAAAAATATTTTTGTTGGTTATATTGAGGACTAATAAAAATACGTGAGAATATATTTTTTAATTTCACCTACTAATTTTATATCCTCGTTTCTAATTAAAAACAGTCTAGCTCATAAAAAAATTATACTTGGCCCATTTCCTACAATATTTGTGCACTCCAGACGGGACGGTAGTGCAGTGTGATTTTCTTATTTTGTCTCTGAGAGTATTGACGTATTGAACTACATTATGTAATTGCTAATGATATATTATGATAAACGTCCGTGCTCTTAAACTTAAACCATAAACATTATTGCATTCTACTACATGGCTTGCGTGCTGTAAACTACTAATTGTAAATGTAAAGCGGTAATCAGACTGTCTACCGCAAACTGTCTAGAACATCCGAGTTACATAAGAGAGAATGCATGACAGGTGTAAAATTATCAATAGCACACTTCCTATAACGTCGTTCAGTTCAGATTCAGACAGATACGATCGAACTTATCCATGTTACTTGCATTGATTTAACTACCTCAACGATTACTATTTGCACAATCCAGAACCAAAACAGAAGACCTAACTTTAAGTTATTGTAAGGTATAGGAGCAGATCAACAACCTCAATCAATGTTAAAAGTTGTGTACCATGTACTATCAATGAATTTACTTGTAGTATTAAAATTAGAGAGGAACTAATGATAAATATTATAAACTTTCATGTTGCGTGACGTCACAATTCAACAAGGGACAACGACAATGTAAAGTAAGTGAACTATGTACATAGTAGGGGCAAGTATCAAATTTATTTTTATTCTTATTATCTAAAAGCCTGGGGCTAAACAGGTAGGAATCTGTAGGATGTTTGGAGCTGGAGTTGGAGTTTGCTTTGACGTTTTTAGCATTGGCTGTTGAATGTGTTCGTGGAAATTCTTATACATACTTTATTAACAACATGTAAAGCAGCACATAGCATAGGCAAGTAAATACCTACCTTACTGAGATTATCAGTGGTTTAGTCATATAGTGTCAAATTGCTAAATTCATAAAGAGTTAAAGACCCGAACCTACGTCATATTATACATATATACCTATATACGATTCACATGTTCCTACTCGTGCTACCCGTCCTTCCTAAGAGCATCATACATACGGTATTCCTTGAATTGGACTTGAACAATTCTCATAGTCGTACATATCGCCGTTTACAAGGTAAATTGCACACGTAAATAATTATATACGCTTTAAGAAGACTCAAAATTTACATGAGAAATGAGACATACGCCATTCTGCCTCTAAGGTAAAACTAACTCACAAAAAGTATATTTCATTTTCCTCATAAACTATTAATACACGTACCAGCTCTAGTGACAGACAGTGTTGTTCTCGGAGGTATTAGAACTTCCGCGTAAGTAATTTGCATGCAAATGAAAGCCTGTTGCCGTTAACGACCTCCCAATATTCAAATCTTTAATATGTTGTTCAAGCCTGAGGGATAATTCTTGGAACATTATATGCAACTTAGCTGCACTACAATTATTGCAATAAGGATGCAGTTATACTGCATGCAGAATGAAGAAAAAAACTTGAACGTCATTGTACGTAGGCAGATGATGCGTGCAGATTACAACTAAAACCCTGTTTGTGTTGATGTAGATGAAGATGCAAAAAATTATATTCAGGTTTGCATTTTTGCGAAACTATAAGGAAAATTGTGACCAGCGTGACCAGTGAGTGAGGATCCTTTGCCTACCTTAAATACTAACACGTACACATACCTACCACTACCACCTACCTACCTACCTACTATATTGTAGCCAATTTTTTTTCTAGACCACTACTGTGATATTTTCGTCGTTTTATTCGTTTTCCCACTAGCAATCACTGACATGGAAAGGGACAATTAAATAATTCCCAGAAGAGAGACTACGTACGTAAGTTGCAAGGGCGGATCCAAGGGGGGGGGGCTATGGTGCTTTAGCCCCCTCCATGAGGAGATTTTTTAACATGGTGGAGATAGGAGCGGCCATTTTCCAAGATGGCCGCTTAACAATTTTAACATTGTCAGCCCCCCCATGACCCAATCCTGGATCCGCCCCTGGTAAGTTGTGAGTAGACGCGTGGCCTAAAGAAAACTCGACTTGTCTCTCTGCCTCTTCTTAAGTTAGTACAGAGATAGTGAATATCGGAGTTTCTGGACATCTCTCAGTGTGTCAAGATCACGACTATGTAAAAGGAACAAAAACACCATTTCTAAACTCTGACTCAAATGTTTACATTTGTGTATACTTATGGATGTAGTAATTACATGCATCGGTCTACATCTGGAGGCGCAGCGTTCATTATAAGATGGGAGGGGGTGGGAGGTCATCTGTAAAATAGTCTCATTTCAAACAATGAATTTGCAACGCATCTATTTGGATGATGCAATTATTATAATTTTTTATGAAGATAATACGAAAGTAAAATTAATCATTTGGAGATTTCATAATATTCCAAGAAATTGACAGTAAAAAAAGTGAAATGAAAAAAAGTGCGCATCAATCAAATGAGTACATGCAGGTAATGCAATTACTGCAAAATATGTGCATCTACATATGCATTTAAGTTGGATACTATCTAATTGTACGCATGATACCAGTACTTGTAGGAAATTGTGGGTGTTTAAGATACATACAGACAGAATCCAGAGCTCTGTCGTTCCTTCTATTAGAAAGTACCAGTGATAATTGTTCGCTAAGGTGCTTTTAATGTTTGTTTCGAGTAAAAAAGGGATACAAAGATGGAAGCACATTGATTCTTCATTATTTTTCTAAAGAATAGACGAGCATATTCTTTTGAAGCTAATATTTATAGTACAAATACATACATAGTAGTTTCTACAGAAAAGCATCGTCCATATATCTCGTCATCAAGGTTGGGGAAGGGGGGTAAGTATCTCCCATTTACCGCAATACTAAAAAGTGACCAAACTGGGGGGGGGAGGCGGGGGAGGGGTAGAGAATTGTCAAAAAGTTGTATACGTGATATATGGATGACGCCTAATTCCAGGAATCTTGAAGATTGCAAAAAAGTAGTTTCTCTGCTCCTGTATGTGCCGTAGTGCCGTAGGGCATGCAAAAAGTTACAGTGATCTCACAGTGCATTTCTTAATTTTCTGCAAAAAGTGATGTGTTACCTACTTTCTACTTGATTTTTTTATTCTTTTTCTTAGTAGCCGAATAGTGCAAATAGTGCAGCTGGGAGTGCATAATAAAAAAAATTTGAATACTTACCCGTTGACTTATTTACTATTCCTAGTACAAAATAGTTATAACAATTAATTCCTGAGCAGTGTTGAAATGCATGGTGGAAACAGTTGTGCTAGAATTCAAGCTGACACAACAGTATAAATTTTTAGTTTAAAAAATGATGTGTTTTTTTGTAACAATATTATTTTTGCCTAAATACGAATGTAATAAAATTCAAAATAATGTGTGCTACAACCTAGACTGAGAAAGGATATATATGCTACGTGCCTACTTTGGACTCATGGAGTCAAAAGTAGGGAAAGAGCCTTTTGCACATTTTTCCAGGAGCATAATGACTATGTATAGTAAGTTACAGCTATAGCTCAAGTCTCAAGTAAAATGAGCGTGGGCTTTTTATTGAATTACTTTTTGCCACATGGACTCGTGGTGATTCGACATTTCGACATTTGGACATTCGACAGTCAACATTCGACATTCGAATGGCAGAATCCCTAGACCATAGAATAATAGTGGAGGCTAAGCCAAGACTCCGAAGACATCGTAATCACAATCGTAATAATCATTATATTGTATGCTTTTCATTTTCACAATGTGCTTTCCCAGTCAACGCCAAAGCCAGGAATGTAATAACAATAATACTATGCGATGAAGATGCCCGAAGGGATTTATATAGCTCTTTCCCCCCATGAGCGACAGGATGAAAATTGAAATTAAAATATCTATATTTTCCTATAATTAGATTAGGAAATTCTCTCTTTCTCTCCCTCTCTTGGAAATCTCGAGTCATAAAAACTCCAATTGCCTACGTAAACTACCATATTTCCATTATGTAGGCATGAGCCATAGTCAGGAGAAAGAAAGGAAGCAATGCTATAATTATATCCTTCAGCTAATATTGCTTTAAAACTAGGCAAACACAAAAGGAATTATATTTAGTTTGTGCTACATATACATAGGTAATAATTACTATTTTATACTTACATAAAGTCCAACGGCGAGAACAAAGACAAAGTAAACACCAATGACGACAAAGTCGATCCAGTTAAGATTAGACGGCGGTGCTTCCATTGAGTCTTCCATCTTGCTTCCTAATACAGAATCCGACTTTACCGGATTTCTTTCCTTTCTTCACAAATTATTTATTGACGAAATTAATTTCACACCCGTGATTTTAATTCTATTTTGAATTATTAAAGTTTATTAAGAGGTTCTCAGCTACTGAGAGGAACATTAGCCTGGCCTTGCTTGTTTTTAGCTTGGCGGCTTGATACTTTCGAATTTTAGAGATACACAAGTCCGTGTTATTGTTTTTTGTTAGTTTGTTTTCCTAACAATACAAAACTAATACATACCTTGAGAGAGGCACACTTTTCACCTTTGTTTTTTTTTACTTAATTTAAGGTTTTTTGAGTCAGGTACTTTTAAATTCACAGGTACTTGAAAATTTCAATGTTCAAAAATAATTTCGGATTTTTTTTTACTTATCATTAGTTTAGATCTGAGTTTGTTATTTTTTTAGATTTTTATTTTTCCAATTGAATTTGTAATAGTTTCAATATAAAAAGTAAATATGTTTTACTTAAAATTAAAATATCACTCGATGCAACTTTAATACATTGTCAGGTAAGAAACGCGTATGCGTTTCACGAGGTAATTTGTTTCTTCAGGTAGTTCAGGTACAAATGCGTTGAGTTTGGTTTTAACAAGAGTAACAATTAAATTAGTAATTGTGTTGTTTAGCGGTTTTAGGGGAGGAAAGTGATTGAAATGGAATGATAAAAATAAAATGGAACAAGAAGACAATGAAGAAGTAGAATCACAAGAAAGATTGAAAGATGGATTTTTTGTGGAAATTTAAAAAATAAAATTTTAGGAAATATCTATGATTGAAATAGCTAAATTTAAAAAAAAATATTCTGCTCACAAAGTGTGTGAATGAAAATTGAAGTCAGTACAGTAGTAAGTGTAACTAGAGAGTGTTAGGAGTACGAGGTGGTTCAGGACCATAAGGACCTCAGGAGAAATGTTAGTGAGGAAAAAGTTTTCGTCCGAGACCTACCGCATCTGAAGATGTTATGTGAGGAGGTGTGAGTTGTGCGACTCATTTGATCTCATCGGTTCGGTGTGTGGTGGAACGGCACGGTTATGGTTGATGGTGGTGGTGGTGATGCGAATGGTGTATCTGTAAATCTGTCCGTCTCTCATTACAGTATCTCTCCTGATGCTCCAGTGATGAGAGTACATAGGGAGGGAAAGGAAGAGGGAAAATAATGTGTGGTGATCTCGTCGGGTATAGCAACACAAAATGGGAAGGAATTCACCTATAAAAACTCACATTTGCCATATCCTATTTATTACCATTGCATAAATTAGAGGGTATTCAGAATCGAACAAGACGAGAAGAGTTGAGGAGTTGTCGTCTATGTCTTGTCTTCTCGTCTTGTATTATATTCATCGTCACACACATAGGTAAGTACCTATATTATGTACTCGTTGAACCTTTTTTGCAATGATGCTAGTTGAATTCCTAGAAACTTTAATTGTATTGCTGATATATTTGCAATCGAATAGTACAAAGACAATAGTACTGTGTAGTCGATGTGACTATTAATATTACTGTACACGGTATTGTGTATTGTGACAGGTTCTTAATGAACTTAAGACTGTGCAGTCTTTCGAATAATTAAATATGTAAACAAAATTGATATATAGGTAGTATAATAGGTACCATATGCGTTTATATCTTTAGTCAGTTCGCCGTTAACTCGAATGAACATCCCGTCTAAATTGCACAGCTCTATAAGTTTTTAAACTCAAATATTTTCTGAAAGTGAAAAGAATCTGATGAATACTTTTCTGAAAATGGAAAGTATTTACAATATAGAACTACGCTGATTTTGGGACGTTAAAAAAAGCTGTTTCATACCTTTATGGAAGCGAAAAATATTTTATCAATATTATTTATTCCGAAGTTAAATTATTGTTTTCTAAAAATTTGTAAATTTCATAATATTTTAAAGAAACTTATTAGAAAAAGCGTATTTGAATTGTCGGGGAAAAATCGCATGCCTCATTTTTACACACTCCAATCCAATCCAATGCACATCGTTATCACTGATCATGTCATTTAAAATGGTGTACACAATCGGCAGACACGAGGACGAAACGGCACAACACATCACAAAGTCCTAACCCCAACTTCCTTTACTTACATATAGGCACTCACAAAAATTAAAATAGGTACATTGTAAAATCGCGATTTCAATTCGAATTTATTAATCGCTGCTCGTAGTTTATATTTTGCACCCTCACACTCGCTTTCCGTGTCAATGGCAAAAAAGAGACAGGCGAAGGAGTTTGCTTCTTTATTTTTTCTTTGAAGTTGTTCTCCTTATCGTTCTATTTGACGGCGGAACGATATGGTTTTCCACTTGCACGGTTGTCAACCTTTGACAGTTGGCATTGACTGTTTGTATCTATTGTATAATAATTAATATTATAATTAAATTGTACACTTGTGAAACTTGTGCGCGAAAAGGTAACGGATAACATACGAAAATCAGGAAAATAAACCTGGATGGAAAAAAATGTAAAGCACTAAGTATGCAAACTGGAAACTTAACTAGGCCTATACGAAATTAGGCTGATTTTATTATTATCTTATTCGTGCTGTCATCATCATCAGTGTTGGTACTTGCCTAGAATTTTAATTATAGAGATTCAGTTTGTTTTTTATAGTGTCAATGTCAACTCCTCAATGGTGGTAAAATTCACTAATGGTATTTCCAGTGCTTTAGTCTCCGCAGTGAAGCACGCACGCAAGCAGTAAGCAGTATATGCCACAAGAATTCAGTTTGGGCAATTAAAATATTTAATCGATTTTAAAATAATGAAAGCAACTTCATTTTTGTTTAAAGTTTTCTGAAGTGCACATAAGTATTTAGATACTAATACAATCAATTATTATTGCTTTCAGTTAGCTAAAAAATTTTCACTACATTCGGATCATAGACGCTCTGGCTCCCAAAAACAATTGGCAATACGAGACAATTAAATGATATTATTGTGTTGCACGAAATGAAAAATGACTATAACAATATAGGTATATACTACAATGGGTTTAGAACCATTCTGAATATCGAAAAACATTCTTTTATATGATTATAATAATTAGGTACTACATATCATCACGTAGTGCATAATTTTTCATTAATTATTTATACGACTACAAACTGCTGATGAGTTTGAATTGTTTGATTTAACTCATAGTCTACAAAGCGTTAGAACCAATAACATTGGAGTAAAGATACAGTATAACGTGTGTTAGTGTCAGTAGTAATAGTAGTACTCAATAATCAATGGCTGCTAGTACTTTTAGATTTCACGAATTCACTCGCATATCACTCACTTCAGTTTTTACTGGAAGGACTATGACAGTCTTGAGAGCACGTAACTGGTTTTATTAGAAATCCGCCTTCGACACATATTTTACCAGTTACTTAGTTGACGCGGAGCTGCAGGAAAAAACTTAATTATAAATGGGGATATCGCTTGGAACGTTGAACGTGAGCCGGAGTTAGAAGAAAATGAAACGTTGAACACTTTGGCTTTTAGAACACATTTGAACATCCTGTTGGGCTTTACCGGGAATATTTTAAATGTAATAATGTATTAATTATTTACTGTTACCGCATGTTACCACAGGCAAAGCCAGCCTTATATGACATCCTTCATTTCAAAATGTGACTTGGATGGAATCCGTCCGAACTGAAATGACTTCTCATATGACTAATGATCGAAATGTATACAGTAGAAGCTCCAACTCCGCACTCACACGGTCGAATAACGAATAACTCATAGACAGAATGGCAGGTTTGAGTAGTGCTACATAAATATTTGTTTTGTTTTAAAAATGTTAATTACTCATGCAAATCATGTATTTTGGTATTATAATCATTTACAGAAGTTGTGATAATCCGATGATTCATCTCAAAGACTTTGAACAGTAGCAGCTACATGTATACTTACTAGTTAGTATACCACATAGGTATGTGGTCCGTCCGCTGTTCAGCGTTCGTTCGTGATTTTCGAAATTCTAATTATGTGTAATAAGTATTGAAATTGTAAACAATAAAGGAAAACACAAATAGTACTAATATTATTGTGTAGTAGTAGTTGTTTTTCCTAATTGTACGTAGATAGGTAAATCTAAGTAATTATACTTAAATCGGAAACACTGACTGGTGTGAAAGCCAAATGAGGAGATGCTCGCGACATCCACGCTGGTGCGATTATTATGATAAATATATATGATAGGAACAATGACAATGAGCGCACGAATAAGGGCATGAACATAGAAACTGAAATTTGTTTGTACAAATGACTTACAATTATAGTTTCCATTTATTACATGTACTTGTCTTGTAAACAAATCACGCACACAAAATTTGAATTTGAACAAATGTTTACCTTCATGTATTGTATACCTAAACCTATAAGATTAATATATATATAATTATACAATTTCATGTTTGGTATTCATGGATACAGGTACAATTACTTACATAATATATGCATCATTAAATCAGTTTGTAACACTTGACAGCATTTCAAACATGTGGATTGCCGTTAATGTGTGCTAAATGTAATTACAGTTTTAAGTATGGAAGGTATAGTAGATTAATTAATGGCGTTGTTGGTCGTCACCGTCAACTACAAACTAGAGATGATTTTTACACGGCTGAGAGCATGATGTACAGAAACAGATAATTACTAACCAGGCAGGTGGGACTTACTTAATTTTCGAGGTAGGTGCTTGCAAGAACGTAGTATCAGTAGGTATAGATTCCAGGTATTCAATGAATTGTGTTACCCTGCCTTGTTACTTAGGTAAAATTGGTACCACAGCTTCTTTTACCAGTACCAGTAAGTCCACCCGGACATGACAATATATCGAGTCATAAACGATTACTACCATTACAAAAGAGGATAGTTAAGCGTATGAATCATTACACTCCCTGGCGTTTACGACATCTGTCTTAAAATCTCAACTAATCTACTTAACACTGACGTAATAACGCTCAAGAAAATAAAGGAAAACATCTGAGAGTCACTGAGATTTCAATTCATAAATTAACATCACTACATCCTAATCCTATAGCAATTGATTATTTACAATACCGGCGACTGGATTAGTAGTAAGATAGACGAGAAAATTTTGAAGAATATTTTTTACTACAGACTATAGTTCTTTTGTTGAGAAATGCTGATGCCAGCAACAGTACAATAAAATAGTTTTGAATATTATTTATTTCTGCACTCACTGGGAGCTTGTATTGTTATTGTTCTCGTTCATTGTATACGTTAACCATCTTATATGGCTAACGCTAGGACTAGAGGAAACACTTTATTAATTTATATCTAAATTTAATAATCACGCTAATACTATTTAATATTACACGGAACAATCGCTTCAATAGCAATGGCTATTATTATACAAATACTTATAATGGTGTTTAAGTACATACAACCATTATTACATATTATGTTTTAAATTTTCAACGGTATTTAATATCCCATATATTCACTTTCAGAGAATTAGCTTATACAATATTACAACGTATTTTTTAGTTTTTACTTGCTTGAAAATTGTTAATTAAATCTAAATGTAGTATGTATGCAGTAAATACAAGTTTATCTATCGAAATTTTCTATTTAAGGATATATCGAGGTCGGTGGTTTCACTGTAGAAATCGCATTTGTTTTGTACAACCCGGAGTCCTATGCGTCAGGAGTCCGACCAAGAACCAAGATGTACAACTTGCTATAGCTTCTCAACTTCCATTGTAGGTCCACATGGTGATGTCTGGTGCCCAAAATTTATAATTAAAATGAAGACAAAAATATTAATTAGTTATGTGCTAGCTCAACTAGATCAATTCGTCAGTACACTTTCACACAATATCTACTATCGTTTTCATTGGTCACAAATTCTAAAGCAAAGCCAGTACATACTTCAATGATTCGGAATCTTCCCCTCCCCCTCTCCCTCCACAATTAAAGTTTACGGAAATATTCTACATGGCTACCCTACCTACAGTTCTTACAATCTCACGAATCTCAATTAAAATTAGTTAGTGTAGTTCATTTATTTCAAGAATAATTTTAGCAATTTTAAACTTAACTCTTCAATAGTGACAGCAGAGACTATAATTAAAAATGACGCTACATTTAAAAGCTTAAGTTCAAACGAAGAAACAAAAACAACAGGTATAAAATAATATGTGTAGTCCACTTCGACAGCGGAGAGCAATGTAAAAATCAGTTCAACTTTGTAAATTCGTAAATTGTACTTCAAAAGTAACGCACTTTTTTTATCTTAGCTTCGCACTATCGATATTGATAAATTCACATTGACATTCAACATCTGGGTTGAAAGCAAAAACTCAAGTTTTCTATCATGATTAAGTACATTATTATTATTATTACTATTCTACGATTTCAAGAATCACTTAAGAGCATACAAAATTGTTCAGTACAGAATAGTACATAATACGTATAGTAAACATTTTAAATACTTATATATAACTATGTGTGTAGTATCTTACGATCAGTCATCAGTTAGCCTGCTGGAGATACATTAATTTCATTTGTTAATTTCTTCAAGTACACAATCAATGATTTTTACAATAGCGCATTGTGAAAATCTCTAAATCAGGACAGCAACTCAAAAAACTAGCACACAGAATCAACTCATTTTTGATAGTTAAAGTTAATGAAGTTAGATTTAAAATCTAGTTGAGTTATCCATGAGTAATTTTGACAACTACAATTCGGTTTCAAATTTACATTTAGTTACAACTTAAAAATGTAAACACGAGCTAAAGACTAGAAATTAAATGGTAAATAATAATACTATTTGTTATAAATACTTACAGGAACAGAGATAAACCGAATACAGTGTTAATACTACTACATATATTTTCTCAATATTTTTATACATAATAATCTTAAACAAAATAAAGCAGCATTATAAAAATGAATTGCTATTGCCCCAAAGATCTTCATTCGCTTCCATTTCAGTATGCTTAAATAGTTTTGATTTTGATTGTTACACTTTAATTTAAATTCTAAAAGATTCCGATTTTGAGTCGATATGGCGCAGCCGAAGATAAACATCAGTTCCGATTCCTTGCAAAGACTGGATTTGTAAACTTCCTCCAAGATATTCCGCATATGCGCGTGATGTTGGTAAGCCTATAAAATCAAAACAGCAAATAAATATAAAAAACTTTAAACGAATTAAATTTTGAATTGGTCTTTTGGAACAAATCCTACCGAATCCAAATCCATGCATAGGCCCACTTGTAGTTCTATTTGCAGTTTCTAGCATGTCACCGAACAGATCAGATTCTAGTCGCAGATCGTTAGATGCGTCAGCAGTGCTGAAATTGTACTGCATGATCTTTGGAATCAAGTTATGATGAATACCACCACCACGATCAGAGATTCTAAACATAACATTAAACCCAAATGTCAATTATTTTGTTTGTTTAACAAAAGAGGGCCAGCGAATGAGTAAAACAGGAACGATTATTATTATTAATTCGAAAAACATCTACGACTAATGTAAATTGCATTGACTCACCGGACAATGAAGTCCACGTCATTATTGGCGATAGTGATCTGAATGGGAGGAAGAGAAACTTCAGCTTGATCCGCGTGTGTTTCCACAGTGGCTCGGACAGCATTTTTCAGTAACTCCGGGAGAATATAGTCCAATGGTAGTTGGATGTATGGAAAAGTAGCATTAATGTGACCAGACAATTTAATTCTTGGAGCTTTTCCATACTTATCTTGGGCCAGACGAGTCACAAAATCCGCCCATTTTTCAATCACGTCCTTAACACGCATAGTGACGTTAATTATCCCAACATGATTTGGCTGAAATTAAAAAAACACGTTATTGATTTTGATTTACTATTTTCATGCTTTGAGCCTACCGATACGTTGCGAGCTCATTTCAATTTTATTTTAATAGCTCATAATATTATGCCGTCACTCAAGGATGAAAACGGGAAATGCAACGTTTACATTATTAAATCAATGCATGCAATACATTACATGCATACTACACTATGCATTGCAATCAGTTTCTAAAAGTCGCTTCAGTCATTCTATTATATTATATGCCTAAAGGTTGATAACCGCATAAAGTTAAAAAACAATTGTGAGACGCAAAGCTTTATACAGCGTATAATATATTAATTCAGAACCCTATATTTAATTCAATCCATATTAAATTTTATTTAAAACGATTACAACGAGAAATTAAACTGAATTAAATAGTATAATCACTGTCAATAAACATAGGCTTTGACAGCCTGTGGCGATACTGTTATTCATAAATTGCGTTTAATTTAGTCCAAAGACGTCAATAATCAATGTCATATTTATTTTAAGTAAGTCTTTTTGGTAGTACTACTAATTTTAAATAGCGATTTGCTATTAAAAATTGAACTGTATTAAAAAAATTAAGTAATATTTTCAAGTTTTCATGCTGAAGCAAGGTACAGAAAATGTCTCCAACATTTAAGAATATTGTTATTTTCCAAAAACTATGAGCTTGAAGTGCAACTTTACACATGCTGCATGATTTCCATATTGTGCATTATTTTTATACTTAAACTATTTGTGTCCGTAATTCAAATTATTCAAACCTTATTATGACTTGCAAGTGTTATGTATGTGCGTACCTTGTCGTCACTAAGAGCCAAATGATGTGTTGCTAGCATACGTAAGCCCAAACGTGACGTCAAAGTTCGATCCAAAAAAAGGCGAACAAGATCTTCATTCTGAAATAAAATAAAGATTAAATTATAAATACAAAAATCTGTGGTAATGTATGAATAGGTGTTTAATGGAATAAATTTTTCTACTAGTTCAAACAGCTACCTTTATGTGCTTCATCGAGACCTTAAATCCCTCGGCTAGATTTGCTACAACATGAATGAAATCTTCCAACAGATTTTCGAGCAGTCGACGATACTCTTCCTCTTCTTTCATGTCTTGAATTAGTGGGAAGTCATTCAGAATGTGGAATGCGCGGATGTACATTTCGTGCTGTAATTTGATTCAAAACATAATTATTATTATTGATTTTGAATGAGACCAGTCTTAATGCATAATTCTTGTATATTAGGAGTCTGGTACGGTAATTGCGAATACCTATGGATAAATAAAGAAAAGGTATGTACTAGCTACCGGGTAAATTACATTGTTTATCAATGCGAAACCTCAACCTAAGTAGAGAAAATTGCATAGGCAAACGAAAAAAACACAAACAACCCCTAAAAAATCGAATTTGAATATTTTAAAAATAACTACGTAACCAGTAAACATTATTGGCTACGGCTTGAGCTTTTCTCCTTCAGCCACTCGTTTTTGTCAGTGCAGTAGTGTTTCAAAAACATTCAGAAAAATTGCGAAGCAGATTCAAAACAAATTAGGGTGGCTGTCTAGTAAACACAGCCACCAATACTCTATACCATGCTACCTATATATCATTGCCAAAAATAAAGAAATCGTCTGGAAAACGAGGGGGACAAGACAGACGTAGAAGAAAGTAATGTAAGTAGGTAGGTATATAATATAATATAATATAATTGCAAAACTTCAAAACCAAATTGCACTTACAAAACTACCAACGCAACGCCAACGTCAAGTTAAAGCGCAAACGAAAGTCGATTACTTAGGCCAGATTATGTGCAAATTCAGTGGAAGGGAAAGTATGAGTTGAGAAAACAACTGCGAATAGCGAATCACGCAAATAATATATGCTCCGACTTTAGATATAGAATACATATTCTGTAGATTAGACAGACACATTGCACAGGAGTGGGGGTTTGGAGTTTGGACTTTAGACTGTCATTTATTTTAAGCGTAAACATATTACCGAATTCCTAAAGCACGATACCAATACATGGAGTATGGAATCCTACAACCCCTAAAGTAATACTATTACTCAGACAATAAAAAAAATGAAAAGTATCTGCCTGAAATTAGGTATGTGGCTAACATTGGATACTGGATTGGATCCCATCCAAGCTAAAAATAATTTCGTCTCATCATGTTTGGGGAAAATAAATACATAAAAAACAGAATCAAAATACTTTCGACCAGCTACTATATTTATATTATAATCGGGTTTGTTTGGATTGCGTTGAGTTGTAAAATAGCATAGTTTATAAAATATCGCGGCAGCTCAGTCGCGTCACAATCCCAACTGTGGAGTATATCTACAAATATCAATGCAAAATGAATTTAAAATACAGAAATAGGCTGTCAAGCGTTAAAAGTGAAAAACTTACCACAGACAAAATACTTGGATTGCACCCCACAATGAATGGTAGGGTTCGAAACCCAACTATCCGATGCGCAATCCTCACAGGTAACTCCTTTTGCAAATATTGGGCACTTTTCTATATGCAACACATAATAGAAAATATAAAAGCATTATTTAAAAACGTCATTTTTCAAGATACAAGCCACTCCATCATAGCACAAACGCAACAGCGTATATTCAGTAAAATATGATGTTTAAGTTTAAGTATAAATTTATGAATTTTCAAACAAAGTAATCATAATAAAATAGTAATTGTGGAATAAGACATAACACTATTATGTAACAAGTACTATAAGTATACCTTCCAACTCATTGTAATCATATACTGAACTGAACTAACTTCAACAAGATAATAAATATGTATATAATTAAAAACAACTCACCAGGACATGGCTACTGTCTGTGCTCTTTCCAGAATACATAATAGTGGATGGCGTGAGACGAACCGAACGCTGAAATACATATCAAGACATTTTTAGTATTAGATAACTTTCTGTAGTTTAAATCTCAAAAGAAAAATTGGCACATTAGCGGTCTTAAACTACGATAAGATCGTTTGTACGGAGTACGGATAATACACCAAGAATCATTTGTTTTTGTTTACACAATATTTCCTGGAACCAAAACCTTGTATGATAAAGTGCTGTGAGACATGAACACGCATGAAGAAAAAACATTTCACAGTTTTGGACTATGTGATATATAAGTACATGCATGGTCAGAAACTGCAATCATCATTTTGTTTTGAATAATATTAGCATTTATTCATTTAGTTAATTGAATGACCATGGACCTTGCTTTCTTCGTCCGTGGGAAATGTTTTCTAAATAATCATGTAAATAATAGATTACTCCTTCAATAATCAGTTTTGAAAATGGGTTGAATTTAATGGTATAGAAATGACATAGCGCGAAGAAGTGAGCGTTTAAAATATGCATAAGAAAATCTTTTTTTAGAATCTGAAATCTCCATTCGATTTTTTAGCGCATTTTAGTTTATAAATGTAGCATTTTTAATCATATTCATATACCCGATTCATTATTCATGGAACCAAGACAAATGACATGAAAACCTTTAATTTTCATTGCTTACATCATGCGCATACAAAATATGAACCAAATTTCAATGGTATTGTTCATGGGCTTTACACGAGAAGCAAGGACCGGATTCACCGGATTGCACTGCTAGACTAGATGTAAGATTGGGCTTCATCCAGGCCAAGACTAGAAAAATTTAGAGCAAAGTCGCAGTCGTCATCCCAAAAATAATATTGGTCAAGGTCGATTCTACTCCACAGATTCACACTCCTACAATGCATGGTAGCAGAAACGTGAAACGTGAAAGCTACCAGACCAGAGCTACAAGCACAACAAGCTACCTAACCAAACAGGGAACACGGCAATTGACAAACGGTGGAGTGAAATGGGTCTATGATAAATTCCAAAATTCCAACATACAAAACAAAAATCCAGCAACAGCAACTATCGTATAGTAAAGAGAAGTATGAAATAATTATTTCTAGACCCATACGTATGAACTTACGCTTTCAATTGCAGCGGCTTATCACTAAAATGCTACATGCTGCGTAAACACATAACGAGAGTAGGTACATGGTTTAGGTATACTTAAACATTTTTTGTCTTAGGCATTTCGTGCATGACAGTTCTCGTCTTCGAATACCCTATAGCATCCGCAGCTCCAAGCATACGAAAACCAAATTAACGAGAACAAAATTAATCGTACAATTCAATCGTTTCATTTCCTACATCTCGCCCTAGCGTCAGTACATAGCATACAGAGGGGATAGTTTGTTAACCAGAACCGTGACTTTGAATAATTTTATTCAACCTCTTGGAGATATTAGATAGTTATATGGTTTGTGAAATGTTAATTTACATGGTGTTTTATAGGAAAAGGAAATTTATAATGACTTCTAAATGTATTTTCTTTGGCTGGAAAATTTAATTTATGTACGATGACGACAGAAACATTTTCTATCGACGTGATTTGTTCGTGAATTAATATCATTGCTAGACAATTGGCAAGGCAAAATATACCAAAACTTTCAGAAGAAATCTAAGGGATGCAAAAGATATTATTTATATAATATACCACGCAATTCCTGGTATTGTGCCTGACATATCACAACCATCATTAGATTCTTAAACTATGCAAACGTTTGCGTGCATCTCCGCGACCCTATTATTGATGACTGTAGATTTCAAGCGCAGATCGAATCTATACAAAAATCATGATCCAATGATTTATAGGAAATTCGTAAAGAATAATAATATGGCGATGCAAAATTTAAGCAAGGCTTATGTAACAGATTACCTAAACCTATTAGACCTAATTATTCTTTTACTACGTTGCTAATTTATTCAACATCAATTGAACATCAACAAATACATTATCTGCATTCTGAATGATAATTAATCTGTAGTGTATACGCTATCCGGATCACAACGGATAACTTGTTATAAAAAAATAGGAGAAATATTACTATTTTTAGCTGTGGTATCGAAATCCTGGGATGGATATTTAACGCAAGCATGAAATACAATATTTTTTCATATATTAAAAACATGATATCCAAATATGCTTGAATTGAACATATACCTATTTAAAATGAGTCATGCTTTACTGCTTTGAGTGATGCTAAAGAAATAGCAGGCTTCCTGACCACCAATGATGAAGGTGAAAAAATAATAGTAATGGAAAAAACTTCTTCTTTTATTCAGGAATGGGACGACCGGTTTCGGTTTTATTAATAATCTTCGTCAGGCCCCTAAATCCGTGAGTTCACAGTTGATAATTTTCTTAATTGTAAATAAATCAATAATAAAACAATTATGTATATAGTATTATGATGAATAAAAATAAGGATAAAAACTTTTTTTACGTACTATATGGATCACTGTCGCCTGCAATTTACAATCAGTTCTTCGGCAAAATATAGTGAGAAATACAAATTTTCAAGTAATCAAAAACCTCAACTTTGAATGTGGTTTAAACGTTATGTTATAATCTAGCATTCTGCACGCAAGGATCATAGTGGGTGATGTTGCAATGAATAATTATTGAAAATTGATTAAAGCATATATTATGTATTTAATACGTTCCAGAAATACAAGTCAACGTATCTAAAACTAGTTAAACTATTATGTAGCTGCTTAAATTTCTACATGGAGTGCTTTAAAATGAATTCGTAAGGTTGAATTCGCACTATATGTGCGTGTACGTGGTTACCGGGAGTGTTAACCCTGGATTGTGCCCGAAAGCCGAAAGTAAAACTTTCGACAGCATCATTGCACATAAGTATAGCCATCACGCAAATTTTGCATGGTGAGCAAAGCTTGCAAATAGTGCAGACGCAATGCGAATTTAGATTATTCGGTATTCGGTTCACACATAAAGTAAGTATTCATATTCATAAAGTGAAAGATCTCACTATAGTCAGTCAGTCTCAAGTCTCGGCCACATGGTTTTCACGTGAAACAAGATTCGTTCTTTGGACCTGCCTGTCTGCTTGGTGCCTTTACAGAGCCAAGTTGCTCTCAGTTCTCCAAGTTACATACAAAAACGATCAATACAACAAAAAGTAGGCCAGCCAAGGTTCTTAAACCCTCCACAATGTCCTCAACCTCAACTCTCATTTGAATCAAAATCCCCGATGCAATACCACGCTAACACTAAAATTGCTATAGTAGTTGAAAAAAGGAATACATTATTTTTATGAAAAAATTACGTCAGCAGAAGTATCAAAACTTCAAAATCTTTACTAAAATAGCTATTGGGAAGTAGTGGGAAGATGAAATGGGATAATTCACTTGGGCTTCGTTAGGTGCAGACTATGCTATATGTACTATACTAGAGGCTAGACAGAACGACGACAGACGCAAACAGCTGATTTCAAGCTGCCACATTAAATACTGAAAGCGACAGATAAGACGGTCTATGAAAAAGCCGTAAAAACTTTAATTAACCTGATACGCAATTTTACCTGCCTTGAGGACACATAATGACAAACAATGCTTAAACACATAACACCAAAACCTGCCTACATACCAACATACCTTTATAACTATATTGAAATGGAAGCTGCACCAGAGGCGAATTCCTCATTTATCTGCTGACCACTGACACTGCACTATTTGTTGTTAATTATCCTTTATACTATCTTTGAATTTAGTTTAATGTTATGATTAAATAATCTATTTTTACAAGAATGGCATGTAAAACGAGCATACCACTTCAGGAGAAATAAGCACTACTGACTAATGGCTAATAATAATAATTTTAAATTGCATGTTTGCATGCATTGTAACAGTATTACATTGGTAAACACTAATAATATACATTAGTACATGAATATATCTTACCTTCGCAGCAGCGATATCAATTGCACTCTGATTATAATATGATGTGACAGTTCGATTTCTTTCCCGAGTTGAAGAGTCATGACTGTAATCCAGTCTCCGCACTGATGACGAGTACTGAGCGATAACTTGGAAAATCCTGGATGTATTAAATTGCCCTTTGGCCACTAATTTCAGCGGTATACTCAGAGTGGACATGTTATTATAATTTTAAACGATATTTATTTTTATAATTTTAGATTTATACTAAACGGATCTAACTGTCGAATCTTGCGTGTGATAAATAGTATAAAATAATGCAATAACAGGGGAAATACACGAGTCGGCGTCAAATGAATGCAAAATCAACTGAACTCAAGCAAAAATTGAAAAGTACAATTACAATATTTATCGTGTATATAAAATATGGACATTTGAAGTTGAGAAGCTCAAATGCCGAGTTCTGCGGTTGAACTGATGGGGAACTTCGTAAGTTCTCTTCTCCTCGACTCACTTTGCGCCTAAGCTTCTTTCTAATGTTTCCCATATTCCTTTTCGGTTCTTGAAGAACTGAGTTCCAACATCGAACTGACTATTGCGCGTACGCAAAAAATATCCAATTTAAGTATGACGAATTAAGAAATACAAACTTTATTGAGTTACTGTATGTACAATTGTGGTAAAACCATTTTTAAATAATTTAAGGAATTAGGTAGTCAGCCACGGGGGTTTACGGTTAATTTATTTTAAATATTTCAATAATTAAATACTAAGTCATTATCCGACTGGGACTAGTCCCGTAATTTTGTAAATCTATAATATGACAAATATTTTAGGGTGTTTTAAATACAATTAACTATCATTACGCAGGCAGATGGGACTTATTCGTATCAACACCGTGAAAACGACGAGGTTAAGTCCAACCCAGCTCATTCAGTTCGCTGGATGGGTAATAAGCCAAAGGCTCGCCTGTTAATCCTGTATGGCTCGGTGCTAGTACGGTACATGTCATGGGAGAGAATCTCTGGTGCTCTCTAGTGACTTCCACTCAAGGGATCTTGCAACACTAACGTTATGCAATTTAGGGTTGTACGGGTCAAGCTGCTCTTTTACATATGCACAGAGAAGAGCAATGAGAGGTATAGGAGAAGGCCTAACTCCAGTAAGATAAGTCTGTTTGTGTTATTTTTTAAAAACCAATAAGCGCCAAGGAGTACCGACAAAGTCCCAATCACCATTCAGTAGTGAGGAGGTCCCTCCCCCAAATCCCATTTGCCTAATGCAAAAGTAGTCGGCCAAATATTTTAGCCAGGGTTGGGCCTTCTCCTATACCTCTCATTGCTCTTCTCTGACATATGCAAGCATACCAAAACAAAGGGGGGGGGGGAGAAGGAGTCAACATTACACATTTTTTCATAGCGCTATTGTTGCAAACTCCTTTACGGTGGGTACTGTGGTTGCTTAGAGAAAGAACTCACCAATGTGGGGCATGAAGCAAAGATAGGTGAAAGGGCAATATGACCGAGACAAAGCATGTGACATCAGCGGCGGATCCAGGATTTTTTTCTGGGGGGGGGGCTAATGACCTCCTGGGGGGGGCTAACAATGTTAAGCCGCCATATTGAAAATGGCCGCTTGTATCCCTGTAATGTTAAAAAATCTCCTTCTGGGGGGGGGGCTAAAGCCTCCTAGCCCCCCCCCTCTCTGGATACGCGGTTGTGTGGCATCCTTCCACCTCCTGACAAACAGTGATAATGAGTCTGGTTGTATGAGCTTTGGTTAAATCGACCTAATAAATATTTATTATTAATTACCTATCATTTATAATTCGTGATTTTTAAATTTTATTATTGACCTCTAAATTAATTATGAATAAATTACTCACTCGGGATTTTTTAAATACCTGTCATGTAGATAAACAATTTTGGCGTAAATTAGGGGCTTATAACCCATTTTAGAAAATACAATTTATTACTGTATTGTCATTTTATTGTAATTAACAATAAAATAAATATTACCCGGGGAATATTGTCATTGTATTTACAATTTTCAATATCAATGGTACCTACTAGAGGAAGCCGCGGTGCTTCTATGGCACTCGGCACGGGGGTGTAAGTACCCTGCTTATTTGAAAAACACAAATCGGTGACCGCTTCACCGATGAATATTCAAGCACTCAGCACGAATAACAAATCTTCCATATAAATTGCAAAAAATCAAATAATAGTTTCCATTTCCATCAATGCCATCATCAATGAAGTTTGTATGATTCTAACTTAAATGACCTAATGAGGCGAGGTAGTCCAGAGGTTTAAGGACCGATGCTCTGCACCCATGCTAGTGGGTTCAATTTTCACTCGGGGGTCTACCGTGAGGTAGTTTATCCTTAAACACCCGCCTCTCCTCGTGTCTACGACCTTTAAAGCTTACTTGGCTCTGTGGTACTATGGGGTAAACTAGCCACACCATGTCTATTGCTGGAAATCAGTGTAATAACGTTGTGCGACAATAAAGCAATTACTTTACTTACTTTACTTACTAATAATCTGATTGATTGCGAAAAAGTAATCCAGAATTGAGAACAGACTGGAACTTTATTGTGAGCTGACTTATGTGGAGCTCTTAAGAATTTATTGGAAACTGGATAACATTAGCGTCCTTTTCTCGGTTAGTCTTCTAGCTCTCCGCTGCTTAGCATGTGCAACGTGTATGGATGAAGGTGCAAAGTGCATCTCGTTCTTTGAGAGGCTGGAGCCTGTCAGGCTCATTTAAATATAATGTACTTACTTTTACCTAGGTGTGGGTTTTACTAGACGTCTAGTCTTGTTTTCGGTACTACCAGGGAAAGGGTTAAACAGTAATACGATACAGATTTTGTATGCAAGAGTAACGGAACGAGGAAGAAATGAAGAGAAGATGGGATTTGTTTTAAAGTGATTTGTCTACTTCATGCACACATCATGTTGTCATATGACATATAATTTATATTACTCAAGCACATAAAGTGAATACTTGTAAACATCAAAGTTCAAAAATGCTTCTCTGAAGTAAAGCTGCTGCCCACTTAGATTTAATTTCTACCTATTTTATAAATTATATATGGTCATCAGTACATATGCTCACACAGGGATATTTTTTGTATATTGTAAACTTGAATACGTCGGTCCTTCACTGTCTGCTTTAATATTAGTTTGAAATGATAAACTTGCTTCGCGAGTTCACCAGTTTAATAGATTCAGATAGAACAGCAAAGTCTTTCTATTTTCTACGTTACCCGACTGGTGAGAAATCGGAACCTACTAAGTATGTACCTTTGCGCAAGCTCCTGCCACTCGTCTGGTCAAAGTCCAATCTTTCCAAGAGGCTCGTTGGCCATTGACATTTTTGACAATGCTTACCTTTAATAAGCTGTGTTATGATCCGCAGCTAAAAGAACAAAAACAAATGAATGGGTGGCATAGTTAGTAGTAGATAATAAGTAGTACTTAAGTACCGTATTTACTACCACTGTACACCAGTGTAGTATTCAAATTCCGACCCGTCAGCCCCGTTTACTATTGCAGACCCATGCACGATGGCAGAAAATAACGGAGAAGAAAGAATTTGATGTGAATCCAGTGACCCAGTCCACAGCTAAAAGCAATTTAATATAATTAAATAAGCCCATCCGTTTCTTAAAAACAAGTCATATGGCCTAAAAAGTGTGTCGAAAGTAAAACTACGCTGTTCTATTATAGTACGCGGACTAAATAAGACAAAATGCTTCTAGGCAGTGTAAAATGTACTATCTGCATCCAATATTAAATGTAAGCAGTTCCATAATACATAATTGTGATTCGAATTGCTAATACTGAAATGGCAAATATTTTCGTTTCATCTTATTCTGGGGTCCTGGGGTGTAGATGTACTAACTAAGAGTTGGACAGAACTTCGATATGACTTTTGGAATTCGATACAACGTGTAGATATGACTTTTTGAACGCAGCGTAAGATGTAGGTAATACTACTGTAATTACATGTAATGTCCACTTAAAATCTGGAGCAGATTCAGAAATCATGAAAAAGTGCAGCTATGACCATTTGAACTCAGTTTTAGTAATGTGTAAGTGTAAACGTGCAAAGTGACATGCCATGTGTAATAATTTGCAAGCTATCGCAACTTCCAAGATACTTAAATGTTTATATTATTAAAAACTCATTTATTCAAACAATAACAACACTTAATTCTGAAGCAGTGCCTTGATCATCCGGGTACGGCTAAACTGGGGCAATGACAGCAACATAATAATATAAAAGAATTCAGTACTGAAGTCGATTGAGACGTTTAAGAATTGGAATAATATCCTGAGTATTCCTGAGTATGCTAAAAAAATCTCATTATGGAGTTCAGATCGAAAAAATTAGTAACAATTTGCAAGCAAAAGAACGACTTCAAATACTATAATAACATGCAGGGTAACATATTATAATGTTAAATCAAATAACGACGAGACAAAGGAAATGATTTATACCTAATAAACCATTTATGGAAAAATGAAAAGCAACTGCTAGAAATGCTTGGATATTGGTTAGTACGTAGGTCTTAAGTAGCAAGACTACTCAATTAAATGTGTATTACTTGCATTTGCAATAAAGTATTTGTATATTTATATGGAAGTATTTCTTTATTGGCAATAATTTTCAAAAATAATCCCACTTAAAGTTAACTAAAATAAAGAAAATCATTATAAATCTACGTTTCTGAAATAATTGTATATTTAAATATAAATGCTTGCGATTTATTGTCTCAATAAATTTAACTCTCTACCAGAAAAGGGGGCTATTGGACGGTTTTAGAACTGCTTGTAAAACAGGTTAAAGTTTTTAAAGTTTTCAAGTCAATAATTTACATAAGTTTAAACTCAGTTAAAATAAGTTTTGAGGTAGTAAACATTCATCTATTTTTTTGGTCGCTAATTACACATTTTTTGACAAAAATTAAAATTTTCAAAAATTTTTTTCAAAAATTTGAAATGTTTTGAACGTCTCAAAAAACAAAGTGATTTTTTAACCTGCATTTCAGTACACAAGTAATAAATTTTAAAAAATACTTAATGACCGAATAGAAATATGAAAATAATTGAATTAAATGCGCCATGAATTTTAGTACCAGAAACTATTAATAACTCAAAACCGTCCAATAGCCCCCTTTTCTGGTGGAAGGTCACAAATATGAATACACTATTGGCATTTATATAATCCCTGTGGGCAGCATAACATATGGCAACACATAAGACTTCGATTGACAAATTCTCAAAGCTCGATTCTCAACAATTAGACAAATACTATTTTCAACACAATTGAAATATATACCAGCCAAGAGGCTTCTATTTTCTTATTTTATAAAAAATTAAAACCATGCCCAACCACAAAATAAGAAATACTAGCAGTTAGCAACCCGGGCCGCGGCGACACTGAAATCAGGTCTATACAGTTAGATAATAAAACGAGGTTTCTTATTTTTAGACGTCCACTCTTTATTCCCGTATTGTTGGTACGAGGTTAAATATTGTCCTTTCCAAATTCTTCTTTCGGATCATTCGTGTTGATTGTGTCTTCTTTTGAATCACTCGAAATCTTCAACTCATCGAAATAAAGTCCACACATAAAGTCTTTTGGAGCTAATTAATAAAAAAGGTGCAGGATGCAGTGAAATTATGACGATTTCTCATGGGAAAGCAAGTTTTTGGTCGTTATAGGCAGATGAAGTAATAGTCTATAACGACCATTGGACGTTATATATAACGTCCAATGGTCGTTACAGACTATATCAACAATTAGCTTTATAAAACGATTTAAAATTAACAACAAAATATTTCAATAATTTATTTTGTCTGCATTATTTTCTCTATGTCCTCTTTATGCAGATGATAGTTTGTTGTGCAGATAGTTCGTTGTAGTGTTGTATTATGTGCACAATTTAACACTGCTTAATTGCTTTGCTCCTGCTCCTGAGCAAAACAAGAGCAAAGCAACTTAAAAACTGATTGCTCGCAAAGCAATGAGCGAGCAATTTTGGCTGAGTAGGCTGAGCAACCTACAAGCAAAGCAGCCTGAAAATTATTCACCTTCCCTACGACCCTTAACACTTGTCATAGCTAACTCTCGTTCAGTCAGTCATCAGTGCTGAATGTAGGGACGGTCCATAAATGATGTTACCTAAACTGTCGCTCGTTTGGGACCCCCACCGAAGCCACCTATATCATTACGTAAATTGCGATTTTGAACTTAACCAGAACTTAACTGATGCTGCCGATGATGTCATTTACGGACGATTCTACAGTATTCTAAAGGATCGTCCATAAATGATGTCATGGGTAGGGTGACTGAATCTAGTCAGGAATTGATGACATACATGACATAAGGATAGCTGGCTAGGCAATTTTAAAGTGACTAGTTAGTGGTTGGTGGGTTCTAAACGAGTAATCATGTTGAAGACATCATTTATGGACCACCCCCAAGTACTACAATAGTTTGATTCCTATGTTTCCACGTGCAAAGTATTTAAACTGCTTTGGCGGACAGCGTTTAGTAGAAAACTGCATACTGAAATCTACAGTACGATTTACATGATTTATTAGTTTTGACGTACGAATATACGGCAGTCACAGTCCGTTTTGGTTGGTTTTACATTTCATTAACAACACATTGGAAGTAATTACAAATCCCCTTCGTTACAGTTCACAACTTTACGTTTTAGCATCGTAAGACTAACAACTGATACTGACAACTGACCTTACTGACCTTATCATGTAAATTATATTGTAACTTATACATAGTGATAGTGAAATGGTGAACGTGCGAAGTTGGAATGTAATTGAAAGTTTGAAATATTGAAGCACTCCCTTAGAAATTAGCAACTTATATCACTGTATTGATGGGCTTTTATAAATTTATTTTACTCTCCGAAAAACCAAAAACATGCTTCAATATCGATAATACACTGTGTGTCTTGCTGTAGATATCTTTTGGTTAGTTATAAAATACTGTCTTATTCCTGTGCAGTAATAAATACTTAAAGTGTGTTTTACGTGGTCCAATAGCGTTTTAAAAGAATTTTTTCTAAATTGTGCGCAATTTACATTGCGAGCAATTTGGGAAAACAGATTGCTCGAACGCTGTGCGCAACCCTTATTTGTGAGCAATGAAAATTTCCTGTGAGCAATTAAGGTCCAGCAATTGCGCACAAAATACAACACTAGTTCGTTGTATCACGAGACCAGCGAGAAATAATCTTAAATTTAGAATAACTAAATGTAAAACAAAAATGAATCAATAAAATATCATAGTACGAACCCTGTTTGAGTGCTTATAGTGACCCTCAAATCTCGCCAGGCCCACAGCTCGCATCTAACGAGTAATACCTGGCGCCTGTCAGTGTATTTAGCAGTATCACAATGCAATGTTTTTTTTCGAAAAGAGCATCGTTAATCGTAAAAACAAATCTAGTTGCATGGAAACCTGCTACAGACTCCAGACGCTAAGGCAGGGGCAGAGAAGAGGAATCAGGTCATTGTGATTCCTCTTCTCTGAGGCAGGGGTGTGGAGCGACCCCCTGGAAAATGGGTGCCCCATATTAAAGTAAAAGTATTGGCATGCCCCCATGTAAATAGGCTTAGACGTCACTGAATCAGCCTGGATTTTCTAAACTTAATAAAATTCTTTTGTTTCTTATCACCAACACAATTTAATTTCTGAAAGAATCTCAGGACAGTAATAATAATGAAATAATACCCCGGGTAGAATCCAATGGATTTAAGGCTACAGTCTGTTATTATTCCGGTTGCTAGAGTAAAAAGGAAAAACGAAATTTCATCCCTTAAATTACAGGTCCATCCCTGACCCCATCCTATCTGTCTCAGTGAGTCCCACTTAGACGTCGGCCATATATTACGTAAGAAATCTTACAAAATTATAGTTTTTTGAACCCCTTATGTTCTTTAATTGTTATGCGAGGCGGCCCCTGTAGCAAAGTGGTTACACGATCTACACGTAACGCGAAGTAGTTGAGGTCGAATCTGTGATGGAGCACATTATTTTTGTGCCCCCTCTCTCAGACGTACTCGATGAATGGCCCTCGTGCCCGCCTACGTTGGGGCCGTGCGGGGTAGAGAAGCTTGCAGAGGAGGAGGACTGGGGGAGGAGCGCGGGAGGCAGTCAGACGACGTGAGGGGATACTTTGCCTGAAACCATACCACCCTGGGGACAGTAAGCCTGCAGACAAGTACTTTCAACGCAACCTCAAGACTCCAATAATCTGTCCCAATCGCTCACTCTACCTCATAGTTTGAATCAATAAGTTATTAGAATAGTTGCATACAATTATTAATTTGAATTTGAATTGTTAAAATTAAGAAAAGCTTGTAAGGGTCTTGTGTGGTTGTTATCTGACTATCTCGTTGAGTCGAGTAGACGGTGGCATGAACCAACTCTGTAGAACATCAGTGCCTACTCTCAAACATATAAAACGAAATCCAAAGGGGAAGCGAAGGTTAGCCGAGGCTTAAACCCAAGCTGTAGATCCTGAGGTTGTGTCACTGAGAGTAGTGTAGTGGGTGTCCAGAGTTGAATAAGAATGCTCGGCTACTTAGAAGAGATAGGAAAGATATCAACACAGCACACATTTCCCAATGAACTGTCTGTAAGAGCATTTGCTGATAATCGGACGTTAAATAAAGTTTTTTAATTATTATGCTTCATGAACTTGCCCATTAAATAACGTTACATAAATAGAGGCGGGGTCGTGAAACAAAGTAAAAAACAAAGTATCGAAATTTCGACAATTAAAGTTTTCCACCCTTTGTGAAATCCCGCCTATGACGTAATTGTTGTCCCGCCCTGACTAGAATAGGAGGGTGAGGTTGAGGGTGAGGGTCGTGTCAGCCAAATTACTAGATCATCAGCCAACATGAACCAGAGGTATGTTCCCTTGTCACCCTCAATAGCAAATTCCCTCAACCACTAAACCAACTATGAACAATAAATACCATATGCCACTACATTTACCCTGATTATTATGCGGCCTATATTATCACTTCAATACTCTCTTAATATGTCTTACAACACCTCAATAACTGCGGTAATTATCGAATGATGGCATATGAGCATTAATAAACTAAATCGTGAATGGCCGGTATTGCTATTTCGATATCGTGAACACGGTATTTAATTGTTCCATTCCACACTCATACACAACACATACATAACCCCACAAATGTACCATGGACACACGTATATTAAATAAGTAGACACACAATTAATCCAGTTTATAACCTTAATTTATAAGAACAGACCAATCGAATAACCAAACCAAGAGAATCCAGAACCAAACCGAATCGCCTTCGTAACCCTCGTTCTTCACCGACTCGGCACTTTGTTATATTACAGTGACTTTTCTGAGTATATTTACTTATAATTCTTTAAATCCGGGTTACTACGAATATTCTGACTTCTGACTAAGAATATTACTTTGAGATTTGAAAAGGAAAGAGATAGAAATAAACTATTAAAGGACAAATACACAGTCCTCAGCTCTATCAGCCTTCGAGATACTTCCCTCACGTTCACTTCCAACCTGTCTTTTTGGCTGCTCAAGGGGTACTGACTAATGCCTCTTACGATTCCTCTCCAGAAAGCCTACGACAGACCAAACCACAGCCGTGACGTTAGAATTTCCTTTGTAGTTCCCTGTAATTTTCCATTACCCTCTAGTTCCCTTTACCTTGAACTTACAATTTTGGTACAGTTCTCCTGCTTTGGTTATGTTTCTGATTATGGTTCGATACATCTACCAATGAACGTCGGAGGCGGTATCACGCCACCTTTGAATATACATAGTTTTGGTTATATAATTTCCCCATTCCAAGGGGAAGCTCGTCCCAGAGCTTCCGGAGAAACTCCGCAACAAAACACTCCAAGTAAGGAATTTCTAATATTACAGATTGGACCGCCTTTGACATTCATTCGTTTACAATATTGGTGTATGAAATCTTATAAGGTTATTTTTACTTAAATACATGTAAAATTTGTATTGTAGTATGTAATTATTTGATATAGAGTGTATTACAATTATGTAGTTAGCTTACATTTTGATTGTAAAAATGTATATTGTAGTCTATAGTTAATTTGATATAGGGTGTATTACAATTATGTAGTTAGCTTACATTGTGATCGTAAAAATTTATATTGTAGTCTATAATTAATCCAGATAGTGTATTAACAATTTGTTAATACAGTTTGAGTATATATTTTGATCGTGGTTGTTTATAGCAAAAGTACATTATTATTTGTATCAATATTTGATTGGGCTTATACATTGTGCCAATATTATTCATTTCATATTTACCTTTTACAAATCATGTATCTCTAATTGAAGTCATCCCCAACCATAAAGCTGTCTCATCTCATCTACGAAATTTTCTAACCAACAACCTTCTCCCGAGTACTTCATAAATACTGTGATTTCATCGTATATCTTATTAATTCAGTCATTATATTTTGTCATATATCTAATAATTTGGTACCACGACTCAACCTATTCAATTGACGTACTTATCTAATTCATTGGCGTATCTTAATCTCTATAACTTTGGTCAGTCTATAAATCATGGTAAATCGTGATAGAACAGTACGGCTCCCCTATAACGTCCCCACCAACGGAACTTGCTCATTCTACCGACAAAGTAACACAACCTACAACCTTCCGACATATGGACTTAAACTATTTAATTGATATACTCGAATAATTCATTGACGTATTTTAATCTCTGTAACTTGTAACTTTGGTCAGTCTATAAATCATGGTAAATTGTGATAGAACAGTACGGCTCCCCCATAACGTCCCCGCCAACGGAACTTTCTCATTCTACCGACAAAGTAACACAACCTACAACCTTCCGACATATGGACTTAACCTAACTTCAAAGACATTCATTCAATTTTAGTTCGTATAAATGTCTCAAATTCTGGGTCAAAAAGTTTTAAGCGCAATAATACATCTTTCTTATATGCAAGAACGGTACAAAATGGGGTATTGATTTTAGCCTAGCATAGTTAGCAATGAATGGAGGGTACAAAATACTTGATCATTTCTATATGTAAAAATTCATAATAAATCTTAAATACAACTGTCAGTCTCGTTACGATGTTAATTAATTTTCGTCACTTGATGAGGTGGAATCCTCGGTAGAGCAAGTTTCTTCATCTTCCATGGTGTCCGGTGGAAGAGCGTCATAATAGTCCATTAGAATGAGACTCCAATAACGCTGTTTTTAAATTTCTGCCTGTTCAGGAGTCCAGTTCTTTTGCTTAGTTGTGAGGAAGAAATCTGTGTCCTGCCATTGAGCTATGACGTGTCTTTCTTGTTTATCTTGTTTGGTGGTAAATGGGAGACAAACTGTTTCTGGTTGCGGTGAAGCTTCTTTTTGTGGAGGATTCCATTCCAGTACTTTCATATACTTCATGGGTGGGGTCCAAGAAATCTCGGATGAGTTGTCGCCGTCCTCTCCACTAATATCAGTACTGTTTCTTGAGTCCAGATCAGAATCTCCATCTTTACTTTCGGTCATTGTGTCATCTGACTCTTGTTCGGATGTCTCAGGAGTCTCTTTTCTCGTGCATGTCCAGCCTGAACTCCCGTAAGTTAAACGAATGATGCCTGGGGTCCGGTACTGATTACGATCTCCCTCGTCACTGCGTATGCTATCATCGTCACCTAATGTGGTTCCAGAGTTGCCACAAGAATCTCCCATTTTCTCATCAGAACTGGACAGTCGGCTATCCTCTGACCTGTCATCGTCAACATCTGAATTTTCATTCGCTGACATAGAACTCCACGCATTGTCTCCAATAGGCATTGGTGTATACTCGCGTCGAGGTCCTGAGACTGGCATCAGTCAGTATTCTATACGAGTCAACAAGATTCTCGGTCTCATTTCCTCAGTCTCCATTGTCAGATTTCGTGACCCCTGTAACAGTTAACAAGTGCTCCACAAATTAATATCTCCTATCACGTATAGTCGATCCCATGATATACATCATAATAACAGAATTAGAATTTAAACATCAACGTCCCTCTTTTGCACATTTTCAATACTAGTCTCATATAAATGTATGTCTCCATTATTGTACCTCTATTACTCCTGCAAAATAATTTTTATATCGATATGCTTCATGTCATTTTAATTAAACTTCATATTTAATCATTTTAATCCCCTTTTCAATAATCTCCTCTCATACACATGTTCCTCACTAAACAATCTCAAGTAGTTATCTTTATGAGTCTTGTTTTCCATATTATTTTCATCTTTAGTAGTATTAATCAATAGCTAAGGTCATACGACAGGTCAACACTGTAATGTGCTCAAGATTTGGCAATTAAAATATGCGACAAGAGAACAACCCCTAAATTCAAACAAAAGTACGCCTAGACGTCTCCCGGCCCTCTTTCATTCTCTCAGACACGATTCTCCCGCACAGACCCAACCTCCTAAATCGAAAACACATCTGGCTCAGTCTATACCCAATCGACAAATCCCAATAATTGAAAATTAATCTTAAAAAATGTCTACTTTACTATTGCTTATTCGTTCTGCCCCCCTTCCACCTCTCTACTCATACTCGCATTCTCCCAACCTATATTTTTCTTCCTCTTCACAATTTTGTAAATACCGAAGTATAGTCAACATTTTTATGTTTCTCTCTTCTTCTGGACGTAATTTGAAAAGTAATCGATTGGAATTGACCTCTTTCTTGTATGTATTCTGCCGTCCATTAGAGAATTTTCTGCTTCAATGGTTCAATAATACTCCAGGCCGTGGAGTTACCACCTAGTCATCAAAGCATTTATTTACACCTTCACCAATATAATATTATTTGCCCACATTATTTTTATTCATGTTTTATATATTTTTATTCTTTTATTTTAAATTAATCTAATGGTTTTGATGATCCTTTGTGTACATTTCAACTTGTGTTCGTATAACAGGGAGCAGACTCTACGTATATATCGCAATCTCTGCATGCTTAGCTTTAAATTCTGTAGTTGTAGTTGGCTTCCATAAATAATTATACCATATAGAATCTCCTTCCCTAAATATACTCAATGGAATTTTCTTATCCACTTTGCTTTGATTGGTTAAATCATGTTGAAGCATGACCTTGTTTTAGACTACCTATGGACCAGTATTTTGTATTATAACTGCGACTTATTATGTAGATGATTACTTCCTGGCTTCCCTACATGGCAATACTCTAACTCACAATGGATTCAACACTTTGAAATTGATATGCTCAAGAATATCATCTGCATTTAGTTAAAATTACGGCAAAATTTATTTTTAACCTTATAATTTATTTAAAAATTCATTCAGACTTTCCACTACCAATCCAAGGTCTGTATCTCTGAGTTGTTCAACCTTAAGATCCACAGCTGCTTTTTCAGCCTTTTTGCATGCCTTAAAAAAATCGAGGTCATTCTGGTTCCTACGTTAATGCTCCGCATAATTAGTGGTGTTCTTTTGTCTAAACTTGGAGGGTGGCTGAGATTATCTGCCATCTCATTTTTCTTCCCTGGGACATACTTAATTCTAATTATATGCACCAAATTTTCGAAACTCCATCTGACAAGATAATCACGGACTTATTACAAATGCAGTAAATAAACTAGGACTGAATGGTCATAGATTGACATCCATAGACAATTGCGTAACATTCTTTTTCCGTGATATGCCACCGCTATTCTATCTTATAGCGATTTTCATTTAATACTAAGTCAGACATAACGACCTCCGTATATGCTTCGCATACTGTTCGCCTAAAAACTTCACATCGCCTTTACGCGATCAGGATCAATGTTGACGCCCTGCTCAGATATTTCATAACCCAGAATATCAATGAAGAATGCCCGATGGAATATTTAAAAGTTATTAATCTTATTCAAGCTTAAATACATAACCACAGAATTTTCTTGAGTCTATCCATTAGTTTTTCAAAGTCCTTTCAACTATCATTTGAATAATTTGACATCCATTGTGTTGCCATATTTCATTCATTACCATTTGGAAAATCGTACCTAAATTAATCCATCCAAATGGTAATCGCGTTGGCCTAAATTGTCCGTCCGGCGTTATGTATGCCAAATAATCCCTACATGCTTCATGTACTCAGCAGTATTTCAACAATAAAATGAATAATGTGTTGTTCAACTTGCCTCAATTCTTCCTTGTTCGTTTACTACTCCTGCTTTCCTTTTTGAATATTAGTGACAAATTAATCTAATTCGTTTCCTGGTCACTAGTACTGGCCCAGGCCCGCAGATATCTTCGATAAATTGAAAAGTAGCAAGGTATATTATTAATTCTTGCTTAAATTGTTCAAAGCTCATAAACTCACAGGCTATATTTACATACCAATGACAGGCAACCAAAATAAATTCATGTGCCACTTGCAAATTCATCGTTATTATAAATGAAAAGTTACTATCAATCGCAGTCGTATTATATAGATTAGTAATACAATTAAGAACTTCGAAAATCCTATGAGTTCAGAAGCATGAACTAAATAGTAAATATGGGCTACTACAAAAACATGTATTTCCAGTTCAAACACCAGCGAGTTTGCTATGACTCAACCTCAGAACAACCAATGGACCATTTTTCAACTTTCCCTGTATAATTTTTTTTGGGTGTAAATTCAGAGATAGACGACTACACTTTCTATGAGAGGATACAGGTCTTAGCAACTAACTCACCATCAGTAATTCCCACTTACTTTGATCCTAACTCTCATATACTCCCTGTCTACAAGAAGAAATGATTAAATTTTGATTTTAATATTGTGTACCATTAATCCAAATGAGCTTTCTTTCAAATTCAAAACTACTCGATGAGCTCAGATTCTTTGATAAATTCAAATGCGATGTAGGACCGCTTTCTTGCTAGAAAGTTTTTCCTCTCGATTTTCTACTAATTCAAATACGAGCAAAATCCTCCCTTCTTCTACCTTTATTTACACCAACTGATCGCCTGTTTTATGCGTCGTCTAAATAGTCGAAGAAAAGAAACAAAAGATATATAAATTTTCTTACTCAGTCAACTTTCCCATTCAACCACTAATGCATGATTTAAATTATTCAAGTTCATTCCATCCCAAGCTATTCAAATTCCTGATGACTTTTGATTCTATCCTCCTGATTCTACTGATGTTCTATGACTGTGTTTTATGTACCTACCTACTTATTTCTTTTCATTAAAATTCCTGATGTTGCTGATTTATTGAAGAGACAATATTGGCCTCCACTTCATGACTCACTCACTATTACTTCAATCAAATAATTTTCATCACTATGCTTATTGAAGAGACAATATCAGCCTCTTCTTATCATGTATCCCAACTTATCCAGAAAATTAACTCTCCTAACTTCCCTCCCTAACTCATAAAATTTTCCGAAATTTGATCAGAATTTCGAAAACTATTCTACTATTTTGGGGCCTCAAAGGAACGATACCCCGCATCTGGTTCTCTCAGCCAAATTACTAGATCCTCAGCAACATGAACCAGAGGTATGTTCCCTTGTCACCCTCAATAGCAAACTCCCTCAACCACTAAACCAACTATGAATCCTTGCGAGCGCGAGATTCGAATGTACTGAACACTCTGTTCCTCTCGAATTTAAAACTTTTAAAATTCACATTTTTGTGGTCAAAAAAACTTAATAAAGTTAAAAAAGTGCTCTCACAACCTTAATTAGTCCCCCGTGATCAAATTAAGTGGAAGTAGCAATAGAATCAGGTAAGAAATAACTTATTTCTTTTGAATCGAAAATCAGGGTTGGGTCGGGCCTATGGCTGGCTATATGAACCTGTGTACAAACCAACTTTCATTTAACACTTGCAATAATTTCGTAATTCCTGCACTAGTTGCACCAGTAACAGGGACTGAAATCACTGTGAATCTGGAGGAAATGAGCTTAAACTCGGGCATCGGGATAAATGAGGACAGTAATGCCTCTCAGTTTAGTAAGACCGATCTTGAGCAGCAAAAATCCATGGAAGAAGAAATTGCGTGTGAAATAGAAAAGGAAAAAAATCTCGGTAATAATGAAACAAACTCCGAAGACACTCCGGTTGATGGGCTTGAAATTAAGACTGTCAAAAAGCGAGTAAAATATTCAGGAGCCTAACGGAAAAAATACAGAAAGGAAAAAGAACGTGCTGCCATGGAAAAGTCACAATCTAGTGCCGATCATACTCAGCCCAACTTAACTCCAATTCCCATACACATGTGGCAACCGCAATTTAATCATGGTGGACCGATGAACTGGCAGTCACACAACACCTCATGGAGTACAATGGCTCACGAAGATCCGGTTCTCTGGAATTTGGTAATGAGTGGATTGAATGACCAAGGTGTTGGTAGTGTAATTTCAGGGTCTGAAGCCATGGACCACACAGGACAAAAAACCATGGAACTCAAAGGAACTTATAATAGACCATCAAGACTACCGACTCCCGCACAACGGGGCGGGCACGGGATCATCAGAGGTGGGCCAGCAATAAGGACCGGGCTACATTACAGGGGCGGTACTAGTGGGTTTGCTCGTGGGTTTACGGGTTTTAATCCAAATCGGATGATAGAACCAAAAGCAGCCACGAGCATGAGTGGAACTAGGCTACTGAACCATGGAGCAAACAGATCGACAACAACCTCAGGGTACTTTAGTAGTGAACCTGGCACATCACAGTTCGCGGCGGGCAGCCCACAAGCAACAAGAGGAGGGCTCAGTGGCTCATCCAGGGCGATCAGTCATGGGGCTGGGACTGGGTTTGGGTCAATACCAAGGGGGCAAGGGTTCCGCAGGAGCGTAACCAGTGCGGCTCAGGGAGGGGCAAAAGGTAGAGGAGCCACCAGTGGCGGACTCACAAGCAAATCTGACGGCTTAGGGCAACTTAAGTCAGCTCAAGGTAGTTCGAAGGGTGGGGCAGAAGTAACTGGAGAATCAACTCCCAAACGTACTAGAGAAATGCTGACACCATCCACATGGGGTAAAGAACCCAAAAAGCATAAGGGTCTGATTGAGGGGGCTAGAGGCGAGGTCCAGGTAGTCATCACCATCCGTGACGATCCATGGACTAAATTGTCTCAAGATGAGCATCGCTTTGTCCGAGATACCCTCGAAACACGTGTAGTTGCTGAGGCACCGGCGGAACCACCGACAGTGTATCGCATCTACAGCACTCTCATTCATCATGGATGGGCCTGTGTGGACTGCCATGATGCGAAAACAGCTGAATGGGTAATCCGGGAAGGTGACGCATGGGAGTGGGTGGGGCCTAATCGAACCACCTACTTCAAGTGTTACCTAGCTCCTGAAGCACCGGTTAAGCCTAAGTCACACAAGTTCAGAGTCAAATTTAGATCCACGGTCAAACATGAATTCAAGGTTCTCCTGAAGACCTTGAAGGCTATGAACGAAGGTTTAGACACAACATCGTGGGCAATCCTCAACGATACCACGACGACAGAGTCCAGAGAGGGGGAGTACTCTACATCTCACTCATACCTCTTATCCATGGACAGCAGATCAGCGGAACTCATAGAGCAAAGGGGCTTCGAGCTCTTCTTTGGCTCAAGTCCAGCCATCTTCTCCGGTATCCTATCCCGGGGCAGGGGAGGAGGCAGGTTAGTAGATGAAGCAGTGATATAGGTCAGTGAATAGGCTAAGGCATAAGGGGTCTAATCAGTCAAGGGGGCCGCCACTATCGACACCCTTTGTAGATGTGACCCAAATAAACTTGCATCACTCCAAAGACGCTGCTGCAGCCCTATGCAGATGGCGCGACGGGGTGATGCTACAAAAACACAAAAAAAGTACTAACCATGCCTACAAAACCTCTCATTCATTTATAAGTCTAATACAAGAACCATACTACTTTAGGTCTGCAATAAGGGGTCTAGGTAGACAAGACCAATTATTTGTAGACAGTAGCACAGCAAATGATTACACTCCGCCACGTGCATGCATCCTGGTGACTAAAAATGTCCATGCGGAGTTGTTAATTCAATTCTCCGACCGGGATCTAGTAGCAATTAAAACGAATTGGCGCAACAAGGCAATAATATTTGCCTCGGCGTACATGGCACACGAGGCCTCATGTCCACCGCAGGCACTAACAAAGCTAATAGAACACTGCAAAATTAATAGAATCCCTTTAATTGTGGGAGCAGACTGCAACGCACACCACAATTACTGGGGTAGCACTAACACAAACAAAAGGGGTGAGCAACTATTTGAATACTTGATGCAAAGTAACATCGATGTGATAAATAGGGGAAATAAACCCACTTTTGTAACAAAAACTCGCAGGGAGGTGCTTGACATCACACTTGCAAATCAGTGGGCCTGGGTCCTTATAAAAGACTGGGAGGTAAGCGACGAAGAGTCGCTTTCTGACCATAAATATATTACTTTTATGGTTAGTGCCAACCGACCTCAACCTAAATTTAGTAGAAACATTCGCAAAACGAACTGGGACTGCTACAGTGAGGATCTAACTAACTTACTGTCAGCAATTGAATCAGGACTAGATTACGAATGCAACGCAATTGAACAAAGAGCGATTGATATAAACAATGCAATCACAGAATCATGGGCAAAAGCATGCCCTATGAAACGCACATACCTTGGGCGCAAAGCGGTGCCATGGTGGATTAAAGACCTAGACACCTTGCGCAAAACAGCAAGACGGGCCTACCGGAGCACCAAGCCTGGCGCAAGTGATGTACATAGATCCAATTACACCGCTGCTCTAAGAGCACTCAAAAGGACAATTCTCATGGAAAAGAGAAACTCATGGCAGACATACTGCAGTGAGGTGTTTACATTACCCGCGGCAAGTCGACTACATAAGATACTGTCTGGGGACATAAGGAAAGAACTGGGGATAATTAAAGACCCAGTATCCGGCATCCGATTAACTGACTCGAGGACTGCGCTGCAGACTCTAGTAGACTGCCACTTTCCGGATAACCCAGATAGGGAAACAGATATAGTAGACCACACAGTCAGCGACTTAAGCCTCATTGAGGAAGTGGTCACCCCAGCAAGTCTGTGGGCTGCGGTCCACAGCTTCAGTCCTTTTAAAGCACTAGGGCCTGACGGCATAGCCCCTGTGTTATTGCAGAAAGGTTTAAGTGCAGTCTCCAATCATATGCTGGAATTATTTAAAGCAAGTCTCGCGACTGGCTATATTCCAAGCGTATGGAGGCAAGCTAAAATAATCTTTCTTCCAAAACCAGGCAAGACGGACTATGAAATGCACTCAGCATGGAGACCGATTCAACTAAAATCATTTATGCTAAAGGCTATGGAGAGACTTGTTGACAGAAATCTCAGAAGCCCGCAACTTGTACAGCATTTAAAGGCCAACAATCAGTTTGCCTATCTAAAAGGCTCCTCAACTGAAGCGGCTATTCATAGGCTAGTTTCATACATTGAAAAAGCCATAGCAAACAAAAAAATAGTACTGGGTGTTTTTATTGACATAGATGGAGCCTTTCATAACCTCTATCACAGTGCAATCACCCAGGCACTTACAAAATTTATTATCAAACTAACCTTGATAAGGTGGATACGCTTTATGCTTTCACAAAGAACCGCAACTGCATCGGTAAATGGCATCTCCATTTCTAAGGAAATTACTAGGGGCTGCCCGCAGGGAGGCGTGTTGTCTCCACTGCTTTGGAACCTAGTAATCGATGAATTGTTGGTCAAACTCAAATCAATACCATCAGCACTATCCCAAGCCTTCGCAGATGATGGCTGCATACTTCAAAGCGGCATTGACTCTAATGCTGTGGCGGACAGAATTCAGAGAGGCGTTAGGCTCATTGAAAACTGGTGCCCAACAAAAGGTCTCAACGCCAACCCAGGCAAAACCGACCTGGTACTGTTTGGGAACAAAAGGGCAGTTAAACTGAAACCTATTGTACTAAACGGGGCAGTACTTCAACGGAAAGACTCGGTAAGGTACTTAGGTGTACTTATCGAAAGTAAACTTCTGTGGACCAAACATTGCTTAAGCATTGGACTAAAAGCCTCCACGGCAATGGGGCGCTGCCGCAGGGCTATTAGTAAGACCTGGGGCTTTACTCCCAAGATTGCTAAATGGGTTTACACAGCGATAGTAAGACCCAAGGTGGAATATGCTATTATTGGCTAGTGTACTGCACTCAAGAAGCAGTGCTGCACGAAAGCATTGGATAAGGCGCAAAGGTTGGCCTGTCTTTGCATCACTAGCGCCATGAAATCTACGCCAACAGCTACGATGGAATGCCTCATTGGGCTGCTACCCATTGACATACATCTCATGGGTTTAGCACTAAAGACCAGACAGAGGCTCATTAGTCAAGGCCATTGGCAAAGCAACTCATTAAGTCAAGGTATCAGAAATCACGTAGGGTTAAGCAACAGCTGGGCAACTAATGTCCCGGCTCTCCAAATGCCCTCGGATAATGAGACTACGCATGAGCTGAACAGGACTTTAGTGGTACAGATTCAGAACAAGGCACTCTGGAAGCAAGATCTTTCAGCAGTGTACACGGGCATTGTATGCTTTACTGACGGCTCTAAAGACGGCGACAGCTCAGGTTGTGGCTGCTATATTGAAGATCGGGAAGACATAGAGAACGTTAGTGTAATCTGTGAAATCTCCCAGTCACTAGGCAAATACGCCACTGTCTACCAAGCCGAGGTTGTAGCAATTTCCCTTGCAGCAAAGACGCTAATTGAACGTAGTTATAGTAACAAATCTATTACCATCTTTAGTGACAGTCAGAGCGCTCTGAGATCTCTGATCAAACTAAATACAGACTCTAAGCTTCTCAAGGAGTGTTATAACGACTTGACAGAGCTGGCAAAAACAAACGAGGTAAAACTTATCTGGATACCAGCTCACATGGGCTTTGAGGGCAACGAGCTTGCCGATCAACTAGCCCGTAGTGCGCATATGGGGAAGGAGGGGAAAAAGAAGACTCAAATGGGGCCTGAACCTATACTTCCTGTATCTAACAGCGTAAAGCACAGCGAAATACGGTTATGGCAGCGTAACCTACATCTGCGCAGGTGGAAAGAAAGGAAGGACTGCAAGGTCGCCAAACTACTTTCTGTAAAGCCGAATTATTCAACCGGCTCAACCTCACCTGTGTCACTATCGAGGCGGGCAATACAGTTACTGACGTACATTTACTCAGGACATTGCCCGCTACAAAAGCACCTCCACCGTATGGGCGTTGTCAATTCCCCGCTATGCCAAGAGTGTGGTGAGGAAGACGAAACGGTACTGCATTATCTGGTAAGGTGTCGCATTCATATATATCATCGCATGCAAAGCTTAAACTGGTTCTTCGGTCCTAGTAAGGACTCGCATGAAATAATCACAGAAGCCCCTAGGAAAGACGTGTTAGCATATACAATTGCTACAGGTCGCTTCGACAGGGGCCATATTAATTATTAGGTTAAGTCTTAATTAGGGATAGCAATGGGTCAGTAATGGCCTGCGCTAACGTGGTGCTGTTATAATAACGGTATTCAAGACCCTAAAGATACATACATAAACCAACTATGAACAATAAATACTATATGCCACTACATTTACCCTGATTATTATGCGGCCTATATTATCACTTCAATACTCTCTTAATATGTCTTACAACACCTCAATAACTGCGGTAATTATCGAATGATGGCATATGAGCATTAATAAACAAAATCGTGAATGGCCGGTATTGCTATTTCGATATCGTGAACACGGTATTTAATTGTTCCATTCCACACTCATACACAACACATACATAACCCCACAAATGTACCATGGACACGTATATTAAATAAGTAGACACACAATTAATCCAGTTTATAACCTTAATTTATAAGAACATACCAATCGAATAACCAAACCAAGAGAATCCAGAACCAAACCGAATCGCCTTCGTAACCCTCGTTCTTCACCGACTCGGCACTTTGTTATATTACAGTGACTTTTCTGAGTATATTTACTTATAATTCTTTAAATCCGGGTTACTACGAATATTCTGACTTCTGACTAAGAATATTACTTTGAGATTTGAAAAGGAAAGAGATAGAAATAAACTATTAAAGGACAAATACACAGTCCTCAGCTCTATCAGCCTTCGAGATACTTCCCTCACGTTCACTTCCAACCTGTCTTTTTGGCTGCTCAAGGGGTACTGACTAATGCCTCTTACGATTCCTCTCCAGAAAGCCTACGACAGACCAAACCACAGCCGTGACGTTAGAATTTCCTTTGTAGTTCCCTGTAATTTTCCATTACCCTCTAGTTCCCTTTACCTTGAACTTACAATTTTGGTACAGTTCTCCTGCTTTGGTTATGTTTCTGATTATGGTTCGATACATCTACCAATGAACGTCGGAGGCGGTATCACGCCACCTTTGAATATACATATTTTTGGTTATAGTGGGAGGTGGTTGTAATGTTTATGTAATCTTAAAAAGTGTGATCGATCACCATTATTGTCCTCAAAGGTGGTTGGCTCATTAATTTAATCGGCGAAGCGAGTACGGCCGATTTAACTTATTCCTTTGGGGATACATCGGCGTTCGTCATTCTCAGTCGGTCTTTGATGAAATTTCTATCAGTCTCAGACTGTCGTTTGTCAAAAAAACCGCATGGGTATGACAGTGAAACATCCATACTTCATTTTCAATTTCCACTTCCACTGCTATACCCTTCGCGCGCTACGGAATCAAAGATTTTTAACATTACATGTTTTACAAACTGAACAAAGATTAGCGGTCAGGCTCAATGCTATTTGTGTTCACATATCTTTATTTTGAGACGATAAACCACATATTAGTAATATAGCCATTAACAAGATCATAAATATGATTTTGAATTGCATTTTACATTAGTTCACAGATTATCCCGGTAGACACAATGTGCAACTGGTGCATTGTATTTTGCATGGGGTCCTTATAAAAATATTACGTTTCATTTACAGCTCTCCATTTACCGTAATGTTAAAAAAGTTGAAACTCTGGAGGAGGAGGGGATTTTCCACAAAAATCTAAAACTTTATTGGACATCGGGAGCTATAAAAGACCCCTGGAGTTGAGTCAAACTATATGTCCTAGATTCTGGAGCTATTTCAAGCTTTACGGTATGATATTTGTAAAAAATTGCGGTAGAACATTGGAGGTAAGTCACATATTACGTGGCATTTGGAGAATACGGTTTGAACATACATCATATTTTTCACACTGAGCGAATGAGAATATTTAGAGATCTAACTTACAAACTATTTGGAGGCTAATGCGCTATAGTAGTCCCAGTGGTTTGGCTTGAACCATACGTTCTGGTCTGGTCAAAGGGCATTCGACCATATTTTATGATTTTCCTTTCAGCTAAACACGAAAATAACTGAAAAAAAAATGTTGAAAAATGATAATTTATCAACATTTTGTAAACTAAACACACACATGACAGTTAGTGTGGAAATCCAGACCCCTGATAGATTTTTGTAAAAATCTCATATAACCCGGCTCGGCGGCCCAGTGGTTTAACTACTGAGCTGCTGGGTCGGGGGAGTCGGTGGCGCTCTGGATTGGAGTCGGTGTTGGTGATAGAGTTTGGTATGTTGGTGGGGAGTTGAGCTGGGGTGGGAGTGAGAGTTTAAGGGAGTTGGGTGCAGGCTGAAAAAATCCGTGGTAGTTATCTACCTGAGACGGAGTTTCAGTGCTGCTTAATAGTAGGTACCTACTTTGCCTGACTCTCGTACATTCAAATGTATAAACTCAAGATTTTCTCCTCGAAGCACTTCTCTCCTAAAATATACTGCAAGCGTCGCCACCCGATGACATTCGATAGAGTTGCTCGCTGATGGGTTGGCATGGCAGAGCGTATTGGAGTCGTGGGGACCGTGAGAACGTCATCTCGATTCTATAAGATACTCTGTTGTGTTTTTCCTCCGAAAGGGAAATATAGGCTTTAACTGTCTGGTGAAAACCAGCCTAAATATATGCTTGCTAACTGGTCTACAGGAACACGTAACTAAAACCAAATACTACAAGTGTAGGTAATTAAGGAAAAAACTGGGAAGATTCAAAAACAGACTACTCACATGGGTAGTTCCGTCGAATCAATCCAAACAGTAAAGTGCAGTGTATCATACCCTATGGGTGAATATTACAAGACTGCTATAATAATAATAATAATAATAATAAAAATCTCATATGCTGTAGAGAATTTGACGCCTAAAACAACTTTCTTCAAAAATCAGATTTTGACCCCCGAAGCAAAGGTCAAATGTCAAAGGTCAAACAATTAATTGCAGTGACCTTATACAAAGTCATCGTTTAATACGTAGAATTTGCTGCTGATTATCGTGGTCGTCTTTGTTTTGCAAAAAACAGAGGTTGAATCCCATTTTCGGTCGAAGGTCAAAAATAAAAGTACTGCTCACTTTTGGAATTTGACAACAGTGACATGCGCATGTGGTGTAAAAGAATTCTCTGCTGATTTGCGTGGTGATTCTATATTTGGCAAAAATATTGTTTTACTCTAATTTGTGGGTCAAAATTAAAAATCACCTCAAAATGGAGCCAAACATTAGCCTTTTGTAAAAAACGAAAGCCCGACGTTAACCCGCAACAAATTCTACACTACATGTTTTAATTTTAGATTAATAAAATGAGGTTAAATGTTTAACCTTTAATCCCTCATTTGGGAGTCAAATCCTAGTATTTGAGAAAAGTACCTAGCTTTGGGAATGTTGTTAGACATCGTATTATATACGACATATTGCGGGATACAAATTAGTAATACGTGGGAAGGTGGGCCCATACAGTTGGGCATGGGCCCATCTTCCCAAGTATCACTAATTTTTATTCCGACAATACTTCAACTTACCTATGTAATTGTTACAAAAATCTAACTGGGGTCCGGCTTTCCACACTAACTGCGACACATTATGGACGTTTAGTTTTTTCTTGAATATTATTGGGTCCGGTGATTTGGACCAGATCATTAGCACTAGCACGTACAAGCGCTAATGATCTAAGTTAGTAACGCATGCTGTCATTTTCCCAGAAACTAATAGTGTAGTCCAATTTCCTTTGTGACCTTTGCAGGAGTAGAGATCATATTTAATAAAAAAAACCATGCTATTCGTTCTATTTAAGTAACGGATGTTTATATTGGAGCACGTGGAACGATAACAAATTTCTTTAAGTCGTGGGCTAAATCATTTCGCAAACCGTCTACAGTGGTGGACGATATTTTATTGCTCGCTCTTACGAGCATCTCGCAAAACCATTAGCGAGATTTTCCATGAGATATTTTTTGTCAAAAAGAGCGTTCAAAAAAACTAAGTAAGAATGGCTTAACAACATGGTGCGCGTAATGAGTTTCGGTCGATAAAACATTTTTTCGAAAAATCCAAAAACGCCTCAAAATGGTTTTTTAATCCTATTTTTTATTTGTTTTAAACATCGTAAGCACATTTTTTTAAAATTTGTATGAAACCCCATTTTAAAGTATTCTGAATTCAAAAACAATTACAATTTATTTTGAAATTTTTTTTAAAGACTAACCAAGGGTAGGTACTAAAAAAAAAGTATGTTCCATTGTTTATCGTTGTGTTTATGAGCTGTCTGAATCAACTGAATTGATGAGCTGAATATGAGAAATGAATCGGACAAGAGCAGTTTAATGCGTAGTTCAGGTCATCTATTGTGTCCTGCATTTGACTCTGTTGCTTAAATTATAGATTTAACCAACTATATGTTTTGTTTTAAATTATTGTTCCATCGATATTTTTACACGAAGATGAGAGGTATACAATGACTTGAAATCACAACATAAAATAAAATTTACCCCAACAAGCGATTCTATGCAAATTTGCTAATTATTTAAGAAACTGAAAAGAAATTTTAGTTAGCTATAACAATAAAATAGTACTTTTATTTAAATGCACAGCTCCAATAAACAATAACTTACAATACAGCACCTTAATATCATTAAATCTAGTTAATGTGTTTTATCGAATATGGTGTTACTACTATATACTAGCCTTTTAAACCGTAGTCTATAAATATATTAAATATAAATGCATTTATTGAATTACACTATACAACAACTTTAACTTGAAGATATATAATTACGTGTTGTGGCAACAATTTACTTAACGTTGAATTGTATTTACTATTGTTTAACACGATCAAAACCTTGCCTTCAGCGGTCTTCAGTTGATTTTAATGAGCCTGACCATATTCACTCGACCAGCACTAAAACAACACGAGCTAAATATGGCACCAATATGTAGTATTGAACTGATGTACTTCGCTGCCCTTAGCCATATTTTGTTCACGAATCGTGCATAAGACCAACAAAGAATTTGTACGGGTTCTTTTCTGACGAAAGGAAAGGGCCCTTTTCAATTGCTTGCTTAAATTCTTCTTTCGATTCAGAATCCAACTGTTGACGTAAACAAATATACTTATAAAATTGTGAAAAATGCAAATCAAACAGTACATACTAAAATTAAATGACCCTTTATTAAAAACCATATGCAAACAAGAATAATTTTCTCCCTTACACTTTTATAAAAGTCAAGAGCAGAATATGCAAAAAGATCCGTATTCAGTGGTGATCTGCGAAGCTCAGCCAAAGGCAAGAGATTAGCAACCTCTGGGGTTGTTGACACTCCAATAAAAATCAAAGACAAACTCCAGCTTGTACGACTGACATCCGGATTTGCAAGAAAATTTGGAACGCTTGAGACAATCCACTCTCGCACCAAAGATGCTTCCTTATGCTTGAGTCGAGCTTTGCTAAAAAGCTGAGATGAAATTTGTCGACGTCAGTTAGTTATAATGACAATAATAAAGGTAATACAATTAGTATTATGCATTCGGCAAAGATGTTTGTATAATTACTTGTGCAACTACTGGTGCCAAAAGTTCCGGGCTATGCTGATTAGAATTGAGAAACTCGGCAATTACGCGATTTATTATTTCCGACGGCGGTAGAAAATCCGTGATTACATGCGGTATAACTTTTGATACTATGAGACTGTTGTACCTCACACTGTGTCTTAATCTGTGAATTTATTTTTTTTAAATGCCATTTTTATCGTTATTTTTGAGCTAATGTCTTGGGTTGAAGAATCATGCAATATTTAATGTTTAGTGTGAGATAGAATAGAAATTATTTACAACTGAAACAGAACTTCAGACCGCTCAGCCATCTGCATTAAAAGTTCAGGGTCAGGGCTTGTCGTTTGGTAAACATTTTCAAAATCTTCAAAAAGTGCAAGTTATGTTTGTATTATTATTTAGTTTTTTTAATCCAATGGGCATACTTACATGAATTGATATTATATTTAAAAAACGCATAATGTGACTCTTACCTGTATAGAATATAGTTATAAACAACTTGACTGTTTCAAAAAAAACTGAAATATTTCCAGTTTTTAAAGTGTCGAATGCTGCTTTAGCAATGCTTCTCTTCGCTTCGGACGTTGACGTTTTTAATTGTATTTTCATTTGCAAACCCTGCAACAAAAAAAAAACATAAAAAACTCATACTAAATAAAAATTGATTGAAACACTAATATATAATTTATTGTGGCAAGTGAACCTTGAGTACAAGAAGTCGAACGGAAATGTAAACTTTATTTAGCGGACTCAATACAGTCAGTATGTTGCTCAGTGTTTCTTGCTCAAAACTAGCCACTCCAATATTATCAGCTGGACCATTAATCCATATGAAGATTAGTAGTTTCCAAACAGCACAGCAGTGATTTTCAGAATCACTTAATCTACAGATCAGTAAATAAAATATTGTTCAGGCTATATTATTGAGGGAATAGTACTTTTAAAAATTCATTTTAAAAATTTCTCCAAGTAAAAATATCTTCAGGTACTACAAATTAGGTTTTTTGGTTCTCTCGTGATTAAGTTGTCATGTGGTACACAAAAATTATCTAAATACACCCAAAAAAAGATTGCTTACGTCTCTGCCAAATGAGTATTTTTAAGGACGTACGGAGTGATCACATTTAATAAGGGCAAGTTTTCAGGATGATGCTGCAGAAAGATTAAACTACTCTGAATAGCTGCACTCGAAACATTTATGCAAGATGTTAACAGCGCTCCTTCCAGAATCTGGGCTAAATTAGCCATCGGTTCAGACTCCTTTTAAAATCATAGTAACACAAATATTTTAAAACAAGTAAATAATAATTTTTAACAAAATAATACATATTAAAAGTACGTAACAAAACAATTACCAATGGTATTTTAGCCGCTGCATAAAAAATGCCATAGATCAAGTGAGGCCAAATAATTTCGTCCTCCTTTTCGAAGCTTTTGAATATTTCCATAAGTGTGTCATACATCCAAGTGTACTGATATGTGTCCTCAAAGTATTCCGCAATCCGCACAATACTTTGTACAACTTCACTAAGCAGCAGGAGCGGCATTTTCCCCTAAAAATAATATTTTTTTATTTAGATTCCTGCTTTGGTGACGACGCAATGCAATGTAGCGAACTAAAAACTGTTGTAAAGATGACAAACCCTTCAAACTTATAATCTTTTACCGCCTGTAAATCGGTGTTAGTTAAATGCGTATGTATGTGTGAACTATACCTGCGGACTTTGTAGCCATTGAGAAAAAAGGTCTGTTAGAAACCTAATGCAAGAATTAACATCTACGTCGTAAGAATTGTTCATTTCCTTTTTCCAGTCACACATCCTGTTAGAATAGTAATACAATGGTTAGATTGTATTCACAAAATTAAAACACAGAAGTTAGGTTAGTAAATAAATAAATAAATAAATTGAATTGTACAGCGGTGCCAGTTGAATTGTTTTGCACAAATCCGGCTCGATATCTTTTAGCGACAAATGGACATCAGCCAAACCTTTTATTCTAACGAACAACAGAAAAAAAATTCAATTCAATTGGATCACAGCTTTTTTACCCTTCTTAAATTGTAATTGTCGTATTATAATTCTGTCTTATGATTTAACTTCATTCAAATAAAAACAGAATAAGCGTTTTTGATATAAGAGAAAATACTTACATTTTTGTAGCAGAACGACTGGGAACGTAATAAAATGTTACTGTTTTTTCCAGCATCATAGCAAGTGCTCTCAAACCCGTACAAATGATCTTTAACGTACAATATAACGGCACAGGTTATTTATGTATTTTATTTAAACCACAGTTCATAATCATTGACAGCTTAAATTATTAAAATACCTGTAGCTGAGAATTCTCATCCCCGTACGAATTTATCACAGACAAAAAAGTCATCCAGTTTTCTTCAAACTGGACTTTGCTTGCAACTCCAAATAAACTAAGCCTATTACAAATAATAATACATCAATATAATTGTAATAGTCAATCATGTAAAACGAATGAAGAAACTTAAATATCTCACTTGAAAATATATTGTAGCAATAAATCTTTTTCATTTTGTAATATATCTACAGGAACATGCTGCATTGGAGGGAAGACTTGGGAGGGGAGCAAGGACGGAGGTTTCCATCCTAAGTGGGAAATTAATATCCAAACGTTAATAACGTCACATCTACCAATCCCAGCAACAAGATTCCTAAAACAAAAATAAAAATAGCCAATTCTAAATTTCCTACAATTTACAGAGGTTAAAGAAAACAATAATACGTTTTATACATAAAAGAAAAGAAAATTCTTTACCTAAATGATTTATAAAGCTTTGCATCTAAAGATGATCTCCTACTGTCAACGTGGTGAACAAAGTCGGAAAGGCGGCTGAACTCGGTAAGAACTGCTGAGCATTCTGAGTTCATATCTGACCACCAATATTCTGGAAAGAAAAATCCCATATTAATTCACTTCTAAGTAATACAAGTTTCTTTTAAAATTAAATCTGACCACCAATATTCTGGAAAAAAAAATCCCATATTAATTCACTTCTAAGTAATACAAGTTTCTTTTAAAATTAAAAAATGTGATTCATTTTAACATTTAATTTCTATACCTGGAGGAGAATGTGTAAACGAAAAATTGACATTGTAGTTTCGTACAATGTGGCGTAGTATAACTCCAAGAGCATTTGTACACGCAAAAATAGGTTTCGGGTCATCTCTCACATTGAAAAAAGTCATAAAACTCATATCACAAATGACGAGGGACGCAAATGACAAAAACGCATCTAAGTTTGCAACGGTATTCTTTCCGTTCTTCAAAATCTTCACTCTCATAAACTTAAAAGAGAAGTATAGAACAAAACAAAATGAGTTCAAATTACTTCAAAATAGGTACAACTACAAAAAACAAATAAAATACAATTTGACTTAAGCTTCTAATCAAGTAATCAAATACACCTACCTGAAAAGACAATGTGAAAATTTTAGTGGGTATAAAATTGTTCCGACAACTTGTTCTTAAATCAGGATCAGATTTTATCACGCACGCTTTCAGGGTTAGCATCGCTTCCAAGGCTTTCCACATATCAGGTAAGAAGATTCCAAAGTTAATTTCTTCAACAAGTTTATCACAGTTTTCATCCGATGTGTTCTGTTTATCAAAATACTAATGTTAGTTTGATTTGCACTTGATTTTGGGAATATGCATCAATAATTTGCCAAAAGAAACTAAGGAAGGATTTAATAAAACAAAATAATATAAAAACGGTTACCACCACGTCCTCGTCAATTGAAATTTCCCACTTATCTAAAGTATCTAAAATAAAGTCGAAGGTTGCAACTCCAAGAGGCCATTTCTCTATCAAACAGGAACGTTTCTCCGAAGAAAATAAATCAACTACGTCTCCGGCAGTAATCTTTTCCTGTACCAAAATTTATGTTATTTTTGCTTATAAGTCAAATGAAATGAAAAGTATTTTAATGAAATTAAAGTTAAATATGCTAAATTAATCTTTAAGTATTTTAAAATTCGTAACTTTACAAGTTTAATATATCTATTAGAGCTTACTTTCAAGTAAACGATTTGCAAATACGAAAAGCAGTGGGTCAGTATGCCCATATTGAAATTAGGTAGGTTGAAAATACCAACAACCTGAGAATAATTTAATCCTGACAATATTTTTGCAAGAGCAATTCCTTCAGTTCTTGTGATTTCACCACAACACCTACACAAAGTTGAATATTACAAATATTCAATACTCAAATATTGCAATACAAAAAATACAACTAAACGAAATTCAAACGTTAAATCAACTCACCATGCTGTGATCGGTGTATCAGAAATATGTTTCACATCTAGACGTGAAGTATTACATTTGATTTCCTCAAACTTCTCAATCAAAGCCACGAGCCTGGGATATCTACAAAATATTATTGAGTGTAATATATTGTTGTGATATAAACAAAACGTTTTGACTTTAAAGTCTGCATTTACATGATGTATTTTATTATAATATTACTAAATTGTAAGAGTATTTACTTAAAACACCTACTACTTAAAAATGTAACCTGATTCGCGAGTCCGTCTCGTTAACGAAATTGATTAAAATGCTTGCATCCTCAACGGAAATTTCAATCTCTTGCGGGTCAAGAAGCGAAAATATAAAGCATGCAAACTGTAAAATTTCCAGAAGCACAAACGGTTCCTTGACCTTTTGCATCAGCCTGATAGATAATACTCCAGTTTCTAATAAGTTATTTTGGTACACACGTTCCAAGAACTTTATGATGTTCTTGGCCATCAAAACCTAAAATACGAGAAAGCCATATGCTTGAAATATAATTTTCATGAATGACATTAATATACCACGGGAATGTAAACCAAACAACATTAAAATCACGCTTAAAATATTAACAGTACCTCAATGCCTTCATTCAAAATGGAATGTATATTTTTCATCATAGATGTAATTCTAAATCTGCTCAATCTACTAAGGAATGTAACCACAGTTGGATTATCAATGTTCATAATTATGATGCGTGCATGATCAAGCGTAAGCCATTCCTCCAAAGTTGAAACATCCGCTTCATTCTAAAACCATAAGAATTAGATAAATGGTTAAAGTATATCAAAGCATAAAAGGTAAGTTTACAAAAACTATTAAAACCAATTTCTACTCAACGAATATATAGGACCAATACAGCCACAGTATTATTTATGTGGACATATTCATCATACCATTGATTTCATTAATCGCAAAATCATATATGGCACGAAGCTCTTCATACACTCTGCCGGACCTTCAAGTACCAGAGACCAAACTTGCGTACTTGGATATAATAATGTTGACAGAAGTTCCCCTGCATTGCTTCTCAGTGTTGGATGAAGAACAGTTAATTTTATTAGATTTTTCGTGATGGACATCCAAACTTCATCGTGCTCCTTCAATTGTAATTCCTGAATTACTGTTGAGCATTTACCTGCAGCACACATTTTAAAAGAACAAACCGTTTTTAACAAGTTCTAATGTGATTACGCAAATTCACAGAAAAAACGGTTAAATAATAATTGTTTTATAGCTTAGAATTAGAATTGTACCTTCTCGAATATAAGTTGTAACACTTTGAAGGAACACCACCAAAAGTTCCATGACAAATTCACGATTGCTAGTAAAGTACGACGAACGTACAATAGAAGCCAAGGTACCCACATAAGTGCTTATCAGATTTAACACAAACCTTTTAAGTCAGACAGAAAAGTTAAATTAGGTGTTTCTTTTTAAAATTATTTTTGCACTGTACATAATGTTTTTCGGACTTGTAAAACTGAAGTGTACTCATAAATTAAATTATTTACCCAGCATTACAGTCAGTTTCGCTAAACGAGCCTTCAGTGGTGTTGATTAGTTTAACAAGCAGGAGCCAATGGGAAGTAACTAATAATTGCCATTGAAGAAAATCCACTGCCTGTGTGTGCTAAAAGGGTATTCTATTTATCTAACGGCTTTATTACTACACAAGTTAAGGGAGCAATATCATATTTTCCAAACACTATTACCTTGCTCAATTTTATTGTTTCTTGTAACGTTGCTACAATATTATCAACAGGTGGGAGAGCCGTCACACTGATGGAATACAAAAGACCCATTAGATTACAAAAATGTTTTCTGTTGGAGATTTGTAATTCTCCATTCTCTATTAATGGAAGCAAATAAGCTATAACGGTTGCAGAATCTTCCTCCCATTTTAGTTCATTTAGTCCGCGTCTGCCTTCAATTACAAGCCAGAGAACGGATACAGTCTAAATTATTGAAAAAAAATTATACGAATACTCTTTGAATTCCTAAATCAACTCCTTACAATCGCAATATTTTATTACAATAAAATAAAGTAACAACACACTTCAGGAATTGTTGCCAGCTTCACAAGCATTTGGAATAACACCTCGCGCTGAGTTTCAATTTCTTTCTTTTCGACCTGAGTACTAGTTGACTGGTTTCTTTGAATAAACAAGTCGTGAACAACTCGTTTCAAAGCAGGAATGCCTAGTTTTAAATAGATATACAGACAACTTTATTAGCATAAACTTGACACTGTCCTCCTCTGAGGATAGCCCTAAGGACTCAGTATACGTAACAACTTTTGTTATACATAGATTATGTTTTTTATCTTATTATAATATAATGTACGATAATTTTATATTAAAGTTGTTAAAAGTTGTTAAAATAGTTATTAGAACTAGTCATTAAAATTGGTTTCAAAAACAATGAATAGGAAGAATTGACTGGAAGACATACAATGGGTGACTGGATTTTGACCAGAAGCAACAAGCCCGTCACAGAGTCGTAGAATTTTTGGCACATCTATAAATCTATTAGAATGGTGCTGTTCATGGCTCAGGAGCGTTAAAAAATCGAACATTTCTTCTACTAACTGGCCACCGTTTCTATATTTAACAAGGGACAAAATCTATAGGACGCAAAAATTAAGTTCTATGCAATAAAAATTAGAATGTTTAGAAGCATATTTTTGTAAGGGCTTCTTACAATTTTTTTTACCTGATATGCCCTTCTTCTAAAAATCCAATTTGTTTAATGACGAACCCAAGGAATACTTGACTTTTATCTACTAAGCCATAGTTAACATGACCCTTAATAAGCTGGCTGAGAAGCCTCAAGACTTCTGATTGGATTTGAACATCGCTGCTTGTTGTATACATCTAGGAAGGAAAATAAAAGTATGAGAATAACATGAGTCACTTTCCCAGTCAGTGTTGTAAATGCATTATTTTTAAGTGTACAACTTACGCGTAAAGCTGTTACAACAATGGGCTCAAACTGTCGAATGTAGTTACCCAGAATTGATTTTTCTGATGGAGTTTTTACAACTACGTTTCGTCGACTAAGCATTAATCTGCAATGCAATTAAAATAGCGTTGAATGAATAAAAAATTATAAATAATATTTCTGTTTTTCAAAACTCAATTCATTTTGAGTTCTTACAACTTGTGGTATGTATTAGCAAATGTCCAAAATTTTTCAATTGGATCTTTAATATCTGAATAATGGCTTGTCAAAGATTGAATTTTAGATTTCTTCACATCAGATTTAAACGACGAAAATAGACATTTCAGCATCTAATACAAATTAGCATAAAAAACTTGTTTAAATTATAGTCTTACTAATTACATTATAATAATAATATTTTAGTCTAATTCAAGTCTTATAGATAAATATCGCACATATGCAAGGGAACAATTAAAGACACAATAATTATAATAATTATTATAGTAAATACTTTATTTTTTACTGACCTTTTGAACACAGCGAAGCGTGGGAATAGGACATAAATGAAATACAGAGGATGTGACATTTAATACTTCATCAATTAGGTTTGCGAGCCCAACAAAGTCTGGTCGAATATAATCAAACATCTGACCGAGGGTATTTAGTGATGTTATTAGGAGGGATGTAAATTTAGCTGTAACTGCTGGATCTAAATTTGACTTATAAACTTTCCAACTTTGTGCTAACGTTTCAGCAATCTTCTTAAAATGATTAGCACATGTTGTCGTCATCAAAACTAAGCTCTTGCTCTTTTTATCAGGTTCACTTTCAGCCACTACAATCCCAACATGGAAAAATGATTCAAATATAAATTTGGAAATGTGTTATTTACTATTCATACTCTCCGTGTTTCTTTAACTGAACTTACTCGATGACTTCTTTTCGCTTTCTAATTTCTGAGAAAACTTTCTTACAGGTGAAACAACAGGTGATGTCGAAATTTTGCGTGTCTGAGTTTGGGAGAACGATGTACACTCTAGTAAACTCTGGTAAAGCTTTATTACAGCTAAGCAATGATGAACAATTTGAACTCCAAAGGACGAAAACTAAATACAGAAGCATCACACAAATATTTCACGAATTAGGCATAATTTATATACATATATTGGTGCAAGCATTACGAATAACATTCACTAATAAAAATTGAAAGCAAATTTAATTTACCGTTATCTCTGGGTGAAAAAATACATTCCCTTCACTGCAATGTGACGAGTTATCATCGGCGTTGGTTATAATCCCAACGAATAAATTACAAACTAAAGATAAAACGCTCTGATGTATAGCAATATCATACACGATTGGTGAAGATCGAAGAATGTCCAGAGACAGAGAGAATAACGAAGGTACTTCCGGAATTTGCACACATCTCCAAACTAACTTGTAATGTGTAGGTGGAAATCTCTCGCTCATTGCTCCTAACGTGTAGTAAAATCCAGCCTTCGGGTTAACAAAAGTTAATCAAAACAAAAACGTTAACATAAGTTATGGTATTATCACCCGGACTAAAGAAAAAATCTTATTTAAATTATCAACTAACAATAGCAGGTTTTTCTTCTTGATCGCTAAGTCTCGCAAGCATTTCATTAACGACCAATTCCAAATGATAAACGATTTCTGGAGCTGATGTTCTACATGTACAACCTTGGTCTTGACTCAGATTCAGGGCGACTTCAGATAAAACAAAATGGTCACATAAGATAATCTCATTCTGGTTCCATGAATATAACGAACTATTCATTCCAATATACCTATAATTGATAAAAATAATCAATATAAAATAATTTGTGGCGCAACGGAGTTTCTTTTATTTCCGGTTCCAGTCCTCCACTGTTTACTTCCACAGATTTACGGTTTCAACAATACTGGGCACAAAATTCTAATACACACTCAAAATATAGCCATATTTTAAATAGACATCCTCAAAGGAACCCAGTTCAGATGGTGATAATAATATATATTATTTTTAAAATATTTTAAGAAACAATGTAGCTTAATTTTACATTTTAGCATAATAATTATTTAAAAATAAAGAAACTAAGTTGTTTAAATTTACTTTAAAATAGCATTACAGCTAGCAGTTCGAACGCGTAAATCTTCGTCAGCTAATAAATCCAGAAACAAATAAAGCACGTCTTGTTGTACCCTCTTTCTGTCAGCGACACAGTTCCACTCGACTGACGCTAGAATTTCTAATATATCGACCTAATAAAAGGGGAATACAAAAACTTATTACCGCAAGTTATTACTTGCATAAAAGTTACACTAGCATAACTTAAAATAATACATTGTTTACAAAAGTTTATTTAATAACCTTTTGTAAACAATGTATTATTTTACGTTATTTATTAACTTTGTTATCCGCATATTGTATATATTAAATATAGTTACAAACAATGCCAACAAGCATGTAAAGCTTACCTTGACTAACCAATACGAATTGACTACAGTTGCTAGGAGTGTCTCGATAATTTCGGAAACAGCAGCCGAGGTTGCTTCAGTTCGTAAAAGAGAAGTAATGCAAGCACTGATTCCTGATATTGCACACTTTACTCCAATGTTAGAAGAATCCCGGAGACCCTTCAAAAACCAGAAAATATTTGTATTACATTTGCCATGCAATTCAGAATTTGCATTATTTTACTAACTTTTTATATTTCAAGTCATTCGATCGAGAAAATAAACTTAGTTTGTTTTTTTACCTCATTCAGCTTAGGAATTAAATCTGATATTTGCACAGAAAACTTTGGAAATGCGTCTAAACCACTTTTTCTAATTGAGTTGACGAAGTTTCCAATTAAAACATAGCAAGAGCCTCGTAGCAAAGGATCTGCATGCTTTAGGTAAAGTGTTATATCATGAATTACTTGCGCATTTTCATTTTTCTGCTCATTTTCGTCCGCGGACAGTGGTAAAGAAAATATTTCTGGGCAGATATTTATTAAGCTCATCAAACAGTTTGTTGCAAGAACCTTTACGCTGATACGAACTTCACTGTCCGGCCTTTCGTGATCTTTTCGTCCTGAAACATATGAAACATATCACAAAATTTCTCTAAATTGTATAAGCCTGCCTATTAAATTTATCTTTCTCATAAAATTTACCATATAACGTATGACTACTGTACCTGCTAATAAAAAATTATAGGATAAAAACCGAGCACAGTAATAAATAGGAATGTTGGATTCATACAATGAGCCTATATGAATTTCAGGAAAATTATGCAGGGCAAGTGAGAAAGATCTTCCAACTTGTTCATCATCCGATTGCTGTAATACCTCCATACTACTTCCAAACTCAAAATCTATCAAAGCATTAAATAATATTATTCATTATACTACTTCCAAACTCTAAATCTATCGAAGCATTACATATTATTATTCATTACACTTTTTGTCATTAAGCCCAGTTTTTTATAGTATATGGTAACTGGTCAAGCATTTAATAAAAGAACCTTGTGGCCTTTCTGTCACAAAAACGTCCGAGTTCCGTCTGCTACTGGTTACAGAAATATCGACATCAAAATCCTCTCTGGCTTCACTCGTTGTGGAAGAAATTAGGCTTCTAAAATTTGGAACGTCAGAATCGCCTTCCAATAAGTTAGTTGCATCCGAAAACGCCAAACTGCACCTGCCTTATCATAAACAAAAATTATTTTTTGCTAACAAAAAAATATTGTCAGTAACAAAAATTCTATCGTCAGTAGCGTAACACAGTACTTGATGACATTTGAAAATTTTCTGTGGTTTTAATGTCCCATTTGTCCACATCTAAACTATTTTGAATTCCTAACGGTGACGTCAATCGCTGGATAATTGGTTCCACAGGCGAATTCAGAAGTTGCTGCAATGTTTCCAAACTTGTAGTGATAACATTATGATCGTCGTGATTGCACAGTAGCATGCACATTTCGTACACCTGAAATAAGAAATGAAATAAGAATACAGTTTAAATCTGATTTGCTGATGTTTTAACAAAGCCAATGTATGCTAACATTTTCTATTAAATAATTATACCTGAATAAGATTTTTAACTAAGCTTTCTTGATCAGGGGATTTTTTTTCAAAGTTGTGTCTTAAATGTTCGAAAATTGGAGGAATGCTTTGTCGAATACAAAGAAGTACACCGATTATAACAGCAACACTCTTTTCCATCAAATTAGGTACCAATAACTCTGCAGACAAAAGTTAACCAAGGTGAGTTAATAGTAGCAGCAATAAAAAACACATCAGAATGCAGTATTCAAAAAATACTAGCACGTGAACTATGTAAAGAAAAAAATGTTTACAAACACAATAATATGAAAACTGACGGACTAACCGCTGACTTGTGACAAAAGTTTCGGTAGAAACACGTGAGGTTTCCTGGAATACTGACAAATATAAACAAGTATAGAAGCTGAAGATCTTCTAACTATAGCCGAACTGGATTCCAAATTTGTTGAAAAATCTTTGCATAAAATCTATTAAACAAAAATAATTAAAAGTGCGAATTTGACTCATATTTTATTCGATTTATTTCGTGATACCTACCTTCACTTCATTATCATTTATAAATGGCCCAAGGTTTTTAAATATTTCACAAAATGCAGGCGCTAGATGTTCATACAGCATTTCTTCAGTGCGCCTAGCTATTTGTGCGAAACAGGGAAGAAGGCTTAGCATAAAGACCCGGCATTTCTGTGGTCTAAATATTGTTTGGATGGTTAAAAATAACGTTTGATTAAACATGTATATATGTATAAAAGTAAAACATAACTAATATAGATAGATATAAAAACAAAAAATAACACACACTGTTAAATTGAAAAAATATTTACTAACCACGAACGTGCACAAAATTCATACACACCTGATTAAAGGGCTCATAAATGCAAATAAATTCAAGGCAGTTCGTAACGAGCGAGGGTTTTGATTTTTCTTGATTTCTTTGTAAACTTCCATTTGAAATCTATGTTGGTATTGATCCTTCACCGTCTAAAAAATGGTACATATCTTAAGGTTAGGTATACAACATCGACGGTGGCTGCATAAGTTCTTACTAGTTAGACTACACATGTAATGTACATACTCTGACAATTCGATTCAAGCAATCAGATGCAACGAGTCGAATATCTGAATCTGGGTCATTACATAGTTGAAACAGAACTTCAGTGACATTTTCCAAAATCTATAAAAAACAACGATAATCTCATTATTGTTTGACACTAATTAACTTGATATTAACAATACAAATTTGATGTAAATTTTAGGCTGCACTAGAATTGGCAGTTTCAATTTTCAATCCACTGATTGGCAGTATAGCAGGTATTTCAGAATTGGCAGTACGGGTAAATAAAAAATCTTACGTTTGGTAGAATCGGCAGTTCCAAAAATGTTTTCTTTGATTCATATACATTATATTTATTTCAATTTCGAAATATTATACAGAAGTTGTTGAAAAATATATAGTTGGAAACAAACATCAAAAATAATTAAAACAAATATTTACTGCTTCACAAAGGGTTGGCACTTTCCGTGATTGAAACAATAATACACTGTTGTGGACACAATACTTGACAAATCTGCAATACATACTGTATTCGTGTATCGCTTTTTCCAATTCTCACTTAAAAGTAATTGCAAGGCAAATGAGGATGGAACACGATATTAACACCAAAAAGTGGTTCTGGACCAAATTAAATTAGTTAAACCAAGTTAAATATTAAATATTCATCATTAACAATGTGAAATTATATAACCATGGGCAGAATCAACAATTCAAAGAAACAAATTTGATACTGCCGATTCTACCAAACGCAAACGTAATATTTTTTATTTATCCGTACTGCCAATTCTGAAATACCTGCAATACTGCCAATCAGTAGATTGAAACTGCCAATTCTATTTATGCCTAAATTGTACACCCATAAAATGCTGGGCAAATTCGCAAAATATGTTCTTACTTTTGAGTAATCGCCAAGTACTTGAATGTTAGTGGAGCAGACAGCATCAGTCACAGCTATGCAGTAGCTGATTCTTTCCTTTTTTCTAAAACCATAATTTCCCATTAATAAAATTTATAAAACAAATGAAAACAAAAATGTAAATAGATATATTAAAGCTGTTCTTTTGGTGGTTACTACGCACTTAGTTTTGACTGAATCACTAGCAGCAACCACAGCCGAATTAATGTTTCCAGGCACATTTGCATCCAAGCTGGATAAAGTTGGCATTTTTAAAGCATCTAACGTTTTTAGAATTTTCTCCATGGTTGACAGGGGTCCCAAACGATTGAGTTCCGATTCAAAAAATGTCAATCCTTTTTTAACCAATTAGAGGAGCGCAAGATGACCAAATTCAGGAAGAATAACTGGACATAATTCGCGATTTAAAAATTGGTTTCATTTTCCATTGTTTACTGAGCCGCTTTTGACTTATTGCACTTTTTAGCATCCATCAGGGCGAAATATGCATGCCTAAATTTTAAAATAACAGTAGAATCTTGTTAATGTATTCTTTTAAGCAACAGAAATTTAATCAAAATTATACCGCAGCACAGATCACGTTAGTAGCTTACAAGCTAGAAACAACTATATTATTATTAGCAAACGTAATCGCAGTAATCAGTTCCTCGATACGAAGTCAAAAATAATGCAACTTTAGCGAAAATGTTTCTGAGCAATCTGCCTAGCTAAATGCTGACTTACCACTCTCACGATACATTGATTTTAAAAAGCGAAAAGTAATTCAGTTAAATTTTACATAAAATTATATAAATTTTCCTGGAAATAAGCGACTGCGCTTTGCGGGTTTGGCAACAAAGTCAGTACATTTATATTGCATTTTTTAAGGTGCTTATATCCTACCCTACTATCAACTACTAAAAACTATGGTAGTGGTAAGTAATAATAATATGGAGTAATTATAATAATTATTATGGCGATAAATAACATTTATTTTTTGGGTACACATGAGTATCAGTATTCTTTATTCGATTGTAAACATCAAACCATGCAGGCTTTTGAATGGTAATAAAGCAATATTAAGTGTGACGTAACACTGTAACGTTCTACAGTTTTCACAAAATTCCTTCAACCCACAACATAGGGTTACAATTAGAGATGCCTCACAGTCAGTTGACAGCGCCTTGTCCGAATTAAAAAACTAAGTAAAAAAATCAAGATTTACAAACAGGCATGTTTGATGTTTTTGAAAGCAATTTATTGACAACTAATTAATATTTGAATAAAAAATGTGCAATACAAAGTGCTATAGTACGTTAAAATCGAAGCGGTTTTAGTACAGAACTACCTACCTTCAACTTTCGACTGTGATGTACAAGTTTACATCCAGTTTTATTAATGCTTCATGATTTCTTAACATAAGAATTCATAATTTTTACATTTAAGCTACACAGAATAAAAATTATGCATATATTTATTAATAAGAAGGTAAAATGTATTCCTTATTCCTACCTATCTATACATAACATAAATAATGATTCCTACCTATCTACATAATTTAGCAACCTTTGGCAATTCTCAACCGAATTAGACATGCGATATGTCATTTTGAAGCTCTTTAAAAATTAAAAATTTGAAATTCTTTAAAAATATGAAATTCTTTAAAAATTGAAAATTATTTAATTTACTATTTGTTTTAATTATAATTAACTTTAAATGTGCAATTTTGAATTAAAGCTTTGATAATTCGCAAGTCAATCGCAATACATATTGTTCTCTCCTCATTCCCGTCATTTTTATCTATCACTTCTTCATATTTGAAGAGAGTGATCGGTCCGAATTTGACATTTTAGGTTTGAAGGGAAATTCAAATTTTCAATATTCCCTCAATTCTACATATCTACATAATTTATCTCATTTTTCCATTTCTCAATGACATTTGACATGCGATATATTATTGTGAAGCTCTTAAAAACACAAAATTCATTTAAAATTGCAACATTTAATTCTTTAAAATTATAATTAGCTTTAAATTTGCAATTTTTTAATACCGATTTTAGCATTTGCGAGTAATACCCCATATTACTGTTAGGGCTGCCACTAAACAAGGACTTTAGCCCTTGCTTAACATTTACTATTAATAAAAATGTAAAATATTTTAAATATTCCAATTAAATTGTAATATATTAATAAGCTAACGAGATGTCACTGTATATCTGTACCGTGAGTGACATTTTAAATGTCAACCTAAATTATCACTGACCATTCCTTTTCAAAATACTAAGAAACACAAAATACTGCGTGGATTATGTGAAAGAAAATTTGACCGTTAAATTAAAATCAATTACGCGTCACACCTAGTTTTACAAAAATCAAGCCATAATCGTGTAAACCCAGTCAGTATTAAAATTAACATTTAACGGTACACTTCTCATCTCGCTACTCTACAAAATAACTGTTGCTCTAGTATTGGGGCAGTGAGGGACGGGATGTCAATTCTTTGGGGTCCAAAAAGACTTTTATCTCGACTACTTTAAGGCACAAAGCCACGTATAACTGTGCAGTTTTTTTCGCTAATAATCAAGCTAAACAGTGAGACTTATGAAATACATCTTCGGTTCTCTGATTTTATAAATTAAATATAGTATGTCGCATTCAATATTTTCACTTCAAGAAAAATGTCAAACTGTTGACTGTCCACAACTAACAAGAAGACCAACTTTAAATATATAGATGAATATTAGTTAATGCCATAATAATTATTTTAATACTCTACTGTGATACACTTTGAAGATAAAGTTGAATTTTATTGTAAGTGTCCGTCTCTCCAGAAGGGAAGGTCAAATACAAGTGAGAGTTGCATACCTAATTTTACTTAGTATTACATAGAACATAATATGCAGATTTATCGATTTCTTATTAAATTCGCATTTAATTCGCAGTCCTTTGGTTGATTATGGTATTAAAAAGGTATATAAGCCCATGGTTTTCATCAGTTGTGAAAGATTTTCACTGCTTGATGAAATATTAATAACCTTTAAATAATTGTAATTAATTAACTTGCTGATTGCTGCTCTCTGCGTCCCAGAATTTAATGAGGAATCTGTAATTGTATATACTTTAATTTCTACTTTCCGTTCTGATGATACTGCCATCCAAGCCCAATGATATTTTTTTAAACGTTACATAAAGTGGAGGGTAGCAACTGGCCACTTAACAAAGGAAAGCGCAAAGCAAAACCAGATGACCAAAGCAGATCACAAATCACAAAGATTGAGTTATACATTACATTATTATTAATACGAATGGTGATAGTTTTGCTGAGCCTGGTTTTGCCCCCTTCTCCCCTTGATTGGTTTTACCCCCCCCCCCACCTATAGAAACGTGAATCAAACTCCATACCATTTAATTATTTATTAAGTCTCTTTGGAACAAAAATAATAGCCTAAAACAATTTGAGACACTGACGTTTAGAATGTCATTAACGTCAACCCTAAATTCCTATTGTTGTTGTTTTGCCTTTTAGAGCAAAAATAAAAAAAAACAAAGCTAAGCCTTTCGTGCCCAAATAATTCCCAATAACCAATAGCAGTAGTAACAACGAGAAAAGCGAAATCACGAGTAACAATACTATATTGCAGTGATATGCAAACTCTATCAAAGTTTTGTAAACACACTTATTAAAATTCGAAGTCGTAATAATTGTAAAATACAATAGTCAAATGTTGTATCTGTATTAGCATCTTGAATTACAATAATATTAAAATTTGTATTGTTGAAAGAGTATTATTAACCAATAATTAAGATTTAAATTAGATAGACAAAATTCAAGGTGACAATAGTAGCTAATTATTAGTAGACAAGTTTTCGGCTCCAGAATAAGTTTGCACTGCATACAACATATGAGTGTTTTTATTTTTAGTGAATAATATTGTAGAACAGAAAGATTAATTTGACTAAAGTTACATTAACAATTAATAGTGGGCAATCTTACTGTAAATTTGCAACTTGGAGCTGTAAAATTACCCCTCTACGATGGGTATTATTATACATCCGAGAGATGTGCTATAATTTACCTCCCTCAGATGACAGATGTAAAATTAGATTAGTGCTTAAGTGTCCAAGGATGTAAATAAAGACGTCAGAGCGTTTTTATTGCCCTGAACCGCACATTCACCATGACAAAGAAAGTTCAAACCTGACAGAAAGTTGATTGCCAAATCTAGATAAAAATATAGTGTACTGATGACTGAATATGCATGTATTCAAACTTTTCAATCTTAATTGAAATTTCGGAGATATATTACTTTTAAATCCGATTAATAAATTTAATTAAGTTTCATTTCCGGAGCAATTAATTTGCACCTCCAGGGGGTGAAATACCCATTTTCACAGCTTTTATTTTAGAGCTCGAAGTTGTAAAACAGTATGATTGCCAACCAATTATGGATTAAGCGAAAAAAAAGTAAAAAAGTAAAAAACACTTAAGTAACAACAAACAAAGTCGAACGTAAATTATTAAACACAAAGTAATGCAAACCAGAGGCACCGGAACCATCAATCATCCATTTATGATCACTGCATTGTAAAAATTAAAACATCCTCACTAGTCAGTGTCAGGTCAGAATCCGCAGAATGAGTTGAAAGTAAAAAGGTTAATCTTGTTACCTTTTTGATCGTATAACTCGTATGCATAATAATAATAAAACTATATTCAATATTACGTTAATGTTAGTTATCAATTCAAGCAAGTTAATGGACGTGGAACTTTCAGACCATCAACCACGTTTCCGTCATCCGTTGAATACTGAATATGACCAAATCATCTTTCATAATTTCTACCTATTTTTCATACATCATAAATACAACAATTATTCACTTCACTCAATACGTCTAAAATGTAGTTACAATATGCAATACAACTATTTTGGGACCGAACTCAGACAGTTGCGGAAAGCGATGGAGCCAGAATATGACAGGAGCCGGAGCCGAAGTCGAAGGACGAGAAGGAAATTGAACCGACTCGGGAATTGTATCACACAACCAACAACCATTAACAATTTACATCATGAAGAAAAAAGTATTTGTAATTAAATTTTGCACCTAACTGTAATTCGTAATACTACATCTTCCCGTGTTCGGCGAATGATATTATTGTGATTGGATTTTCAATTCCGTAATTTCAGACTTTAATCCTGCTTTAAAAAAAATACTTTGAAGTTAAGTACTAATCAAATCAACAACTATTCAAGTTTCACAATACATCACTGCACTAATCACTGACATTTTAATAGTATATAATGTCTCTGCACGCATGACATATACATACTGTTGACTGTTCAATTTCTCCTTATATTGGTTGAGAGAATTATAATTAATAGTTAAACTTCAAACTTGAGAGTAATTATAATTTATATTTTTAATCAACGTCGATTGTCGATATAGTTTTGGTTTGGTCTAATTAATTATATATTCCCCACTTGGATTTACTTGTAACTTGTACAAACTTAAAAAAACTATTTATATGCATAAATACGACAGGCTACTATTAGTAATAAAAACTGACTTGGAGACGTAACCAAAAGGTAGTAAATAGTATTATAATTATGATGTATACCTATATGTAGTTTAATGAATAGATAATGACATTTATTTTAGTCTTTAATAAAAAGTTCAAATAATTTAAAGATCTCAAAAAAGACATGCCATCTATACCGTCATTCCGGAATCCGGAATAGTGTATTTTCTTCTAGGTATTGTGTATGTAAAAAAGGGAATTATAGAATTCAAAATATTTTGCATGGATATTTTAGTCTGTGTCACATGTAAGGAATAGTTCGTAAATGAGGTCACTTAAATTATTTCCCTTTTTAGGCCCACCCACCCCTATGTCATCATTTCAACTATAGGCTATGCTTCAATACCTGACTAGAAACACCCACCCTACCACTTACATTATTTATGGACAATTTCTAATCCGTCCATACGTACAAACTCACGCAGACATCCCACATCACAATCACACACATGGAACTCAGAAAGGATCCTTCCTTTATTGCATCCTTCGTCTTTGGGATCTGCGACAAGGGACACGGGATTTTGTTGGGGAATGACTTTTTTGGTTGGAATACTGTTGGAGGAGGTCACTGTAAACAAGGGATCCGTGTGGCAACACTGCGAGTAGGAAATAGTTCCCTTTGTAACCAGAGTCACAATTGGTCAACATTGCTGATTCCTCCAATTTCATTGGGTTTCAGCTCGGGACAAATTAGTCGATTTTACTCGAATACTCTAGTAAAAATACTACTACAGGACCACGGCAAGTGTTTTTATTATGGTATGTTTTGATCCTGTCTCGTACTACAAGGGCTATGCACAAGCTACGTGCCGTAATAATATTGTTTTCATGGTGTCGGATCCGCGTTTTTTCGTGACTGCATTACTCTAACTAGTAAAAGTGCTTCCTGTTTATGCCTAACTACTAACTACAGTAAGTATTTTAAATACTCTATAGCTAGTTCGACATCAAGACAGAGTAGTATTTCCACTACTAGGGATTCTTTCCCATTTCTTTTCGAAATTCTGAAAATTAATGTCCCATTCTTTTGTGTCTTTGGTGAATAATAAAAGGAGAGAGCCCACGTAAGTTTTAATGGTTGTCATTCTAAAATTCTCTTTCTCTAAAAAACGTATACGCATAGATCTTGGAGTTGGAGGAGACTACCCTTCATGGTTTGGAATGGAATGCTGTATTTTGTGTTGAGGATAGGAATAGAAGCTTGAACCAGTCTTGCCAGATTTTCTTGTCATGTGAGAGAGTTTTTACTGAGGGAGAGAGATTGAGAGAGATGAGGTGGAGAGTAGGTAGGCAAAATATCCAACGTGAAGTTTACAGGGAATAGGGAAAATAAATAGAGAGCTCGAGAGCAAGAGGAAGTTATATTATTCATCAGAGTACGTTTGCAAATCTGCTGCATTGCACATTGTCGAAGGTTGTCTCAATCGCATGGTTGATCGAATGTAACTTGATCTTTCTCTCTGATACCTTCAAGCTTTCAGATTTCGGATTGATTAGATAGAAATCATTTATTATTACATCATCATAATAATATCTATTTTTATTTGGATTCAAGACAGTTCATTCTTTATCAATTACTATTATGTAAACACTAAGGAAGGACAGTGAATCAAAAGTGTGAATTTAATCCAATCAAATCAAAACTATTGACTATATAAGTTAAGTAACTATTGATATTCTTACTCTCTCAACCAATTCCAATCATCAGAGAAGTATTAATACGTGGAGAAACTTTAACAAATATATATTTTTAAAAAAAATGTTATATCAGTTATTGTCAATTGTGATTAGTTCATTGCATGAGGAAGTTCATGGTTGATGGTATTAATTGTGAATTATTTCGGTGGAGAAGTCGACCAGCCTTCAGCCATTGTATTGTTGGCAATTGGTGTTTGGAAATTATTACTAAAAAAATAAATTGAGCAACTGACAAAGAAGTGACAAACTAATTGTAGAAGAGATCGAATATTATATTTAAAGAAATCAATATATTGCTTCATGCTGTCGCGTATTGTGTGGTAATTATTTTTGTTACAAAGAGAAAAAATAAAATATAATTATCTTAATCATAATTAAGAGGGAAGCACATTCTTGTTCGTCTATTGAGGGAGATATAGACGCTAGAGATATCGCACTAGAATTTTATCGTGGATGCCTATCATTCATTCATTCGTTTTAAATATTTTTCTAGATACATTCAACATTGATATTGAAATAAGAAAACTCAATTTAAATATATAAAAGACTTGGACTTGTTTGTGTGTGTGTGGAAAATAAGCATAGAGACTCGACGAGAAGCACAGTATATTGATGGTTGCCAGTACCAAATGCTTAGATTTAATTCGAAATGAATTTGTAATCAAACTCCTTGTAAGATCCTCAACTACAAAATCTTTGTTCTGTTCATCTGAGCATAGAGTGCAATAAAAAGCAAGGAAGAAAGAAAGAAAGAGCAAAATTGTTGTAGTAGCATCAAAGGAAGCAGTGAAGGTGGATTGAGGAAATTAACCTTAAGGTAAGTTTACCTTGAACGAAACATTATCTACTGACTGTAATAGATGTTGAGGAATTTCATTGTGTTTAAAATTTTTGTCTCCGTCTAGTGTATATGATTTCTGTGCTCTCCTGTGCTGTGCTATGTAGCTTTACTTTTATTAGTTTATTTTATAACCTTGCCTGCTCCCTGTTTCTCCCTTTATTTTATTTGCTAAACATTAAATGATTATCCGAGGAATTCAGTTCTTATTACATTTTCATAATTTGTAAGTTGTGAGTAATCAGCGTCAGAAGTAATTAATTATATAAATTAAAAAGAAAACGGCCCATATACTTTATTTGTATCCATGCATTGAAATATATTGGGATCTATTACGTATATATATATATATCTATGATTGTATAGGCGAAATGGAATTTGGAATTCGTACCAAAAAAGTGAAATTTGAAAGGAAATATTTGCTCAAGGTCAATAGGTGAATAAGGATTTGTTTGTGTTGTATTTGTGTTTTAGTAGGCATTCAACTTTCTGCAGGTAGAGCAGAGCTTGAGTATAAAATATGCCTTATAAATATAGGTATTATTAAATCTATATACTACATGGTCATGGTGATCGTATACCGTGTCAGTTTTATAGTTCGAGATCCTCAATCCTCAGGCTGTAGACTAGTGCAGACTTGAGGCCAGACTAGAAACAGATACATTGCCTACCATATTATGTAGCAAGCTCTTATAAAATCTTAAAAACGTGGTGTTATCCTGAAGTCTTCACCACCTTTTGTGTACAGTCTACATCCTGTAGCCTGTAACCATACATATTACGTGTGGTATCATCAGTGAATGTTCGAGATTTATTTTGTTTCAAGTTCAAGTGAATCCTTGGTCTTGGTCTTGGCTTGGTTTCGTTTGGTCAGGTGGTGGTGATGGTTGGGACTTCATTCTGATTTATAAATCTGATGAGTTACTTGCCTTTCGTAATTCTTTAGTTTCGTAGGGCCAATCATTTTCTGTATACATTTTCTAGAAATAATAAGAAAAATATGAAAACATTGTAAGGCTATGGTGGGGATCACAGCAGCACTACCGTTGAATTTTATGGAGAGTTATTGTTTGTTGTGACTTCTTAACAAATGTTGCTTGAGCTATTTTCAAAGTTGTAGTCATACTCTGTATGTATTTCGTCTGTGAAGGGGCTATACATAATATATACCAATAATGTATAATATTGTAAATATCGTGTGTGTGCAATACAGTAAGAGCTATGGAGATAGAGAAGGAAGTTCTTTAAAGCATTTGAACCCACAATGTTTACATACAGTTTTACTTGGATTTAGGCTGGCACTGACTGCAGTATTTGTGAACGGAGTTGAAAACATTTAAGACATTATTTAGAGACATTGTAAAATTAAAATTGGGTATACATACTACCCTATTCCGATTTTTTATTCTTACAAAAAATTATTCCTATCTTTGAAATATCAACAAGGGGAAACACGAGTTATTTTGTATTTCAGTTGTAAGTACTTGTAATGTACATTATATTATGTACTACTATGTAAACCCTGCTGACGTAGTTAGCAGGACGTAATAACTGGGTGGATTAAGCTTTAGATAAATAAATGGATCATTAACAAAACACAACGTGGGAAGATGACAATAAATAGAAAGAGGAGAGCGACAGCGCTTAATCGTTTCAATCATATATGTATTCTGTACAGTTTAGCATTACACGGTATATGTAAACAAAAACAAGATTAATTAAATAAAAACTAATCCAGCTAATTTTTCCGTATATAAAAAAAGGACACTATGACCCACTTGAGTCTCTGCTGCTAGTGTTAGTAATGTAAAATTACTAAATTTAGTTGCTACCTGTAACAGATGCGTTAGTCACTCAAATAAAGCATCGAAAATTATATTTTCGAATCCCAATTATTACAGTTTTGGAAAAAATTGAAACCTGGCAACCATCCCTTTGGAAGTTAATCCGTTTTGATGTCTTGGATAATTTGGATCATCTTACTAGTAGACTAGAGTAGACTTACTAATACTACCAGATCTAAATCCACTATAATCCACTATGTGTACAAATGAAATTAATTAATATGGAAAACCTATTGGTTGAAAGAAAATTAATACATTTATGTAACTAGGTGAATGGAAAATAGTCTGTCTAGTGAGTTTGGTGTTTTTGTACTAATGACTCAGTAGCATTTCTATAGTTTCAAACACCGAAACAGGTGTTCAATGAGCACACAGCTCCGCATAAAAGAAATAGATTTTTGCTTCTCCCTCCCTTATTATTGCCACAAATAATTGCTTCCTTATCTTTGTAGGGTCAAGAACCGAAATCGAAAAGTTCTTAAATTCAAACTTTGCAAAAGGATATATACATTATTCAGTGATCTACTTTTTTCATTCTTTGGTCCAATACACAATGTATGTACACACGCAAAAAATATCAGATACCACAAAAATCCAAAAATTATATCAAGAAAATTTATTTATAAATGTGATGCTAATCATATTAATCACTCATATCCGCTGTGTATACAGAAATTATTGTATTAATGGGAATAATTTGTTAAGGGTTAGCGATTATAGTTTTTACTATCCAACTCTTTTCGTACTTTTGGCTTTAGTGTAGTTTTTTAGTTACAGATGGATTTCTGTGTAAAGTGTACGAAAGCTAACTCCGTTAAAAAATGGTTTTTACGGTATATTTATAGTGTCTAAAATCAAAAGGATAAAATATCTGAATCATTATCGCTATAACTTGGGTAGATGTTAATGTCGTACTTCAGAGGAAAAAATCCAACTTATCTAGTTGGACTCTGGTTTAAAATACTGAAATGATAACGTCATGGACAAAATATATCTAACGAAAAGTAAAAATGAAACTGAATTTTGATATTTTCCATGTGCATCATAATAACAGTATTATCTCCTTCAGCAGCAGGAGAGTTTATTTCCAGCAAAAACAAAGAGTATCTCCTATCGCCTCTCTGTAAATAGCAGCCGCTAGGTTGGTGTTTTGCTAGATGGAAGATGAAGTACAATAGGCATAGATGTTAATAATGGGATTGTGAGCATGTGTATTTGGTAAATATAATGCATTTTTTGAAGATATTTTTTTGGATGCAAGTGTATTTCACATTTGTTGTACATGGATATTATTAAGTACCACATACCATGCCATGACATGCATTTATATGGCTATTAAAATAAAGCCATAAATTGGTTTAGCATCACATCAAGTTTTAGTGTATATGTTTGATGGCGTATGCAACATGCACTATTGTGAAAATTGAGATTGTAACTAGTCTACATTATTCACCAGAATTCACCTCTTGTTTGTGTGAACTGAATAATTACTGACTGAATGTCAAGTTAAGTACGAATAAGTAGTTCCAATTCTTTTATTATTTTTGTTGTGCTTGTGCGTTTTTTCAAGTATCAATATCGACACTTTCCTACAGCTATAGTATAGTCTAAAATATTTCAGTACAGGATCCAAATATTTCCTACTAATCATAATTTGACATATAATTGTTTACAGCACATTGGACAGATGAAAAAAAATTTTGTTTTGCGTTATGATGATTTAGGAGTCAGGATTAGCTGTATCTTTTTTAAAACCCACCATCAACTTCCACATATAAAATCTCATACCTAATTAATAGTGTTGATGGGAAGTTAGATGTATCTGTTATTGATATACCTAGAACTGACAGTTTAGAGTTGACATTCTTGAATGGTTGCTTTTTGAATCCCTGTAGTGAATCTTCTAATTCGATTTTATTCCACAGATAGACGGGTATGAAAAGTAAAAAGCTGTATTTAATTATAATTATTTTTTCAATTAGAGCATAAATGCATACGATTGAAGGGGTAGTTGCAGTTTTTATTCGTCATTTTTTAATTTTGAACAGAGTAGAGACAAATAAGCTTGATGAATCAAAAGGAAAACGCCAATGCGCAATGTCACCTTACATCATAGAAAAGAGAAGTTTATGAAACACTCATTCTCTCTACACTTTATACAGAGAAATATGAAGTACAGATAGAAATAGAATACAGTAACCCCTCCCGTATCCGGATTAATTGGGAACAGACCCCATCCGGATACGAGAATATCCGGATATGGGAGGTTTTTAAAATTAACTCTTAAAAATGTTTTAAGAAAATGTAAAATAGATTTTATGACAACATTTGTATTCAAATTAACAATTCCCACTTCCATTTTCTCACAAGTATTTACATTTATAAGGCAGAAAAAAGAAATAACTAGTTTTTGGTTTCGAAAAAATGATTTAATTTTTATGTTTTACTTTTATTTTTGAAATTCATTAAAAATATGGTATCTCAAAAATCTTGTCCGGATATGGGAGGGTCCGGATACTGAAAAACCCGTCCGGATATGGGAGGTTCCGGATAATAGAGGTCCGGATACGGGAGGGGTTACTGTAATATGGAAAATCATTGAGGTGATCACAAAATTAGAGTTTCATTATCTTGATTCGATGTTTCCCTTTCTAGACAGCCACAAAATACATATTACAAAAACAAACTTATTTTCAAATTATGTTTTGGGATCTTTTGTGTGGGTTTGTGTGTGTGCTTACTTGTGATATAAACCCCCGTGTGTTCTTTGTACTTCAAAGAGTAATAATTAATTAAGTTGTATTTGTGCGCATTGATTTTGAGCTTACTGCTTACATGTGTGTAGAGTGAATAGAGAATTAAATTAAGAGGTTGTTATAAACTAATAAATAAAAATTGCGGTGTGAGTGATTGTGCTGGCTTGTGGTTTTATTCCTTTTTCGAATACTTCTTTTTGAAATATATATATAGGTATAGTTCTGCTCTATAGAATCCACGGACTAAAAGTTTAAGAAAGATTGTTTTAGTATGTATGTATGTATGTATAATAAATTATGTTTAGGTAGTAAAAATAAGACACGACGTACCTATATATAGTACAAACTTTTTTGTATTGAAATTAAAGTTGTGAAGCTAAAAAGTCTTTTGAGTGAAGGAGCTTTTGTCATTGGCTCAGTTCATATCAATTGAGAACAAAGAACTTTTCGTGCGATACGATAGTTGATAAATTTCAATGTTTGCTAATTACTTTCGTCTTTATCTTTCACTCAGTTCACAGCTGACGCATATTGTGCATAGCAGCTTCACGGCATTCATCTAAAATTTTGTTATACAGAGATAGTTTTAACGATTGATCGTAATAATGACTAATGACTGCGATCGATCCTTTTGAACTTAAGCCTACATCTACTTTGTTTTATGCTGCATTTAAGAGAACCACACACGTAATAATTATTTGAAGTTTGGTTTATACTCAGTTACTGCTACATGTCTCTTGATTCACGTCTTATGTACTCAACAGACTCATTATTTATATAAGGGCTTTATTTTTCTGACTTTGGCTTTTCGTAACAATATGTAATACAAAGGCAAGACCTCTGAGCTAGAGTGGAAGTTTTAAACATTGATTGAAGTTAAAATTAAAACTCCTTCACTCAGTGAAGACTAATGAATATTTCATTATTTCATTACTTTGAGGCTGAGGACTTGAGGGTGATTATGGTGTGTTATTTATAACACTTATGTAATTACCTTAAGTATAAATTACTTGCGAATTGCTTTTCTTACATAGGACTATGGAAGTCTAAAGTTTTTCAATTGTAATATTTATATAAATTTATCTGTACATGATGTTGAAGTTGTTTGTAATTGCTGTAAATAATCTTTAGTGTCTTGGACTTGGAATTCACATTTTTGTTTGTTGGTAGGATAACTTGATAACGACAAAGATAATGGATAGATATACCTATGACATAATATACAGTCAACAGTCGTAATTATAATACTCACACAGTAATTATTCTGGGTAGATGTATTAGTTGTCAGCAGTTAAGTCACAAAGTCACTGTCATAAATGTAACGGTAATCGCATTTACACTTAAATTTTATCCTTATATGTATCATAAAAGCAATAACATTTATAATGGAGGAATGTGTTCTTGTTTACCTGGAAAGAGAAATGACTTCAAAACGAAACGGTATACATGTAGTAAAATCTACGCGTATATACATACCGTATATCTTGAAATAGTACGCCCCGCGTACTATTCAAATTTGGACCCCTCAGACCCACGTACTGCCATTTAATAGTGTGTTTAAAAACCCGCTTACTATTCACACAGAGACCTCTCAGACTCGCTTACTATTTCAAACCCGCGCATTATTTCAAGATATACGGTATTCAGATATCATGAAGTGATGGAAGTGTTATAATCTATGTGATACAAAAATACGATACATTACTAATGTGAGTTTTCAGTTTCTGGCGTCTTTCTTCCTTTTATCTGTTTTACGTACTAGAGGAAATTCGTAGAAGCAGAATCTAGAATTATGGAAATCGGAAAATGCGATGATTGGTTTAATGAGAACATTGGTATGTGCTTCGCTTAAACCCACTATCCACTCACCGTGTATGCATGTACATATATATAATGTAAAGTAATGTATTCAATACGTAGTAGTACTTATGGTATTTTGTGTAAGTGTGATGGACTTGTATATATATTATGTGTATAATTTCGTGATATTAGTATTAACATTCATTGCGCACTCTCATGTTCTTTGATATTTTTTGTCAGTTAAAAGAGGCATAGATTGTATACTATATTATCTAATTAAATTTGTTAGCAAGTTTGAAGCTAGTGTCATTGACGGGACTGTTTAGTGAGGAAGAAAAAAAATGCACGTGCCTCGACTGTCTTAGCATATCTTATTCTCTTTACGTTCCCTGTCTGTGAAGTTGGCTCATTGAAAAATTAATGCTCTACATACACTTGATTTGATACAGCCACATTGGTTTTCGGATAATTCATTGGGATTGGAGAATTAAAAGTTGTGCACACCATCAACCATAGTGCATGATAGATAATTATACTTGGACTTGGTGTGTCATATATATCATATAAATAATTATATGTAATTATACTCGTATATGTGTCAGCACTAGCATTATTAGTTTGAGTTTAAATTGTTTCCTATTTCGTTCATACATTGTAAATATAAACATACATATTGACGTTCCAATCAATATAACATAGTATACTTAACTTGGCGTAGTGTGATTGTGATTATTTTCTGATACAATGACCATTCATCACATCACATGGTGTAGTGTTCACAAGATAATAATTATATTTCTAAGTCAAAGGAGTGGGGAGATGATTACATTATGATGAAAGCTAATAGGAGTCAACAAGAAAGAGTGATATGAAGTTCCCAATTTCTTATCACATAATTTCTGTAGTGCTAGTTCATAGTGATTTAATATTGTATTTTAGCCTTCAGATTTCATGCGCTTCTTTTAAAATTGAGAGCTGCAATTAACTTTAATTTGTCAGATAAATAGAGGGAAGTTTTTCTTTGTTTAACCTGGATTTGTTCTTAAAGATATAGCGCTCTGGACAGCTCAAAAAACTTGCTGGAAAGCAGTGGAAATGAGTGATCAAATTGTTATATTTTAACACTAAGCTGGTGTAACAATATCCGATTTTGAACTTAAACCGCGAAACATTAAAGAAAACTACAATTTACTTAGATTACTACTAACATTGCCTCATGAATTATTTGAAGTGTGGTAATCATATTATGTGTTTTGTGATTCAAAGATCCTAAAAATATGTTGGGTTGGCTAATTCAGATTGATTTTGGTAGTTATAATAAAAATAACGTGGTATAGTGTGTATTATATTATTTATAGGCAACTTGACACCCCTCGTCATTAAAAACTCTAAATCAGACTAAATCTCATATAGTGAGAGCAACAAAACTGCTTGTAGAGGTACAGATGTATTCCAATACAAATATTTTGAAATATACCTGTTTTATCTTAAGCTAAATGCTTGAGTTAAATTAAATCAATATTTTTTGATATTCTCCATTTTATTATGATTTCCGTCTGTGAAGGCATTTATTTATGACGTTAGTATTTACTTCTAGTAAGTACCTATTGTAATCACACTCCATTTTAATTAATGGCAGAGCCGGAGCAGAAGGTAGACACTCTACATTGTATAATAAATATTTTTCCCCCTTTTTTTTCTTACTGTGACAGTGAAGACAGTATTTTTTAGAGCTAGGCAGCCTAAAACTTTAAAGAGTTTCTGCCCTGCAACCTGTAGGGAAGATTTTTGAATTTTTAACAGGGAAAGAAAGAAGAGTAAAGATTGCAATTCACTTGTACTAAAATGTAAGCTTCATATGTGTCAGCATTTAAATAAACTATACCTATTTTTTTTATAAGTATACATAATATTGACTGGCGTGGAGGAATTGAGGAATACATTCTGACAATGAAATAAGACTTGTTTTGTATGTATAGCTTTTCCTTGTATTTGTATTTTGTATTATAACAGTTGGCAGTTTTGCTGGCAGTCCCAACCCAGCCAACGAGCTTAGATAGTCAAAGATTTGTGAAATGCATTGTAGATAATAATGCATTAGGTTTGATTCGTTTGATATGATATAGTATTATTATTCGTTTTCCTATTCAGAATTCAGCTTTGATTCACTTCTGTAATAAAATGGCGCACACAAATAATTTTCTTGGGTAGTAGTTGTATTCATTACATTACTAGTAGATAGGTGCCTAAGTAAATAACGTGGACAAGCTCTGCTCTGTTGCGGGTGATGTTGGCGCTACTGCTATAATTTTTCCTATGTGGTGTGATTGTGTAATTGTGCGATTGCGTTGATGTGATCACCCGAAGAATAATGAATAGTCGTAGTCGTATATAATTATACGTGCATAGGAGAGGATTGCAATAATTATTATTATGTGTAATTGGGATTTTATATCCTTTCCTTATCTCGGCAAACGAGTCAATTAGTAAAACAAGGATAAATTCCTATTCCTATGGTTGATTTGATGGTGTTTCGAATATCAGACTGACTCTGATGTCTACTCAGACTGAACGCTGAATTGTATTTATTATGTGCGTGCATAGGATAGCTCGTCTATGTCTAACATTCCACACATCACAGTCTGTAGGTAGGTACGTATGTATATGTGTACATTGTGACAAAAAACGTTTTCGATCGGATTTTTTTAATTATTTTATATAAACTAGACTGTATTTGTTGTTGTTATTTATTATTGTCTGTATAATGAAATTAGAACTCTATTTATTTACTCATTACAGTGCAGGATAAATTGGTTGAGTTAATATTTTATTTTGTGTATTATACTATTAAAGTATGCGTATAGCAAGGTATGCAGTATTGGATATGAAATACTTAACTTATTACTACCTATCTACATAATTTACGGGAATTTTGAAAATTCTGCAATCCTGGACCAATTTCATCGAGCCATATATCATTGGAAAGCTAATCACCAGTAGAATTCAAATAACGGAACGCGCCTCCATTATAACAAAACGTTTTCAAAATAACGGTCATTTAAATTTTAAATGCCGCCAAAAATGTGTTGTATGGGTCACAATCAAAAAACAAAAAAAATGGTGTCTGCTTATTTTTGAAGAGCTTCCAAATGATATATCACTCGACACAATCCGTCAATTTTTTTAAATTTGCAATTATGTTATTTAAAAACCATTTAAAAACTAATAACGATCGTGCTTCCACACCATGCTCATTAGCTTTGCCTAATTGTCACCATTCCAATGATATATCATATTAGTGTAAATGTATTGAGTAACCGGTCGAAATCTTGAGTTAACACAATAGTTAATGTTTTAGCGGGAAATTCAAAAATTGGAATTTTAAATTTTTTACTGTATTACAGAAATTGATTGTAAATAAGATCAATAAGATAACCAAAAACGCATTGTGCGGCTTAATTGCTTCTCTTAATTTAAAACACGTAAATTAAAACTAAAATTTGGCGGCAAATTTAAAATGCTTAATTTTGCTGTTAAGGCTGCCATAAAACAAGGGCTTTAGCCCTTGTTTTTTTAAAATATAAATTGGTTTGTTTTGTCATGTTATAGAGTAGGATATGTCGATATGTTCTTTTTAAATATGCTATGTCTGAAGTTTATGATTTTCCGCGAATATAAAAATAAAAGTATGCGTGTAGGACGTATACTATACAGTTGTCTACAGATATAATATTATAGTGAGTTAAGTGAATAGTAATATTATGTAAATAATAGGCCAGGAGGATGAGGAAAAATATAATTTAATTTCGACAATAATCATTCAGCTTTTAAAATTATCCCTCTCATATTATTATGAATTGCTAGTATTATATTATAATGCTCTTTACAAAGTACTGTGTTGTGTGTAGGTCTTTAGCTCTATACTATCATTTATGCGTGCCAATGCTTTGTAGTTCGAAGCCAAAAATAGTAAAAGTAGTATAACCTAATAGGTAATTGCTTACAACTATGAGTAGTAGTAGACAGGCTGAGTATACTCTGTGCTGTGTATAAATGTATTAAGTCAATTAAGTAAAGAGAACAGTGTGTACAACTAACATGATAATTATTGGTAGTGTGCAAAAATTAAAGAGATTATAAATAAAAGCATACCTACCTACATACTATTTTTATTCATACTGAAGTACCTGCACAGTATTGTGTGAATTATAATAAATTATACATGCATTAGGAAATGTTTTGCGACAAAAAAATGTTCTCAGACGAGCGAATGCCAAATCGTAATCGCAATCGACTTATGTGTGATAATGATAATGATGATAGTGGCTCTGTGCTAACTAGTAAGTAACTTGTTGGCGTACTGTGCAGAAACCAATTCAAAAGTAGTTATGCTTCCTGAGCCCATCTCAGTCTGAAATCAACGCATGATGTTCATTTGTGAGAGTTTCCTAATGCCAACCATAGCCAAAACATTACAGAGATCAGATGGGAGTAGCGAGACCAATGAAGACAGGGAGAGAGAGAGAGATAGAACTATTTATTGCTATTGCAGGTCGTCCAGCCAGCCAACCTGGCTGAAGATGTGAAATATGTACTGTTTGGGGTGATTCATTTCATACTATAGTTTGTTTATGGTAGGTTGGTTCTGGTTTTGGTTAATTTTTGATATAGGTGTGTAGATACACTGTCGAGGAAAATAATGTATGCTCCTCGTTTGTCATTTTATAAATGGTTTCGTTGAAAAAATAAATGCGAGTTTCTTGAATTGTGAGTCGAATCCCACTTTGTAAATAGAAATCAAATTTATCACATTTAACGCAATATTGTTATGTGGCAAGTAAATATATGTAGAAGAGATGGAATGAGGAAGTAAGAGAAACTTGACTTACAAATCCTGTAATTTTTTTAAAAGTGGAACATTTGCCTCAATTTACCTTTTCAAAATAATCTTTTATACCCAATGGGAACTAGAAGGAAAAAATAACAAGAGCAAAAATGAATTTAAAAGAAGGAAAATTACGCTTTTGTTGTATAATGGAGCAACAATAATTATTGTAGAGAAAAAAAGAGGCGTCAAATCAGTAGTAAGATAAAGTTCCATTTGAACAGAAATACAATTTTACAATTTAACCAGAACCTTTCAGCAAAACTTTGAGACTTGGACTGTTCTCTTATCTCGTACTGTGCAGTACAGTCAAACAACTGAGGACCAGGGGTTTCGGATATCTTACGTAAACGTGCAGGGAACAGGATTTCAATCTCAACTTCAACTATTTCCCCCCCACCCCCGACAGTTCGTGAACGGAGATTTGAGTTTCATGTTTCTGTTTACTTCATTTCCGTGCAATTCTCAAGTCTCAAGGTTATGTCGTCAGTATTTTCTCCGAACGTCCAAGGTTAGTCATTTGAGGCTCCTTTGCTTTGCAGTACTCTGAAGTTTGTACTGATGTAGTGCTGCTGGCGGTTACTGGTTGTTTTTGCCATTACGTGGCCTAACGCTCTTCACCAGTTGTATTTAGCTATGCTATTGTGTGTAAAGAAAGACAGTGTAAACTATAAAGGAGGGATACATGACCAGAGCCTAGTAAAAGCTACAAAAAGCTTGCTGTTTAGGCTACTATGCTGCCCTATATATAGTATGTGTTTTTTTTTGCATACTTCACGTTTAGTTTTGATATTTTTCCCTCCGTGTCTTTTGAGGGACTCTCACGTATGTTCGTCCCTCTTGTTCAGGAGCTCCTGTGTTCAAGCCCCGTCCAGGTTTGTTTAATGCAAATTGAAGAACTTATTTTTTTTTCGTTTTCTGAAAGCACTTAGGCAGTATTTTATCGGCGGAGCTCTAGAGTTAGAACAACAAGACCAGAATCATTATATATCAGTAGAAATTCGTGTTTCGTGCTATTATATTGTTTTGTTTTTTGTTGGTATTAAATTTTAGCGCTTCATTGCCTTTTGTCCTTGACATCGAGATTCAAAATTGAGACTGTCTGAGTGTTTTGTTTACGAAATTATGAATCGAATAAAAACAAAAGCGTCGAAAAAACAAGTCATGCCATTTTTTCCACATTGTATGGCCGTTGCGTTGACAGATGGTTCGCAAGAATTCACGGAAAGGTAGAAGAATAATAATTAATTTTAATTGAACTAATTATAAAAGGGTCCGTTGTTCGCGTCAGTAGTAGTAGTTGTTTAGCCTGTATACACTATTATCTGGCAAACAAAAAGTTAGGGAGTTTACAATTAGATTGCTGCGATTGTCCGGACTGTGAGTCATAGACTATATAGCTGGTGTCAGGTTATTTCTACCTACTTCTACATAGGTATATACTGGAGTTCATCCAGAAACTATTTTGCATAGATGGTTTTATTAGGTTAAATGGTCTTTCCACATATATTATGAAGCATGAGTAAAAGTTGATACATTGTACATGCCAAACTACCTACATCAACATCCTCCATTTTTGTTTCTCTTTCGTTTGTCTGACTGAGAGAAAACAGACTCTTTCTGGGAGTCTATATTTACTGATGCTAGGCACGTGTAGGAAAACAAAGGACCAAGGTAGCAGAGCTGAAGCATGCACCAGCAATGTTGTTTTCATTTATGCTATAGGCTTTTAAGCATTACAAGTATGCATATATTTGGGTGAGTAATTATGGTGTTTTGTGTTGATGTCGTATAATATTGCCTAATGGCTTTCAGAATAGGATGTATATATGTCTGGAGCTCGGTCGGGATATATAATTATGTATCATAATTTCGAGTGACTCAATGATGGATAATAATAATTGCATATATTGATACGCATAACAGTTGTAATCTCAATTTATGTGAGCATTAAAAATATAGCATTCATATATAATTCTATGTAACATCTAATTGGTAAAAGATAAGATGGTGTTTTAGTAAGCAATTTCTGACATCATTATTTAGAATAGTCGTCAGGCCGTTGTATTCATAAAATGTCTCCAATCACCTTCCCTACTTCTACTCCAAATTAGTATTTATTCAGTGGTTAGAATGAATAAGGAGGGAATTTAGTCACACGTGGAGTCTTAACTGTATGAATGTGTGTACAGTGGTGCAATAATTTCCTGGTGCCTAGTACCTTATCAGTTGTTTTAAAGTTTGAATTCCCCAACTATTTGGGGATTATTATATTGTGTTCTTGAGACACTATAAATCCCGCGTGGACTTTTGGCTTTGCTCTGACAATTAGATAATGTAATTATGTAGGTATAACTTGGGGCTGAATTTTCTCTACATTTTGTTTGATCTGTTTTTCATTTTTTCTCTATGAAAATTAAAGAAAGTACGTCTGAGATTTCTTTTTTGAAATGTGAATTATTATTGTATACTTACTTAATGTATATTGTAAATAACAATGCATATACTAAGAAAAATATTTATTTTCTACAGTACTTCCTTCTAAAGTTTGTAGACGTGTTAATTGTAGATAGTACCTACAGAAAGTACAAAAAAAAGTAGCTGGTAAGTTTGAAAAAATATGCAAGATTTGTCTACAAGGAAAACCATGTCGAATATTCATTAATATAATATAATATTGTAGCACACATTCAACAGTAGAAACGTTTGCTATACGAGTCCGCAAAGATAATTATTTATCAAGCATGTATGATGACACGAAGGAATAATATACATAATGTGTTTAATATTAATGCGCTGCACTGTGCCTAATCAATGTATTTTTTTAATGTGTACTCTTGAGTCAATGTGTCGACAGTCCGATAGTGAGCCGGACGAAGTGGTTTAGGGTTAGAGATGATGTTGAGATGTGGAAGAATGTCTTCGTTCCAGAGGTTAGGACCCAGATCCAGCAGTGGCTCCGCAGCTAGCAAAGGAAGCACTAAAATAGCGAGATATCATATGACTTGATTCATTTCGCATTCGTACTTTTTTTGTTTGTTGTTGTTTTCATTTTGGTGTTCGTGATGCGTTTGTCTATAAACTTCCAGACTGACATGGACGTTGACGCTGAGTTTTGCTTCCCCCCTTAAAAGGAGGAAGAGATGGATATAATGTGATTGAGCTATTATTAATAATGTTATTAACTGGCTTTGCACTATGTGCACGTGTAATGCGTACTCTCTGTAATAGTTTGTCTGTAGGACATTATGTAGTTTTTTTTAGCACAGGATCATATATAGTAAAGTGAGCCAACTCAAGTTAAAAATATTATGAATCGTGAATCGGCGTGGTAACTGGAGGTGTGTCACATTTTTCTTGTTCCATGTTGTTACGTATGGGAGGCTGGGCTATTTTCTTTCCTCCTGATTGGCCATTTTGTATTTTATACTGGAGCAACAAAAATACATGATACTTAATAGTAGGTAGGTTGGTATATCAAGGTTAATAGTAAGGAAGAGACACATATTACGTCAGCAAATGTTTTGAATTTTTGGGACCACCCTATGTCAGCGCCTTAACCATTGCGTAAATGACTATCTTAAACATGGCACTTAAAACCTGCCACCCACCCTAGCTGCTGACGTAATATATGTCTCTTCCGTAATAAACTAGATCCAGCGCTTGCTTATTATTGAGAAGCTTCGTAATAAAGAGTGTATAGGCGAAATTGTGACTGTGGTCATACAGTTTGGCTGTGTGAGTCGAAGAATTCGAAATGTTATGATGTGTTGGATACGGAGAGTTGTTTAGTATGGTTCCCATGAAATAGACGCAGCGTACACAACACATGTGTGTCAAGTCGACGTCGAAGTCAAATTCAATGTTGCATGATGAAATTGAGAGAGTGAGGATGACGTAGGTACATAGGTTTCTTTATTTTTTACTTTACTCATATTTAAGTTCTTGAGCAATGCAAAATGCAAAGAAAGGATCCCTGTTCCATGCCATTTACCAAAGCGAGTTGTATTTTACTGATTTGTTTTCCCTGTCGTAACACAGCAGGTTTTTATTGTTATTGCAGTGTATATGTATATTGTTATTGTTGTACTAACTAGGTATGTACTATGCACACATGTATACAGGTCTAGGGGGGTAGGTGTATTGTTTAGATTGTACACCTTCTGTTTTGTTTATTATGACCTACGACGGACGGACGGACAGACGATACCGATGAGGTGGCTTGTTTGTTGTTTACTCGAATGTTTTTCTTGTTAAGCTGGCACTGGTTCTGAATCTAATAGCATGAGCAATCAAATTAAAATTCGAAATCAAAGTGCCTACCATTATTAGTATTAAAGTTGAAAGAGAGAGGAGAGTCAGGAGAGGCACATGACTTACCTCCTACACGTGTGTTTTTTTATAGAATAAGTAGTAGTGTAAGGAGAGAGATTCTTTCCATGAACAAAGATTTTTTATTATTAAAGTTCACATACCTATAATAAGAAGTCAAAGTGCTAGCGGTATATATAGGTAGTATTCAATTAAATCACATATTATATAGACAGTGAACCAAAAAAGGGTTAACTGGTATTAGTTGTTGCGTACTTTCATACTTGTTGCGATTTGTCTCTGCAAGAACTCTATCGGGGGAAAACATCATCGTGATCTATAATACTGTAATTCAATTAAAATAGGTATACATATTTTTCTTTCAATTACTGGTAAGTTTTATTTGGCGCTAAAACAAAAGCTTATTTTCCCTGAGAGTCCATGTATGTATGTAGATGCCCAAAGTTGTGCGGATTCTTTTCACTATTCTGATTTTAAAGTAAATGTTGGAATGGGAGCATTTATTTTTATTAGACGCATATTATACCTTCAGTAATAATTTCATCTTTCCCATTTTTTATTCTTTTGTAAAATAGTTTTATTACTTGAATTTTATTTGAGTGATTTTAGTTCTTCTTTGTTATATATTATATTCTTTATAATCGTGATTTTTCCGATGAATTTACAGCAGGATAAGCTTTTAGGTAGGTGAGTACTTGATTTTGTTGTTTGAAAGCTTTTTTTATTGACGAAAACAAAACGAGAAAGTGCTGTTAGGTGTGGCAGAGGGAGAGAAAGTCAATGGAGTAAATTCGTAGAAGGATAAGAAAGTATGTTATTAAATTATGTATGAAGATACATGAGTTTTGTACGGATAAAAAAATGAAGTGCCGAATTATGAATTTAAGTTCATTTATTTTTCATTAGAAAGCTTCGATTATGATAGGTGGACTGGCTTTCGATTTTAATGTGTGGCATTTGCCTTACTTAATTTTATTATTGTTTAGGATTGGCTGTAGAAAAATGTGGAGTGCTTTTTTGCTTTTTATCATTATTTACGCTTAGTTACATGGTGAAATATACAATATTATGGTATATTTAATTTGTGCCAGAAATATTTGGGCAGTAAAAATGCAGATGTAGGCACCTACAATATCCTATTCACTGTTCCATTTTTGCAATTAGACTTTTCGACTTCTGCATTCATTCAATCATACTTCTACTTAAATTATTTGTTTTATTTTTATTATGACTGTAGTAGTTATTTATAGGCTGCTCTTCAAAATGATTTGTTGTGACTTCAGCAGAATATAAATTCCGTCGCCGCCATGAATGACAATTTTCATAGTCCTGCTCCAATGTCCTTGTTTTTGTAAGATAATGTTAAAAAAAGATTTGACACGATTTACTTCAGTTTAAATTATTTCAGGGGGGGGGGTCATAATTAAAAATACAGTTATTTGTTATGAAACATGGTCGGAGTAAAGTGTTTTCGTTTGGCCTATTAGTTTTAAATGCAATATTTCTAGTATTTACAAACAGTGCAACAGTGTATACAATCAATCAATACGTATCGTTTGATAGAATCAAAGCAACAAAAACAGGCAACAGTAACAGTACTAATAACAGAAGAATGAGACAAATAATCGATACAGCATTGTAGCGACAACAACCCTCCTGAGTTTTGGAATGTAGGAAAATAAACATGCCTATTTGTATTAATATTATGTTAGCCATAAAATGTAATAATTATTGAGTTTATCTCCTACCCCAGTTAATAAACTATTACAAATAATATAACAAAAACACTAACAACAGGACAATCAATTATTTATAAATAATCCTCTAACCTGTGCTATCGAAAATCAATTCAACCTAATTATTCTCATATGTTTGTTATTCGAAAGCAAGTACATATTTTTTATTACGTAGGTATATGATTTTATTTTTATAACAAAAACGTGTATGTAATTTTAATTCTTTATAGCTGCGCTTAGTTATATATGTAAAGCTAGTTAAATGGTTGGTGTTGTTTACTTCTATTAAGATGTTATGGGGTTCGAATTCCTATTTCAAATACATTTCACCTACTGACATGACGTAAATAATTTTTGTATTTGCAAGGGTAGACTATATTCAATTACCACTGAAATAGATTTTTGTTTCTACTGTTGACTGTAGAAAGTATTCAGTTCTGTTGTCTGCGTTATGGGAGGTCCCAAATTTTGATGAGAGGGCGACATTCTTTTAAATTTTTGTTGTGTCTTACGTTTAAAAACTTTTTGTTCCATTCATCTGCCTTCAGAATCAAAGCCTATCGTGAGTTATTAATTTGAACCTCATGTTTTGCTATATTGCATTTATTGTCTGTTAAAGTTTATTTTAAGGTAATTTCAGGTAATACCCTCTGGGGTTTCCTTTGTAGCTGAACAAAATTAAAAAAGCGAAGCAATCTAAAAGAAATCGAAACAGTCAATAGGAAAAGAAAAATGTCAAGCATCTAATAAATGTGACTGTGACTAATAAGGGAACGACACGACATGTAACACTCAGATTTCAAAGAGGCTCGTTCCAGCAAATCAGGCTACTTTTCAGTAGTACAGACCCAAAGTAACTCGAGTGCATTTTGCGTCGTTTTGTTACAGTGACCCGCCAAAATTTTAAAAATTTCTTTCAAAACTTTTGCAAAACAGAAAAACTGGCCATCTAATAATTGTTTTTCATACATTTATTATTTGTTTTTGTTGTTTAATGTCAAGCTGATAGTCTCATCGGTCTTTTGAATTAGTCATAATCAATTATTGTGAAACATGTTGAGGAATGACCATGACAGTGACACTGACTGAGAGTGAAAATGAGATAATACCATTTATTATGTTATTTCAATTTCATTCTAATTCTACATAAGATACTGCAGTCTAGCAGAATCCAAATTTGAATGTAGGTAAACGTAAACCAATATTTGAGGAGTTTGTTTTCAAAACGGGTTAAGTCCACACTTTACCCCGCTGGACTTAACGCGCTTTGTTAACGAACTCATAATTTATAGACGTACCTACTAAATTAATAAGTACATGGGTGAAATAGAATAACTACAAATTGCTCCAGATATAAATAGCTGAAATATCCACTCACAATAATAATTAGTATTGATTACATTTTGTTTGTTTCAACGTGGAGTGACCTGTAGTCATCGTCAGTGCTAGAAACTAAGAAATTGCTCCATACCATCCGTCAGCAAAACTATGCAGAGTTGTAAATTAATGTATAATAAAATTAAAGTTAATACTATTTAATACTGTTTATACTTTTCCAGAAGGAATGTATTTTGTATTATGTAACTGTCACCGTGGCCTTCAAATGATAAGCGAATTACTCACCACACCATGCCATACCACATGACGTGACATGAGGGTACATGAGAGAATTATTGTTTAGTTTCATAGAATTCTAGAATGTAGCTAGTCGGGGAGATTTAGATTAGGTATAGTTGTAGAATATATGCTGTATGTACCAGAACCGTTATATTAATCTCAGCATCATATAGATACCGCAGTATGACCATGGAATGGCATTGGTTAGGTTGTTTAGTATATATAATGCCTGTAGCCCAATGTACACGTCGGAAGTCGGGAGATAAAAATATTATTACGAGATCAGATGATGTTTGTTATAAGTATGTTGTTTGTGCAGTATTATTAGTAGTAGTAGCAGTAGCCAATTTGGTTGGAGGATCATGAAGGTTTGTCTCGTTGGGGATGGGGCTTGAAGAAAGAAAAAAGGTAAAAGGAGAAAATAGTTACTACTATTATTCGAGTTCGTACTTTTTGGATGTAGATCGATGAGAAATGAAAACGAGCTCCGCTTCCTGACCGTGTCGCGTCGTGACGTGTGGGTGTGAAATGGTTTGTTTTTATGATGGTATGCTGAAGTTGAGAGGCTGATTAAATGAACTTGGACCCATATTAAAGTATGTGCTATGTAGTGTAATATGGTGTCGAGGAGATAGACATTAAATTTCCCATGCCGCTTCTTCTTCTTGTTCTTCCCTTTCTTTATTATTATTATGACGATGACTCCTCCGAGAGAGAAATAGAGCTCTCTTCCTTGTCCTCGTGTCAGTATTGGTACGGTGGTACGTCCAGACATTATACAGAGATATAGGCAGAGAGATACATGATATAGCTTAATCTTTATCTCCTGTTCTACAGTGCCAGTACCACCTTACTGTGTACTAGGACTATTTATATTGTACCAGTGTCATATGTATAATTATATATTTATTTTTAATGCATTTGCCTACTGAATGTATTTTGTAAGTATTTCAGGCATCAGGAGCTTTAAAATTAAATTTTAAATAACACGAGAGTATGAATCACACCGGCAGTGTCGGGGTGGTGTATGTTCGTCTTGGCTTGAAGCACGTTTTTATTTACTATTTCTCATCCCTTCATTTCACAGCCAAAACATTTGAACACGGGTTAGTTAGTTCTGATTTTGCTTATTTCCTCTTCCTCTTGTACCCTGATGATTCTGATCTCTGTTCGTCTGGCTACCACTGTACTACTACAAAAACTATTCCTCCTGCACCTCCTCCAGATGGAGTTTAATTTCTGAGTTTGAGTCAAGTCACATTTTCCCCGGAGGGAGATCAATGGCACTTCCTACTTTTACTATTATTATCGCTCGTCCAATCCTTTTGTACTTGTCCTACATACATACATTTTAAATAGGTAGCAGCAACTAGTAAACCCAAAAAGTGAAATTAGCCCCAACTAGAACCAGTTAACCTTTCTAGAATACTTATGTGCTGTGTGATGTGGTGTTTGTAAACGTTGCTGAATGTGAATTCCGACGTGTTTGCCTGGATTCAGATTCAGACTTGTGCTTTAGATGCAGATACTCCGAGTTGCTTATAAATAGCTTTTTGAAGAGCGGATGTTGTACGGATAGTGTGTGTAGGTAGGTGTCTACAAATATATACATTTCATATGCATTAGGTATGTGCACCTTACGAACTAACTACAGAAACTAAATATAGCCAGAAGTGAAGAACTTATTATATCCTTGGGGTTGAATGCATTCCTGGTTTCGTCATTAGCTAGTACAGCTGTACTCACTAGTCCCTTGTATAATTTATATATCTACAGATCATTCACATTCATAATATTTAGTGAATTACTTGAATAGAACAAAATATAATTATAGCTGAGGATTTGCAGCATTGACATTTTTTAAAAATATTTTAACATAACTTCGTAAATCCTTTTTTAGGGAAATTGAAAACGTGGGAATTGATATTATGGGGTACGTAATTAAATTGGTAGTTTTAAATATTTGGGCAGTCATGTGAATTTTAATTGGTCTAATGTCGATGCCGCGTTGGTTTGGTTTAATCGATAGCGTATAGTGGACCAGATGGGGAGTAATATTGTTTGAGCAGTTATAAGTATGTATCCACCTAAATTTTGCTGTATTTTTGTCTTTGTTGTTCGAATTTACAAAAGTCTTGCTAGATAGTTACTACTTGTTGATTAATTCAGTGTAAATAAGATTATAATTTGAGGGATGGTCTCTCATAATATTTATTATTATGCTAGGATGCTACTGAGACAGTAATAAAGTGATGATCTGTGACTACTTACACTGACTACTCATATTGCTCGTATTGACATTGGCTGACTGACGACTCGATGAGATTTCAGCTCAGGAAATGCATACTTGAGCGTTAGCTCAGAAAGCATGCCGTGATATACTATCATCAGTCATGGCTTATTTCATCATCAACCTACTGGAAATATGTCATATCAAAAAAAGGACTAGACTAGAGAATAGAGTAGCCATGCCGTGGAAAAGAATGTTTACCTTTGAGGTGAAGTGTGGAGGCCGTGATGTAGTTTTAAATTGCGTAAAAAATACCTCACTTTATCTTGTTGAGTATTTTGGATCTGTATGGTGGATGAGTGGATGGTGTGGAAGTGAATTTATGAATAAAATTAATGCTCACCTGACGTGTTGTGCTCGTCATGAAATGTTTATGCACGCCTGTTATAATTATGTACATCCCTACCTGAGGCTTGTAGGTACATCTACTAATCGTAAGTAATTGAGTCGGTACATTTTGTAACTAACTTTCAAAAACTGACTGACACTGATAGCATGACAACTTCACAACGTACAAATAGTAATGAAGTACAATTTTAGCAGCGAGTATAATTTATATACATTAGTTATTAAAGTTTAAACAGTTATTGATATAATTATTACTACACATTGTAGCCATGCAAGCCATTGCAAGCCCTACTTACTGTAGGGTATGTAGTAAATGCAGTTGGTTATCGTTTTGATAATAATCATTCTGTGTGACTGCATCGCAGTATGATGCTCAGTCTTTGGGTTCATTGAGGGAAAAAATGATAAAAGATGAATGAAGAGAATCCTTTTCTGAGAAGACGGACGTGTTGTTGTGACGGCACTAAATAAAGTGACGCAAATCCAATATTGGTTGCATAATCTAGTAAAATATATATAAAATAGTCACAATGCAATGTCGTTTGCGATAAAATATCTATATACGTATCTTTTAATGTAGAAAATAATAAATAATAGGACGATATTTATGTTATTTATCCACTACCCAGCTGCTTGTATATCTCGGAATTCCAATGAGATGTTGATCGACTCCTGGAATCAGGAGTATACAAAAACATACAAATTGCCATACTTTGATATTTCTGTTCCAGTGCGTCATGACTACTACTATACATATCTGCAATTTGTGTACGTCACGGCGAAGCTGTCGTAGGTTTGAATTAAGTTTAACCTGACTTGTGTGAGATAAGTAATAAAATGTGAGTGTAAATTACTAGGAAATTTAATTTCAGCGTTTTAATCTTTGTGTATGTTTTAGCGGAAGGTTATTTTTTGATGGTATGTATATACATGCAGAGCATGATTATAATTTAATGATCGGAGGAGTAGTAGTAATTGGAGCTTCAATAATTCATTGAGGATGATGGCGGTGGCGATGCAGTGGGTGGTTTCGTGTGTGGTGTAATGCATTTCAGTCGCGAGTTTACGAGTAAAAGCACTACCTACTATTTTAATTTAGTTTTGGTAGCGTATGGTTGCAAAAAGCGTAGTTATGTGTGGTGGGTTTACGTATTATAATGGTTTACGCATTTATATTATTATAATGGTCTATTCGCTATTAGTATTTTAAGCTTTTTAGTATACAAAATAATGGAGTGCCCACCTAGTATAGAAGGCTTGAAAGTTCGATATTGTTATTCAAATTGAATTATGCTATTATTTCGAGGAATTTGTATGTAAGTTATGTTAGTAGTTTAAGTTGTAAATTTAATTTTATGTATGTGCCTTTATAATGAAATTACGAAATATAAAGCGTCGTGTATATACATAAGCCTCAGTGGAGGAGGAGTGACTTGGTCTAGCGCTCCCGGCTCCCGGTGAAATTGCCACTAATATTTGTGCCAATTTCCAATTATGAATTATTATAAGAATCTCGTTACATTATATTAATTTATTTCTTATAAATAATTTACATTAAATTTACTATATTTGCCCATGCTCCTTACAGGAATTCATAGAATTTAATAATACGAATATATTTATGCACTATACTATATGCAGTCCGTATTTTGATTAATGTGATTGTATGTATGTTGTAGATCTTTTTATTACACTAGGATTGTTGCACAGGCTTAAGCTTAATCGGCAAAATTAAAATCTTTATTATACTTTTAAACTTTTATATGCGGTCAATTTGACATGACTACCTATGTGATGTAGGCTGATCAATCGACTAACGCAGCGTTGTGCTTGTGGCTGGCACTCTGGTACCTATATATGATTTGTATAATGATGCAAAAAAAACTGCAGGCTCTTTGTTTAATTATAGCAGCGGTCTTACGAAAGTATCTGTGTGTTGTAGATATCTATCCACAAATACATGCTGACATGTAATAATCAAGTTACTTGTTACTTTCTTGTTTTGATTCGTTCAATAATTTAGTGGGCATTTTATCCTCATCCAGTATGTATGAGGTAGGATTGAATATGGGCTCGTCAAGTGTTGGAAAGTTAGTTAGCGCTAGTCTTTTTCATGGACAAGAGAAGGCTATTGAATGAAATTAAATTGCAGTTGTGGTGTGTTGACCTGAGCTGACGTTTGCACTTATTTCAATTGAAATTGAATGATTGCCTCGAATTCCGAAACGTCAGCGCATTTCTTTTTTTGTTTGTGAGTGTACGTACTAAAAAATATTGGTACCTATATTGTTATTGTTACATATATTAATTTTGTTAGAGCATTGTGATTTTTGTGATTTCATTATAATTCCAGGTTTTTTGTAGGCATGCATAATTCAAATTCTAAAAGTGGGAGTTATTGTATGTTTTCTGCAGTTTATATTACACATTGATGTTGGTAATACTAGTATCGTACTAGGAATTTAGCTTGTAAAAATAAAACCCTGGAGTAGTGAAGTACTTGAGTAATTGATGAGCTTTTAGGTATCATTTTTTTTGCATTACCATTCTTAATTTGAAATTGTCTCGTGGCATGCTAAAACAAATTAAATGATTTAATGGTCGTTGGCGTTCTTATATAAAATTTTGAAATGAACTATGTTATTAGTATTACATACTAATATATTAGTCTCCGTATAACTACATAATATGTATTAATAGTATAATATGTATATTAATAGACATATAGTCTTTAGTCTTATTTGTCCAGGCCTCGTAAGGCATTATACTCTGTATACATAAGAACTGAGGCGCCGCATTTTTTTTTACTATATCTGTATTGTAATACATAATTATAAGTTGCATTGTAATAATGTGTTTCCAGTTTAGTAGTTCGTGATTAGGGTATGTGGTTTGTTCAGGGGGGATTGTTTTTAGCGTCATGGTAAAAGTTGAGTTTCTCTCATAAATAAATAATTAGGTAGTTATGGTTCGTGGATGTATGTAGGAGTAATTCAAAAAAATGTATTTTTGTTTCGTTCGTCCTTGGGAAATGTTGATTCACGGGGGGATGTTGATGTCGATGCTGATATATTTATACATTTAGCTTTAATCGTGTTGAGTGCAGTGGAAGTTGAGTCTGGAGTAATATTAAAAAGAGGAAAACATGGAGTATGTATGTAAGTTGCATGTACATGGTGCAGAAAGCGTATATTTACTTTAATTTAGCCCATAAACCCAACTACAAGATTTTAGCGTTATTTTGAGACTGTACCAGAGAGGAAGGAGGTGAAAGGCAAAATGATTCTCTCTCTCTCTCTCTCTGGCGTTACACAAATTCCAGATAAGTCATGTCCTGTAATAAAGTCATGTGAATTGGATCTTATGCAATATCTCCGATGTATGTGTAACTCCGGATATGTAATTACAGATACTTATGTACCTACGTATGTACTATAGCGAATAATATGCAATATTTTGCTAGAATATATTCGTTTACTATATAATATGAAGTTTTACTAGGTTCATTTGACTTGTATTACTGTGGAAGTGTCCAAGTGTTTTCTGTGGTCTTGAGTTCTCGAGAATTGTAATGAAAAAGGGGATTGAACTTTACAGAGCATTTGTGTATTTTTTCTACGTATAATACTACCCTGTTGGACTTAACTTCTGTGTGCATTTACTAATGTTAATTTATTTATATGGCATAATATGTGTTGCTAATTATTCCTTTAATGTATTTTATTTACCCAAGCTCATGGTAGTAGTGATATTATAATGTATTAATCCAGGGATGCACGTAGGCGGCTCTCAAGGTCTTTAGCGTAGGTACACTTACTACTACTATGTGTGTAGATATCTTTATTAAAAGACTGAGTCTTATATATATATATGTAGAACTACAAGCCCGTGGTCGTAATATATGTGTTGAAATTAAATTGGATGTTAGTGATCTTGATCTGGCTCTGTTGACAAAACGTGCCTTATTTTTTATCTATACAGTTCATCTGGAATGAGTTTGCTGCCTTTCGGCTTTGGCGAACACTATGTGGGGTTGACGTTGTTTTTGATTAGATTTGGTATACTTACCTAGCCTACCTTTAAATTTATTAAAAATATTAATATATTGTTAATACATTATAAAAAGTACAGTTGACAGTGGTCGTGTGTGTCTGCATTCATGTACGTGTACATTATATTTAATCCCAAAATTGGTTTGAAACATAAAATATCCTTGAAGCTGGTATTGGGAAGCACTAAACATTCCGTATACTGTTTCCTACACCTACACTCAAGCTTGTAATATATATTTAGCCTTTCAGTTTTATTATAAAGCTTGGTGACCTTCTGTCGATCAGTCGATCATGTGACTACCGTTTATAGTGCAACATTACATTACATTACAAACTGAAAAGAGCATTGGACAGACTTGGCATTCAAAAATATTGACGCCACGCAGACGGAGCATGACAGTTAGCTAAGTATTAAGTATATTGTATATTTACATGTTTTAGTGTTAGAGTGTGGTCTTTAGAGATTGAAATTTAGTATTTAGGATATTCCCTTTCGTTTATTTAAACACATTAATGATTTTGAATATGACATGAACACGAAACACACACGCCATGGGTTTTAATGAAAGACAGAAGCTCGTCAGCTTGAGCCTCCCAATCATAATAATAATAATAATATAAATAAATATTATTGTGGCGGCCGCATCATGTCATGTGAGGTGTGTGTGTTCAGTCTTCTTTCGCTACATCAGCAGTCATAAAGTATCTAGTAGAGTAGATAGATTATTAAAATAATATATGTGCAGCGTGCACCCAGTCGCCAGAGATCCTTTTTATTCGTTTTATGAACCACAACGAAAGTATTATTGAGGTGAAAGAACTGAACAGTAGATGGGAACGGAGTCAGCAGGCTGATATAAAATGTGATAAATGTACACAAAAAACCAATGGAGAGATGATTTTCTACAGTTGTCCAAAAGGGCATATTTTTGATTCACTTGATTTGTGTATGACTGAATTGGTGGATGTTTTATAATTAATTGCAAAAGGAGTATTCATATTTTGATATTGATACATTTTTTCGTGTAACTTCAAAAGAGTGAAGATAGTCGTTATCAGTAAGGGGATTTTAATGTCTATATTTTACCTCTGCAGGCAGCATGTATGACTACTAGATAGTCATGGAGGATGTAATCTTGTACCTTTTGTTATGAGCACAAACTATATATAATTCCAGGCCGCGCCACGTTTCTTCTTTTTTTTTCTTTTTAATTTCCGGATTTCGGCTTTTCAAATTTCCAGATATTTTCTGATTTAGAATGACCAAAAAATGCAGTTTAATGTTGAAATTAAACATTTATTTTACTACGATAACCCCTCGTGGCACGTAAATTGTACACATCATATATTTATTAAGATAAATGCAATATAAGGTTAAACAAAAGAGTAAATCCTAATTTTGTTAATTGTTGCTTTACAAATAAAGTGCACATAACATGTGTGGTGTGCACCCAAGACGACCCAAGTTAATTGTACTAATGCAAACTTTAAGCTTTTAAAAAGGTCTAAAGGTTTAAATGTGTTAAATATTAGCAAAGAAGAGTAGAATCAAAAATTCTTCCCAAATTCCGGATTGGTTTCACGTTTCCGGATTTTTCCGATTTTTGTTTTTATTTCCAAGCTTAACTAACCATAAGAAAGCTATTCTATTGGCAAGTCACGGTGTCATACGCTACTCAGGATTTATCTGGAATTTTTAGATTGGCGCGCCCTAATATTTACGTTAAAGGTGAACTTAAACTTACCAGAAGCATCTCAAATGTATGATTAATTTGTGAAGAAATTATTTACACTGTATTCGACGTTTGTTACTGTTTTCACTCGTGGAGGGTGGAAGTTGTACATATATTTATCCGAAGCATAAGCTGCTATTAATGCATTCTCACCACCAGTCTGCCTATTCGGTATACAATGACAAGCAAGGACATGAATCCTCCTTACACTGAATTTGTGTTTTATGTAAGGCTTTTGCCATTTTTGGCTCCTTATTAACTCTGAATTCTACTCAGCCGTATAAATACATTTTCGAACACAAATCGCAACGCAATATGATTAGCATTGGACATGAAGTATGGTTATTAATACTAAACGGATTTTTTGAAACAGGTTATGTTGATTTTGGGGCTTTCCAGCGACGGGTAGGCGTGAGGTGAAGCTGTCATATTCATGCTTTAGCATAAAGTTAGTGTGACAGTCAGTGAATTGCATATATTTATCCAGTGATGTATAGCGCAATGTAAAAAAAACTGAAGGCAAACAAAAGTGAAGGTGTGTGTTTCTGCCTTCGCGATCGTTGGTGACTTAAACCTTGGTAGTGCATGCGGATACACCCGTAATGTGCTCAATTTGTACTTAACTTTTCCTGGAGACCTTACTAGGTTTTAATTGGATTTAAATTTTAGGTCTAAAGAAACCATCATGAGGTATAATGTGGAGGTGGGGTGGGGGGGGGGGGGGGTGAGTGTGGAGCAAGGAGAAAAGTTAAGAGTTGGAAAAAAGTTTGATGTTGATCGTGATCGAATGTGTTTTCTAGGAAAAGTCTCCTTGTCTTAAGATCCTGCTTGAGTTTCATGTCGGGGTGAGCTCGGTCGGATTCTTATGTAATGGAATGTGGAGCACGTCGTGGGAAATTGAGCGTCCTTTTCTCAGTATTTTCTATTCATATGTAATATGACAGGAGGAGAGTGAAAGTGCTTACGTACATGCAAATCCTTTCCTTTCCAATTATCCATTATAATAATTGGTTTTGCAACTCATTGCTTTACCGAAAATGTACGTCTGAGTACAGGAACATGTGAAGCTGGGCTTTGTACTTCTCAGTCCTTTGTAGAAGACACGATAGGTAACCAAATTATTACATAGGTATAACATAAAGCAAAACTTAAACGGAATCTTCCAACATTATTTACCAAAGTTGGGAGTAAACGTTCATTTTCTGACATAACTTGTCAATTTTGTTTTGTGCGGTCATGTGTAACTTACTACTATCAGTTACTATCACGTCTCTCGTTGCTTGAAACTTGAAACTTGTGAAGTGTGAATACTGGGCACATTGGAAAGCAAATACAGAAAGGGGGCTCACTTCCGCTCACTTCATGGTAAATTTAAAGTGAATTTAACAGAATGACTCTCCAAGAAACAATCTTCACTTATCGCAGAGAGAAAGAGAGGACCCTTACGAGCATAGAACTACAAGTTACATATATCAATGTGTAGGCAAACCATACCCATGCCATGATGCCATATGGATTTTTAGTGTGGGCGGGAAGGATTACAGTATGTCCCTAAAGGTTAGACTCACCCCACTTTATGGGGTTTACTCCCCCCCCCAAGCGGGAACCGTAAGCCGATATATTTATTTTTGGATGACAACCGACTAATTAGTAGGATTTGGCTTTGATTGACCTCCAGGGGTCAAGTCGTTCTCACGTAAATAATTAAAAACTGAAAATCAGGTGTCCCAAAAGAGACTCACTTCATGCTTTTCAAATTTCAAACATCAATATCTCCTGACTTAACCCATGAAAAATTACGAAATTTCGTCTGCGTGTGCTTAGATATACTACTTATGACTAGATGTATGCACTTTGGTAAGTAAGTTGATGAAACGCACAAAACACATGATGAACTTTTCGTAATGTTCAAGCCCGGGCGTATCGTGACCCCGAGTGACCTGAGTGTTGAGTGTTATACTGTTTTGTAGACAATTTAATTGTGGTCATGCCCGACTTCTTTTAATTACAATCGGTTGGCATTTGCATGTGTACGTAGGTAAGAAGTTAGTGAAGTAAGTCGCGATTTTCCCATGTTATCAAACGGGGAAAAAATTTGATATGAGGGTGACCCGTCTTCTCCTCCGCTACCGGTGCTATAGTGACCCAATATCCAAAGTGCATACATCTAGTCATAAGTAGTATATCTAAGCACACGCAGACGAAATTTCGTAATTTTTCATGGGTTAAGTCAGGAGATATTGAATTATTGATGTTTGAATTTTGAAAACCATGAAGTGAGTCTAACCTTTTGGGACACCTGATTTTCAGTTTTTAATTATTTACGTGAGAACGACTTGACCCCTGGAGGTCAATCAAAGCCAAATCCTACTAATTAGTCGGTTGTCATCCAAAAATAAATATATCGGCTTACGGTTCCCGCTTGGGGGGAGGGAGTAAACCCCATAAAGTGGGGTGAGTCTAACCTTTAGGGACATACTGTATATTAGTATTCGGTCCTTTCATTACACAATCACATGTATGTTATGCATAGTAAATACATATTAGTAAATAAAGGTCAAATGAAATGGAAATGGCGTGTAATTTGTTGGGAGTGTATTTGAAGAAGTAATTAAGAAAGATTAGCGGTGATTAAGAAGCATTGCAGGGTTCTATTATTGTAGAATTAAATATCTACCTGTGCCTGAGCCTGATGATAACTCTACTGTGCAAAATGAACTTTGTGGGTGTGTACTGTGTAGCGTTTGTGTGTTTAGTCTTGCTTTTGGTCAAACGTATTGATAGTAATAATTTAGTTGCAGTTGTGGGTTTAAATTTCGTTTTTATTGCTGCTTGTATTGTAAGCTTTTTAACAATGTGTTTATATGGCTTGTGGAACGGTATTTCTCCCAAAACGACGTTTCCAAGAGTTTGTAAATGAATGAAATTCGTAAATAAACTTTACTGTGTCTTACTTAATGTTTATTTTGCTTGCTTTACAGACTGCTGACGTTACTGACCCCGTCCCGCTCGATACTGGGTGGAGTACTAATTTCGTACGGACTGATACGACGGCAAATACTTCGAGAAAGTAAACAGTGAATAAAAAACGGTAAATTGCCTATCGTGGGGACTTGAGGAGGAAGGGGGGTTCTATCGGGAAATAATCGGGGCGACTCCGAAATTTCAGAATGTCGCAATTACTTCAAGTACATATTAATAATCAGCGTTTGCTGAAAACACAACCAGGTGAGAATAGTCCGTCAAGCCCTATGATGGCGAGTCCAGGAGGGTTGAGCCCATTGTCCATGGGTCCATCCAGTCCTCAAGGGATGCCCATCCCAAGACGTGCTCAAGAGCCACAACACTGGATTATACATCAAAATGGACTCATTTCAAATGCAGCCTTGTCACAAACTGGTTGGAATGGTCTCAATGTCAACATAAGTTTTGACCCAGCTATGGACTCTATCTGTGAAATGGTAGGGAATAATACAGAGATGGATCAAATGTCCATGGAAGGGGAGTTATCAAAGCTATCCATGGCTGTAGATGAAGATGACATATTTAAAGTCGAAAGAGGTGATCTTCTTGAGCCCACACTTGCAGAATTGAATGCTCCGGATGCGGACACACTTTTGGATGGACTCAACTTTGATGATCTGTACTGGCCAGCGGAAGCTGTCCCACCACTGGAAGCCACACCATCCCCTCAAACTCCAGCTGGGGCAAATCCATTAGATCCTGATGGTGACCTTGTTCCTTTCCAAGTACAACCATCATCTTCCTTTCCTCCATTGGTTCAAAATACCAAAATACTCCCGGCTCCAGGCACAAGTGTTCCCGTTATCAGCACTATTCTGGAGCAAACTTTAATGCAACCAGCTCTTACATTGACGCCTGATATGACTTATGTCAACAACAATCCACTTCCCTCTACTTCCAACCCTCAGTCATCTAGGTAATTATATTGTATAGCTATATTTTTACAATAATAATAATATAAAACAACTATTATAACACAGGTCAGTATTATTGTGCTTGCGTTTTAAAATTGATTTTCAATTGATTTTTCGTAGCATCGCCGGTGGTCTTCGTGAGCTCCTGTTACGACGCGAATTACAGAATTCTCTCGAATCACCAGATCCTAGTCCATTGGGTCAGTCTCTTCCAAGATCTATGCTGTCGCCATCACCAGGACCAGGGAGCCCAAGATTGTCATCATCTGCTCCGTCTGGTCAAGGGAATGCATGGGAAAGTTGGCAAAGACGCCGTGAGGAAGTTTGGTCACGCCGAGATCCTAGACCTCATCTTTTGTCCACTGGGTCATTAGCTGAGGCTGGCTCAACTTCAAGTATCTCCGCAGGTATTTTTATTTTGTACTGCATTTAAATTATTATTGTGTAATATTTGTATTTTCTTATGCAATGGTAAATCCGTTAAATATTTGAATCATATTTTTCATGCATAATCACATATTTGGCATTTTGTGCAGATGTTCTCAGTCCGGGCAGAGATTTCTCCCTTTCCATGGACGAAGGTTTTGACTCAGATGATGTTAGCGATCGCGATTCCAGTGATGAAGGTAGGATGCCATTTATTGTACAATTTAAAACTATACATCTATAGCTACTAAGCCCAATTTTTTAACTGTTGTCGTAGGCTGCAGACTAGTCGTTTACGACGTATATAAATATTATAAATTTGCAATTAATGTAGTTTACTGTTCTGTGCTCAAGGTCAGTCCTATTTTTACGTTTTCGTTATATTTGTAAACAGAATCAGAGGTTAGTGATACGGAAAGTACTGCGGGAAGTACGGGTGCCTCACGTCGTGAGCGATTCTTTTGGCAGTACAATGTCCAGGCTAAAGGTCCCAAAGGACAAAGGCTGGTTTTAGCTCCAACTCAAGAAGATCCTCATGTTTTGCACCGACCGACTGACCCTGTGTTCAGCCCTTTGTGTCACATTCAAGGCATCAAACACAGGTAGGATACAACAATTGTTATTCGTGCTGTTACTCTATATTATATTGTTGCTAGTTCTGATGTTTGAGTAGGCAATACATTCAGAAAGAAAATTGATTTTAAAGTGGGTAGTATATGTAGGTTGATTGGGTTGTCTTCGTCTTATTTGAGATTTTAATGTTTTTTTTTCTAGTGGGAAAGCACGAAAGGGTGATGGAAACGATCTTACCCCAAATCCTCGCAAGTTATGGGCAATCGGAAAAGAGTTGGACAGATTGAATAAAGTTATTGCAGAGATGACTCCAGTTGCTGATCTTCCTAATGCAGTCAAGTCACGTTCCAGAAAGGAGAAAAATAAGCTGGCATCCAGGTTTGTTGCTACCATTTTATTCCTGTCTTGTATTATGAATCATTGGTGTGATGTTGTAGGATAAACGTCAAGAGAGAAATGAATGGAAATTAATTCAAAATCGCCTTGAGAAGCTAGTAAACTAGAAGTCAGTGTACTATTACATTCGAGATCCTATCCTTGAGTTCAAAGCTTCGTTATAGCTTTGATATTCATTGCAATGATTTCGTGTGTACAATTTTTATTTGATCAACTTTTGAGCCATGTGTGGGATGTTCATTATTTCATATATTTTTTCTAATAACTTTTACAGAGCCTGCCGACTGAAGAAAAAAGCTCAGCACGAGGCTAACAAGCTCAAGCTATATGGATTGGAACAAGAACATAGTAAGCGCATACAGTAATACATACATCAGCTCCTTCACGAAATACATGGAAAATGGAAACTACATTATTTTAAATAGTAGAACTGCAGAACTAAACTAGTATAATAGATACATAAAGTTGGCAACTAACTTGAACTTATGGTGTAGTGTTGTCCAGTGCGTATTTTTTGCATTAAAGTTTAGGAGCGCACCTTGTAAGGCAACTTTCATAGTTGGCTTTCACATGACTGTTCATTTATGATAGCCAGTTATACCTGCACCAATATCTCACGTTTTTTAGATTTTTTCAATTACAAAGGGTTTCGTAACTTACAATCTATTGTAAACACTGTAAGAATACAATACGTTATTTAAGTTCTTATCAGAATATGCACTCGGTGCATAATACATAAAACGAAATAGAGACTTCTTCCAAAATTCTTTTTTACATATTTATTTGATAATAATTAGAGCTAGCCTACTGCAGACGGTTTTTAGGCTTATCTAACCACTTTTCCAGAATGAAAGCTGGAGTTAGGAAGTATTTTCTTAAGGGTTAGAAAAAATTTGTTTTGGAGCGTTAACTTTACACAGCGTAACTTACCGTCTTGATATGGATGTATAATTTATGTTTGTGCTTATTTAGAACGACTTATATCCGCCATTGAGCAGACGAGACACATGATGTTTGCGACAATGGATGGAACGGCAGAACCTGCAACAGAATCATTGGCTGCCAGAGTGGATCGAATCTCTAAATACGGTACAAGTAAGTGATCATAATAAACTAAATCCATTTTTTTACATGAAACATGAGATCAGTTGATTAGCTTTAAATTTTAGCTTAAATTTAAGTGTGCATTTCAAATATGTTATATAATTCGTAAGAGTTAAGCCAGTAACACAGTGCAACACGAATTTTTTTTTTAGCTGGGCACAAAATCGGTGGACACACGACGGAGTTTGTGAATAAAGTTTTGGACAAAGTCAAGCACGGGGTCCCTGATGGTGGTATCAATGAGCTGTAAATGGAAAGCAAAATCAATCATCCGCTCGGTAGGATTTAAAACAAAACTCAGTGACAGTTCAGAACTTGTGGTACTGATCTGTCTGAAAAGCAAATATACAAAATTAAAACAAAACATGATCCTACCTGTGAGTTAAGCGTACTTTCATAGATATTTACCATATAGTACATTGTTTACCCGAAGAAGAAAGAAAAACCTACACAGCTCATAAATCTTTGTCGTCTGCTCTGCAATGTTATCGTTACGGATGGCGGTGTATTAGCATTGTTATTTAACTTAAAAGGGAATTGATTGGAAAATGAACTCAAGATTGAGATGATTTAATAGTTAAACCAAAGCAATTTGCTGAGAAAGGAAAAATAACTACTGAGTATTGAAACATCGTGCCGAAAACTGTGAACACTTTCGTTGCATTTCAACCAACCCTGTGCATTGATACGCAGCCTTGTGAAAACCTAGAACGATAAAAAAATTATTAATTTTGATTGAAATCCGTGATGATATTCAATGGCTACTATACACGTTGATTTAAATTGTGAATTTGTTAATCCTCTCCTCTATTTCTAGTCTTTCTCCTCCTTTGAAGTTTATCATGAAGATTGAACTCCGTCGAAAGCAGAGATATTTTTACGACAAAAAATTCAATATAGATAGTAACAGCTTAAAAATGAAGACGAAAACACTAAAGCTGTAGTATTTTCTATATTCGAAGTCAGCATGGATTTCGAATTAAGCTGCGTATGTTTAAGTATTTCGTTATAATATTTTTTGTTTACTACTTAAGTAATTTGAATGTATGATTGAATATTTTTTGCTGGTATACTATGCTAGCGCACGAAGATAAAATTAGTTTCAAACGGTCAGATGTTAAAATACAAGAGAAGGAATGATGTTTTGGACGCTTAAGGGATGTAGGTTATGTATAAATTAGAATAAAAATTATATTTGTACATGTATTAAAACAGTTATAATAATACCTTGATTCGGATGCAAAAGAAACTTAAAGATGCGAAAGATGAAGAAAGAATCACGAAATCAAACCTGCTTTGAAGTTGGGCTTCACTTTAATTCACCATCAGTAAAAGGCCAAAATTTCAGTCTGCATGATCTTCCGGTACATTATTTTGCACATAACTATAACTATGTGTTATTTGTTATACATGTATTCTATCTATGTAGTATGGTCGAACTATTTTAAAACCTGTTAAAGAATATGCAAAAGGTAGACCTTTACCCATTACACACATGTAATTGTTAAGCTAGAAAGTATTGACGTATCTCATCAGCCTCTTGTCAGTTTTATGTAGAAGTTTAAAATTGGTAGTTGTAGTGTGTACATAATACTTATTTTGTAATAATTTCTTAACCAGACTTGCGGTAAAGTCGTTCTCAATTCTCATTTAGTGTATCTTTTACTCACCTATATAATTCTTATCGGTTTTAGTTTTTTTGTAACCTCCGCACTACTGGTAAGATTTTCATGACTGCATACACAAGATTTTAAGATGTGAAATTGATATAGTTTTGTATTATCGATTATGTTTTTTGTCATGAGATAATATATTATTATGTTATTGGATAAAAGTGCGATATTGCTAAATATACGAATATTTAATATTGACGACTATGAAACTCAGAAATATGCTTTATTGATTGTATCTACACGTACTAAGGATATATTGTGGAATTGTAGAAAATTGAAATTTACTTGATAGTATTTGTATTTCATATTTTATTGGAGCAATTAAATGACCAAAGTTGTAAGTACTTTTAGTAAGCATTATATTTGATTGTGCTCAAACTAGCCTGTGCACATATATTTAGTATATACTAGGTATCTAATTAATTATATGATTAATCTGCAAATTAGAATTATTAGGAATCAATCTTTAAAGTTTTAAATTTTAATCCTTTAAATCTTAATGAGCAGGACAATGACTTATTGGTTGGAAACGTTGTATGGTAGGTATATTACATGCTACTTTTAACTTAAATTCATTTTTGCGAAAAATGGTTACGTTATATTATATTGTATTTAAGTTAAGTGCAATATCGATAGTATAAGTATAATTGCATGTTTCTTTTTAAAATATTATATTTTCAGTGCTGTCTAATTGTCGGTAATTCTTAGTTGAGCCCGGAAGATTAATCTTAATGATTAGAATTAGTAATTATTGTAATTTCATGGTAAACTAAATTACAATATTATTAGTACTGTAAACCTGTAGCAAATTAGATAAGTTTAGGTTTTGCCGTCATCATGCTTTGTTTTTTAATATTAAATATAAAAAGAAGTAATTAATTTTTGTAGCATACAATAACTTGATAGATTGATAGCCATTTAAACTTCAAACTTTTAAAAAATATAATGTCTAGCGAAATCTAAATCTACTTTCATCGTGGCAATTTCATCCTTTTTACTACCAAGTGTAAATATCCGTGTAATCAATGCTCAGAGTATTTATGTATGTAGTTCCTTCTCAGACTGACAAGTTTTTAATGGAAATGATAATTGCATAAACGTACGTAAATATAATATTTCATTCAAGATGCAACAGCACATCCCCCATACTCGCTACGCGTAGGTAATTTAATTCCTAATCATCATTCTATTTATGATGTATGATTCTATCTTAAAATAGAGCTGATGCAGTTGGAGTGGGAATTAAGCAATTAGTAATTGTTGGTTAAGATCTTTTCGAAATCGTTGTAGACATGTTTTCTCAAAACCCAAAACTAATCATACCAATAACAGAGTCATAAATTTAAACAGATCGTGAGATCAAGACCCCACGAATGCAAAGAATTGAAAAGAAATCTATTTCGATGATTCTCACGACTAGCTGTGTAGCAAACCACTTTTAATTGTATTATTAAAGATACACTTAGAGTAACAAAAAAGCAGTCCGGCATACGATCGATGAATTCGTTTGATAAAAAATAAATGGAATTAGGAAATAACTTAATACATAGGTAATTTCATGCGTAATATTAAGAATCGTAGAACATAATGGCTAATGGTAATATTGTAATTCTTATGTAAAATTCAATTTATGTAAAAGCGACAATTGCGGCTATGTTTTTAGAGTGAATATTAGAGAAGAATGCTGGAGTAAGTAAGATCCGTTTTTACAGCAAATATAAATAATTGTTTCAAAAAACAATTGGCGGATGGATGCACGCAGGAAAATTATACTATTAAAGAGATATAAAAGTTACACTTAGGGTAGCACAATCTAATTTTAAGTCGTATTTTGAGTGTTCTTCCGACTCTGGATTCCATTTAGTAGAACTTATTATGTCAATAGAATGTAATTATAATTTTATTTTAAAATATTAATTATAAGGTTTAAGGTTATTTTATTTTAGTAGTATTAATGTAATTCTAGTTAAGTACACATACTATTGTATATTGGTGAATGTAATTTTACGTCACGATTCCTATGAATGTGAATGTAGTCAGGTAAGACAAATACAGGCAGCATGGTATAGGATTTACTTAATGATTTATACATGTGAAATAAACAAACATAAAGTATCACTATTGTTTTCTGTAAATAAGTATTTTTTTAAATGTTTCATTAATTTAGCTGTAATCATTATTGTAAATGTAATGTTGATCGTAGAGAGGACATAACAAATGAAGCTTAATATTAACGGAACGACTAATTATGTTTTGAAATAGTTAAACAAGAAACATTTTTCAATGTGGTATCAATGAATTTGTGAAGGGTGAATATTACATTATATAATGATTATTAACGTAATAGCTATTGCATAGTTTAATGATGTAAATATATTCTGTACGTATATTAATAGATTGTAAAGTCTATGCGCGATGCGATGCGATGTAAGAGAGTTGTCATTTGTTCTGAATACAACTCATTGCACGCCATTTAATCTGATTGTGTTCATTACAAGTGATGAATTTAAATAAGTACTATGTTAATGATTATATAAAATACTGCTAAGTTATTAAATATAGGTTTTGTAATAATCGCTCTAATTATAATCCTATTTATAAAAATACATTAAGTACGTATTGCAAATTACGAGTTGCAATTTAACTAGTTACGGTTTGGTCAAGTAACATTACATATTTTTTATTATCTAATACATAGTATGCTTATGAGAATAATGTTACGATTATACGCGCCATTGGCCATCCGTCTTTATTTTATAAATCTTAAAAATATTAATGTTAATAATCACTGTATAATTATGCTGCTTTAATTTTTTTAGTGGTAGTTACTCAACTGCGCACATTTATAAAAAACGAGTTCGAGATTTTATTTTGGTCTGTGAATTATTTGAAGGGTCAAAAATAGTATGCTATACTACATCACTAAAAGCTCATGTTACTATGAGACTGGTTGATTTGTTTGGATTTTTACTTGTAGCTAGGTATTTTCTAAATTATAAAGGTTTATTAGTAAGTTGATATTGGTTTGCCGGTTAGGCTTTTTAGAGCCATATTTAGTGTTTGGTGTATAGTGTCGATGTGTTAAGGTTAAAGTTAACATCTTAAGTTTAATTTGGTTAGTCAGTGTTGTTACATCAGTAGGTCTATTGTTACGATTTAAGGTTTGAAGTTTATCATCATCCTACCATATAATATTGAGCAATTAATTGTGTGTTATATTGAACAAAATCACGTAGGGATAAATGAAACATGTGTATATAAATCATGAATATGAAGTCAAGATTCTGAAAAGGAATGGATACAGATATTATAGATAAATTGTGGAAGATTAAGGCTAAGGTTGGAGTTTAAAACTATTGAAAAATGTAGTAATCATAATCATTATAATGTATTGGGAACACGGGGTCTTTGTAGTCGTGAACGTTGAAATGGAAGTTTTGTAGAGTGAAATGATATCTTTGTATAGTAAATTGTACATACCTACATTGTAGTACTGTAGCCGTAGGATGTGTACTACGGAAAAAAACTAATACCTGTGGAGGGCATAATTTGATTATAAAATTGTGTGTGATGTCAATTGATATGGATTGTCGATGTGCAAAAGTATACTACGAGGGTACATTTGTGTTTTACTTGAACACTTTTACTTGAGTCTGGGTGGAAGGGCATGTGAAAGAAATAAATAAATGGGGGGGGGGGGGGGAATTACCAATTCTAGTGACCTTGTGTTGAATCCTTAAAAAACGTAGACGTTAGAAATTTGTAAACATGAAATGTTGTATAGACACTATATAAATGCATATAGATTATTATATGTACATGTATATCATTACTATGTTTGGTTTGTTTAAATGTGATGAAAGATGAAACTAGATAATACTATGAAGAAGAAGAAGAAGAAAGAAACAAGGGTGCGATTTAATTGTGACACGTTTTTCCTACTAAATTTTACTTTTGGCTAAAAACAAATGTTTAAGGGCTATTTATGGTGTTTTTTTTGTTTGGATTGGTGTATCGCACCTCTATTAAATGTATGAAATCAAATATATACATACTTATATTCATAATTAATTAATTATATAAAGCTATACTTATGTAAGAAAATGTTCAATATTATATGGTCTGGACTGGGAAGTATAAATTCCAGCTTAAATTTTTATAAATAATTATTATATATTATTAATCCTTAATAAATACGTACTACATTTACACCTCGGTAAATATATATTATACATAATATGAATCGCATTTTACCAATGTATTTTATGATATTGTTGGTCACGGATAATTATTAGCTAGACACGGAATCGAAGACGGCGACACACACGGATAGGATACATACATAAAAACACTATTAATATCTTATCTGAATTATATATTACTACATACTACATATATATATCTACTACTTTATCGTAAAGTAAAAATATTAGAATTCTATACTTACAAATTATATTATAAAGCTTAAAAAAAATCTTAATCCTAAGTAAACCAGATTCAAATTTTATTTATGAGCCGCAGTGAAATGCATAGCATGGGCCACACGTTTATAGTTACGATTAAAATGACTACAAGCATAATTATTTAAGAGAGTACAATGAGTAGATTATAATGTAATAGTATTTGATTTCGATTTTTGCGGAAGACACACCCCCGGCACAAGTAGCTGGGTTATATAATTAATTTTACACTAGGAATGATTACTGAAATATAAAATATAGATTCACATTTTTGCATTTCATCCGTGTTTGCCGATTTGCTGTGTGGGTAGAAAAGAGGGGCGAAAGTTCGTATTGTAGAAATCAGCCGTTTTTTCTTCCGTTCATATATACATTATACATAGTTAATTTTGTTTCGTTGTTGTTTTGTGATTGTGAACGTGGTCGTTAAGACAAATGATATTGAAAAGTCAGTAGTGTACTTTTTCCTTTTTGATTTAATAATTAATAATATGTACATTGCACACTTGATTTAGATTTAGAAATTTTTATTAACTTATGATTTTGAGACAGTTATTATTTCCGTCTACTAGTTATTTCAATCACCTTTGAAATTTTTTGATATTTTTTATTTCGATATTTTGTTATGTATTTGCGTGGTTAGTACTAGTGGTATGGACAGAAATAGCTAGCTTAGTCATAGTAGTCAATGAAATGAGTATTTAGTACTCTTGTATTTGTATTATTATGCATATACCCATACTCATGGTCTTGATGCAGAAGTTAACTCGATTAGATGAGAATCAAAACAGATTGTTTACTAAATCGTATTGCAAGTAATAGCAGGCGCTGAGTTTACATCTTTGAGACATTGTGTTTTCCCCGTAGTATTATAAAAGTATGGCAGTACTGGTGTACACATATAATATTATAGTAATTGAGTATATGCAGAGTAGCAGGCACTTTTTTGAGTAGTTATTTCTGATTTTGTAAATTTTGTTAATGAGTTTTATAACGGTTGAAATGTATAAGCTGAACTTTTCGCAATTGTAAAAATGTGTACTAAAACGAGAGAAAGTATCCTCCCCGAAAAAATTACACTCAAAAATGAGTTATCAACCCAGCATGGGTGCGTGGGTGTGAGCTGGAAATCAAATCAAATGGTTAATTAAATAACTAATTTAACTAAATTTGAATATTCTATATTATTATCTTAATGTGTACAAATAGAAGTGGGAAAATGTAATTGAAAAGGGAAATGGAGTTTAGAGTCGAAGGCGAAGTTTAGAGAAATGAAGAAAATCGAATAAATAAGTTTATGTACTATACCATCACCATGGATATGCTCGGATATAGTCGGATCTAAAATGAACAATATTAAAGACAGTATATAGTAAAATACCACAATGCATGAAAGAGAATATATATATATAGCCGCAGTATAGCCATTAAATCATAAGTAAATCTATCTGTCTATTCTTGATGGATGGTCATGGTCAAAAGAAATGTGTATTGAATTTGATTAAATGTTTAAATCTCTTAAATTAGACATTTAAAAAAACCAAAATAACTCAACAAATATTACTATTGGACTAAATTCAAGTGCTACCAAAACCAATATTGAATACCTATATTATAATTAATATATTTAGTATATATTTCTGTCCAAGAAAATATATATATATAAGATTATTATGAGTAAAAATAGTTTGATTTTGAAAATTAATGATAGAATACAGGTATAGTACATATTATTGTGTAATAATAATTACGCTACTTACAAATATGACAGATAACGTAAACTTGAAAGCGTATACACATACACATTACCTATGCTTATATAATCACATACCTATATATTATAACATAAATGTCATACCAAGATGTATTTATCGAGTATGCTGCTGCTGCTTTATATAATTAAAATTCCCCAGAGTTATATTATAAATATTTAAATAATTAAATGAAAACTTTTTAGATGAATGTTTAACATAATTGTTACATTATAGTAACATAATATGAACATAAGAATGACCACGAGAAAAAATATTAAACTCAGAAAATATTATAGAAGGTGAATATGAAGTGCAACCTTTTATTTACAAACGAAGCAAATTACTTACATAGTTAAAATGTAACAAACTATGTAACAGACGCAGAACGAAATGAACTACAATATAAAATAGCGAGTCCAATTAAAGTTAGATATTTTTTTGAAATGGTCAAAGCAAAATGATGTTACTATATAAATGTTAAAAATATTTGTCTGGAGGTTGATTCTAGCCACGATGAATAAAAATTTCTGCATATTATTCCAATTTATTTCTACCTGACTCTATTTATTATAACTATGCATACACATTCCATACTTGAAAGCATTAAATAAAAATACGAGCTATGCGGGTTCATAAGTAATTATACTTACACTGTTATCTATATCTTGATCACAATCGGTTGAAAGTTGGAGTATGTTCTATACGGGCCCATACCGCTGTGAACAATGCACAGCACGACAACGACAACACTATTAATATTATGCAAATCCGTACACACCATGTTTGGATTAGACCAATGAACTATACTTGACTCGTATCGGGTTTATATTAAGTGTACGAAATCTACAGTAAAAAAATAAAGCATCTAAATAAAATAGTGATGTTAATTTTGACAAATTATTACATTTGAAGACCAGATACAGCGTACAGTAAATAAGCCCCTGGAATTCAATCGCTTCCAACCATGTCCGTCAAATGAATAATTTCATGAACAAAGCAGAAAAGTTCTATCATATCTCCCCTACGCCTAATCCACTGAATGAAAATTCAAATAAGGGAAGAATTTTTAAATGCAAGTACATGGGTAAGATACGTAAAATAAAATAGTTGTGGAATTTATTTGTAGAGGCGATTTTCCATACTTTCCCAAAGACCTGAAATATGAATTTGCATACATCAGATAAACATGGAAAATTATTGACTCATCTGGGATAACTGACAATTTTTCTGAACACGACTTAGATTTCACATTCACGGCTACGGCAGTAGCCAGCCAGTCTTTCGATACCTGCTCATTTCGCGATGTAGTTTCCTCAATAGCTTTTTCTAGCGTAACGAAGTAAAGCAAGTGAGTAATTTTCATTGCGAATGTTAGTAAAAAATTTTAAGAATTTGTAATGTCATACTTTATTAAATACTACGTATTTTGAAAACATTTAATAATTAAGTGAAGTGTGTATTGAAAAAGAACGGACAACGTTACTCATTCGAATCTCCCATCCATCACAATGTATTGCCCAATGGCAATGGTGGAAGCTCGCCGTGGATTTCAGCAACCACCTCCTAATCGAAACACGCACAGTTCCGGTGGTAGTGTAGTTCTTTCCACTGATAGAATTGATGAAGGCTCATCTTGTTCTTCAACTAACTCGGATAGTGATGAAACTGTGATTCTTGGCTGCCAAGGAAAAGAAACGTGTTCAGAAGGGAGGGAGAGTAGTAGCAGCAACAGTATTAGTACCAAAACTGTCCTATTCGAAGATTCGAGATTAAATATGGGCAGTAGGAAGAAAAAAGAAGATTGGACCCTCTGGTCCATTTGGAGTGATGAATTTAATCAACTGCTAAACGACATTCACGGTAGAAGAATTCAAATTGAGGAAGACACCTTTGTTGATGCTGTCCTCACTGCTCTTCAAAACAAATGCCCAGATTTTCCGGTGGATGCTATTTCAAAGGACTGCGAAGTAGTAAGAAACAGTTTCACTTTTTTTCTTAATTTATAATACTTTTTCCAGGATTCCATGGCAAAGCACAAGTCGCAAAAGAGTGATTACGAAAGAGTGCAGACAAAAGAGCATTGCAAGGCAGTAGAGCTTAGGGACGAAAGATCGCGTAGACAAAGGAGTGCATTACAAAGCATCAATTAGTGCAATTTTATAACCTAACATTTCCCTTGTAACAGTCAGTGGATTTTGTAGTTTATTGTAGTGGTGAAGTTTTGATACTGGGAGGAAAATGACATCGGTACGTAGTTGGGAGGAATATGCCCGGAAGAGAAATGTCCGGGAAGAGAAAGCCCGGGGAAATTGCTCAGAAGGAAAGCGCCCGTATACTTAATCAACGTGTCTTGCGTGGAGCAACGATATACGGGCGTTTACTACGTGAAAATTTCATACCCGTACAATCCCTACCATTGAAAAAAATTCTTCACTGTTAATTCTAGTGCATGCGCCCTGTTAAAAAATGAGCGCTGATCACAATGACCGCTACCTGTCTCCTGATTGGTAGCTTGCAAATTCAGTAGATAAAAAGAAGACTAAATTCACATACAAAAATACATTTTTGCGCTGTAATAGTATGTACACATTTAATACAAGCCAGACCTTCTCATGAGTAATACTATTTGGATCAGCTCAATAATTTCTGTTCAATATACTGGGGTGACATTGTTCCGGAAAACAAATTCCCAGGGGGAAAATGTCGGGGATACAAATTTCAGTACTGGCTATTTGCCATTACAGACGTATCTGAAATAAACTGCTAATAAGTGAAAATCATAATAACAGCAACTGTAATTTATACTGAAATTTTTTACTGAGCTGAACAAACTCAAAAGGGAGCTTCCACAAAGGATGACATCTGAATATACCATGCGCAACTATTAAGAACCCTATGACCCCCCTATTATTAGCTTGAGCATTGCATAAATGGCTATTTTTAACATGGGATGCCATCAGTGGCCAAGTAGGTAAATTGAGGTAGAGGGGGGTAGGTAGAATACACTTTGGTCACATTTGGCCAAATCCCTAAGGGGTACAGCTGAAAACGTTCCCAAGTATTTACTTTTGGCGGACATGTCCACAGACTGTTTAAAGGTTGGGTAATGACTCACTATCAGTGACGTATCTTAAGTTTTTGAATGAATAACACGCCTAATGTATATGCCCTTGTCGTCGTACCATCATTACACGCTACCATAATGTGCATTTATATTACTATTTGTGTCCTGTGAGTGTGACGTATTTAGGACCCTATGATGTATCGTTTTCATTTTCACGTCCTTTGCAGTTCAAACTGAACAACTCCAACAATGATAGTGGAATTTATTTCGATGAAGTTGATGAAAGCACAGATGAAATTCGGGTTGAAGCTTCTCCGATTGTATTTCGTTTAGCTGAGAAAAAGGCGGCGACAAAAAAGTCTGGTGGCTCAACGATATTCATCTCTTGTGTCGGTCGACTGTCAGACATCTTCGCCCATGTCCTTGTAGGGAATGAAATCGTAATTATTCACGGCGGCGTTATGCTCATGGATAATAACAATAAATCTGCGGGTTCATCAGGAATTGGCGACTCCGGCCCAGTCCGCGTTCTTGATTTAAACAACATTAATACTTGGAAAATGCCGGTTCACATCATTCGACTCAATCCAACTCCCATTTCGGTAAGCAACTAAAAAATAAGAAGTGTTCAGCATGTGTTTTAGTTAAAGCTTATTGATGAAACTTCACTGTTTAATCTGTTCGTATTTACATTCGCAATATAAATGTTAGATCTAAGCAATGGATAGTAAATTACTTAATTTTTTTCTAAACAAAATAGGACGGCAAAGGACATTCCCATGGGTGTACTATGTTTGAAGTCATTCAACCTGATGTTAGCTACTTCTACTTCTTTAAGTACATGGCCTCCATGGAGTCACGGAAAAAAAACGTAGAAATCAAACGCTACCGGAAATTCAAGACTGGGTCCTACGAGAAGCCATGGTGATTACTTTCTTTACATTTGATTTTATATAATTGGCAAGGTAGTATTAACTATAACTATACGTAGTGTAATTATGTGGCATTGCTGTTAATTATTGTTCTCTGTATGTTAATTCTGCCTACTGTCGAAGGTCGAATATGGTCGACTGCGATATCATGGTAATAGTTGCAAGTATACTTCGAAATATTTTTAACGATAGAAACGAATGCAAAACTTTACTTTCTTTTTTATGCTGCAAAATTACAGTGGGCCTCTCGAGGGTTTGTTGTTTCCTATAATGAAGGATGGAGTTCCAACAGAAGCCTTCAATTCACTTATAGAATACGAATCAAAAAATGATCCCACTTGGCCCTCAACCACCCTTAACCGTTTTGGCCAAAAGACAAATGCAAAAATCTTCGAAAAGGAGTACATGCCACCTCCAATTCGTTACTACAATCGTGATATGAACAGTCCAGCGCTACCACCGCCGCAGTCATCACTACTTTCAATGAAGAAGAAAAGAAATATATGGGATTTTAAGTCATCCAGTAGTGGCAGTAGTGGCACCAAGAAATTCAAGCAAATAGTCCATAGTTCTCGTCGCGGAGGGTATTGTAGTTTTCGCTTATTTCTGATATCTGCTGTCATCCTGGTCATAAGCATTACGATGGGGTTATTATATAACATGGATATGTTCCCTTCCGTCGGATCCATCGTCAGTAATATTTTTGATCTCAAAGAGAAGGCTGTAACTTTCGCCGGATGTCAACTGTGTCAAAACTTTGATACTTCCGTCTGCTAAAAAGTATTTTGTAAAAGTCACTGGTCTCGATAACACTTTAGAAACAATTCAGTCAATCAAATCAGTCCTTTGTTTAGTCTAATATAATGCTAGTGTTAAAGTTAAAAATAATAGCTTACGTAATAAGTATTGTTTATTTTTTGTGTGCGTGTGGATTCAAAATAGTTGAAACAAAATGTTTAAATTCGTTTAAAATTATTATTATGAAAATATAGTAATAATACTGTGCATTCAAAAAAAAATTCTCGTCTTATTATTCCAACGGTATCAACGGTTATGTTCAAATACACTTCCATTTTTTACAGAAGATAATAAGCTCAAAAATGATGATTCATATAAATGCTATACTCACAAATTCAATTTATTCTAAAATTTATTTTACCTTAAGCGAGATCTGCGTGTAGTGAAACATGAAATAAACATTCAAGAACTTTGAAAACAAAATCAGTTTAGATCCCAATAATAATTTAAAATTAATAGTTGGTAGAAAACTTAAAAATTAATAAAATATATGTACTACAATGTTTCTCCATATATGCCTCCAAATTCTGTACATGTGTATGCTGACATCTTACAAAATGCTTAGTTACAAGATACTACCCGTGTGAACATGATTCGATAAAGACAAATTTAACCGTGCAAACATAGGAAATATAGGAAACTAGATCTTGGTATAATTATTTTTAACCGCATACATGTAATTACAGCATTATTATACATGATTATGATTATGCACACGGATTTATTATTTCTGGACATGGTTAAACATTGTAGGAATACAATACGCCGATAAGGTTCCCAATCTCAATACACATACATATACTAGTAATACTAGTAAGTACATGCATTCATACAATACATAAGTACATACTTCCAATTGTCTGGTAATAATTTGGAAAATTGAGGAGGTAAAGCACTTTACTGCCCATTGTTTCGTTTTCATTCTTCCAAAATGTTGGAATATACGCATGAAATGAAATATTTGAGGAATGTGAAGGTGCCACCCACAAGGCACCACACCATCAATGCCGATGCTATCAGAAACAATTTAACAGTTTACTTTTCAGTCACTGCGAGACATGTTTATTTACCTTACTTACATTACACACAATCTTACCGACATCGACCGTGATTACGGAGACAAGTCACTTTTAGCCTAGATTTTATCCTTGATATGAAAACAAAACATTGTCCATATAATTATTTTATAGGCAGGTAAATATTTTTCCGAAAATACTACACTGACATCGTCACCAAACCAAGGGCAATAAATCAGAACACGTATAAAACGTATAGTAAATAAGTTCAGCCTCAGGCAACCGCTTTTGACAGCTCTTCGACGATTTAATCCAAACATTTTTGACAGTTGAAGCTGAACGCAATACAGCATACAGCTCACGAGGTTTCTTCAAATCTTATTACTATATGAATTTCTAATTTTAAATTGGTATACCCGCATTTCAGTAAGACTAGAAAAGGAAAGGGAAATGTATATGTGCTAACAATGTATAATTATATTCACGTAATTTTTAATCTGTCCATAGGTATTAATGTCTATGGTTTTACACAGTGTTGTAGATTTAACATTCAAATGGAAGCAATACACCACTCCATTTAAATATTTTTGAAGTAGGTATACATAATGGATTGAGGTTCCTTGAGCAGTGTATGGCTGTCACCACAATCTGAGATTAAGTGCTTTGCAGATTAAGTGACAACGAAAACATTCTTTACTATTTACACAGGTCACTGAATAATTAAGCTAAATTCTGTGCTATCGGAAAAGTTGTCACTTAAACTGACTAGTAAATATTTGTAATTGTGATGATCTCGGCACTGGGCGCAACAGACACAGCACGCGAGACTAGTGAGTCACATATACCGTTTAATTTAAAAACTGCCTCCTGTCATCGTGTATACTTATGTATGAGTAAATAGTTTTTAGTAATAAGCCTTTAACCAAAATCAAATACCTACAATGCAACTTACAGAATTAAAATCAATAGAATGAATATCAGTAATAACACATTCCTGACCAAAAGCAGACATGATTAAGAACTTCAATTAAATATAAAATAAATCGTCCTTGTAATTAATTTATAGAAACAAGGAGAAAACTCTCAAAAACAGATGGAACCCCATTTACTCCCTGTCAATTTTACTATCTTTGATTTTACAATACTGTTGACGTCTGGAACATCTAAACTTTAGACATGTTGATGCTTTGGAGATTTACTGAAATAGTATCAAAAATGCTGGATTCCTAGTCGTGTTTTAAAGGAAAAATTGAATTAAATCGTCATCGCCTGTCACTGCAAAAAAGACGCAATGAAATAAAATCGAATAACAATTAGAATATTCCAAGCAAAATTGTAAGGTGAACAGAAAATAAAATATCGAGACACCTGCATGCCTACATACAATATGGCTTATGTAGATAATATTATTATGAAAATTAAAATAAGTGATTGATTAGCTTCGGAATTTATTTTGACTCGAACAGACGAGGCATTCAAAATTCCAAGCTATATCTTAACGTATAGGAAAATGAATTCAAGGGCTCTTTTTTCCCATGTCTATAAAATCACTATAAATATATATTGGCTATATACTGGTGCTACATGGGATACATTGCGACGGCTGGAGACCTAGGACTGGACAAGTGTTCAATTCAAAAAGGCACTAAAATAAACTGTCACGAGTGAACGTCATATACCCTGGCCCCGTCTAGTCTAAGCCGGTCAGACTATGTATGACACATAGTGATTGCATGGAGAAAGTATGGGCGACTTACGGATAAATGACACATTCCAATGACATCGTCCAACCCACTCACCTACTACCGGACAGACTACAGACGCTCATATGTTATTGCATCTATAAAGTTTTAATACAAGTAGGTAAATGTATAAGTAAATGAGTTAATAATATTTGACTAAGCCACATATCGCTAATGCAAGATATTGGTGATGACTTTTGGTACAGATATGCTCTAGATTTTTTTGTTCTCCTACCTCACCGAGACCGATTATGCATAACCTTACGCGTAAAACCACTATAAAATTTTGGGTCAAGAAGCGGACCCCCGTATCTCTGGTGAGATACCATTTGCGAGAGACTCGATGAGAAAAACCGGACTAGTGCGGAATCCCAACATCATTTAGCACTTTGCATCTTCAACTAGCTGAGTAAAGAAGTCTCTGAGTTCTTTGAGTTCTCATGTGTCCTACTCCTACCAGTTCCCAGTACAACTTGCCCCTCTCTGCCTCAACAACATAACAATACAGACAATAATTAAAGTTCCTTGTACGTAGTAATACGGAAAAAGAGAAGAAAAAACCATTCAAAATGCTAGTGATATAGCAATAAGTGTCTTCAATTGCCAATTTTAAGATTTTCACATTTGAAAATTTAATTTTGAATTTTAACCGGAAACATAAATATAGTTTTGAAAATGTTTGGATTAAAGTCAAAAGTACTCGTACTAATGATTTTCTATCAAGTGACTGTGTTTTCTTCGCTTTTAGTTCTACAGACTAGTGCTGGCACTGGCTCTGGTACTGGCACTGGCACTGGCGACTCCGTCAATCCAATGTTTTCATCATCAAAAGCCCGTTTTCAAAATATTCAAGGGAAAAAACTGAATCCAATGAATCTCACTGAAATTGTTAGAATAATAGAACCACCGTCATCGAGAGAAATTCAAAAATCCAATGCCCCTCATCCTCCTCCAAATCACGGCAGCAACAACAGTAACCGAAGAGTTGCATTTCCAACATTTGTTAAAGGAGGTGGTAGCAGTTCTTCTAGTTCTCACTCCGTGACTGGAACTACAGCAAAAGTTGCTGCTGACAACGCAAATACAGCTTCCAGCTCCAGCTCATTAAGTGACAGTGGCTCGAATGAAAGACGAGATTTAGTGAATGTGAACGGAGTAACTAGTGTGCGAATCGGGCATAATTCCGACAACGTGTATGGGAGCAGTGCTCCAGCCATGACAAAATACGCTTACAATCAAAATTATAATCCGGAACCATTCCCTACCACACCGAAACCTTCGTATACACATAAGCCAATTCCAAGTGGAAATTATTATCAGCCTTATCCGAAACCAACACAAGGGACAATTATTACAATCCCCGCCAAACCAACTACCTACATCCCTTATTTTACATCACCAACTTTCCCAACAACAACGACATCAACTTCATTTCCGACTCCAGAACCCCCAGTGGTAACTACACAGGAACCCATAATTGAAATAATTGTACATCCAACTTCCCGACCTCCTGCAACCACAACTACAACTACAACGTCCACCTCTACATCGAGGCCTATAACAACCACCACTATGTCTCCTATTACTGCTCCTACTGAAGGGGGTGACATCGAAGGGGAAGGTGAGGATGAAGATGACAATGATAGTAAATCTAGAGGATTCAATAATAATTCATTTCGTACCATGAGGCCCTTTGCCGGAGATATTGGGAGATCCCGAACTACTACATTGGATGGGAGAACAATGAGAACTACGACGAAGAAACCCCTGCAAACTTTCAAGTTAACCGATCGTGGACAAAGTTCGAGATCGATGAAGCCTAATAAGGACGAATCAAATGTTGTAACAGGTATAGCGATTTACATTTTTTAAAATTATAAATACGTATTACACTATGATTAATATTATTGGAAGGATTTAAAAAAAAATACTTTTGAACACTGATCCGAAATAGAGCGTTGGTGGATCTAATAAAGTAGAATGCAAAAAAGTGTAGCGGGACAGAAATAGAAATACCTATATATATTGCGCGAATCCATAACAGTGAAATGCAGGTCTTGTAGAACAAATTAATTATAAGCGAAATCAGGGCACTTAGTGTGAGGAAATATCGGTATATAGTATATGATACCAATACCAAAGTTTGTTTTCATGAACGTTACAAAAAAAGATTTGTACTCGCATTTTTCTTAATTCAATAACAGTTAGAACTCGGGTTTAAAATATAGTATGCAACACGAGTTTAAAATATCACGCTAGTTTGGTGGGCCAAAAGTTTTAAATAACACTCGTGCTTTATTTCATAAAATAAGGAAGATACGTTTTTGTGTAGACATTAATTTAGTAAATTATTATAGCTTTACTTTTTAAATAGGTAGGCATCTCAGCAGTTTGGTGCCTAACAAATGAGACTCTCAAAGGCACCAAACAGTCATAGTAGTTAGTTTTAAAAGTTAAATCATTCACTGCAGGTGTTGGTGTTAGAAAAGAATAATTTTATTATAAAGACTGATTTGGAATTTTATATTTTCACTGCGTGCGAACGTTTTGTTTGTTTCAGAATTCGTATTTTCAAGCATTAAATGTTACCGGACAGCTCTAAGGGAATACTTTGGAGCCTCTATCCATATGAAAAGTGGCTTTCATATACCATACATTCGAGACAGACCACAGGATCCATTAACATCTTCTGATTGCAAAATGGAACGCTTAGATGCACCCAATGCGTACCACATAAATATTACTGATCTCAGAGGATGTGGAGTCGAGCAGTGTGGGGATGTAAGGGTTTCAGAATTTCAATAATCATAATTTAAACTAATCTATGAAAATGTTTCAAGTAGCATACTGGAAGAGGAAAGAGGGTTTTTTAACAATTAAAATACAAAGTATCCTATTATTAGTTTTCCAAAAATTTAAGACGTTTTTGGGGTGGGAAAAATTAGATGTTATTTTAAAATATACACCTGAAAAATTATTGATTCAATAAAAATAAAGTCACTGTCACAGTCAGAGAGTCAAGGCCAAGAAAAAGAGTAAACCAGAAATGTGTAGAGAAAATAAATGCAATGTTTGTCTCCTTAATTATTACGTTATGAATGTTGAAAGAACTGTAAAGTTAAAGCCAAATAAGTGCATAATAATCGTTGAGAACGAATGAAATAATAGCATAATATAAGATGTTTAGCAGAAAAATTACATGTTGTAAAGGTAAGGCAAGAAGCAGCACGAAAAAGCTTTTAAGCTATCTAAAAAGTATTCGTAATCTCCCCGCGCGGTAATTCAAGCAAAGTATGAGATGTTGAGGATCTGGTTTAATGCGTGTTGATTAGTTTTCATCACGACACTTCAATGCTCTTAATATCTCAATAATGAATAATGATATAACTTCTTATGTAATGCAACGTATCCAACCCCAGTCCATTGAATTGTGCTGTACTTGTCCCCATTCAGTAATATTCATCATCAATCATCAGTATGACTGACTCATACGAAAATCACGATCATAAAAAAAAATTCATGTATATTTTTATTTTTTAATAAATTTTCACTCACTACTACTCATACTGTTAATATACGAGCTGCTTTTTGTATTTTGATTTCAAAATAAATCGACTAGAATATATAGTTATGTTAGTCTGTTTGGTCTATATAGACTAGACAAGCAGGCGTGCTTGGGTGAGTGGTTAGGACTGCAGACTGTAACGAAATTTACAGCCTCAGACCCGGCTTCGATCCTCGGCCACTGCTAATCGTTTACGGCTCTGTGTTGTACGGTAAACGTCACTGGATTGTTGATTGAAACCCAATCTCCTTCGGTGCTCCTTAGTGACCACTACTTACTGTAGGAGCCTAGGGAATGAGACTCCTTTACTGTGGAGGAGGGGACGGGGATAGGTGAAAGGGTACAAAGACCGAGACGATCTAACGCGGTAGCCTCCTATTTCCTCACCCACAGTGACTGGTTGAGTCTGGTTGTATGAACTTCGGTTAAATCGACCCAATGAATAAATTATTATTTATTATTATTATGTAGACTAGACGATGTACTTATATAGTTTTCTCTCTTCCGCTCAGGGCAGCAATGCACGTACATAGCTTGTACACGGCTTTTTGAAAGATGCAAAAAGGCTTATGTAAGCATGTGTTATTATTCTGAAAATACTCTCACTCTCAATGCACTCATCCATGTCTACCTATATTAATGCAACATTTAGCAACCAATAGCAATTCTAAATCAGATGTATGATATTTGCATCATTTTGAAGCTCGTGAAAAATTAAAAAATATCTACGTAATTCCTTGAAAATAGAAATTTAATTTATTATTCAATCATTTTTTGGGGGTTAAAAAAATCGTTTCACTGGTTATTGCCGTAAAAATAGGCATCGTCGAATTATTTAACTAGTGCTATAGATGTAATCTAGATAAAAAACAAGGGACTTCGCCCTTAAATAGTGCTTTAAAATGGCTCATAATTCAGTCAATAAATACATAAATGATATATCACAGAGTACCGACCACTGTCAAAATTCGAAAACGAAAGCATCAAAACAGTCAAAATAGATCCTCAATATGAATCCTGATATCCAGTTATTTACTTACTAATATAGACGTTAATAGAATTTAAATTTTGAAATATAAATTTAAAAATATATATTGTGTAGCGTACCCACATACACATACAACTACAACATAATAAGTACGATATATTATTTCCGAATATTAAGAATTTTTTGAAAAAAGAAATTATAAAAACCGATACATATTTCGTTTCAAAACAATCCCTAAAAAGAGTGAAGCAATGAAATTTCAATTTTAAGAAATAACACATTTTTTTTGTTTTCATGAGCTTGAAAATGATGCCTTTCTGAGTACGTTAATTCAGAATTCAAAAAAGCTGGTAAATTATGCATATAGATAGAAATACATTGAAATTTAAAATTAACTTTTATTTTTGACAGTCTTACTGCTTAACTATGGTATTTCCTCGGGTGCCAACTCTCGCTCTTGCGGATGATGAAGTGACCACCATTAAATGTGAGCCTCAGAAAAGTTCCGTCTCTGAAGTTCGCAGTATCAGTTTTGCTGGGGATACACTGTGAGTTTCTAAAATTAATTGACTTTTGACTAGAGCTTTGTAAAATTTTTTTTAAATCATCGTATTTTTGTTATTCAGATGTTTTCTTCTAAATCTTAACTATATTATATTTATTTATTCTTGGTTGACTAAATGCAGAGAAAATCGAAGATCTTCTTCAACAGTAGAAGGAGGTGGACAAGACTTTGCTGCAGAAGTCGGAGTTTTTCGTCAGAATCCTGGCACAAATAACGGTTTGTTTGTGAAACGTGTCAATTCAGGTGGTGTCGTTCAACTTGGAGAGCCGTTGCAGCTACGAAGTGTTGTTCGAGGAGGAGACGGTGAGATAGAAGTTTTTGGCTGTGACGTGAATTATTTTTGAATACAATACTGTACCATTATTTTTAAAGCATGCACTTTCTTTAGATGTTGGAATTCCGTTAATTTCGGTTAGTATTTTTTCATAGCATTTTAGTGATATATTATAATACTTGGCATAATTTTACTCATTTGTGCAGGTTGGTCACACTCCAAACTGACAGATGTGAAAGTTTGGAGAATGAAAGACAGTCAGCCTAAAAACTATGATACGTTAAATCCGATGGACGCCTCTGAAGTGATCACATTGGTTGATGCACGAGGTTGTCGTAACCCTGAATATGAGGTAATTTTCATAGTGGGACAAAATAATTCTACCACCATATAAGCATACAATTATGTATCCAAAAAACATTCAAGTATAATGTGTACCTCTCGCTAATTACTGTGTAAGTAATTTCAATTAATAGATTCGAAACAAGATATACTCAAATTTTTCCTAATTTCCACTAGGTGATTGCAGACGCTCATCCGCTTAGAGATCCCCGAAACAATTTAGTTCACCATTTTACCTTTAAAGCGTTTCTGTTCCGTGGGCAGAGGCCTAATGAACCTCTGATAGTAACAGCCAAAGTCCAAGCTTGCCAAGAAGGCGGAGAATGCCTGCCTGTAAGTTTTTTTTGGGATTCGTAATTCAGCTACCCAACACATAGATTTAACCTTCTACCTCATTATTTAATTTGTTTCCCTGTACAGAGCGACTGTTCGGGTACTGGCGGAAGGAAAAATGTAGATCCTAATGTAAGCCGATTCAAGCGTTCACCATTAGATGAGAGGAATTCCGTCAATCGTGACTTCAGTTCACAGTTGGCCCTTCGTGTTGTGGGCCTACAGGACGACTCCGTGTCCGTTGCCGAAGAGGATTTTTACAATAATTCTCAACAGCCTAATCGCAACGTTTCCAATCTTGCGCATAGCTGTACGGAAAAAATGGCATTTTCAGCTGTAGGCGGAGGCTCTATTGTACTCCTTCTTGGAGGTTTAGTTTTCAGCTTGATTTTCTTCTCATTTAGCTTCCGAAATTCGAAACGAAATCAAAATCAAAATCCTATGGACTCCAGTTCTAACCGGCATTATACGAATACTAGTGGGACAACGAGAGCATTCCCGACAGCAGCGCCAGGAAAAACACTCAACAGTGATTTTGAAGGGAGTAAATTAAACTGGAGGAAGGCAGCGGCAGACTCTTATCATACGAATGCAATTCGTAAACAAAACAAACCACTACCACCTCCTCCTCTTCCTATGGATTATCCCGAACTGAGATTTGGAACTAAAAACAACAACCATAATTCCTCATCCGCCCGGAGTAGTAGTACGAGTGGTAGTGACGCTCAAGTAGAACAAAATGTAGCAAAGATAATTCACCAGCTGAACTCGGATGGAAAAAAAGACGATTCTTCAGAATATGAATGTCTAGATGATCCAAGAGAAAAACAAGTCTCCAAAAAAGATGGTGTGTTCATAGTGTACTGTCTCAACGATGACAAGAAATGGAGCTCAACAAGTGCTCCGTCCTCATTGAGAGAGAAAAAGCGAAACCGAAAGAAAACATGGCGTTACCATCAAGAAGATACCGGAGAAACAGAGGAGTCGGACGGATCTTTCACGAATAAGCACCACAAGTTTTCTCACCCCAGAACTGTGCGTAGCGTCAAAAAGATTCAAAATAAAAAGCGTGCAGGTGGCGGTGGTGGGATACGGCGACGTCTCAGCTCCATTTACAGAGAAGTTTATAGTAATCGATGTCGTGCAGGGTCCTTCCCATCAAGGATCCATGCAACCAATGGACACGGACAAAATCGTTTCAAAGATGCCTTGAACAGAGACAAGGATAATTCGGATATTTATTCCGATGGATTTGCAAACTTTACCTCAGACAGAGACTCAGCATATTGCGGGTCGACAAGGTCGAAACTTAAAAAACAAGACAATCGAAACGTCCGGAATTTGGAAGATGTGTTCGGCGTCCCCGAGAAGACGCCCAGTTACTATCGTGATCATAAAAAATTACTCAAAGAAGTCCTGCCTGGGAGGAAGGAGGAGTTTGGACCTTTGAACGACTATAGCACTGTTGCTAGCTTAGAAGAAGAGTCCGAATGCACTCCCACCCAGCAACGATCTGGACAACAAACAAAATTGACCCATACTTCCTCAAACACCCCAGCCACTCACTTCGTCTCCAGAAATGATTCGTCCACTCAAATCATTATTATCCCGGAAACTGATGTCTAAAAAACTAAAACTGATTTAAGTACCCTGATTATATTTGTAAACAGTTAAACTGAGAATTTGCAAATAATGCTTGATGCTTGTAGGCATAGCATAGCCTACCTAAAATTAATCTGCACACCTACACTACTGAATAGAGTTCTAGTTGCATGAGCAGCAAATATATCGCGATCACCTGAGGAAATGCTTTTACTTTTTATACTTACCATTCATTTAGATACGACTTATTTTAATTTTGTAGCTACTTCGGAATAAAAAATAAAAAATAGAAAACTTGAAGTACAAAAATAGATTTTGGAAATACAGAATATACTTATAAAACGCAGCTCCACAAAAGTCGATATTTTAAATTTGGATCCTGATAAATAAAACATCATTGGTATTTTTGAATAAATCGACTTTGGTCGAGCTGTTTTACTATAATATTTTTATTGTAATGCGCCAATCCTGTAGTTTTAACTCAAAATCTGTTTGTTTTGTTAACTGTATAATTATAAATCCGGTTTTGTAATAAAATATACCTATCAAAAACATTTCTACAAAATTGTAATCACTGTTGGAACTTTAAAGTGAAAGAGGACCAATAATCGTCTTATGATCAGACTTGAACTATGTTCATGCTCTGATAAGAACTTTAGAACTGCCTTATATTACCCCTGCCGAAACATAACACGATCAGTTTCGCCATACGCAATAGATAGAATAGATTGTTCTACTGGTTCGAGTCATCCTCCATCAAAAAGGAGGCCCCTTCTTCCAGTCTTCAGTAATCAAGATAAGGTCAAGTAAATTTTTTCTCAGGATTTGAAAAAGTGGTTTGTTTTAGGGCGAGTGTTGAATAACTGTTGCATTTCTATTACTTCTAACTTAATAGTAATGAATTCACTGTTGAATTTTACGGTTGAGATTTTCAGCATGCGCATGCGGAATGAATTTGTTCATCGCTTTAGCCTACATTTACCATCTATTTTTAAATATTATTCTACCCTTTTCAATGAGCCATCAAATAAAAATAGATGAGCCACTTAACTGCAAGTGTAACCAATTGTACTTTCTCGCAATTTGACAATTCACCGATCATAAAATTTCAGCCATGCAAGACCTCTTTGTTTGAAAATATTTCAAAACTTACCAAACCATTTTTTATAAACATGGGATGCTCCTGCGGATTTACATCGTACAATTTTCTCCAATTTACTCAAGTAGTCTGAAGCCAGAATTTGTTAATGCAATTGTTTTAGCATTGCTTGTATAAGCAATCATTATCATACACGTTTACGGAATGAACATTTTTGGCTTTCACGGTGTCGAAGTCGCTTATTATTGTTCCATGAATTGCAATATTAATGACATATTAGGCTGGAGAAATGAAACCTATTTACTAATTATTATATTCTTGTCGACAAGAATAAATCCAATAAGCTTACTTTTTTGATGCGGGAAAGCAAAATGCCTTGAAAATTAAAGGGAATTTCTTAAAGTTCGCACTTTTGAATTTTAAGAAAAATATGCTGATTTAAATATTATTGTTGTTAATGCTAACGAATGAATTCCATTCTAACAGTTGAGTTCACTTAGGTATTACGTTATATTTTTGAAATTTATTTTATTTATTATCGCTCTCGCTGTCAATGAATAAATAAAATTCCAAGATTTTCAAAATCACTATGATTCTCACAATTTTAATAATAAGCGAACGAAAAACAGAATCATTTCTTTCTATAATAGGCAATCATATAATAGATATTTGGTACCAAGTAGCCCTAAACATTAAATGCGAATAAATACGATGCTTTACGATCATGATCACTAACATTAAACTACTCATCTACAGTTCACCTTGTTGTCATGAATACACCGAGTATCTAAATCACATTTATTTTATTATAATTATTACTTCCGTTGCTTATCATTAAATTCATTTCTGGCAATGCAAACTGCAATCGATTCAATTAGGAATGTTAAGTTTTCATTTGACATAATGTTATTGTTATAATAGTCGTTTTAATTTTCAATGCAATATAATTTAGCCTTACAACTACGATACGACGAATTACGATTATATAGATATTTTTTACCTTTTATTCATACTACAACTTCTGATTCTGGTTCTGACATGATCCGACGTCATGAGCTCCAACATACAGTAAACTTAGTAATCATTTACGTCTGTGCAATATATTTTTTATAGCCATAAGCTACAGGTATTTTTACCGTAGTTTCAATCAAGTAATTAACACTTACATTATTATATTATACGTGAGTACTAGCCTCAACTTTCTTCATTTTGACAACATCTATACATAATTATAATTTAATTAGGTTCCGCCCGCTTATTTAGATTTTTAATTTCAAGGAATTAACTTCTAATTAAAATTAATTCATTAATTATTTCGTACGACTATAATTTACGGTTTTCTCTTATCACCGATTTCAAAAGTGTGGCGGAGAGCTGGCGTAATTATACACCGTACAGTTACATAGAAGTATCCTGTTAGTTTTCGCCTTGCGAAATTAACACTCTGCTACGTTTAATTTTCACTTATTTGATACTTTAAATAGTCATTCATCATTAGTTCTATTTAAGCACTTTAAATTTGCGCCGACTGCCGACCGATCTCGTTTTATTTCACAAGGAGGTACATTTACACTATCATTCTGCTCAACATTATCTGAATTTTTATTCGTTACTCCCTCTTTCTGTTGTATGTTGTAATTAGATGGAATACGTATATCTCTAAAGTATTTGTGATTGCATAATCAATTAGGTAGTTTAAAAATTCAACGACGTTAATGGGTCATAAGTATAAGGAATTGTATAATATAAGAATTAGTACTTATCGGATTAAGTAGATTATCATACACTGAAATAAAGCTTCAATTTCTATCTTCGCGTGAATACCATTAGGTGTGACTCAATTTGACTCAAATACAAAGGCTATAAATACAAATAACAAAAAGTATGGATACCGGCTTCCGGCAATTAATTCCATCGAGTAATGAAGTAAATTTGAAAAATAATACACAAGCTAATAATTACTTACAATAACATAATAATAATAACGTAACACTAATCAACGACATAACATTGCGTAAACTATTTTGACTCTTGACTATCACTTGTATTAATATCACCTGAAATCAATGTAATTCAAACTTGAATGAACTATTCTGTTAATATATTTTGCTTAAATGCGATCACAATCCCTACGTTACACTTTTTGCAACACTATTTCCATTTCTTGATGGCCCCTGTTGTAAGATTCGAACTTCCATTTTTATAAATGCAATGTTGTATTTGTGTATAATAATGACTTGTAATCTGCAATAATAACTGAAAGCAGAACTAGTAAGGAAATACATATATCGAATGCATAAATTACAATGCATACTCAATTTTAACATTAATATATCTAATTGTTTTAAAAATATAGGGAATTTAATGTTACAGGCAACTATCTGTAGTTGGCAGGTACAATTTAATATAATTAATAATAGCTATAAAATAATATTAGCAATTTACTGTGATAGGAACCTAGGAATGTAGACTGCCTGCTTTCAAAGCAACAATGAATTCAAGCTATTCCACAGTTGTAAACAGAAATTGTTAAAATGTAAACATTTTGAAAGTATTGGTGTTTACAAATGTACCAGCAGAAAGGCTCAGCCGATCTACATGTATGTAGTATTACGAATCTATCTAAATATAAACACATTTGTGTATGACTTCGACTTGTCCTGAAAAATACTGGTGAAGACAATACAAAAATGAACGAATCCAATATAATAAAATAGTTATTATATTGCAATTTAGTAATACGCTCACTGTAGTGGCAAAAATACCTGACTGATTTGAGTACAAAATGACAAACGTAACTGAGAGAACGATCATTATACATATTAATATAATATGTAGCAACAAAAAGCCGTCGAGCTTAAAACTATAGGTCGGCAAATTGAAAAAAAACACTTCAAACTATGTCTCCTTAACAGAAAAAAGGTATTTAAAAATTAATGGCCGGTAAACGTAAGACCCAAATCGTCTATTACGTTTTTCTAGGTGGGATTGCTGGCGCTCGAGCAGGAATAGGCGGAGCTGTCGCCTGAGTCATACGAGCCGGGACAGGGGGTAAGGCTGTCAGTGGCTTCGCAACTTCTTTTTTCGGTGAATTAGGCTGTGAATTTGGATTACTTTGATGTTGCCGTGGTGGTAGCGGGGGTAGATTTGGTTGAGATGGCTTTTGAGATTGAAATTGAGATTGCAACTGCATTGTTATGCTTTCTTCCTTGGGCGACTCTTTAGGAGATGTTCGTGGTGATATCTTAGGTGAAGGTGATACTTCATTCTAATAGAGCAAAATAAAAAGATGAGAAAATACATAGGGTCTTGGTAGTGCACCTGGAGGCTCAAAGGTTCTAATATATTTTGGTGCTGGTGCATGAACACTTTATACCTTAAGAGGAAGTTTTCTTTCAGAAGCTGGCGACCTTGGTGGTGGCGGCCTACAAGGTGGTCCCGGTCTTGTAGGAGCTTTCATATTATTTCTGTCTGCTTGACTAGAATCAGACTTGATATTCCCAACGTTCAGTTTATCCAACACCGGTTCTAAAGCAAACAGCAAATTATGTTCATAGCATTCGAAATTCGCAAACAATGGACATTTTGAGGAAGTAGTTGAATAATTTTCTACAATTTTGTTCCTTTTACTGAATACCGTAATTTCTTACCGCTAAATTCCGAGGCAGCGTGATTCTGGAAGGATTTATTATTATTACTATTGGGAAGCAACGGTACGGTGTTATTGACACATAAAGTCATTTCTTTCGCTAAATGCCCTTCCCAATCTTGAGTTTTTAGGGTTATATACACAAGACTGTGTCCAACCTACAAAAACCAATACATAATATGAAACCAAAAGACAAAAATTCTGGAATTTAATACATTTTTTCATATTATCTACACAAAAGTAAATATTATCAACGCTATAAATTTCACACCTGAATAGTGTTGAGTTGACAAGCGGCCAAAGCAGATAAGCCATCTTTAAATGTTATCCAAATTTGGTCTCCCAAATGGCGGACCAGTATAATTTCGCCGCCACAAACCGATAATTCATGTAGAATAATATTATCGCTTTCGTCCGATTGAAATACAGTATGATCATTTGCCCTTAAAATAACGGTGGCATCTGCTGGTCCTTGCTGTTTTACAATTTCAGCGAACACTTGAGACCTTTTTGCTTCATCAACTGCCACCGCTTCAATTTCTATGACAGCAACGACAGGACGATGATCACTCTGCTTCAGTTCTGCTCTTCCGTAGTGCAGGCATCGGCCTGTATTCCAGTCAGGGGGTTTCGCTGCATGTACATAATAAAAGTTGCAACTGTTAAGCTAAGCTAAAGATAATGTGAACCATGTTTTAACTAAATCCAATAGATCCTTCTTACGCATATCCGAAAGCGGCATTCGTCGTTTCCATAGCACACGGTCTGTCCATGCAGGAATACGCAATTTTTCACTGGTATCATAATCTTCAGAAAATAAATCGTATTTATAAGTGGGACCAAATTTAATTTCTCCTTCTTCATATCCTTCAAAAACGTTTCCTTTCTCTTTTTCCATTGTTAGCTGATCCCTTCGCAAAAGTAGTGGCCACTCTTGGCGATTAACTAAATCTCTAACTTCGTCTCGATCCATGTCAATACGGTAGTTAAAATCCCCACACCAGAAGATGTAATCGTGTGATTCTAATGTTCTTCCCTATTTACAAGAAACCCCATAAGGATCAGTACAGGTATCATATATGTTTTTGGCAATTATACAAAATATTTAAAGATTTTACCATAGGAAATATTATTTTTCGGGTAATTTCAGCGTAATCCTCGTCACGTTCTTTAACTTGAGATTGCCCGGCAGCAAAATGAGAACAAACAAAACATATTGATGTGCTGTATAAGACGAATCGAAGTGCAACGGCTCCTTTGTTTCCTGTACAAAAATACAAAATAGCAAGTATGATTTGACTTCCAAATTTAAATGTATTGTCAAAATTTAAGATGTACAGTCAAAAATATTACCGGTAGTTCCGCCCAATCCAGTTTTGACAAAATCAGTGGCTACATCTTTTATATGATCTAGCAGTTCAGGTCTTACAAACACATAGAGACACACACCAACCAACTGCAATGACGTAAGTAAAACATAACCGTTATCTCGGTTGAGAATTTTCCCTAATTCTTCTGCCCATGCTTTTTTATTTTCGGAACTGCAAAAAAAGTTAAAATATAAATTTTACATTCATTATATTAAAAAAAGTATTAATATTAATAGTTGTAGGTAATTTACCTAGCAGCCATTATATTTCCTGCATTCAAATCGACAATTTCCTGAAAACCAACTGCATATATATCAGCAGGTTTATCAAGTTCGCCTTCTTCGTCGAAAGAAACCAGAGCTGGACGAAAAAAAGCAGAATGAATAAGAAAATTAAAATCAAATTTAAACATTAAAAAATTTGCAAAAAATTTAAGCGCAGTCTCAAAATATAAACTAACACGAAGAGCGAGCAATTCTAGCTGCATCCAGGAGCCAGTCCGATAGAGACAGATCTTTATACACAACCGAGCGAAAATGTTTTCCACCATTTACATTGTAAGTTCCCACAATAACTTTGACCTTCTTTGGAACAGTGTAGTCTTCCCATCGTTTCACCATTTGCTTTAATACAAGAGGTGGGGCTAAAAACAACAAATTCAATGGAGTAAGATTTCTATTTTTCTCAGTATTGTTTTTAAAATCAGTAAAATCACATAAGCTAATGAATTAGAATTACCATGTAAGTAATGTGACGGTAACAATGATCTAGAGTAACTTGTCAGTTCTGTGTTGAATGTATGGCCAAGAAGAAGAACATCAATAGCTTCTTGTTTACTTTGATCCAATAAATTATTTTGAATAGTTCTGGCTGCAGAACGAGCTCCATCCATAAGCTATGGTATATATTGGAAGGGATTTTAATCAGACAATAATAAAGATTCCACGACAAAAAGTAACTGACAGTATACTGACAGCATTCTTCAAAGATTAATTCCACTTAAAAAATATCTCTAACCTTGGACCCTCCTTGAATAGCACCAGTTCCGGCATAAATCTTTGAGACTTCGTTTCCATTATTGATCCACATTTGTCTAAAAGTTTCATCAAACCTTTGCAACACTTGAGGTTTATCTGAAATTTCCATGGCTTCTAGTTGACTTTTTAATGTCTTCAGACCAATGTACGTCTGAACACAATTAGTACGGTCTAAACAATCCAGACAGTTTGTGCGAAGTGTCCCATACTGGTACCTAAGCAAGTAAATATTTTATTATCAAATATACGTTTCAGCATGGCGGCGTATCAATAGCATTCATATTATTTTGGTGACAAACCACTACTTACGAGTAGTTAGTAAGGTTTGTTGGCTTATGATCAGGCTATTTTACACTTATTTTCAACCGCGTGATGGAAAATACTAACGATTTTTAATAGAAACAATTTGACGATCTGAAATCGTTATAATTAAATTGGATGTTACGTCTTGGATGCAAAAGTCAGTGAAAAACTTACTCGGACTGTAATTAAGACTTTTTAGTTTTTTTATCACGGGATAGATCAACCTTGAATGTATGGAGCTCACTTACGCAGTATGCTGAGTAATTTATTTTTATAACATCTTGCGTTATTACTTTCATAATAGCTGAAATCCTTCTTTACGTTATTAAGATGAAGGGATTTTAAAATAAGGAAACACTGAAAAATTCTTATTTAAGTAACAAAATGCACATACTTTTCTGGATTTCCTTCATTAATAGAAAAGAATCCATAGTCTTGCATAAATTTAATAATTTCTCGTTCCAATTTCTCTAAACCACGTTGGCCACGGACTTCTTGATGGTAGTCAAATAAAACATGTGGCATATCCCTGTGCACACTGTTTACATGATTCGTCTACAATACAAAACATTTTAAATTCATATTTTAGTTAGTGTTAATTTATTATAGAAATTCTTTATCGATCGTAATTGAAAAAAAAAACGTTAACGTCCTCTAAATACGTAATGCTTAAATCCACAAAAAAATCATTGATGACTAAAAGTAAGTGAAAATGCACGAAGTAAACCTACATGGAATAATGATGAGAGCATTGCTTCCCCTTCTTTTGATCCGACCAGACTAGATCCCAGTAAATTCACTATAACTTGTTTACCGTATCGTTCCTTCAAAGTTTGAAGATGCTTTCCTAGCGCAGAGCACGCAGCTTCGGGTCCACGTGACAATCTCACTTTGTGAGAACCAACCTGTATTCCAAGAGAATTTTTTACGACATGCCCGTAAGTTAAGTATAAAATATAAGTATGTCAGAAAAAATCAGAAAAAATAAAGTCTATAATAATATCTAACAGTTAATTCAATAGAGACCTCTCAATAATTATGATAGTACTCAAGCAGTAATTACCTGAACTCCTGGTTGTTCCCAAAATAATGGTACAGAGCCGCGTGTTTGTAGAAATGATGATGTTTTCGATCCCGTAGAAACAATCTGTTCGGTTTCAACAAAATTGGCCACGTGCCCGTCATCATTAGAACCCCGAACGTTGAATCTATTAACAATTTATTAAGACACATTATTATGAAAATTTAGTAAAATACAATGTTCATCCCAATATCTCAATGCTGAAATGGAAATAGGTATTTGATAGCTCGTTAAAGTACTAAAGCACAGTAGTCACGTGTTTGAGTTGAAATTGTTTACCTTGTTCCGGCTCTCTCACAGCTAAGACGAGAAATTATGGCTGTTTTAACATTAAATACGCCAGCGTATATTGTTTTGATCTCAACAAAACCACACGTCATTTTTAATAGCCAGTCATGACAATTTATTCCATAGCGCATTAGATGCAAAAACATGGTACGATTCCTGAAATAGGTAAATAAAACGGAATCCCCCCATGTTACTTTTGGAATGGTTAAAATGCAAGTAAAATGTAAAAACCAATAGATCAGATTAAATAGCCTAGTAGGTACCGAATAGAAATCGAGTTGCAAATCAATGATAGCATTGATTTATAGAGGACGTACTTAATTATTCATCGAAAAACTGTAGTTCCCATGAAATGAAATCTAGTCATTCTAGCTAAGTAATGCGCAATACTTACCAGAAAAATCGGTTGTCCGTGTCCTTCGTGAAAAGTCTCTTCTGCTCACACAGCGAAATATCGAGCGGTTCATTAGCTCCAGCCCAAGCAAAGTAGAATGTACCCGAATTTAACACCTTTTTGATCTGAATACATATGATGCATAACATTATAGATTGTAAATATCATATTGTAATACATCACAAGAGGTAGTTCCACTCAAAGCTTCACAAAAACAATGATCAATAACTGGACAAATGAAATTAGGAGTTAGTACTTCTGATATTCTGTCATCTTCGGGAGAAGGCCCACGTAAATTTATGAATGTGGTTGTTGTGATTCGAAAAATATCCGAATCACCAATTTTCCCAGCTGACTGAACGTCGCTTACCATCACCAAATACATCAGCTGATCGCTCTCTGAAAAAGTTTAAATTTAAATAGTCATTAACAAACCCAGGTTAACAAGCGGTTGCTATGTTACTAAAATCCCCAGCACGTACAGCTAAAAACTGGACAACTGTAGCTATTCTGACGATGAGTGCATCGATTCAATTCATAGCAATATCACTATAGTATGGGGACTCATTACCACACGACAGGGACAGGCACATGCAGTATCATCCATTTAAGCACTACTGTTTAACTAATCCACTACGTGACAAGTGACATCGAATACATGAAAATAACTACCTAAGTTCACAACACAATTCACGACACTACCGACTTTGACGCTTTTCGGACTGTTACCTTTGGAATTGGGCACTGAATTCAGAATTCGCAGCAATCAAATTAGAAAACATGTTCGAAATATGAGAAATAATAATTTCAATTTTCTGATTATATTATATATATAAATCAATAACAGTACTCTACGATACAAAATGTTAATTAGTTGTATAGAAAAGCTTGTACTGAAAACTTAAATGTTTACCCTACCGGTGTAAAACTGGAGAACACCGAGACAACCAAAAAATGTTTCCGGAAGAGCACGATACTGCTGCTTAATATGTTGCACCTCATTTTTTGCTGTAAAGATGGTAAATCCATTCAATTCGTCTTACGGAAATTATTGTAGTTAAATGGATATATCGTAGGAGGGCAAGAATATTATCAACTTACTGATTTGAGCCACAACTTTTGATTCGAATAAAAGTGCTTCATCTTTGTTACGATGAGTTAGCAGTATACTGCACGCATCCGAAGGTCCTCCTATTTTACCAAGTACTCGAAAGGGTCTTCCTAGGGCCATTTGGACAACCTCAGAAGTGAATTTTCTGTCTTAATCTTCCTTATTTTAGTGCAGGTTAATAACAACGATGATTATAATAATAATATCATTGAATGTGAGTTGTGAGTGCGTTGGAAGTTTACAATTAACTTATATTGACTTTTGTTGACGTCTAAATCGCACAGCAATTACCGTCACTTCTTTAATAACTTTGAAGCCTATTGCATAAAACAAAATTTGAATTATTTATATCTCCAATTTTCAATAACAACCAATAATATAATAATAATCTGGACTTTGGATGTTTCGCAAATAATAAAAATGACCAGTAATAGTTATAAGTAAATGTTGCAAAATAAAGTAAGTCAACTGGAGGGTTTCCATATATTTTAGAGAGAAAGACAATATTATTAAAATAATTTTATAATAAACTTGACACTGCCCTCCAACGAGGATAGCCCTCAGTCAGTAACAAGCTAAACAATACATCTGTCGTAGCGTATATTATACTTACTGACTGGTTAATTAGTGTATGTTGAATGGTGTACCATTTCTCTGTATCTGTATTCTAAACTGCTGAAACTCTAATGGTACCAAATAATGATATCTTTAAAAATAAACGTCTTGTGGAAGCTGCATAAATTCATCCGCATTTCATAACTCTATAACCCACCACTCCAATTATTAATGCTCTGACCCCAAAGGTTGAAGGTCGTCCTCCACCCTCCACTTACCTAAATATCCTCAAACAAAGCTGAAAGCTTTTAAAAATTCATCAGGAATGCATGTGAAGGGCTAATTTCGGCACATACATAATCATATAATGAATTGAATTATGAATTAATTTGATTATGACTGACTACCACCAACGTTGGTTTAACTACCAACAGTGGTTTAAACTAGAAAAAATACAACGCAACGCGTAATATCCAATATACTAGATACTTCTGATTTTTTAATATTTTGACCCACTGCAGTTTATTTAAAACATGTAAGACTAAAAGCTTATGAATCTAGCCTTGCATCTAATTCTAATGCATTTTCAATTTTTCTACGTATAAGGTTATTTCGTAACATTTCTTGAACCAACTGAATAACATTGGGATTGTGAGTTCCGTAAATTAATATTTAAAATTAAACTAATGAATGACTCGCTCACTCGATTTTTCAGAGTTTCGTTACTAACTGACCCTCAAATATATGTAATTATTTTATAAATCCCCCTCGCATCCTGCTACCTGTGTGCCCTACTTCACGGCAACTTTTGACTTCATAAACTTGAGTCGTATTCTATATAAAGCAATTATTAGAATCTTCCTCAATCGTATTTAAAATTCTGGGTGTTACAGTGGTTTTGGTGGATTTTTAACCACAGAAACAAAATACAAAAGAATTTAACTATTTAACTTTCACTGACTAATAATGTATCGCAGTGAATCCAAACTGCAAAAACGTAAACGTCAAAATGATAACAAGAAATATAGGGACGTATTAGCGCTACTTACTCTACTCACCTGTTATAGTTCTAATAAATAAATGTATTGCAGTCAGTATACTTATTAGTAGGAACAGTTTGTTCTAATTTGAGCTAAAGTTGTTCACTGAGGCCAAAATCCTCCCCCATAACTCCCACTATTTTTAAAAGTTCCTCGAAAAATAATTAAGTTAAGATCCGAACCCGACATGCACTGCACTGACTGTAATAGCCAAGTATCAATATATTAAAATGAACTGACTACACCAGCCAGCACACACACGTATTTGAATCAAACCCAGTCCAGAGTCCAGGAAGGCAGATCTACTTTTACGGTTTTGTGGGCCCTGGTACTGGTTTAATGTCAAATGTTCACTGGAATCTGGAATGTTGTGGAATGCAATACAATGCAGTATCCCTTTTTTGACGTTGGACGTCAAAAAAGAAGCCCACTGTATTTAAAGGTACTTTCTCATGCACATAATATAGTCGAGAAATACTTTCTCTTGTTCAGCCATAGTAACTTCGTGCCAGCCATCTACTGACTTTATTTTGCGGCCATCATCATCACAAGGTAAGTTGGTCATAGTTGGTCCGAAATTCAATGTTCATAAAAGATTCTTCTGAATCTTCGGATTCTGTTCTGTGATGGGTTTGTTCAAATAATTAATTTAATTGATAGACAAACAACATAAATAATTAGCAGGTTAGATTCTTGCGCTCTGTTGATTGATCGAGTTACTAACCACTGTGTCTGTCTATAATGTTGGTTCTCAAGCAACTTGCTTCCCCAAGGGGTACGTCAACTAATCATTGAATTACTAATTATAAATTATTTAAATTTTGGAAATAAGAATAGTACAAAATGATAATTATAATTTGTTTGTGTTTTGCATTGTTTTAACCTACAGAAACTCTCGAAGTTGTAGCCGGAGCTAGGAGAATTTTACCATGCTCTGCAAACCAAATTTTGATCCCGTGCGCAGGTTTAAAAAACTTGGTAGCACCAAACAAATATGACTGTAAGTTAACTAATCTAAAAACTGAGTAATAAATTGCTATTAATTTTCTGTAGTATTGAATGTGTCATTCTTGGTCCACGCTTATTCCGTGCTTGAAAATGAATATTGTTATTTATAACTATCGCATGTTTATCCTACAAATACAGTCCAATAAGCACATGCTTTCATTTAAGTACAATTTTTTCAATGAATTAAATTTTTGCTTTAAACCATTGCTGATTAGTCAAAAATGCTATGTACGATCTTTTATTCAAATAAGTTTATTCATGTGTAATTTGTATTATTTTTGTATATTTATACGAACACGTTTTTTTAATCTCCGCTTTTTGAGGTGCAATGATGAAGATCGCTGCTTAAATTAAATACCTTGAATTCTTTCATTTTAATGAAAACGTGTAAATTAACCAACACAGATCCATGAAGGAAGCGCTAATACTAAAGTCTAATGATCTGGTATCGCTTGTTGTCCGGTTTTATTTATTATATTTTTGTATTATTTTAATAGGGGTAGAGTATCCTGAGCGCAGGAAGTTGAGATTCATAGAGAAGGTTCCTCAGTTTAATACTGGATTACGACCTCCAAAAATGCAAAAAAATTTATATTTTATGAGAGGTCCGGAGTTGGTTCACAACAAACTTATTCACAAGCAATATGGAATTGTGGTAAGAAAGTTAACTTGATCCGCATTATTCAATTACTCAGCACTCTCAGTTTAACCGAAATCGTAATTTACGCATATATATTTGGTTGTTAGCTTTTGAATTGATGGATGTTTGTAGTAATACTATTATTTAACTTATCTTTATCTACTATCTTTTTAAACCAAAGTTTCAGCCCATATTGACTTAAGTCCCTTAAAGTGAAATCAATTTATTTTTTTCCCAGGCTCTTCAACCAGGACGAATGAAATTTGGACACTTTGAAATGTTGCGACTTACTCTAGGTCGAAACATTGAACAGGATAGGATGTTTGCAATTTGGAGAGTTGATGCTCCATGGCAGTCGGTCACTAAAAAGGTAAAGTACAGTAACTGCTTTTTTTAACAATATAACCAGCGGTAATGTTTCCATTCGTTTGCAAGTTTAGTTTACATATCAGATTACAATTCATTTTGCATTGTTTGGGGTTTAACAGGGTCAAGGGCAACGCATGGGTGGAGGAAAGGGTGCAATCGACCATTACGTGACTCCAATAAAAACTGGTCGTATAATTCTTGAAATGGGAGGTGCTATGGAATTTGCTGAAGTGCTTCCAATCCTAAAACAAGTATCACACCAGTTGCCGTTCAAAGCTAAACCAGTTACTCATGAAATGCTTCAAGAAGAAGAAAAAACAAAGGCTAAAAGAGAAAGAGACAATATAAATCCATACACTTTTAAATATATTGTACAGAATAATCTGGGTTGTTCTCATCACTGGATATCTCCATACGATCGTAAGTGGTTTGGTGAACATATTTAAAACATAATATTTATATCCAGCCAGAAACATATAATTGCATTAGTCAACCTGTTAAGTGCCAATGCAAAGTCATTGTCATTATTATTTTACTTACTCCAAATAAATTTATGCGTTCTGTGCATCAGAATATAATGTAAATAGATTTATATGAAATTTTCAAATATGAATAAATAAAAATGCACGAGACATTCGTAACAATCCAAAAATTCCGTAAAAGTTACCCTTTATTGCTCAAAGGACAACATACATATTTTCATCCCATAAAACAAAAGTGCTATATACCTTGTTTTTTTTTAATTTTTAATTTATTCAATAATAATATTATATACTATTATATTATGTTGTTAGATTGAGTTTCACATTTTAATCCTCTATTCGCATTCGTATGATAAAGAGGTTGCTAATAATAATATTAATAATTTTACTTAAGTAAAAGCGATGTAAAGCGAGTTATATGGACTCTACTTTCAAGACCATGAACATAACATATGTAATAATATATATTGTAAATTGTAGACTAATGATTGTTGCAATAAAATAAGGACTTTCAATAAGTTAATGAGTACATAATATCATATTTACACCTAAATATAATTATATAGTATAATTATCATACTAATAATATAGTTTACTTAAAATGGGCATGCCAGTTGTTCAGTGAACGGGATTTGATTTGATTATATAATTGTAGTTTCTTACGGCAATATTCTTATAATGATAATTTATATATATAATCTAATTTTACCAACTTTTACACATTAATAATAACTTATTTTTATTCTGAGTTTTATTTGTTGTTGTTGCTGTTGTACATTTACAAAATTACACCGTAAAATATACCATAGTTGCTTTGACTAGCACGAAAAAGACTTGTAAGCTAAAAAACAAAAAAACTGTGGTACTTTTTATTTTTAAGTATTTAACTACAAGGATAATAATAAACCAAAACTAATGATTAGCATGTGCAGGGGAAGGAGCGGGAGGCGGGGGATGGGGGTATACAAGAGCGAACGAAATCATAACACAGCCAATTAACATTTTTGTAATACACAGAACAAACGATGTAATAAAACCAAGGGTAAAAAAATAACAACACTCACAGTTTATGTATTATAATATTTTGCATAATCGTAAACACCTTGCATTGACAATGGTTTATTTATTTTTTAATTAAATACAATTACACGCCTTTTTATTTCGTCTCATGACTTTAAGTTGTTATTAAGTAATATCATTACATGTAATAATTGTAATTAGTGTAATTACTAAGAATTTTTCAGCTCAAAATTTAAAAAATTACTCTGCCATTCATATTCATCATCACATTTACAAAAAACTTTCGTGGATTATGCATATTATTTATTTTACTTTTGTTTTTAAATTTATTATTTATAGTACATGGATACCAACTTATTTTCTTACCCTACATTTGACATTTCATGTAGTTTCCTCTCTGCCTTTGTCTGGCATTCATTTTAACTTTATACAATAACAATACTTCTGCCTGTCAAATATGTTAATTTTATTATCTCTATACTTACTACGTTAACTGTAAATTGAAATTTTATTTGTTGGATTTTCTTCTTTAATTATATTTATGTTATAGTTTCTTAATATTTGTTTGGTAGACCTCTGACGTGCTGGCTCAAATCGAACTGACTACAAACCAACTATACCACCAAAGTACTTATATATTTAGTCACTACTTCAATTTAGCTGGATTTTTGTTTTATTTTAATCTTCCCACTAGTAACTTATTGTATAGACTAATCTCTAACCCACTCCACGGATCTTCTTGTTATAATTAGCAAATTGTTCAGCGTTGTTATCCTTAAAGTTCCTCTACGTAATTTCATAGTACAATACTACTCACAATCCATTAAGTATGTAACTATCTAGTATTCTAATCATAATAATTGAATGTATAGAGTCGCTACTTCATTTTTAATTTTGTAGCGTACGTGTAAGTAACCTTCACTTCTACTTTTATATATTATGCTAAGTAGTGGCCGAGAATTTACTTTAAAGTGGAAATACTTTTTAAATACATTTAGAAAGTGCACACATCTCAATTCACGTCACATTATGAGGTCAGGTCAGTCCTTATTAGTTGTTGTATGATGACATGACCCTGATTTTCAAAAACAGTTTAAAATTGATATGATCGTCACTCAAGAATAATTTATACTATTTCGGGTTGATCCAGAGATTCATTTTGTTTCAAAATCATATTTAACTATATCTAACTATAATATTATGAGATTAAATTTTAAATTACGACCGCTACTTAATAACGACTATTGTGAGTACCAATCCTGAAAAATAAATACTAGCGTTGTAATGTGGAAAATATGCTCAAAATTTTTAAATTTGCATATTATTTCCAATAAGAAATGCACATGTATAGAAGTATATGCACTCATTTTCTTATTATAAGTTACATATTAACTATAAATTTAATAGCTTTATATGTACCTAGCCTATAGATATTTTAATTTTATCATTTGTTGTTATCGATGCACAGCTAGTTTAGAAATTTTGTAATAGTAATAATTGAAATACATAACAGAATTGTAACTCTTTTAAAATGGAAAAATTGATCGACGAGATGATGACTGACAAATATATAAAAATTAGTCCACTTTTACAATTTGCAAATAGCTAAGTTTTCATTTTGGGACTCTCTATATTTACAACAATTTCAATCGCAACCCGTCGGTTTGAATTGTTCCCCAAAAACTCTGACCAATTTCCAGCCAAATAGCTTGAAACTTTTCATGATTTACTTGAAAGGTTCATACTGAATTCAAAATATAAATCCACATATTACTGCTCTCTTCTTTGGCGTATTATGGTATGTAGGTGTATGTACTTCTCGCCCGCCCATGAGTATGATTATTTGATTTTCGATTCTTTTTTACATATACATCGAAGACATTAAAAAATTATTTAGCATTTTAACACAGAATATTTAAATAATGGAATTAAATAGAATTAAAAAGACACAATTTGATTTTGCTGATTATGACATATGGAACAGCAGATAACCACACGCACAGTTAGTACACGATTCCGTAATTTAGCAAAATCATTTTGTATTAAATCATTCCGATTTTTTTGATTATAATAAAATACTATGTAATATGTAACTTAATGCTGTACAGTGCTACAGTTGTTGCTGTTTCCCCCTTCGCTCTGTTCCACAAGATGTGTAGCGTTTTTTATATTGTGTGTTCTGTGAAAGTGAATTTAAAATGAATTTAATTTGTGGTAAATATTTACAAATTGTTACTTTCAGAAAAATATTAACACACCATTATTATGACCATAACAAACAGTTTTAACAATACTAAAGTGTTGAGGTGAAAACATTTTAAAACTATAATTACATGTATAGAATATTGCATACTTGCTCAATTACATTTAATTAGATTTTGTATTTAGTAAAAATCTAATTTAATAATTAATATAATATTTAACAAACACATTACACGTGTGAGGAATACCTGCAGGTATATCATTTGGTTAGGAGTTTATCAGTCATTTCATGGTCGACAAAGGTACATTTATTTTTATTTTGCAAATCATAACAACCATATAGTGTATGAACGGAGTGTTTTTTGAAGACATTTATATTATTAAGTAAACATTTTCCGATTTGTTCAGTTAGAAACCAAACATTAATATTAATAATAATAATTTGCATTTAACTGGACCATTGTATTGGAATTTTAAACCTGACAAATCATTTCATTTACAATTTTCGAAACTTAGAATTCCTCTTTTTTTTGCAGTCCAGACAGAGTCAGAGTTTTTTTAAATTCTATTTTATATTTTTGCTATATATGCTTGCACACATTGTTTTACTTTACAGCTGCTGAGAGTTGTGTTTATACTATAAATCTAGCTTCACCTTTTAAATAAGTGTAGTAGCATAATTCTGTAGTACTTAATTATATGCAGTACGGAAGAGATTAGAATAACAGCCAAGAGCTGGAACTGATACGACTAACAAAATAATTTTAAACGAAGTCTAATATCAATATAATATTATGTATTATTATTAAAGGATTTTCTCAATCACACTACACAAAATATCAAAATATTTTAGAGATTATACGAATTTTATTAGGACAGACAACTCCATAATATATTTCCACATTGCAATACTTCAATACTTCCTTTCCTGTTAGTAATCTTTCAAATCTTCCAAGAGATTTTGGAGGCAGCCGCATCGTTACATCATTATTGTTTCAAACGGACAACAATCAATACTACATATTTGTTGATTTAATGAGCGACAGAAAAACATAAGAAATGTCTCCTTTTTCAAGGGCATGTACTCGTGGTGCATAACAACATAGGACATAGTTATTACACGCTCTCAAGACAATAAGATTTTCTTTATAAAAAATGCATCTACTATATCAATTAACTAACCACACATACATATAGGTATATAAAACGTAACGGTTTGACCCTCCCCATGATTATACTAAACTTGCATACTTATATATTTCTATACTTATATAAGATATCTGCTCGCACTTCGACTTCCAGTTCCAGTGTTCGATCCAAATCCTTACTTTTAGTTATCAAAATCAAAAATGTGAAGAACACTACACCAATCAATACAAAATCAAACAAAGCATAATAATGTAGTATATAATTACATCTGTTTAAGACTTCAATTATCCTAATACTCAAATATCATACCTTTACTGTTATTACGCTCTTAATCCGCACTTTTTTGAAGGGATATTATTGGGGTATATGTATATATATTTTACACAATTAGAATTATACAAACATATTACTATCCATGGACTCTATATATTCTGAATTTTATCTGTGTATATTTTAGCATTATACATAATAATAATTCTTCTACGAATTGGAATTATAATTGTTTATATAGTAAATATTATTACATGGTTACATTCATAAGTAAAATAATTATTGTTCCATCTAAAAGTCTAAAATATATATTTATTATATTATATATACTATACTGTAATAATAATAATATAACTAGCGCGGGCACTGACTGCTATATGTATAGAAGACCGCCAACACCAAATAATTGGGAAACAAGCTTCTTATATTTTATTAAATGTTTAACTATAAGTGTCCAGTACGTCAGGAGGTGCCCAAGATTGTGTGGCTTACTATTAGAGTGACAGTGAAAACAGGAGATTTGGAGTTCGAAATAACCATGTACTATTACCTAGTTTCTTGGACTCTGAAATTCTCCCTTTAGCGGACTTAAAATGTGTTTAGTTTTACAAGTTGTACCTAATAGTAAGTTATTTCGAAATGGAAATGGAAAATTATAGTAGTTTACGCTTGACAACATCGGACAGTCAACTATGAAATTCGAATTGGAATTTTGAATCAGACGACAGCTACTATATAATTATATACATACTACTGTGCTACTACTACATATAGTACTGGGACTATATTTTTTAGACCAACTCAAAATGTTGTGTGTTTCCTGCACCCATTTAAAAACAGACGGAATTGGAGGAGGAGGAGGAGAACGAGGAGAATGGAAAAGGGAAATGTAGTAACCTATTTAAGCAATCCATTGAAATTTGAAATGCGACTGCCATATGCCCTGACTATCGAAATCTAAAACTACACAAAAATATAAAGAGAAACTATAACTATACCTATACATTGACATACTGTGCTCTTGTGCGTTTATACATAATAATAATATTGTAATAGATAGATAGGTTCTACTACATATTCACACACAAGTAGAGCGAGTACAATACATAATAATGAAAGGATAACATAGTAGTACATACATGCAGAGTAATGTTATGTTGTTGCTTAATAAATGATGCTGCTTCCTTCCTTCCTTTCTCTTCCACTGCAGCTATTTCCTATATTTTGTAAATTGTATTAAATTGTGCGAGACCGCGTTCAAGATTTTACGACATTGATTGATTTTGATTGAATTTTACGGTCGGAAAATTACTATTACATTGAAACACAGCATATACAGACAGTGGAGAGGACCACGTTTACATTCACGATTACGATTACAGTACGGATGACTTTACTGGAACTGGTACTGGAAAATACTGGAAATAATACAGACATCAAGAGATGAGAACAGATGAGAGAGTCATACATATTTCTACTACTCGTTTATCGATCTGGATCTGGATCTCTCCGTCTCATTATACAGTCTATATGCAATACAATAAAATTTCACTCCCAACCAATATTACAATGAAATGACTACGGACATATTTACGTACAAGTATGTACTACGCTTGTAATTCAGTCCTATACCAGAATATAGAACAAGAGACAGATAGACAGAGAGAGAGAGAGAGAGAGCAATACGATCACAATGCAATAGCAAAATAGCAATAGATCTAGCATTGAAATCTAAAAAGAAGAGAAAAGCTTCAGTACCAAAAACTATAGATAGGTACCAGTCCTCCTTTTCTCTGTAGTAGCTTTGAAGGATACACAAGAAGGAAAAATCTAACTAGGTACATACCTAACTTGGGTTTAGATTTTGGATTTCATGGTTGAGCCTCTACCAAAACCATAATAAGCAATGTGCAATGTTTTTGACAGCTTTATTATAAACTCTCAATTTTATTCTAAAAATGAAAAAAAAAGATGTTACTGTAACAGCATCTCTTTTAAGTTTATACTTCAGGTTTCCCCTTTCTCCGTCTCCTCCTCCCTATAGAATTTCATGTCAGACTACATAAATATGGCATGGCACATCCAAATTCCAAATCCAAATCGACATGGACATAACTTATAAAAAAAAAGAATAAAGAGAACGAATTCTTTTGTTCAAGCGTGGAATGCATGCTCGTTCCATGGCGTAGTACAATTTACCTTGGTACCTACCTACTACCTACCTATATACCTAAAGCTTATACTCATCAAATTTAATGTAAGTACGAGTAGGAGTAGGAGAGGGTGCAAAGGAAAAATAAATTAAGTAAAAGCGTTCACATTTTATGCACATCAGATTTTAGTATGGATCAGTAGTAGTAGGAGGCAGAATAGGCCAGTGAGTTTGTATAGTATAGTGACTTCAAACTAATATCAAATGATTAATTTGATTTTTTTTGATTGATTATAGTTTGTGTATGGGTAGGTAAGTAGTGTGTAGAATATGTAAAACAAATATTATTATGTTAGTGATTGGTACATATACTTATATGTTTATGGTACCAAGTACGCATATTTATGATGGCTATAGACGTTAACGACAACGTATAATCAACTATTCGCATAGCGTTTTAGCATGTCCCAAGGGTACTACTTGTATAAGGTTAATTTAAAAACACCTAAGAATGAAGACAATCCAGTAAAGGTAAATTAATTAAAATGAAATTGACTAATTGACTCACTTATAAGGTATTCATTACATAATATAATGTACTTGAGTTTTGTTATAATATGTTGAATAGTTGATGCTTGGAACTGTACTTTTTTTGTTGTAAGTAGCAATAACATAAATTACTTGATGTGACGTTACGTAATATTGAACGACTCTGTCGTAGCTGACTGTAATGAGAGGTAATGTAAGTAGGTATATATATATATAGTAGCATAGTTCTAGTATTTAGTAAGAGGTAGGAGTATAGTATGTATAATAATAATCATTATTATTTTTAATTGTTGTTGTTGTTGTAGTTTTATGTACGTAATTATAATATATAGTTGTATTGTAGTAATAGTAATAGTAGTATATCTATCTATATGGTATGATTTGACCTAGGTAAATATTTATAATAATAATAATAATATTTTAGATGAGACAAAAATCGTTTTAGTTAGTTTTTTCTGTTTTCTTCTATGCTTCCGTCTCTTTCAGACTGTCAAAATATTCCATGAGTTGATCGTAGTCCATCTCTAATTTGACATTTGTGTCCGCGGTAGAAGCCGACGAGGAGTTGTGTGGGTGTTTAGATTTGTGATGATAATTGTGATGATGATTTTTGTGACGAGCTGCAGCCGCGACGGCAGCTGCGACTGTTAGTGGCTCTTCAAGATTCTCTTCAATCTCGTCATCATCGTCCTCCTTCTCTTCATCAATGTAGCACATGGGATTCCCAACGATATTGGCTCTTTTGATGTCATTCTCACCGCGTCGAATGGGTGGTTGTGGCTCAAAGTCAACATAGGATGGATTTGGGAGTTCATCAGGATCTCCTCTTTTAGAATTTTTATTTTTACTGGAATTATTACTACTTTTGTGTCCACCACCACCACCGCTCGAGCTACTCCCATTGCTGCTTGTAGTGTGGTGATGATGATGACTTCCCCCTCCACTGCCACCACTCCCATGTTTTGTACTGGTTCGGGGTGGTGATGCGGTTGGTGTCGGCGATGGTAGACTTCTATGCGGTGGGACAGGAGGGCGGTAGTCTGGACACTCTTGACTTGATGATGACCCAGCACTGGAATTAACTACAATCCCCATTCCTGAAGTAGAAGTATCCAAACCAATTATTGGCTTGGGTGGTGACAACGGCAACGGCTCTGCTTGCTGTGCTATTGTTGCTGCTGCTGTTATTTGTTGCGGCTGTGCCTGTGTTTGCTGCGTCGGTGTTTTGACTAAGAAAGTAGAGGAGTCAATAGGCGAAGAAGAGGAGGGTTGGGCAGATAGGGAGGACACGGGTCCTCCGGTCACGACCACAGCGGGTGACTGTGCGAGGGGTTTTGGTGGTCGGGGTGGTGGTGGGGCGAGGCGCGGAGCCTCAACCCATGCAAATGGGCGGGATGTACTGGGTAGGACGAGGGAAGGTGGAGAAATCGCTGGGTTCCCGCTCGTCGCTGGATTCCCGAGAACGTTCATAGAGTTGGAATTGCTATGGTTGCTGAGGTTGACATTGATATTGGAATTCAAAGACTGTTGACTCGTGGCGAGAATCCCATTTCCATTAGATCCCGGGACTGAGGCAGTACTACTTAGCTGCTGCATACTTGGTTGTCCATCAAAATTGGGATTAGTTATAATCCGGATAGGATTCACAGTCGAGCCATTCGTGTCAAAACTGACCGACTTACTTGAATTCTTATTACTGTCCAGGGAGGGATGGAGTGCGAGTGAGGCTCTTCCCAGCCAAACCCAGTCATGTGCATTGGTCGTCGCTCCAGAGCGTCCCCCGTGGTCAATCTTCATCACACCCAGTCCATCCGTCGAGATGTACTCCCTCTTCTTCACCCGGGATGCATAGACGACACAGGAGGCCACGAAGACGAGGATGGCCACCGAGAAAACTCCGAGGAGAACATAAATAGCAATTTGAAGTGGAGTATTCTCAGTTGTCATCGTCCAGCCTTTGTCCGGGCCGAATCCCACATTGAGTCCATACTTGTGAGTGGGCATGGAGGCTTTACTACTATCATCTCTCAATGGCATTCCTGTGATGTCATTCACATTCAAATTATTCCCATTTTTGAGTCCAGCTGACAACTCTTTCTTACTCACGCCACCCCCTACTCCGACCCCAACCCCATTACCATTTGTTACTCCATTGAAGAGACGGTCCTTAGAGGCTCGACTCGGCTTCCGGAAGGAGTGCTTTGACGTCCCAATCCCTTGGTTACTATCGTTCTGTGTGAACTCCGACCGGCTCGTGCTCGTCGTAAAATTCACTTCAACTTGAGCTACTGAGATGGCCAATGGGGGCGAGTTTTGTCGATGGCACTGATCACTCAGCTCCAAAGATACTCTAAGAATTGAATACACAACAAAATGCATTTTAATTCCCTTCGAAAATTCCGTATTTCAGACCATTTACCATTTTGGTCAGGACACACAACATTTTATACACAAGAGTTTGCAAACAATAACTATTACTAGTTAAATTAACCCATAAAAAATTTCAGATGCAAGACACTTTGAGGAAACTTTCATGCTGCGATAAAAGTTATTAACAGCAATAAGTCTACGAACTTGGACCCTTTGTTTTTTTTACTGTTTCTGGAATCGCAATCGAAAAGCAACCAGATCACTCAGCTAGAAGTCTTCAAATTATTCTAGTTATAATTTTCATAATTTCCCCACAGGAAAGGAAACTAAAGGAAGTTTCAATGTACATTATATATGCACTTTAAGTAGAAATGTGCAACTTTTTACATTACTTCATCCCGTAAATCCATCATACCTTTATTTTTCCTGTCAATCTGATTGTAATTTACGAAATTTTAGTACTTCAAATAAAATAAATGGGAATCTCCATTGTACATGCTTGGCCTGTAAATTGTATCAGTAGTGTGAGAGACTGACCTGAATCTATCCGTCCGTATCAATTGAGTTATTTTGTGCACTACACTGGTTGTAAATCCTACTACAAACTGACACATCGTGTACACATCACAGTATAAGTATGACTGAACGTCAAAATCTTTCAAAATAAGAGAAACCAAACAAAAATGGAGTACGGGGAATAAAGAAAGTTCAAGGGAAAGAAACAAAGGAAGCGAAGTTGGGCTGAGATGGGTATGAGTAATTATGTACATCTCTAGAATCTAAGCATTCGCAGAAACATATGTGCGGATTTCACTAGAATATTTTCAGCTGTCAAAAGAAAAAAAACATTCAATCCTAGTCAGCAGTTGGCGTTGGTTTTGTTTCCTTTCCATCATCTCCCCACACCAACATTGTATTCGTTATAAAGCATAAGAAGGAACAATCTCCAAAAAAACCAAAAAAAAAGTATCTATACAGCAGAAAGCCGTCAAATTCGGAGGCTAGAGCTACGCAGTTGGGTTTCTCATTCTCTCTACAATATTCACTTGGATTTTGGTATTTTCATTCTAAGCCATGTTGACGCCCCGAGATACTATTGCTATTTCTAAATGTTGTTAGGTCCGTTTGCGCTTTGATTATTCTTTGTGAACTGTGGAGTCTGTTTTTCATAAAATCATATCTTCGTGTACGCTATGCGTAGGTCCCTATGTACATTTACATTATCCAGTTTTTGTAGTTTGTTTTTTTAAATTGTAAGTAGAAAAAAATTGGACTACCAATTTTTAACTTTTTGTTAAATTCAAAAGTTGTGTTATTTCAGAACTGACTCTTTTTAAAAATATTCCGATGAATATTGTTGTACTATTCACCCATCAAATTATTTTGCCCCCCCCCCGTAAATTCTAAAGTTGTTGGCGGATTTTTAAAATCTACCAAAGGTTTATAATCCCTAAAGTATTATTTTAACAGTCAATTTCCTGGATTAGGAAAATTAGAATTTGTCCATTTTCTGCTGTAAAAAATTACAATTTCTAGAATTAAAAAAAATTCCTGGAATTGCTTTGTAGATGATTACTAGCTTAAGATAAAATATTTCGAATTTTATGAAAATCCGTTGAAAACTGTTGTCGCTACAGCGCGGTAAAATGAGATAAAATTGCATATTTTTGAAATTTCGGAGCGGGATAGTGACCAAACGGCTCAATTTATTTCACTTGAACGACTACACGTGCAGAGCTGCAGATGTCACATATATAAAGGTGGTTACGTTTTGGGTAGTTTGACTCGGGATTTTACACTTGGGAAGTGTCTTGTGTCAGTCGTAGGTCGTAGTTCATATAGCCATCACAGTCACAGTAGAAAAAAAAAAGATATGGAACTTTCTCACAATATGCGCATCCGAACCTTAATTTCCTTCACCGAAAGTTCTTACTATATCCGAGGAAAGTAAGCCGTTAATGGCTTTCCAGCTGTGACGTCGATCAGACACCACTCAGCCTTATTTCCCTCGTCATTTTCCCTACACAGAGACGCACAGGTACAGGACTTACCGCTATAGGTCTAACTAGGTAGGTAGGTAGGTACGTTCTTATGCCTTTCCCCAAAAGTAAGTACAAATATATCCGAGAAACCTTCCACCCACTCGCAGTTATTTTCACTTCTGAGACTAAGGAAGTGAAAAGCCATTCCATTACTATGCCATCCACAATTAACCTTTTAGTTTTTGCAGATTTAAACTTGGCATATAGGTCAAAGTTAAAATATTCCTCCTTTTACTCCTTTCATTAATCTCACTACCTCGCATTTTGTTTTAGTTTTTTTTCCTATAGTCACCTACATTATAACGTCTAAAACTCTAACTTTAAAACTCATACGAATATTAATACTGGTCGTTAAATCCCGAATCTACATACAATGAAAAATACTAAAGAAAGGCTGCTTTAGTTCTGCACTTATTTGGTTATTATAAAGAAAATGGAATGCCTATGTTTTTACTTTTCCTACATTTTAGTAATATTACTATAGTAGTATGAAACACGAACTATTTGAGTCTATAATAATTCGGACTTTCGGAGTACTATACTTAAAGTGAACAGCTGTTGTTGTTATTTACACTAAAAGGGAAATAAATAGTACCGTACACTAACTTCAACTTGCGACCATATTTATTGTACAGTCGTAATAATAAAAATAACTAAATGTAAATTGTAAATACGTAAATTTGTAAATGTAAGTCAACATAATATTCTTACAATGTGATAATAATACATAAAAAGGTCAAAGAATTTTTGAGGTTGAAAAGATATAATAAATAATATGACAACGGGATTTATGTGCCAGTCCAAATAATGTAGGGAGGGTACAAAAAAATATACTTTGAAGGAAAAGCCCTCCTCCTCCGTCACAAGACTTATAAGACTCTCACCGACGATGGCATGCAACTTTATTGATTCCGACTTGTGACTTGACTTTATAGCCTCAACTATTTTTATGACTGACAAACATGCATATGTAATTTGCAAAAATAACTCAAAACGGAATCCCGCAGTTAGTTCTTTAAGGTGTTCCGCCCGTTTGAGTTGGCGTTGGCAGTGCACATAAGGGTATTTTCATAAAATATCGGCCATATTAGGGGGATTAAAAAATTTTGAAAGTATTTCAAAACTCATTAAATTATTTTTTATATGAACTATAAGGTATAGCAGCGGATACAGTCATGAAGTTGTTTTCAATTTGCCTAAATTATGTATACAGCCAGAAATTTTTACTCAAATATTCTAACATGGCGTGTATAGGCAATCATGCTCTTTTTAGTTCAATAGTTTCACGCCATTTTTCAGAACTCTTTTAAGTTTTTAACACCTTTATACAAAACAAAACAAGCTTATTTTTTCTATCGTGCCCATTTTTTTATTAAAATATTTTTTTCAAAAAAACATTTGATATTGAAAAAAAGAATATTTCTCAAAAACCCAAAAATAACATTTTGAAAAAAAATCAAAAATTCAAAATTTCACAAAATTTTGTAATTTTATCCTTGTAAGTTGCTCTAAGATGCAGGATTTCAAATTTTATTGAAATACGATAAGCATTGTACCAGCTACTGCGCGGTAAATTTCAAAAATATTAAAAATTTTGAATTAAATTTTATGAGGCAATTTAGAAATTTACCGCGCATTAGCTGCTACAATGCTTATCGTATTTCAATAAAATTTAACATCATGCATCTTAAAGAAATTTCAAAGAATAAAATCACAGAATTTTGTGAAATTCTGAATTTTTTAATTTTTTTCAAAATGTTATTTTTGGGTTTTTGAGAAATATTCTTTTTTCAATATTAAATGTTTTTCAAAAAAAATGTTTGAATAAAAAAATGGGCACGATAGAAAAAATCAGCTTGTTTTGTTTTGTATAATAATAATTAATAATAATAATTTATTCATTGAGTCGATTTGGCCTCAGCCCATACAACATTCGTTATTTACAGATTAATTTTTCAGGATTAATTGATCCTTGGTTTAAGTATATGTAAAGTGTATTAGAGTGATTGTGTGATTGAACTTTTCTTGGTATTGTCGTGCCTATTTAAACAAAAACATAAAACAGTAAAAACATTGGAATAATCAAATTTTTAACCTTGCATTGTACTTGGTATGTATTATGTTGACATTATTACGTGATAGGTAATAGTACATAAATATGATAATATTCGTGTTTTGTTAGTTAGTATTTAGGGGGGGGGTGTAGTCCGTCAGAGCATGGGTTGTCGATAATGGTGGAGGGAAGGAAGGAAACAGCTCATACTTCTTCAGTGCATTTGTAGTAGAAGTTTCTAATCCTCAAGGCTTCATCCCAGAAATTGAAAAGTTGTTCAAATCCTCTTGCGTCCATATAGCAGCTAAATATTTCCCGAATAAAGCTGTTTCTAGTTGGTCCTTTCCTGGTCAGTTCTTTAAGAAACTTGGTCCTAGGTGGTATATAATGTGGGCAGTTGAGCATTATGTGGAGTGTGTCTTCCACCTCCCTCCCGCACAGGTCACAGTCTGAATTTCCTTCTTGTTTCCAGATTTTGTTCATATTGTTGAGGTTAGTTGTTTTTCCTCTTTAAACAATTTTTGGTAGGCCAGATTTTAAGTTCAGTAAAAACTTAACCATGTTCCAGGCCAGGCCCATTTCAAAGTATTCTGATCTTGTAGCATGTGTCTTCAGTTGAGCGTAGTGTCTCAAGGAGCTGCAGCTCTGCATTTGTTGGACGTCCATGTTGATGCAGTTAAGTCGGTATTTTTCAAGAATCTCTGTTTCGTGCTGCGCTATGTATTCACTGTTCATGTTCTCAAAGATTTCTCCAAGGGATGCATCAGTAAATATTTTTTTAACTTGTAGCATCCAGTTGTATTGGGAGTCTTTAGCTTGAATCTTCATGGCTTCTTCATAACAGCTACTTGCTATACTCCCTTCTTTAGCATTAACGATCTTCTTCAAAAATTTTAACAGTGCCTTAAATAGTTGTAACTTTATGTTCTGCGCTCCTGTCTCCAGTCGGAGGTAGTAACCTGGCGTCGTGTTAGATGTGCCTGTGAGTCGTCTAAGAAACATAGTCTGGAAGGTTACTAGTTCTTCAATATATCGTAATCCCCATACCGGCGCTGCATACATCAAGATAGAACTTACAAGAGACTTAAACAATCTAATGTGGATGCTCACGTCTTTTAGTTTGGCTCGGTAAAATAGCTCAAACAGCTTTGACTGTGCTGCTCTTGCTTTACTAAAGAAATGGTCTTTTGCTTTGTTAAAGATACCACTTTGTGAGAAAAGAACACCTAGGTAGACGTACTGATTAACTATTTTCAACGGTTTGCTTTCCCAGTAAAACTTAGTGAATCTGCTGATTTTGTTTCCCTTTCGAAAAATCATTACCTTCGTCTTAGAGAGGTTAACAGTCAGGTCATTTTCTTCAAAGAAACTGCTCAGTGTGTTTATTTACCGTTGGAGGTCCAGTTCGTTTGACGCGAGAAGAATAATATCATCAGTGTATAGAAGGATTAGTATTTCCAGGGTGAACATTTTGATGCCTTGTATGTTGCTTCTCTTAAGTATTTCTGTGATTTTGTCGATATAGACTGTGAACAGTGTTGGAGATAGTGTTTCACCCTGTAGAACTCCCCCCATTACTTTTATCATGTCTGTGTATCCTTCTTTACATCTAACTTTAGTTTTAGCTTGATCGTAGAGTTCTTTGACTTTTTCAATAAAACACTCACTTAAGCCAGCTTCTTTTAGTCGTATCCATAGCTTTTTCCTTCGTATAGAGTCAAAGGCTTGACTAAGGTCTACAAATAAAGCAAACAGTTTTCCTTTCTTTTGGATGGCCGGTCTGTTTAGCTGCTTCAGAATGCATGTATAAAGTGCAAATACATGATCTGTACATCCTCGTCCTTTTCTGTATGCTGCTTGATTCTCGGATATTATACTGTTTGTGGAACAGAAGGAGTTAAGTCGGCTTGACATGATACATGTATATAGCTTAGTTATCGTGTTGATTAGAGCTATAGGCCTATAGTTACTTGGCTGCTCAGAGTCTCCTTTTTTGTAGATTGGTGCGGTAGTGATTTCAGCCCAGCTGCTTGGAATTTGCTCAACTCTGACGGTGTTTAGTAGTTGAAGTAGGTAGTCTGATGTTAGGTTATCCAGGTGTTTCCATACTTCATAAGGTATTCCGTCTGCTCCGGGAGACTTATTGTTAGCAAGAGTTTTAGTTGCTTTTTCTAGTTCTATCGTTGAGATGTCCGAGTCAAGTAGCGCAAAGTCATAAGTTGGACCTTGGACTTCTAAATCACATGTTTCTGTCAAATCGGCATCTATAGTTTCAAAAACCTTGCGGAAGTGATTATCCCATTTAGGTTTGGTGATGTTGTTAGCCTTATAACTATGCTTTTTGTCTCTGAGCATATTCACTGCCCTCCAGTAGCTTGTAGAGTCTTTACTAAGATGTATTTCATCCTGCACTTTTTCAAAAAATATTTTCTTTTTGTCAGTACATAGTTTGCGGTAATCCTTCTTTGCTTGTAGGAGGTTGCCGAGGTTATCGGTAGGAAAGCGGCTATGCAATCGGTCTTTCCTGTACTTATGCAGAAGGAAAAGTGCGTGTTTCTTAGCGATGCTACATTCCCTGTCAAACCATTTGGGCCCATAGTTTTTTCTAGTGTCAATATTTGTTTCTGTTCTCATTCCTACTTCATTTGCGGTTTTGTAGATGATATTTTTGAGAGTTGTAAAATTACAGTTGTCAAAGTCAAGATCTTTACTTATAGCTTTCAGTTGTATCATGAAGTGATTGGCGCTTTCTTTGTTCCACTGTATTCGTTTTTCAGTAACAGAACCTGTGTACATTGGTTTGTGTCTATTTTGTGCAGTTTTTATTATTATTGGGAGGTGGTCAGATTCTAGGCATTCGATAACTGAAAAATCTTCTATGTTGTCACTCATTCGATCGTTGCATAAACATAGATCTACCAGGCTGTTTCCGTTGTGTCCTATGAATGTCGATTTGCCATACGGATCAGATGGGCTTCTTCCGTTCAAAACAAGCATATCATTAAGCGTAACTAGCTCTATTAGTTTGCTTCCTTGCTTGTTTATGTGTGTGTCTGATGAGTTTCTGGTACTGTTAAAAATTTGTGTAGGTACTGAGGGGTTCTCGTAGTTGCCAATTCTGCTATTAAAATCTCCCATGAGTATGCATCGTTGTCTATTTAAATGAGGAGTATCTTTAAAAATATTTTCAATTTCATTGTCATATTGTGAGGCTGTTGGTATATAGGCAAAGCAAATGAGTGTGGGTTTGCCTTGACATGTATATTCAATCAAGGTTTTGTATCGGTCCTGATGAACGACTGAGCACAGTGATGCTATGTTGTTTCGCATGCCTACAATTAGTCCTCCACTCTTTCTGCCTCGTTCTCCTACTGCGGGTGTTAAGGTAATATTGTAGTTATTAAAAAACTTTTTCAAGTCGTCACTGATTTCAGTAATCCAAGTTTCAGATAAACAGAAAATATCAACGTCATTCTGAATAATTATGTTAGTTTTGTCATATTTACATCTTAATAGTCCGTTTACGTTCCAGTATAAAATAGTATGTACAGTAGGGTGTTTTTTTATTGTTTGTGTTTGTATGGGCCTGCCGACGTCCTAGTCTATCTCTATGTTGTTTCCTTCTCTGTTGTTTTGCTCTTTTTTGGCCTTTCGCTCTTCAAACTTTGTCTTTGCAATGGCAGCAGGAAGGTCTGGGTTAATGTAGTGAGTCTCGTCCTTAGCCTCTTTGAGCTTCCTTTTCGCACCCAGCACGGAGTTACGGTCATGTTGAGATCGAAACATTACACAGACTTTATTCAGCAGGGTACCACCTTTGCTTTTTATTCTTCTGACACTATCTAAGTTCACGGTTTGTAGCGCAAGAGGGCCATGGATGAAATCATTAATTGTAGCAGTTAGTGTGTCATGGGTTTCCTCTTCTTGGGCTTCAAAACCAGTGAAAATAAGTTTAAGCCTTCTGGATTGTAACTCTATTCTGAGAAGTCTTTGTTCTAGTTCCTTATTATTGGAAGCAGCATCGGGCTTCTGCTCTAAAACTTCAATTCGGGCCTTAAGCTTTTCGTTTTCCTCTTCCAGTTGGTCTACTCGTGCTGTTAGCTGTGCCACTGTACTTGTGAGACCTGTTTCGATGGTTGTGGTTTTGTTTTGTATAAAGGTGTTAAAAACTTTAAAGAGTTCTGAAAAATGGCGTGAAACTATTGAACTAAAAAGAGCATGATTGCCTATACACGCCATGTTAGAATATTTGAGTAAAAATTTCTGGCTGTATACATACTTAGGCAAATTGAAAACAACTTCATGACTGTATCCGCTGCTATACCTTAGTTCATATAAAAAATAATTTAATGAGTTTTGAAATACTTTCAAAATTTTTTAATTCCCCTAATACGGCCGATATTTTATGAAAATACCCGTATGTGCAGTGGGTTCTCTATACTGTGTATAATGCTCAAGCCCGAAGAGATATCTATGTTTTGAGTCAAAATAAGGAATGAATTTTAAGGGAAATAATAATAAGATGCATTGTTATTGTTATGTATTAAAGTTGCAAACATAAAAAAATGTAGGTATACATATATTTTTATACATGCTATGCATATGGGTACAAATATTCTTAGCCTACAAATTAAATCTATACACACACAAAAACATGAACCATGAAGAAAAAAAAGAAATGGACTGTGTACAAACCTCATGATGGGACCACCGCCTTCACTCACAGCTAGGATTCGTGGATACTTTGAATTTTGAATCTGAGGTAATTCCACAACCGTGGGCTCAAGACTATCCACAGCCAAAACATAATTTTCCCGATCGATCTCATCCAATTTTATCCATGTATTGTCCGAAAATCGTAATTTGATGTCCAGTAGTGCTTCCTGCAAGAGATTTAAAGGGGAGAGCCAAATGTTACTATTTAATACTTTCATACGCATAGATTTTCAGCTCTACACCATGTACTCTAATTTAAACTTATAATATTGATTGTAAAATTTCAGAAATAATTAAACAATATATCTGTACTCTCTGTACGGTGCGGTGCAGTTTTATGAAAAATGGTTGTTGGCTTCGAGCTAGAAAACCCTGACATTAAGCTTACGCAGACCCTCAAACGCACACATGTAGTACCTTTCTTAAATAAAAAAAAATGGTGTGTATCTTCCCCCTTTCATTCCTTTTAAGTTTTCAGTTTCATGTTATCTATAGAGTGTTTGGAGGTGTCAATAGAATCGATAGTTTGTTTTATTAGCGGATCATGGCTCTCAGATGGATCTGATTGTGAAAATGAATTGCAGCGGCTTGTCATTGACTTAAAGTCAGGATATATTTCAAGAACAAGAGCGAGAAACAAGAACAAGCATCTTCCTCTTTCTCACGAAAAAAAAAGAAGGAAAAACGAACATGAAACGCCTTTACGTTACGAGCTGTTGAGATGAAGCAGACGAGAAAGCAGACAAAAAAATAAAAGACGAAGAGAAAATCCAAAGCCAACGCCAAGTTATATCATTTGGAATAACTTACACTGCAATTTATTGATAGCGGCGGTTTCTCTATTTTTTTTTCTTCATTTTTTTTTTAACTTTTCTGTGGTTCCAAGTCCTAATCCGTAACAAGCATCATAGAATTCTAAGTCATATAGTCCAGATCCCATACCCAAACACTACACTACAGAATATACCTTACCAACATGTCGGTACGTAGATATATACATATCGGTACAATTCAAACTCGAGTATTTGAGACGACGGAGAGATGCCGTCAATTTGATCGTTCCCATTTTTCTTGAAATTGAATAGAAATAGAAATCAACGTCTTTGTACGCTGAATATTGGATTTGTCAATAACGAAGGAGAGGACTGGGGATATATGGATTCATGTAACTCGAAGACTGAATAACATCCGTCCTCATTTTTTCCCCTACACACAGTACACACACACACAGGCACACACACACACAAACAGAGCACAGTGTATTTGAGTGCAACTCAATTTTTTCTATTCTATCTACACAAACCAAGCAAACCATTCGTTAGATTCAAAATATCTACTCCTTCTTCAACTTCCCTCCAGTCCATATGCATGTACATAAGAGAGACTGAATGGAAAATAGTAAATCGACTTTATCAACCGTCTCATATAAACCAAGAGACCCACGGAAAGAAAACCGTCCACATATGAATGATGAAGACCAAGAGGAAAAGTGAAGGAGAGAAAAACCAAACTCGGCTCTCAGCTCACCACAACACATGCCTTTAGGAACTACTACGACGTCGTATGTCTAACTAGTAAGACGGATGATTGAAGCCTTAGCTTATATTATAGTTTGTGATTTGAGAAAAGGAAAAAAGAAAAAAAAGTGAAAGTATATTCCTACAACGATCCTCCCTTTCACTCTTTCACACCAGCAGCAGCGCGGTGTGGAACATAAACAATCTTTTTTGTCCTCGTTATCCCTTCCCAGCATGATCATGATGAGTATGAGAAAAAGTTGAATGGATAGAGAGAGAGAGCTCTCATAAAAATCCTTATTAAATTAAATTTAATCAATTTTGAACTCTCTCGTTCCTGTGGCGCAGGTGTACAATTATTCAGGGAACAAGGTCTATGTATTTCCATTTCAGCTCAAGTAAATCAGAGAGTATACATAAAAAATATTCAAATTAAAAAAATATTTATTTTTACAAGCGGGTTTTCTTTGAATGGGTCTCTCTCATACTCAATCTGGTCCCTGGCTGTCTGTAACAGCTTTTGTGATGTCTATACGGGTGAGTCTTCCAATTATGCAGTCCGCCTTCCGTCGTATTTTGTAGTCAGTCAGTCAATCCTACGTGTAATTACTTGAGGAAAAAAACAATCAAAACTCGTTCGGGGGAAGTGAAGCTTACAAGTGCTCTGCTCCGCTTGTGATTTAATTAATTACATATATTTGCAAATAGCTTGCCTTGGAACAGCAAAAAAAAGGTAACTTTGCTTTTTTTTAAAGGCTCAAGCATGTACAAGTATAATTTGCAATGTAATAAGCTGCTCGTCAGAATAAAAAAGGAAGATTTTTTTTATACTTTATACATGTACAATACTGGAACTAGGACAGGAATTTTACTTCAAAAAACCTAGAAGCCTTATAAATAATAATATGAGATTTCAAGTGGAGAAATTCCAACTCCCGGTTAAATAGAAAAGGATGACCTAATCGTAAGCTGAGAGGTTTTCCAGGCTTAGCCTGAGTTGAATATGAAATGTTCTACATAAAAAAAGGGAGAAAAAATTGAGAACACTTCCATTTTCTTTATATATGTTAAAAAAAACTATAGTGGATAAATGGATGAAAAATTTATAATATGAAAATGAATAGTGAAAAAAAAACCAGCAAGTAGTTTGCCTGTGGGAAAATCACATAACTTCTCGACTACATAATATGCATTAGGAGTTCATGGTGTGTCTCCAGTCTCCGCCATCCTCAGTCTAAATTCTATATAGTATATCTCAATCTCTTCTACGTGTGTAGATAATTATACACACAAGAGTTCAACTTTTCAAAACGTAAAAACGTTGAGGTGGGTGTGGAGAATATATTCTAGAGATATATCAACTAAAATATATACATATATATTTCATAAAAAGCTTTAAAAAAAATTTGACTGCTACGTAGAGTGTCTCTGCACTATGCACCCCTCACCCTCTCCTAATGTTCCAAATCATAATCTCCTTTCATTTCCGGCGAAATTGCAATTTCCGGACTATTCTTTCGCAAATAGACGTTTTTATGACTGTCCTTGCCGTCGTCAAAGTGCCTCGCCGCTCTGGATGTCGACCCACCAACCTTCATATCAAAATTTCTACGGTTCCTATTATACTAGGTAGGTACTTCACACAACATATTTTTCTCATCTCACTTTTACTTTTGTCCCCCTTTTCATTACCACCGCGCCGCTATACATATATGTACGGCTAGGAAAAAGAAACGTGCCTTCCTTAATACTACACTCCTACCACACATATATACTAAAACCCAATAATTAAGTACGTACGAAGTATGTAGGATTATTATTACATGCGTATTAATACGTAGTTGTAGATTGCATATCTGTATTTTTGCTTCTGAACTAGTCCATGTGTAGCCACGTTTTCCTTTTTTCCCCCACGTAATGTAACAATTTAATTCAATTTGCATGCAATTGACGAATGTATGTTACAATTCCAAAATTTCCAAAAATATATAATTACATGCACTCGTATTTACGATTTACGCGTAGGAAAGCCAGCACACTAAAATTAAGTACCTCGTTACAACACCCACACTATGGCCACCCCATAAAAAAAATAAAATCAGCATGCAACGCCTCCACAAATGTCCAAGGCGGAAATCCCTATACACATTAATCCTGAGTATGAGAATTTAGACTGTGTCCAATAACTGATAATTATTACATAGGTATGTATGTATAATTATAATATCTACTAAATGAGAGTCATCATAAAAACAGATTCAAACTTTGTGAAGCGAGCCTGCCCTGCTGAGAAAGAATCTCATCCTCTTTTGATTTATTTACGAGAAAGTCAGTACGGCTATGCGCTACTTGTTTAAAAGTAAACTCTTTCCATACTCCACGATATTTTTGTAATACGAATTTCAGCCAGTGCGGTTTAAAGTAGTTTGAAGTTGGTACAAAAAAATCTACAGAATAGATCCAAAGTCTTGTCTTGAGTCAGCATTCAGGAGCGGTTCTCGTTCGTAATCATCCCAAACATTGTCGTTCTCATTCACTAATTATCGCACCTAACCATGACTAGACCTACTATACACTGTTAGAAAAAGGAAATCAAAAGAAAAGCGGAAAACTAAAGGATCTTAAGCAATGGTTTTTGCCTGGTCGTCGTCGTCGTAAATGATCTGAAATCTTAATCCTCTATTCCTTTCCTCAAACATTATTCTATCTTCAAGGCAGTCAATTTCGATTCAAAAAATTAGAGAAAGAGAGAGAGAGATTCAAAAGTATGTACACATTCATGCAAAACACAAAGAAGAAACCTTTAGTTTGAGATTTTTGAGGGTTTTTTTCTTACAGAACAGTTGAAGTCGGAACCGAAACCGAAAGTCAAAGTTGAAACCAAAGCTTAATTCAAGTTCTGAGTTTTCAAACGGACGGAGGAAATTTAAGTTAAGGGAACGAAGCAAAGCAAAGGGAAGTGAGTAAAGCCAGCAAACCATCCATTCATATTATTTGTGCGTTAAAACTCAACGAACCAGATGAAGTTTACAGCATGTATACGCGAGAGAGTTGAGTTTGAGACTGTTAGACTAACCAGGGAGTCATCAGTATCAGGATCAGTGAGTGAACAAAGGGCTCTCTATTCACAAGAAGTCTACACAAGTTAAAAATAACTGAGTCTCTCACTCTTATTCACATGTATGCATGTACCTACGTACCTACATGCGTCACATGGTCCTTTCGCGCTGATAAAGATAAAGTTACCTTACTACCATTTTCCTATCTCCCAAAATCTACTCTGTACGTATTATTATGTATGACCGTAGCTGTAGTCAGTATCAGCCGATTAGAAGAGTCAGCGAGTCAGCATCTGAGCATATATAGGAGGAGGAGGAGGAGATATACAAGTCAAACTCTTCCAGTTCACTTAACGTAAAGTCGGAATCGGAAAAAACACGGAAATTCTGTCGGTATTATTCCGTCCATTTCCTACGATAGCTTTTTTTTCTTCCTTTTTCGTTTCTTTTATATATATATATATAAAATATATTTCATTTTTCCCTCTCCCCCTTTCTCTTCTTAGCCTCGGGTTTTTTTCTATTTTACTCTTATTTTCTTTTTGCAATCATTGCAGTTCTTTTAGTGTTGGCTTTGAATTGAGCATCTGTAGTAACTTCTCGTGCCTACTGTCTACGCAGATACGCAGATAATACGTACCTAGCTAGAGATGATTCCATTTACTCTCTCCCTCGGAACGAAATGATTGTTGATCTGAATCATACCTTTTTGATATTGAATGATACGAATGGTTATTTCCAAAGCACATATCTTTAGCCTAGCTACCAGTACCAGCACCAGCGTATTCGACTGAAGTGAACTGACGCTGATACAACTACCTACTAAAACTCAGTTGTTAGATATGGATTTAGTCATGATTTGTTAAATTGACTATACTTTTTAATACAAAAAGTATCATGCTGCCAACTGCCTAAATACTAGACAACTATCTGAAAATATCTGTGTATCTAGAACTACATACATTTGATTTTTGATTGGTTTAAATAGGAAGGAATATCTGATTTGAACTCAAAATCAAAAGCTATAAAACTAAAGGAAATCTCTTCATATGCCTCATCGTCAGTGTCTAAACGTCACAGTTGGCTTCGTCAAGAAGAAAGAGATCGTCATCGTTTATGTTTTTCTGATTTTGTGGTTGATACCAGGAAGTCAGGAATTAGGATGATACGAAATCAGAGTTTAAAGGTGGAGTTCTAGAGTCTATAGATATATATGGATATTATTAATACTATTTCAATTTGATTTCTAGGAACAATAGAGAAATTACTGTAAACCGTAACCGTATACTCATCTGTGATTTATTAAAGAAATATAGGTAAGCAAGCTTAACTCTGCCATATTAACAAACGTAATCGCAAATCAGCTTAATCCTATTGTCAAAGTCAACTACTCAAATAAGCAGTTCAAAACCACGACCAGTTCAATATACATACTAGATGTGATTAGTGTGAAAGTCATATTTATGTTTTCGCTATCTATTTCAACATCTCCTGAAGCCACACAAGTAAATTAATGATGTAAAATTTGGTGGGAAGAGAGTTGGGATTTTAGATGGAAATATATACATGGAAATCAAATTTACCCACGCCTACATCAATTCAGATAATATTAGTATTTAGCGTTGTCAGAATAGAATTTCTTGTTCTTGAATTTTACTCTCAATAACTCCTGTGGAAGTGAACTTATTCAACTTATTTATACAACAACTATAGAATACTTAGAATTAAATCATTTTCCCTTTGTACTTTTAGGGCTTCATTTTATACACAACCATAATCATATAGTGGTACATAGTACACTGGTAATGGTAATAGTCAAACAAACCAATAATAAATATGTTCGACTATGCCTATAGACGCCTTTGATAATCATATCGCACATTTTACACGATAGGTAGTACGCAATGCTAAGTAATATTTGCATAAGGTAAATAATTCCTAACCAAGGTACCAACCAGATGATTACCATGTCCATAAACTACTTACAACACTACTGGTAAATAAATATAGAATTATTTGTGACTGTAAGTGACATTACCTGGTATTTAGCGGACAGCTTTGATGTGATAGTGGTTTCAGCAACAAATTCATTATCCGAGTCCGTGTCCGGGAAAAGTGAGAGTTGAACACCTGAACTCACTTGGACCTTCATGGAGGTGATAAAAACACGATCATTCACAACCCGGAATTCCTTGGCACCAAGCACACGTCCAGTCACGGGAGATACAACCTGAAAATTCCAAACAAGAACGAAATTAAATAATTATACTAAATTTTGAATTTTAAGTAAATTGTTGATTTATGCCACCGCCACCAGAGTAATATACGAGTCCTGAATTAATTTAGCTCTACGACAGTTATGATTACTACAACAAATTCTTCTCCACAATTTTCTTGACAGTAAAATTTCCCATTCTTAAATGCATGTTACATAAATAATAACATAATATAAACTACAAGTCCAGACCAAAGCCACGACCACAACCAATTTAAAAATCCATAGTTACTATATGTAGGTATTTGTACGCTGTACATTTTATAACCGTAGAAATTAGAATAGAAAATAAGAACCCATACAAATCCAAGCCTATCATTAGTTGACATTAACATAAACATAAATATGCATGTATAGGACTGTGAATAAAATAAATTGTCAAACTTGTTTATTCTTAATCCTAAACCATTATAGGTAGGTACAAACATCCCTATTGTTCACAAGTTATAAAGAAATTCAAATTCAAAAGAAAATGTGAGATACCTACATTCAACAACAGACGAATTACAGAAATTTCCTATTCATACTGAGAAAATTACATGTTGTTTTTTCTTTCTCTCTCTCTCTCTCTCTCTCTCTGGCTTTTGTCAAAGTTTATTGCAGAATTTTATTTTTTTTTCATCTCCCTTATATTCCACAATTTCAATTCAAGCCACAAAGTCTATGTCTGTCGGTCGGTCGGAGCCGGATGCGGATCTAAGTTGGATTTTGGACAGTAGTTTTTAAAACTTCAAAAGAAATGAGATGAAAAGGGGGAATTGCAGCAGGAAAGTAGTTGGATGATTCCCATCATTAGGTACGATAAACATAAGTAGGACATATTACATACCTACCTTCTTGAGCTACCTTTTATCCACTGCTCACTACCTACCCACCCACCCTACCACCATCATACCTATAATTCAATCCAACTTCCAAGAAAAAGAAGACAAACACACACACACACACACACATACAAGTAAGTTACAAGCTTTTGGCATTGGCAATGTGATTGCAAAAATAAATCTACTTCAAAACAGTAACACACACACACACATATGGGGTACTACATACACTACGACTAGAGAGAGAGGCAGGAGGCTCAAGACGGAGGACGGAGATTCATGTTTTTGCTTTAAATAATGAAATCCACATTTCTAAGATAAGGATACGATATACGATGCCCGTAGTACTGATATGATAGATATAGTTAGTAGAGTGTGTAGCCCGTATAAAGTCCAGGCACAGATGGAAATCTTATATACTTATATACTTTTGAGTGGAGCCTCTCTGTCTCGTACTTCGCTCAAGTTCCTACTCATGTTGTTTGTGACGAGTAGATTGGAATTGGACTCATAAAATTTTTGCTAAAAGTTCACCCGTTGAAAGGCATCTCATGCCAAGCCAAAGGCAAAAGGAACGATCTGCGGAAGACAAAACTAAAAGCCCGTAGTCACTTCCTCAAAGCTTAGAGAGACTCTCTCCTCTGTCTGTCTATGTACTTAGGGAGGTACGAGTTCCTAGTTTATGTCCAACCCTGTCGTTTAGTTCCTTTTTCCAAGTCGACATCTTCCTCTATATTTGAACAACATACTCATAATAGGTATAGTCCGTCCGTCTCTGTTTATATCTATTAACAGCTATCCCCCCACAGTCTCTCCACACACTACACTACACACACCACCGTACTAGGTCCTCCTGCTCCTGATTACATTACATTATACTCATCAGATATGGATACTGAAAGACAGAGAGAGTACCTACCTACTATATACTATATGGAACTGAAAGAAGTTAAAAAAAAAGAGAGAAGAAGTTGAGTCACTGTCGACGAGAAATACTCATCGTATACACAGTGAGTCGTATTTTCCATCTAATGATGTATTTATTGATCCAGAACAGACATGTAAAAATCATTTTCGCTGTCCCATTTCTAATCTCGACTCGATGTCGAAGTTGAAGTCAAACTCAAAAAAGCAAAAAAGTATGTAGGTAGTTACAAAATATATATACTAGAGATATATATGTACAGGAGCAGGGCAACGACCACAATATTTTCCATCTCTCTCTCTCTCTCTCTCTCTTTCGCTCTCACGCTCTATTTGGACTTTTTGTCAAACTCGATTACACAACGTTATCCTTTTTACACCCGTCATTTATTTGTCTGTCTTTGCAATAGACAAACACAGAGGCAGTCAGTCAAGTTTTACTTTTGTTTTCTTCACCGCAACGCAAACGCTAAGCCAAGCCAAACCAAACCTCAGTGTGTCCTTTCCTTCCTGGTCCTATATCATATGATACTGCGAATGTCCTCAACACTCAACGACTCTGCACGTGTAGGTGCATATACGGTGATACGGTACGGCACAGGACTCTGGCACTGGAGCAGTATGAGTAATGGAAATATAAACTAAAAGCTTCAACTTCCCAACTTGTTTGTGTCTATACAATTCTTGAGAGTACAATTCTCCCATCATAAAATAACACCACACTCTCTCCAATGACAATTAAATGACCCAGGAAAGGAAATAGGAAACAACATTTGAGAATTATTGAGATACTTCAAAAAGCTATACTGTCTTATATTGTGTAGCTCCAGCTCCTATAATAATTCCACTTCCTCTCTACATATATGTGAAATCACAAAAAAATAAAATAAACTTCATAATTTTCCAGTCACCAGATTTCTATAGTCAATAAATTAGTTAGTTAAAAAAATACATAAATATATCGTTTCAATAAAACAGGAAGGAACCTTTTTATTCGAAAAGAAAATTAATTGAAACTACACCTATATAGAAAGCATTATTACTTAATTAAAAAAGTTGCAACTATATATATATTATTTCTTACACAAAAATGTTAGAAGCTATGGCAGAGTAATTAAAAAAAAAGAAGACTAAACTTTCGCCTCTCCACATAGACGTAAAAAAATGTTTTTTTTTTACAAATTCTGAAGAAGTGCCTATATAATTATTATAGACAGTAGTGTACACTTGTACACACACGAAAAACTTAATATAGTATAGAATTTGTTTTCTCCCGTTGCCCGTTGTGGCCTCGCTTATTTTCGATTTTTTTTATTATTTCGCTGGGTGCAAAAAAAAAATAAGAATCTCTTAAAAACTTCTTATCCTTAGAAGCAAAATATGTGCAATAATAGTTTGTAAGCACTTTAGGTATGAGTGCATGTGTGTGTGTTGGTATCTAACAATTTTAGTGGGGTATTTGTGTACAGAGTACAGGTATCGCGGATTTTTAGTGAGCATCATCCTACTCAAATCATAGTCTCCTATATGTATGTAGCTTTTTACTTACTTACCCGCACTCTTATTATTATTAAACTTACACAGTACATACAATATCATCAAAGAAAACTTTTAGTTCACCAACTTTAATCGGAACCGTTGCCGTGTAACCATACTCCAGTTCCAATGGTACATACATGGATATATATAATTACATATGTGGTATATGTACATAGGTTGAGGTAATTTTATGTTTGTGTGTGTAGAAAAAATATATTATCAAAAGACGGATCGAAGGGATAGAGATAAGAGAAAAAAAAAGAATAAAGGAAAGAGAAAAACTACTAGGGAGAGAAAGGATATTGTAAAGAAAAAAAAAAGATTTGGCTGAATCAAATCCCATCTCGATTCTCCATTACTACCACCAACCGCCGCCAGCTTGGACAATAAATATCAATTACCGCACAACTAGGAGCAAAACTGAACAGAATAGTGCATTTGAAAACATGACAGGGAAACATTGGCGGCGTTGCGTTGACTATATACTTTTTACATGTATACTAAAATAGTACATATATATGGAGATTCATTACATATTATAGATTAATTCACGTGTAACATACAAACAATGGTGGTGGTAGTGGTGAACCAATCTAATCTCCTCCATATACCTGTCCTCTCATTAACTCCATAACCACCATGCTAGCTGTGAGTAACATTTATCAGACGTGCCTCAAATTTTCTCAAATTAGCGTCTGGCACGCGGCGAAGCAGACTAAAATGACTACACTATATAATATTCCAACGCTACTTGTATTGTGCTACCTATTTCAATTTATATATATTTTTGCTACCTTTATACATAATATCGTCATTGAGAAATGAAAACAAGCTTCAGGTTTGAGGTTATTTTGCCAAAATCAAAACACATTACCTACTACTACTACTACTACGTAAAATTTAAAACGACCAATGCAAATTATTTTAAACTTTAAAAAACAGTGCAAAATAGTATACAAAAAATGGACTAATTAACCGTTTTTTGAAGGTACAAATTTCACAATACAGTATTTTTGATCTTAGAAACTTAAAACTTACTGCTTACTGTTGAAAGTGCATAAACTAAAATGTTGGCAACTTTTAAAAGAAAAAAACTTGAAGATAATTCAAGAATAAAAATGTATAGTTTGGTTTGTTTGTTCCCTTCAATACGACGGTAAATATGTAGGGACGAAGGGCGCTAATAAAACTAGCTAGATTAGAGCCAACAACACTTACATACATAGCATATCTCTATGTATATATAAATCTTGTGTTTCTAGTTTGTTTGTTATTAAGTCGAAAATTAATGTGGCAGTCATCTTTGGGAATTTATTATGCATGCCAGCGTATAATATTCTTTATGGGAATAGGTAGAAAACATTTTAGAAAAGGCGATGTAATTTGTTCCAAAGGTATTGCGCGTACATTCGAATATTCCTATGTCTGTATGCATGTTCGTATTCCTAAACTGTGAAACATACGACGTGCACCTACTCAAATAATAAAACATTCTTAACTTTCCCGTTCTACTTTGTTTGTGTAAATAAAATACAGAATAGGGATAGCGCTATGTAAGTAGAATGTAGACAAATTGTAATTTTTCTAAGAGAACAAACAGAATCAAATGGCTCATATTTCCTCTCGTTTCATCTCCTTTGATTTCTCCAAGGCGTATTTTGTATTCCTGTGAAGGTGATTTCCAAGTTTTAAATTTGAAGGGTATGAAAGATTGTTTGGACCCAAACACATTTACGAAATTATTGAGAGAGGCCCATAACACTATATGTATGCACATTATATGTAATCCATGCACACCAAGTAATATAATAGCCCTCAGTCCCGTCAGCTACACACCTTTGACGTTCACATTCTTAGATCAAGTTAAAATTACAATAAATCAGCAGCTACAAGCTACAAACTACAGAACCAAATTATAAGTGGTGTAAATTTTCACAAGTTTGGCCCAGAAACAAAAAAAAGGCTCGAGTAATTTATGCATTTTTCTAGAGAGAAGCTAGAAGCACTATTATGGATGGGTACAACGTTCGTATTAGAATTCAGCATATAGGTATACATCTATATAGCTATAGGTACAAGCATAAAATCAAATCAAGTTCCAACAGGGAAGGTAAGGAAAAAAAGTAACAAACCATGGAAAAAAGTAAATATAACGAATACGAAATTCAAATTTCACCCTAGGCCACTACTCTTTCAAGTGGAATCGAGTCCATATAATATCAAGGAGCAAAGTCAAAAGTGGCTAAACTGATGAATCGATTGGTTGCATGAATGTAATCTATCCTTGAATCAATTTCATTCCGTGACATTTACCAAACTTCACAAACAAAATCACCAAAATTCCTAACTCATACTTTTCCACACAAACTCCAAACCGTAACCGTACACCGCGTAGTCTAGTCGGAGAGTGAACCCTGTGTGTGTGTGTGTGGACAAGCAAACATGAAGAGAGTGACAATCAGGCAGGAAAAAAGTAGTACAAATTATTAAGGCACGACAAACTTTCCATTTTATTTATGTCTGTAGGACTCTCTCAAGACTCAAAATCCGAACACGAAGTCAAAGAGAGAGAGAGGGAAGCAAAGTACCTTACAAATACTTTCAGTCAGACATTTATACTACAGAATAAAACCACTTCATAACATAAATACACGCTTGTCAGGTAATTACATGCATACTTTTCCTGGAAATCTAAAATATTATGTGCTACCTACACGTTTATCACATTATTTTTATTCTACTTCCTCTTTCCCTGACAAAGTACAAAGCACCTTGCACAATACGTATAATTAACCTACCTAAGCTATGTAGTAGGTAGGTTGGAATAATATGGAAAAAATAAAAAATCTTGTTTGATGAGTACAAAAATGTCTTTTAATATGTATAAAAATCAAAAAACTTGTACTGTACATATATGAGTGATTAGTATAAAACTTGGGCTGAAAATATATTATTATTAAATCCCCATAGTAAATATATATATATATATGTTTTATATGTTTCTGTTTATAGGAAACTTCAAATAAACCCTCATATTTAGAATGTGGTACATATATGAATATAAAAATATGTACGAAAAAATACATTTATTTAAATGTGCCCTCATTCCCACTCTCTCTCCCTATACCACTCATCAAAAGTTTGGAAAATTCTAGGAAAGCATGCCATTCCTTTTCATATTCGTATTATTTATTCTCTCTATATAAGCCGAGGCAAAGAAAGAAAGTAATACAAACCCTTTCGCAAAAAAAACGAAGAAAATAATAATAAAATAAAACCGGAATGACTGAGAACAACAGCTGGTGCTCTGGCTCTGGCCCGGGCCTCTCTCTCTCTCTCTCTCACTATACAAATCCTGATTTGATCTAACACTCCGACCGCCCAGTCAGTCTCAGTCCTTATCACCGTCGTCATCATCAAACACCTGACTGACTGAATTGAATTGATAGATTTTCCGGGGAACTGACACAAACAGGGAAACGAGAAACCCAGACTCAGACGCACACACATACAAAACAAAATATTTCTATTTCCTCTAGCTACTATCTATAATATTGCATTAATGTAATGTAAACAAATTTTTGCGGATAAAAACAACCCACACAACACACACACCGCCACTTTTATACAGTTACCCTCAACATAATCTACAGAGGCTCAACCGGAATTACGTCAGTCGGAGAAGACAAAAATGCTTGGATTTAGATGTGAAAACAATCAGATGGGATATGCTAATGCCTAGACCCAGCCACCCAGACTATGTATTGAGCGCCCTTTCATGATTCAATTTAAAAACATTCGTGAAACTATATTATAAGCAGGACATTATACGCTACATATGTAAATCTTATGCAAACGAAAACGATACGATACGATGCCATACTTTTTCTTGTTGTAAGTATATTCTAAATGTAAATATGTAGCAATATGCAGGAATTATATATTGTTTTCAAATTTACTCCCTTTTATCGAAAAAGCAAGAGAGCTGAATTTATTTCCAGTAAAGCAACCACAAAACAACAACTTGAGCAAATTCTTTACAGCTGTTAGTGCAATTTTTAAAAGGACTAAGAACAACTGTGCGGAAAATATGCATAATCTAAGCCCCCTCCCCAAAATCTTCAACTCCTGACTTTTAAGACAACATCTTACTTTAAAATTATCTCACGATATTGTAATATTTTGTATTCTAACGAAATCAGTAAGGAAAAATACAGAGCATACCCAGGCCCAGCCCATGCCAGGTACGTAGGTAGGTACTTTGGTATGTTTTCCTTTCTGCAATTCTGCAGCAATTCCACACACACAAAAAAAGATTTACTGGAGTCGAGAACATTAGTCTTCCTTTTTTTTGCATTATCCACCACTGACAACGACGACGACAATGAAAATAAAAGAGAAGAGAGGGAGAGAGAGAGACTATATAACCTTCAACTAGCACCACTACTAGCACAACTTAGTCATCCGTTATTATTTTATTGTAGTACACTCCCAATCTCTGTAAGTATATATTATATTATGTATACATTCTGACAAAGTAAAAGTGCATTATCTAAAAACAGCAAAAGCGTATAAGCTTCGGTTTAGGTTGTTAGCTTGCTATATAGATATAGACACTCTCATCGTCAGAACATATTTTGTATTATGCTACAAGGTGCATATTTTTTGTTCATGAATTTAGCTTTGACTATAATATAAAGCATGTGAGTATGTACTACTATTCAATCTTCAGCCCTGTATCTTATAGATAAGTTAGTGCCGGGAACGAGAAGAACGACCGACAAAGTCGAAGCTATAGTAAGTATAGAAGTCCTTGTGGATTGGTTGCATCAATTGTATTGCTTTGCATGGATGAGAAAATGTAGAATGTAGATTGCCCCTGCTCGTGTTACCTTTACAGTAAACTGGGAATTTTGGACTAGAGACAGCGAAATAGACAAGAGAGCCAGGAAAGTCCAAGGACGAAATAGTCATTTACAAATCTCTTGGTGTAGAGAAAGCACAGACACACACATACAGCCATTTCCTGTCTTGTCTTCTATATCTGTACATCTGCTCGTAATGTTGGAAAGTTCCACTTTCACTCTACCTTCTTGTACAATCTACTGCTTGTAGAGAAGTGCACTCCGGTTCTTCGTCTACCCAAGAAAATATCACTTTACTTCAATTCTAAAAGATACGTAGGTAGGTATGTAGGTATGTAGTAGGTAAGTTGTGTGGAGGGATGTAATCAGGCCGACAGATAGAAAACCATGACCATGGGGATGTATACATGTAGACACCAGAAGAAAAGATACTTTTCTACTTTCAAAGAAAAAGAAACCAGCTAATATAATATAGCCTCAAAAATTTTTTTTTCAACAGCAATATAGTTTCATACTAGGTAGGTAGGTACGTACTTATCTCCCACACATACTTTGTCTTAAAAAAAATGAAACTAAACTTATAGAATGAGAAGACGAAAGTAATAAAAACTGAAAAACTTTTTGCAATCAGAGAGAATCTTCATGGCGACCAACACAACCCTTACGAAGGATAAAGAAATAGAGCTTCTAAACTCAAGGCAATTATTGCAATAGCCGATATTGCATACAGACAGACGTAGACAGGTACAATACAAATGCAGGGGTGCGGAATACAGATTAAATACTGTATTAATATTTCGAGTACACATATATTAAATAAAATTGCAATTTCTCAGACCCTATGCAGTCTGCAGGACAGACAGAATACAGGAAAAACTGGAGATGGGAAAGGAAATGCAAATAATTTATTTACAACATGTAAGATACAATTCATACAAAAGCGTCGACACACTATAGAAAATTGAAATGCAAGGGTGTGTAAAGTTGAAGAGCTTAAATAAAATTTTCTCCGAAAAAATATATTATACATATAATACCTAAGTACGTTATCCTTCAAAAGTTCCCATATCCTCTCCCTGTATGTATTATTATATGCAGCGTCGTATCCGTGTGTCGTGTGAAAGTATGCTTAGAATTCAACTTGCATTCAATATCGATATAAATTTTGTAGCCAAATCTAAACCCAATCCATTGAGCTCGTGTACTTGCACTACATAATATACTCTGTAAATGTACTTGCACACGAACGACTTACTCCACTCCAGAGAACTTAAACTCAGCTCAGTCAGACAGTGAAAAGAAGGGAAATAATTCAAAGCTGGAGCTATAAGGAACATGAGCATGAGAGAGTAATAGCATGGGACATGATGAGAGAGAAAACACGAACCAAGAAAAAGACACTATGAAGAGAGGGAGAGAGAGAGAGTCAAGGAACTCAAGTGCGGATCCGGATATCACTACCAATAACTAAACACACATGCATTTTACTGCATAGAAGAGGTACACTCGAAAATGGTATACTGAGCTTGGATTGTGCAACCCAGAGGAGTGACGGAGTAAAGAAGCCCATTTGCATTGCACTCATCCAACCTGACTTCTCAGAATTTTAGCTCCTCTTTGTGTGTCCCCTCTACCAGAGCCATAGCCAGAGTCATACAAACAAATATTCATTATCCACAACCATGCACAGTAAAAAATCCTATGGCAATGGATATTATGCATCATGGGAACTATCAGTTTCTGCTTCTGTACTACTCACACGTGAAATTCCTAGAACGTTTTGCACTTTCAGCACTTAGATTACGTGTAGTGAAAAAACAAAACTTTAAGCCATTAGTCATTTTTAAAACTACTTACACTAGAAGAATGACACCAATAATCATTACAAGTTCAAAATATAATATCTAAATTTTCTCGTAAGATTGTGATCCCTTGACCTAAACGGCCTACTTTTTCCTTTAAAATTCCTTTAAGGAAAGTACCTTTAAAACTTTCACGTATTTGATGCAATTATTGCTTACCCATTTCAAAAAATAATTAAGTAATTGGAATGCTTTGATTTTGAACAGTAGTTTCTTTTAAGAAATTATTTATACATATTGTATACATATCTAACGATAAGTAGGTACATGAGACATTGTATGGATATGATGTTTTGCAATTTCAAAGGGAGGGCATACAGATACACAGATACGATAAGGGATACACATAATATGTAGGAGTGGCTCTGAAAATATACGATACGATGTTATCTATGTGATTTAATAAGCCAAGCATGTAGCCTGGCCCATATAGCTACTTTACCTATAAAGCTAACTTTGTAAATTGTACATGGCACAAACAGAGGGGGTATTGAAGGGAAAGTGGATCTCTTGGCGGGCATGAATAAAGTAGTTTCTATGGCTACAAAAATTTATCCCGTAATTTGTTCGCGTGTGTGTCTGTGTGTATGTGAGAGTTTATGTCTGTAGGTATGTGTGTGTTGGAGTCGGGGTAGGTGCCTACGTCTACTCAGAGTCAGTCCTCTTTCATTATTACAGATAGGGAACGTGCACGGTGCTGCACATGTCTTTTTCTCCTGTATCCATAGTGTCTACAGATAGCAAAGTAAGTAATGGATGGAGTAATGCTTTCGATTTTTCCCATGTATCTCTCCTATCTTTATCTTTTACTTGTGTGCTCCACGCTTAACTGCTCAGTACTTTTTTCCTTCGCTCTCTCTCTCTCTCTCGTTCTCTATTTCGTCCTCCTCACAGAAACTGCTACACTACTTGGCCGTCGTCGACTGTGTAGACTCTAAGGCTTTGGTTTGGTTTAGTCGAGTTTGAGTTGGTGGAGAATAAAAGGAAGAGAAAGTCTGTCGGCAGGCATTGGATGGGCCATGTGAGCAGAATGCGAAAGTAGCAACTTTCTTCCAAAGAGAAAGCGACAGAAAGCACAAGCAAAGCAGAAGTACAGAGAGAGAGAGAGAGAAAGTACAAAGAAAGCAACCACCTCATCATCGTCATGCATCGATAGGCTTTCACTGTACTTTACATGTTGCCCACGACTATCCACTATCCAGTGAAGATAAGAATCGATAAATATATATTCCATCTCCATGTAATAATAATGCACAGAGCCCCCCCCCCCCACCCCAAGCACATGTCTGAAGTAACTATATTAGTATTATTACATACATATAAATATACATGCCTCGACTATCCCACATATGTATATTGACGGGATACAACAACACAGTATGGAGCTAAAATTTAAACAGTATGACTATAAAAGTAATGTCGTCGTTGTCTCGTTCGTTTTTAGACAGTGCCCTATACGCATTAACATTTGTCTCTCTCAGTGTGGACTCACGTATGTTCCCAAAATGTATCCAGCCAATCTCATAAAATACTTAATGCACACCCACATAAAATAGGGAGTACTGCGAAACTGCTCCTGTGCTCCTCCAATAATACACATAAACTCAGGAGCAGAGAGAACTCAGCTCATAGCTCCACTTCACAGTCAAGGCACACCAAAAGACTTCAAGACTTTCTCCCATTCCCGTTCCTCACATAGTTTTTTTTATAAGGTATTTTGTGGACACATCTCTCTCTCTCTCTGCAGCGTCATACGGTCGCCAAAGTCAACGACAGACAATACGAGTCCTCCCAATGCGAGCAGACACCCAAACCAACTAACCAACCGACCCGAACGTGAATGAGGTTCTTAACAAGCTCATTAAATCGGATTAACAACACAACGAAGAGAAAGATGTGATTATAGTTAAAATACTACTAAGAAACCTTTGGACCTGAATACTGATTTCTCTCATTTCCATTCCATTCTGTACATTTCTTCCTTTTCTATATACTGTCTTCCATTAGGTAGAATACCGGCGGCAGCCATATATCAAGACCAAGAAAGACCATATTTGTAGGTTAGGTACATATCTTACATGTGTACCTGCATATACATGCATTTATAGCTGACGACGTTTAAGGACTAACTAGATGACTGCGGCTGGGTCTGGGTCCTGGGACTGGCTCTATAATACTGTACTGTTGCTCCAGTGTTTTTTTATAGAAGATAAAAAAGGAACGTTTTCGGGGGAAACAACATGGCTAAAGCGGTAAATGGTTTTGGTTAATAAAAAGTAAAAGGTGTGTGAGTCCACGTTCTCTCGCGCTCACCCTCGAGTTAAAGAGGCATTTTAGGTGAGAGGAGAGGGAAACGTGAGGAGGAAAAGTAGGTATGAAAAATCAGACTTGTTAAATTCTGCCTCGGCTCTTGGAATTGGAACAATCGGCATAATTTTTTTATGTATTGAAACACCAATCAAGATTTCCACTTACATTTTATAGGCCCACAAGGAGACGTTTGTATATATGAGAATATCCAATAATGTAGATTTTGTATGTACAGTTATTTCTTTCTTTATATTGTGTTATCCATTTGATACGCCTTTATATTTTTCCACTATATAGGAAAATATAGTAAAATATCTCATACTAAAAATAAACTAGCTTGACCTATTACGATTTGATACGTAGTGCATACTGTGTGGAACTATAAAGTAATGTCTTCACAAATTTTACAAAAGTATCCCAATTTAAGACGAAGATTCATTCCAGGACGTAAACATAGTACTATTCGATCTACAATAAAGTACAGACCTACCTACATATATAAAATCTGATGCGATGCAGCAGTTAAATTAGAGGATGCTACACACTGTACCACTAGTTCTGCTATCTGTATAATTTGGTTTATATGATTCTATCAGTCAAATAACAAATGTAGGTACTAGTGTAGAGAAAGTTTTGACGATTAATAATACTTGAATTTTGATTTTTAGTTGAATGCATGATACTCCATTTTTAGACGTTTAATTTTATTTCTGTTGAACTTTTCCAGAATAATACTATTCTTTCCTTTATTATAGCCTTATACGAGTATTCCTTGCCGACCTACCAACATTGTTCGTATATTATAGAGTCAGAGCTACTCAAAAATAAAAGCTATACTTAAACATAAAAAAAAATTAAATATGTATAGGAGCTGATACTTCTCCTTTTTTACTTGAGCATGCGCAAGATGTATTGTAACGTCCCATGTTTACTTTCAAAATTTATAACACCTTTATACTTTATAGTTGGCATTGAGATTCCAAAGAATAATGCACATCATCAATTCAATAGGGCAAAGTAAAATATCTGCAATTCTTTGTATTTTTCCAGACAACACAAAAAAAATGACATGAACATGTACAAAGTACAATACGTGCTTCCCCACCTTTCATTTACACAAACCACTTTGGCAGAAAAAAAAATCCAAAAAATGTAAATGTTCAATGAAATAAAAAATTATTGCATTTTTCTTTTCCATAACTATGGAACATTCCATTAACCTCAAGTGCAGTTTGGGAAGATGCCCCATTTATAATTTTTGTATGTAGTACCCCCCCAAAAAAAGAGACGAAGATAGTCGACTAACCTTGTGCCTTTAAGTTCAATGACAATATAATTATGTATATAGTATATGAGCTCCTAAAGTAGCTAATAATATTGTCAAAAGTTAAGTTCCTACTTAATCTGTGGAGTACACTGCTTTCTAAATAGCTAAAAGTTCGACTACCCAAAACCATTACGAGTCCCAGCCCCAGTTCCATAGCCACATAGCACCACTGCAGTTTCCATAAGACTATCTCTTTCGTTGACGTTGACTTTGCCACAACATAAAAACTGTGTGGAATGACAACAAGAAGGGGAAGAAAAAAAGAAGTAGGTAGTGTGCGGAAAGGAGAGGACGAAGCCATAGGCTCAAGACTCCAGAGTGTAAGCAATAAAGTCGTGTAAAAAGAGGGAAAATGGTGGCTTTACAGCTACAACGATTTGTTCACAAAAGTGGTATATAATGGGAAGAGAAAAATGTGTCCACCACATTGTCTCTCTAAGATGATAGTGGCTAATGTAATGGTACACGGCTCGTAAATTTCCAACTAAACAGCAAAGTAGAAATAGAAGGGAATAAAAGCGGTAGTCACTAGGGAATATAAAAAAAACGGGCATAGATATTTACTAAAGAGAATAAAAGAGGAGCAAGAAAAAAGTCAAGTCTCAGAGCAGTACACAGGAGAAGGATGAGTACTACATGGCACAGGGAAGGCTCGGAGAGTTTGTGTACACATTGTCTGTAGTAGTGAAGACCAAGGCGACTCTTTAAGTCTTAACGAGCCTATCTATATAGCATCTCTTTCACTATATAGGGCTAGTCCTGGCGCTGGCAATGGCTCTGACACTGCCAATGCAATGAGCCCTCGCGTCCCCACTGAAATGGTTTCCTTAAAACAAACTTAAAGCCCAGCTCCAGTGCAGCAGTGTGAGTTATTATTAGGTAAAGAAAACTCCCAAACTCCGGTGTACATAAAGAGTTATCAAATGAATCTAAATCCAAATCCTAAGCAAAACTATTAGAGATGCTACTCAAGCTATTTTCTCTCTATATATATATAATCATAGGTTAGCAGCATATATAAAAGCTGTACTGCTATTCTGTTATTGCTGTAGTATAGTGAATGTAGAGGATAATACAGAGTCAAAATATATCACATCACATTAGTTTCTGTGTAGATGAGGCGCAGAGAGGGAGTGAGCAAACATGTGAAGGGAAAACCATAGAAAACTCACTACATTTACTCAAGCTACCCACTCAATTTATACAAGGACCTTTTACGTACTTTTAGTATACCTAGTTTCTCTGTTGCTTCAAAAGATATTGTCAGGAATATATAGGATGTACCTATAGGTAGGTACCAATATACTTCAAACTGCTTTTGCAGGTGGATGTTGGAAGTGAAACTGGTGCATTCAACACAAACATGAGGTTATACCTAAATGTACATAGAGTTAATAGAAAGAGGTTGGTTGGCGTTGGAAAAGAGATAATTAAATCATCACAAGCAACTATAGAACCAGAGAGACCCTTTAACTTTACGCTTAAAAAGCCTTTCGCTTAGTTAAAGTGGATTGCACTAATTGAGTACCTTATCAAGATAAATCAAGGGAAGAAAATGAGCTGTTAAAACTTTGGTTTACTTTATTCATATGCTTCATACTATCTTGCTTCTAATCTATAACAGGATTACACATTTCAGATTGCATAGCCTAATTTTTAATGTTATGCATAATGTAATTTAAAGCGTTCTTTGCTTTTATTGTATTATTTTTTAATTAATTATAGTTTCAACTACTTTTAGCTGTAACAAGAAACGGAGCCAAGAGTGTGGAGGCGGTAGATAGACTGACGTCATGTGGCAGGAATAGAACTAGAATAATGGAATTTGGTAAAATTAATAAAACTGGCCTCCGCAAAACTCAGATTCTTACCTGAACTTCTGTCCGACCAGGTCCAACACCTTGAATGGTGTATGCAGGTCCTTTGATAGCCGCAATTTGAGTGTCAGAGACACGTACGTAGTCCGATATCAAATCGGTGACTTTAAGGTAAGTTTTTCTTGAGATGAAATAAGATGTTCGTCCAGAATCATGATCTTGTGCTAGGAATCGTCCATAAACCTGTAGGGAAATCAAGAGAGCACGTTTCAATCTGAGGAGAAAAAAAACTTGGGGAAAAATAATTTGTTGGACCAGGGGCAGAGGACTATGTCAGGACATATCGTATAGCATTCCCTACAAAATCATATATATATATGTACAAAGTGGTATCCATGTTTGTGCTCGCCTCGGCTTGGAATTCTGACATTTGTAAAGAGAGCCACCATATGGCACAATTCTGCCCTGTCGACTTCGACAGATCTTAGATTGAAAGTGTGCACAACAAGAAGGGAAAAAAAGCAGCAAGGGGCATTATAACTGCAGTAGCAGACAGGAATAGGCACACTTCATCAATACTCACAACTCTTGCCATTCTTACTAGTTAGCACCTTTTGATTTTGCCTTTGTAGTTATAGTGTGCATACTAAAATGGATATATGACACACATGTGCAAGGTTGACATCATCGTAATACTGTCCACCGGGCTCTGACAAGATACATTTTATTCCTTCTCAAATTTGGGGCTTCGAAAAAAAGTGCGTTCAAACATTTAGGTAGGTATAGGTACTTCACAAATATATCAACATTTTGCCTCTAACTATAGCGCATAAAACCCACAAAATGTTTCCAAATGGAGGCAACTATCTAACAATATTTAATTAATTAGTTAAAGTGTAATTTTGCTTGGTTCGTCATTCAAATCATACAGGTAGTTGTAATAGATAAATTATGTGATAGTACTTGTAACAACAACGTAACTGTAAGTAAATTAACCATTAAATCCTTTTCAAGTGTAAAAAATCTGATGATCGTTTGCAGTTTGAGTTACTTCTCTCAAATACAAAAATAAACAGAAAATAAGAAATAAAACCATGCATAGGGCGAAGAAAAAACTTGAACGGGGCGTGTACCTAAGCACAAGCTGTTGTGCCTAAAAAAAGACACATTATATGTGACAAATACACATGACGACAGTGCGGTCATAATTCACCTTGTTGGGGACGAAGAGACTTGACTACTTGAGTGTTACACGTAGATCGAAAGGTATATAGGAAGTATAGGTAGGTTATGTAGGTGCGGGTACATAAAATCTGTGTTGTAAGGGATAGGTTCAGACTCATACCTCAATCCGGCTATGCTGATAACGTGGTCGACAATGGAATTTGTCTTCGGCATCCAAGTCATCCGTTTCAACCTCTCCTACTTGTTCCTGTTCAGGCTCATCCCAAGTCTGATGTACTTCGGCGTCAAGATCGCCAGACGTTGGTCCAAAATTCCCACTAGGATCACTAAAGCCATTGTCATCAAAAGCATCATCTTGCATAGGTAATCCTTTTCCGTAAGCAGAAGCAGCCGCAGCAGAAGAAGTCCCATCCCTGCTTTTACCAGACCCACTGTAAAGATTCCACATAAGAGATCCCCGTGAGAGAATTAGTCACATGATCAAAATATTCACACCAATTCATCAACAATACCAAATTGCTAATATTTACGACAACTCAAATAATATCAGTATGACTACGACGTGAAGGAAGGAATGAATTCTTAATTTCTATCATTAACACATTTCACTATTTCTAACTGTAGTATCAGTAACATATCATAGATATTATTATTTTTTTACGCGTATTTAATCTCATACCGTTGTGAACCAGTGAATGTGGAGTGGAGTGGCTCCTTGCCATTACCAACATTATCAAAATTGTTGGGCGAAAACAAAACAAAAATACTTTTTTCTTGTACAAATGTTAAAACATACAACTCTATACAACTGCAAGATGTATATTCTATACTTTCCTATACACATAGCGAGAGCATATCCTCCCAAAGAAAAGGGAAAACCATTAAACTGAGAATCAGAAGAAAAGGGAAATCCCAGTGTAGTACCTACCAGAAACGAACACTAACAACTCGAGACTAAAGAGACTGCAACAAGTTACAAAGAGTAGAATTTTTAGAAACCAATGTTGTGTACCATGCCGTCTATCTGAAGAGTTTTTAAATGAATAGAAAACATTTAGATGTTCAGATAACAAAGAAAATAATTAATTACTGAGTGGTAATGGGAACGTGAGGCACTCACACTCATTGCACTGTAGTTCCACTTATACTCTATAAACTAAAATAAAAACAAAATGTAACGCACATAGTTTGATTCTGATTAAAATGTAGCTGAAGCCAAAAAGTAAGAAAATAAACACCAAAAGTCATTTACAAATTCATTTAAATCTAAAACAAGAGACAAGAAAAAACATCATCACCACCATATACACAAAAAAAAAATACCAAGGATCAAGACGAATGAGAGAGGAGGAACATAAAAAAACTTGAACTGAAATAAAACGAAAGACGATGACGACGAGGAAACTTAACAACTTAACTTAACTAAACAATATCTCGTGTACTTTCAACATTGATTAACTCTCCTACCTCCGACATCAACACCATCGACCATCCCCAACCAGTACATTAAATACTCAACTTACAACAACCATAGAGGAGAACGGCAAAAAAAAACGGACGCACTAAAGATCGTCTCGTGATCGTGAAGGTGAACCCCTCCTCCGACACTCAAATTGGAATTCAAGTTGTGGACATTCTTCTCTTTCTCTCACTTGAGTCAACAACTCGAAAAGTACAAATGTAACTACTTACGCTCTTCCTCAAGACCAATTTCAATTCCACCTTTCCCCTCCGTCTTTAATTATTAACAGACTATGTAGTCAGTCACCCCTATCACACCGTCAACTATAGACCAAACTTTTGGGCATTTGGGTATTCAAGGAAAAGAAACACTAACAACATCCTTAGAAAAAGCCAAAAACATTTCCCATGTTACAATGGGAGTTGAGGGGACTTTGAATTACATTACAGTACAGGAACGAACGGAAAAAGTAAATGTTGAAATTTTAAAGTGTGGCGCTTCATCCATCCAGTAATCAAAAGGTACGAAAGTCCCCTCCCTCGCCTCTCCCTAGTGATTCATTTTTTTTATTTCTCAAGCCAAACCCGATAATACTTGGCTAACATTTCGTTTTACTACATTTCGTTAACATTTTAAATCTACTTTTTAATCCATTTAAGAATTAAGCTTATTAACCTAACGTATATTTTCGTGCTGGTAATAGCTTAAGAAAAGGGAATTCAAAGCCAACAACCGATGTGGCTACACTACAAGTTCAATGGTGAGATTTGATTTATTTAATATATTTCCTATCTTCACAATACAGTTCACTCCTATAAGTAGTTAATTTACTTACGGAGTCGCAGCCACCACCTTCATCGTCAGCGTTTTGGTAAATGGTAATGAAAGGGAAAGGATTTTAACTTCCACGAAAACAAGAATTCTCTAGTTGTTAGTTATTAGTTTCTGCCTAAATTCACGTGGTTAATTTCCATCCTCCCCTTTAGTTCATCACATTCATGTGTGGGTGCCGACATTACGATTCAAATATGTAAGTACATCCATATGTTTCCAACTAGCTGCAGCTCCAAATATCCGAAAAATAGATGACGAATGACTGATCAGTGCGGAACGGATCCAATTTGTTAGCAATTGAACCAAACAATTTTGAAAGAAGGGAGGAGAGCCCATAATATACCCAGACCTACACACACTCTCACGCAGATGTTCGCGTACTACTGGTTCCCTCATGATCCATATCCAGGAATCTAAGATCCCACTGCCATGCCATGGTCATGGTGAAGAAAATAAATTGATGAAATTGGATCGAGGGGTGAATACAAAGACAATCATTGATCTTGATCAAGAAAAGAGTACGATAATTGTTTTGAGATGGAAGGAAAACGGTGGAGTACGCGTAGAAATTAAATAGGTAGTTACGTACATAGACACACCTATTATGTATCCAAACTCAAGTTCGAATCCACCCACCCTCCCGATGAGGATACCCTACGACTGACTGATATGACTTTGGGATCGATACGATTACGATTCCATTACTGAAATTCAATGTATTACTAGAACCAGAACCAGACCGCAAGTTTCATTAAGTCTGTCATGCATGTTTTTATAGAGGAGACGAAGAGATCCATGCCATGATCCACACTCATTTCCAACAAACATTGATTATAGACGAGTACTATATATATATATAACTATTGTACTGGCGATAGTAGTTGTGGGACTGTTACAGGCACACTTCAACTTAGATAAATGGAGTCTAATGAAGTTTCCAATCTCACGAAAAGCAATTGGAGATCAGAGATGAAATCGAACAAGACGAGACGAACACCAAGCTAATCTTTATCCACAATCTGTCCATAAACCGACCCCAAAAATAGAAAATTAACAAGGGTCATGATGAGTTGTTTGAGTTTGAGTTAAAATAACTGGTTTCACATTGGTTTTTCCTTTGACTTTGGCGGTCGTAAAAGGATTTTCGAGAAAAATGAGGAAGTAAAAGAGAGAAGGAAAACTTCAGGCATCAGCTGCCTAATAAAAGAACGAAACCACAACTCCCAACACCGTACTGCTTAAGTACTCCTACGCAGTACTACAAACAAAAGACAACAACTACTACTTCGTTGTACTACTACTACTAACTACTACAGATTCGATGCAGTTTCTTAATTTGAGTTGTAAAAATGATAAAATATTACATTACATTGGTTTGGCTGTATATAATAATGTAAAAAATATTTGACGTACTTTCGTAATCCACTTGGAACCCGCCATCCTTTGATCTGACTCAGTTTAGAGTCAGACAGTTGTATGTCAAGAGGGAATTCCGGCATCCAGACAATAAACTGGGCTGTACCTTCATAAGTTCCATACTTGATCCCAATCGTTGCATTTGTTGAGCCCCGAATCTCGGATCCATCCACGTACACTGATGTGCAAGATGATGACACCTGAGCCACAAATAAATAGAAAACATTATGTTCCCTTCAATCCCCATTCACATTTACACACATCCATCCATTTTTATTATTGTTTCATAAGATATATAATATATAACCGGTATAGCGATACTGTAATAGAGATAGAGATTCAGTTTCCTTAAACATAACACACTGCCAGTACAGTACTATTATTGTAAGACATACACATATAGTATAGTATCATAATAATAATTTCCGTAGCATCGAGGGAACCCTGAAAGTACTTTCCTTCGCCTATAATTTTACAACAAAAATATAGCTCACACCTGTTTTTCTTTCTTGATAAAATATAATCCAAACCCTGAGGATGAACAAAGTGTACGAAACCAATATTGTAAGTCTGATAAAGAAAAATATATTTTGACAGTTGAGCATTAATACTTGAGAGGGGACTTCCTATAAGATCCATGTTTACGTACCAGCTCCTGCTCCAGCATGGCTTCCCTTCCCTACTTGCTATATATTACTGTACAAGTTTTATTAATTATAATTTATATATATATAACCAACCCTAAGGTAGAATTGAAAAGTTTTTCAAAGTACCCATATACCTATAAAAATAGAAAACAGAACAAAGGACGGACACGAACTATATACGGGCATTGGGGGGTACGCATTGGACTAGTATAGTGACTATAGTTACCACTCCGGGTTTGCTTGACATGGTAAACTTACAACTTCTTGGTCTTCCGTACACAGTCCTCAGCTACGCCGGAACCAGGATTGTTGGTAAAGGTTTTGTTCCTATTACGCACTAACGTAAGGAGCGGATGTAAGTCAGACTTGATTGTGCAGAGTATAATATATAGGAATGCTGTAATAGTTTACCTAAAACTCTATAGATTTATAATTTATAGAGCATGATATGACATAATAGCTTCTAACTCGTAATTAAATATCAAAGGGATAATGATGGCAGTGAAGCAGTACTATCATTCATTGTTAGGTCCTTGTAATTAAATAATACAAGTTCTATTCTGCTCTCGACTCCATTCTCGTCCACCAATTCTAAGGAAGGTATGATGAATGTACAGATAGTGTCAGCGTCAGTAGTCAGTGGGTATCGTTATCGTCTCATGACTGAGCTAGAGAGTCTCTCTGCACACCGTGTAAATTAAGACAGACTGTTTTAGGTACTCACAATCAGTCTATCAGTCCTTCTTTAACTCTTCTGTTCGAGCTCGTAAGTTTTTAGTTGGGCGCTGGAATGTGTGGAATTTGTCATTTATAGTAGTAGCATGCTGATGATATTTTGGTATTGGTATATAGCAAAACGTATAATGAAGGTATGGTTTTTAGAGCACCATATTAAGTGGTCCGTCCAGCTCCAATTCCACAATTCCAGTTATCGAAATAGGTAAAATGTGATGATGGTCCCTATACATAATACTGTGTATGTAGTACTTCTAAGATGAAGTGATCGAAAGTATATATGAAATGGAAAGTAGCTCGTAATAAGTAAGGAGCCTTGGTTTGGTCTTGAGTTCTCGAGACTCATGGAGCTTTTAGAGAGGACGTTGTAAGAGTGGAGTTGCAGTAAATGTAAATGCATCGCACCACAACTCACTATCAGAGTCAGAGTCAGACTCAGACAAACTACTGTCATTTCCTTGAGTAAAGATGAAATACTGAAATGAAAGTGAAGGAATCACTGAACCGTAATCAAGTGTAGAAATTTTCCCGATAATTCAATCAAACTAAAAGGAAAAACGACTGTTTTTGTCTAGAAAAACAAATCTATATATATAAACTATGGTGGTTATGTCTCCAGCTCAGTTTATAGGAAGAAACCCGTCCCGGGACCGGGACCGTTCCCAGTAGGCGTACTCACTACGAAAGGAATACTTCTTGACGGAGTACTGAAATACTGACGAGTTTTAGTTAGTTCAGTTCAGGTTTCCTCCTCAACCAATACCAATCTATATCAGTATTCTTCTATATTTTCCATTTTCTGTATATATGAACATGAAACTGATGAAACTACCTATTTGAGGGAGATTTTATGGAACAGTGCTTTTTCTGGGAAACTATCTCTCCCTTTCACACTTCCTCCACATCGTTACATAGTTCCACTTTCTACATTTAGTGAGACTGTACTTCTTCTTTCAATGCTTTGTACGTTGCCTTCCAGTTTCCAGTAAAGGTATACCTACTACACCTTTTGTATAATAAGTTGACCTGGGAAGATTGCCAAATGTAATATCTGTACAGTCGTCCTGGGTTTCACTTTCGTTACTTTCATAGTTCCCAGTATTCAAGACCAATATTACACCAGAAACTTCGACGAAAAGTAACATGTATAATGTCTTAAGGAATGATGGGTAGGGGCGTGTGTTATCTATGCATATATACTCTATACTATATGTAGGATCCCTGAATGGATACACAGGTATAGAGATCTATTTGACTGATTAAGCACCAGGGCGCTGATTCGATGTTTGAGTCCGCCAGCCCGGCGCTAATTTGAGGCCCGGCACATATTTATGTAGAACGTTACTTTTGTATTATGTCTTTTCCATGTAGGTAGTTAGGTAGGTAAGTAAGTCTTTTAATTAAATAAAAAAGCAGGCATTTTTAATTTTTATTTCAATTCTGCGACGATATGAATGATAGATACCATCAACATCCACACCCACCATATTTTTTAAGTTTTTACTCTGATTAGCTAAAATATGGGTGAGATGTTAATTAAGGAAAAAACATACGGTGCCCTGGGCATTTTTAATGAACATGTCGTTATGAAACTGAATAAACACGAATTACTTATATTAAGCCGCTTCCCCTTTGAAGTTGAAGCCACCATTAACTGCCTGCAAGGAAGTGAGTGGTTGCTTTCGAAATTACAAAAACATGCAATGGCACAGTTTCTGAAACGTTGATGTTGATGTTAATCGTAGAGATAGATTTATATGCGTACCTGCTATATAGAAACTAAGTAAGTAGAGCAGTTTGTAGTGCGAGTACGAATTTCAGACTCTGACCATAGAAAGAGAAACAAATACGTACAACGAAAGCAACTATTGCACACGTTTTACTTGAGCCGGGAGGTTGATTACGTAATTACGTCAAAAGCTACTTACTACATGTGAATTATTAAAATTGTGTCTTTGAAGTTTATATAAAAATACTTTGACGCATTAGCTGTACCTACTTCTATGAGTGTGCCTCTGACCACGGGGATTACACCACTCCCACTCTGTAGAATTTCATCAAAAATAAATGTCACAAGTAGGTTTTAAAAACGATTTAATGTTAGATTTATATGGTCATACATTATTATTAGCTCAGTAGGGTGTATATCAGAGTAGTTGATTTGCTTTTCAAAAGAAGCGTCGATACTTTTACAATTAAATTATTTTTGGTTCGACGAAATACCATATGCTTAGTCAATCCTAATTATACCTATTTAATTAATAGCTTTTGAGGAATTTTGGGTAAGATTTCCAGTTGGATTTAGAGACAGCTTTTAATTTAGATATTATAGATATTTTTGAGAACATTTCCCAAGAATTGCAAATACAGTCAGAGGAAGTGTTAAAGTCACTCTCAGCCCAGCCCTAAGTATATAGAACGGCACTATAGTATAGTACAACACTGCAGTCCCTGTGAAGGGCTGTGAGGAAAAGTTTTACGGGTGAAGTTTAGTTTAAGGAGAGAGTAAAAGTATTGTCATAAAGTTGAGATTGTAAAATGTAAGTTGAGAAATGAGGGATGTCAAACCTGTGAAACCGTCAACATGATTGTGACACTCATAAGTGACAACCAACGTGATTTCTAACCATGTGAACCAGAGACTGAACGAAAGGAAATAAAGATGAAGAAGAAGACTAACGATGAAGACGAAAAGGTAAAGATTGAGGCTGTGAGGTCCTTAAGTTTAAAGCTTTTTCCGCTTCAGGTTCGACTTTCCCTCTCTCTCCCTCTCACTCTCACAGCTTTAATTTTAATGCTCTCCTGTCCTCATGAAAACTCGGTCTTAATTAAAAGTGGAATAACTATATTATGGAGTTGAAGCACCTCTTTCTTTCATCACACACTCACTATAGTCAGGGAAAGACACACGCAGCCCGCGATGACTACATGAGATTACATTATCCACTAATATCCAGATCCCAGCCAGAGTCAGTCTGTACTCCATAGTAAAACTTTATGTGTCAATTAAGCTGAAGCTTCAAGTTAATAGGAGCAGCTTCGCAAAACTTATACCCAATAATCACTACAGTTTATAGTGAGGCATATGCTATCTGAGACTGAGACATCCTAAAAATCTTAAATCAGTGTACGAAATATTACAACTGGGCAGTAAGTTTCTGAATTGGTCAGTAATTTTTGAAAGGTCCATTTTGAATCTCTTAAAAGCCATTTTCCTTTTGACTATTTACATGCCAAGATAATTTGCATGTGAAAGCTACTTATTTCACAGGGGCGAGGGGTTTATAGTAAAATTAGACTGGAACCTCAGTTGAAGTAAAAACTAAAATTAAAAACAAGAAGATTTATGAGTGCCTACAACAAAGTTTTGCTTTTTCACGTTACTTATATATTTTGAAAATTTTGATGTAATAGAATTACAGCATCAACAATTTGTCGTCGTAATTTTGTGTATTAGAAAATTTCTTATTTCATTAGGAATTAAAATACATTAAGGATATTTTCAAAGGCAGCTGAGAGCTAGAATACAATTAAGGGACAAGGGGAATAATTAAAATGAAAAGCAAACTCTGGATTTGTAAAGACGGCTTTAGAATTACGCAAGTTGTTACTCATATTTATTTACCTAAGACCTAGTATGATTAATATCCACTTTACAGGACTGTTAATATTTACTTTATCGGTAAGGTAAATTCCTGTATTCTATTTGTATTTGCAATTTGGACATAAAGTTCAAGTCTTACATAAGTTAATTAATTTTGCAAGCTTAAGGCAAGGAAGTCAAGTCTAAATCTGTTTTCAAGGGGGAGCATGCATTTCATTATATTTATAACCAGCAGAGGCAGCCCTAATGTTAACGAAAGAATCTCTACCATTACCAGTACTCGTAAAGAAACACTAAATTAATTGTTATATTACAACGTCTCATAATATGTGAGGATAGGAACTGTAATTAACTGTGCTGATGTTCATCAAATAAATATTGTCAAATCATCACTCATAACCAATCTCATTAAGATTACGTCACCCTCACCACGTGTAAAATTATAAAAGGAAATGAGTAGGTAATATATTGATTTAAAATATTGATTGATACCTTGAGAACACTTTCATCATAAGATCTGCAGGATGCTTGGAGTGTGACGTCCGCAACTTGCCCAGCTCGACTCACAATAAAGATTTTCATCGGACGTGAAACTTGTTTTCCATTCATCACTGCTGTGTTCACAACTTCCCAGCTCTAAAATAATTAAAAATCATAACAAAATTAATACATTACATATTATCGAATGAATGTGTACGTCGCTATTTTAAGTACGTACATAGTTATTAAGTCATGCCTACACATCTATGTATTTCACTGCATATTTAAATATTTTTAAATTTTAATACTAATAATAAGCATTTTTAAAGTTGAAAATCTAGTAGGATGTAGGAAATACTAATATTCCGTCATTCACGTGCTCTCAATCCATTCACTGGTGTATCATATACATAAATCATGTAGTAGTATCCGCAAAATAATAATTCTAATTCTGCTCATGCTCTACTGTACTGAACTCTGCATGAACGAGAGACAGAGAGAAATAAAAAAACAAAGACAAAAGGAAGATAAAGTATCTTCTCCACTCGTGGAGCGCTCTGCTCAAAAGCCATGGAAAATATACAAGTTGACTTTTCTCTCAAAAATTGGGACAAAATAAAAATGTAATTTGTATTTGTCCGTGTCAGGGTATATGTATACAGTATATACCCAGATGGAAGTATCCCTGTACATGAGGGCACCTTATACATCTGTATGTATGCGGTACACCACCACCGTCGTTTTTGTGCTACGAAGAGGATAGCCAATTCTGCCGGAATCGGAATTTCCCCATTTGGGACAGGACGGAGGACAAGACTATCAGTAAATGTAATGTTACCTAGCGCAGTGGTAGTACTGGAGCTGTAGTAAAGCCAAAGGGTACCTATAACCGGCACCTTCAACCTGCATGACACATCTCCGTACGTAGCCAAAATACGAAAACGAAACCAAAACTAGGTAATGTAATGTTAAGTAATGTGCTAGAGAAAACATATAGGAAAAAGGAAACGTGATATGGGACACACTATGAAGAGGAAGAAAAAACTTCAAACGGCAATTTCGGGCACGGAAAAGGATTCACCTGGAATGGAATGTTTTCTTGCTTTTTCTACGTCTCTCTGTATATCTGTGAGAGAGAACATTAACTCTCGCACTTGGTCTACAACCGTAACCGTCTACACTTCCACAGTTACAGAACAGACTTCCACCCAGACACCCACCCAGAGAGCCCAGTCATCTCAGCTTCATTGCTGAAAATTTTCTAACTTGAGCTCTTGGACCCATAAAAAACCTCAAAATGTTGTAGGTAATATAACGGGAGTAAAAGTAAGCTATTTGACAGACTCTTTCAACTTTCTTCCATGGCGTGGCCATAGTCATCTAAGAAAATAAGCTAAACTGTCTTATAAGCAGTTGCTAGAGCCAAAAGAGATATATCTAGGTATGTATATATATAAATTTTTTTTTACATGCATAAATTGTATAGTACTGGATATACCCTCTTTAAAGTTAATACCTCAAACAAAACTTTCTTGTGGAAAAATTGCTTCATGCATTACCGTCTACAATTCTACAGTGGAACATTAAACGAGGACAGAATAAAACTGCAAAGTGAAGGGAAAGGAACTGTAAAGTAAACAGCAGGGATGGTAAGGAGGGCATCATGAGTATTAGACGTAGAGACAGAGAGGTAGAGAGAGAGAAAAAATATACAAATGGAAAGGGAAGAAATCGAATTCTTACAATTTTTCATTACCAAGAATTCATGCTCTCTTTTTCATCATAATATTATTTTCCCCCTCAAGTATCATTTTCTCTATTCTGACTCCGCGCAACTCTCAGACTTTTTTTTAACGATTGAAATCAAAACGAAACACATTTTTTTATTAGTTGATGATAAAAACTAAAAAATAAAACCTCACAAACTCTCTCAACACGTTTTTTTATGCAGGCACTCTAATTCTAATTGCATGCCATGTTTACTTTTACTCGTTTTTAATGTAATATTCCCCATCCAGGTTCAGGTCGATCCAGGCCAAGATGTGAAAAACTTATACAAAGAGAGTCGAATGGAACGGAGAAAAAAAAGATAAAACGATTTATTGAAGATCATCATGGATTTTGAAAAGCAACTTTACATAAGTATATAGGTATGCAAATTCTTTTTCTTACTCTAAAGGAAATGTAGGCATATTCATACCTTACAAAATTCTCAGTATCATGAAATAAATATGATGTGATGAGAGCAAGCGGAAAGTCTATAAGCCTCAAGTGCGTATGTCTTTTACGATTTAATAGACACTCAAATGGTGGGTACAAAATGTGATGTATCTACACACTGATGTGCCTACACACTGATGTATATACACTTCTGTCAACATTTATCTTTTGCTCAAGCTTTTTCGACTTTTTATAGAAGCTATAATTTTAGCCAGACATTCCATTAGATTACAATTTTGAAAATCGAACTATTATATAACGTGTGGAATTTAAAAAAAATATGCAAGTAGAGAATTTTGCAGGTTTGATAAATATTTAATTAGTGCATTTTGCATTTGAAAAATATGAACAATGCAATTTAGAAAAAGTAGTGAAAAATATACAAAACTTGGTACATTTTTTACAAGTTTCTCAAAAATATCTTGATAATTTTTAGTTAAATCGATTTCGTTTTGTATGCAATTCAAATTTACGCATTGTATGCCTGTAGGCAGGCTTGTGTTACATAAAATTTTTCGTTTTCAGGCAAAATTTCTTGTGTGCTAAAAGGATCTGGGTCGATATCGAGGAAACCGCCTTGGACTCATTATTAGTGATTAAATTGCTATTACCTTAGCTATCGGAAGTACGGCCTGGATGTCATCTTTCTGTACTTCAAGTCTAGTCGTCAATTTATGTCTCTCATCGCTAAAGTTAGCAAATGGATCTGTCTTCATCCAGCTCGTGTCGGCTGACGGTTGGATGACGTAACGTAAGATCCAGACCACCCGACCACCATCCCAGTCATCACCCGCTTCCTCAGCCGCCTCCAAAATCCAATTAAAGACTTCCTCACCATCCCTGTGTACACAGAAACAGAACAGATATTGATTACATGCATTTTACTACAAAACCAAATTAGTCATACATGAGGAAATCCAACCAACTTTTCAGCTCTGCACTTTAGTTTCAGTTTCAGTCTAGTTATACAGACATTATCTTAAGTCACGATCCACGAATCATCTCCTTTTCACGATTGTGTAATACTTTAAGTAGGGCTCTTATACATAGTTATGACTTTATTTTATTATATCTTCACAGATTACATAACAAATTACATGCTACACACACATATAGATGACTGAAAACTTTGTACTATTCCACAGTCATAAATACCGATAAAGCTTGTCTTACGATGAGAACGTGAACCATAATATACACCACCACACGGCATCAACTAGTACCAATGCCGATGCCAGAAACCAAAGTCAATCCATTTACTTATTTAGTCTCCTAATAAATCTCTAAACTCATAGGAAATCACACTAATCCAGGGATCCATAATTCCAAGTTAAAAAAAAAAAAAAAAAAAAAAAAAGGTCAAAGGAACTTTATTTGTAAGGGGTTTGGTGTTTCTAATCAATTGATCAGTTCTCCCAACACGAACCCCCGTGTGACTAGCTTACCCCGTACTAACACAGAGCCAAGTAAGCCTTTAATGACATAGGTCGCCACACATGTGGAGAGCCCGGCGTTTAAGATCAACTTTCTCACGAAAGAGATCCGAGGCTAGCGGGATTTGAACCCACGCCGTCAACAGCATTGGAGAGTTAGAGAATAGTATCCTAATTTAGCTTCCTGTAACCATGTAATTTAATATTTCAATAATTAATCACCTCCTTTTGGAATTGTGATTATCTTAATTTCGTTGTTGATGATGCAATGCAAGAACACTCAAGATGATACGAACACACAAGATACAAAGTTGTACAACAAGGCAAGGCACGAGGCGAAGGCGTTATGTGTTTTCATAAAATATTCATAAGCAAGTTCAAACTCCCAACGCGCCAACTGATGCGGATTGCCATCGCCTTTGCCGAATCCACATTGATGATAATTAACTCAGCTCCTTCTAATATTAATTAATTAACTAATGCTTACGTTAGTTTTGGTAACTCATTCAACGATTCGACAGATCAGTTATCAATTTCGTTCAAGTCTGATGCCATGGTTTGAATGCTAGAAATTGCCTATTTCGTTTCGTTGAGGTTGAAACGTTGAAAAGGGTTCGGTAAATAATATTTTAAAATTGGCGGGCTTGGTTTAAAGTCAGCCACTGATGACTTTGGTTGTTAGTTTTATATTTTACAGTTTTTTACGAATTTTGTCAAAGCTGGATAACTGGAATGATTTTTAAAATGTGCGTAATTTTATTTACATGCAGATAGACAAAAACTCGTAAAAAATGTATGTCAGACACCTGGCTACGGATTTTGAAAACGCACTACGACTAAAACACTCTGTTTTTGATGCTGCAATTCTGTAAAAGTGTAAAATGCTATAAGCATTTCCCAAAATATGTATAACAAGGTATAAACTACACAGTTTACAGAGTCTCTAAGTTCACATAGACTTGGACTATGGACTCCGTAGGACTCCACACTCCAGCAGACATGGGGATGCCTCTGTCTATAATTCAACTCGTCAAGAGATATTTACTTTTTATCTGGATCTTCTTATTACGTGCCCATACATCCCATAGATAGCTTTTTTACCACTACTCCCACGACCACTCTCCAATACCAAGTAAAGCTTTCTAAACCGTATGAATTTTACATGTACCCATACGGATTGCCAATGCCAATGTGGAGATTTAGATTAAATTGGCCCGACTTTTCCGTGATGTGCATGAAAGCCGAGTTTGAGAGCCCGTTACCGTTGACGCTGGAGAGACGAGTAAGCTCCTCCGCTCCTTCATCCTTGTCCCTTTACTGTATTTCAACATGCATATAATGCGATCGCGGTGAGGGTACATAGAGGACCATACTAGAGTCAGAGGAGATCAGTTAGTATACTGAAGATAGAAGAAAGAGTGAGTGAGTGTGGGTGTATGTATGAGAGAGAGAGGGAGAGAGGAAAAAATAAATTTCATTCTACAAGAAGGGAAAAAACAGACGAGCTCGATTTTCTTCCATTCAATCTAATCTTCACACTTACACATAGAATATGTGCGTAAATATGTGAAGAGTTGTTTGGCAAAATGGGATAAGTTCATTATTGATTTTCAAAAATGAGATTATTTGCGTTACGGGTACTATTCAATTAGATACGTTACTGTTTTACATGATAAAGATCAAAGTTTAACGAAAGGAATTTTTGTAAATAGCCAAAATTTTGTTTTTTTGTTGCAAAACGGGAAAAATCCACCAAAAACTGAAAACATGCATTTCTGATGTAAATTCGATTTTTGAGTGTTTTCATAGATATCTTAATGTTTAGTAGAAAAAAATGATTTAAAAAAATATATAATCATGTCACCTTTTATTCAATATTTGTCGTACCTGTAACATTGGCTTCGATGGACTTGACCCGTTTTGCCAAACAACTCTTCATACGTATACGCACATATGCTACGCACATACTCCGTAATGATACATGGTTACTACCCAGACCACGAGGACGCAGAGAAAGATGCTCGAGACTATAGAATCTATGTAGGACTAGAATTCGACAGGAAGATGGAGAGAGAAAAAATCTTAGGTTTTACAAACGCAAACCTGAATGTCTTTCACTCACTTTTACTCCCTTTCGCTCATTCCTTTGTGTTTAGATGTGTCTGCGTGTGTGTGTGTATTATGCGTAGTGTGTTATGCGATTTTTCATTCCATGAAAAATATCAAATTCGAGCATCGACTCGTAATAGACTATAGGGCTATATTATTATTATCAGAAAATGGAAGGTATAAGAAAAAGCTTATGTTATTCAAGAAAGCTACTCTAAATTCTTCAAAGTTCACTCATTCCCAATTTACTCCACGCAGTTTATGCAACCCCCATATATAAATACTTACGAATGTACCTACTACATACTACACCATTTAGAACACGGAGCCCATAATCGACAGGATTTATAAAGACGGATATAAATACCACATACGCACAAAATTCACATGCCACACGAGTAGTTATTTTATATATATAATTATAGGCCCCCTACAATTAATTATACACGTGGGTAACTTGGTTACCGTTGCGTTGAAGGTGTAAAACAGTAAAAGTAAAAGTTAACCATTTTATCTATGTATCAAAAAATTAAAAATTTTTATGACACGCAAAAAATAAACTAAATATATCTACTATCTACTTTCTAAACGGAAACCGATTATTACCAAAAAAAATATGATAATAATACTAAGGAAACGGAAATGCTAAATAGTCTAAATAGCTCTTTTTAAAACTCATAATTCTGCAAGATAATATTGCTAAGCACAACTACTAGTCGTAAGTTTTCAGTAAGCAGCATGTAAGTTATGTAATATTTTTTTTACAGTAGATTAAACGAAGTGCATTGCGAGCTAGCAATAAATCGATATTAATTCGAAACATGCTTCTCTCATCTTCATTTCGCTGTATTCTCCTTCAAAAAAAAATGTTTTTGCCATGAACGAGAGCGAACCAAGAATGAAAAGTATAAATGTATTGTGTACTATATATGTGGAGAGCATTCTTTGATAGTCATTTCCACACGATTCAACAGAATGAGAACAATCACAGAGCTTTAGAATGGACATATATATACAGCAAGGCTGATATGAAACCCGATACCTTGCTATATATAGAGTTATAAAGGAAGCCTTTACGTCCACTTTACTTTCCAACGCACCTTTTCTTTTGCTTTCTTCTCGACATTTTCGTGGAAACTTGGAATTTTTGGGACCCAATGTATTGAAAGTTGAAATACCATGGTCATGTTTATATTAGTATATACCTACGTATATAGGTAGGAGTAAAACCTATATGCTACCTATGCGTGTTCCGTATCCTTATATTGCATTGTAGAGTATAGCTCGTCTCATTCTCATATTAGGTGCAGCATTCATGGTTGGTTAAACTTTTCTAGAATCTATAGAATTCTAGAATCCTTTCAAATACTCCCCACTCCCTTCAACACCTCAATTAACTCAGGTAGTGAAAAAAAACCTCTCTGCAATGGTATGGTATGACATGGCTCTCGCCGTAATAATGCGTACATACTACATAGGTTTCTACACGCTGTTATGTAAGATAGGCACACGTCCACATTCTATACTTGAGATTATAGAACCTTATATTTTCTTCAATTTCATCTCGTCTCGTTTCGTCGTCGTCATTCGTCATTTGGTTCTCGCACGCAATTTTGGATTACAATCTTTTCTTTTAATACATGCGTCTCTCTCCGAGACGATGGTTTTTCTTCTATTTCTAGATCAAAGACAAAATCCAGCCTTTCATTCAACGTAAACGTTGAGTGAGTGGGTATCCATCCTCTTCTCCCCCCACGTTTCTCCCTCGACGTTTCTCCCTCAACGTTTCTCCCCGACTCATTTCTCCTCCGTTCCGTTTCTCCCCCTACCTACTTCTCCTTTGTAATGTTTCTCCCCAGCCACATTTCTCCTCCGACCCACTTCTCCTCATTTTATTTCTCCTCTGGTGCCATTCTCCCCCAAAGTTCTCCTCCATTTTCGTTCCGGCTTCGACTTAAAAGAAAGTCAAGTTTACTGCTTCCGTTCACCGATTAGTGTTGGATTGAAAAAATATTAAGGCAGATACTTTATCTACTCGAATTGTGGTTAAAGCAAATAAGTACAAACAAAAAACGGAATGACATTTTATGTACCTATGTACTATAAAGAACATTAGACGTATTGAGAATGAGCTTTATGTGACTGCAAGGTGTAGAAACCTTAAAAATAAAAGCCAGTAGTACGCAACAACAAAGGCATTAGGGTGAGTGTGCCTAATTGTGGCCATCCTTTAATTGTGGCCACCCTAGCATGTTTAGCATTGTAGCAAACGGACAGATTCTACGAGCCACCCATAATACATAATGATGCCATTTACAGAATCTGGGATTGCGTATGAAGCAAACTGGCATTCTTGACGCATTAAAAAATCAAATTGATAGTGTGCACGTTTGCTAGACCGTTAGAAAAACGTAATCGTTAGTTAACTGAGACTTTTGCTAGAATCTCGAGATGATAGAAAGCTTCAGCATGAGAAACATATCTCCTTGTATCTTGAAAGCGCTATAATTTGCATTCACGACTATTTTTACTCTTATTAAGCGAGATTTAGTCAACAATTCTGTACATTAGGTTTTTCTCTGCGAGCTCTGGTTCAGAAGTTATGATTTTTGAAAGTTTACCTTTTATGAACCCGGCCACAATTAGGCACTCTCACCCTACCTATTTAGCTCACTTTATTTAGGGCTGAAATTATCTGGTAAAACAGGAATATAAACAAATAATAGTAAATTCTACTAGTAAGTAACTAGCAAAACTGTCATCTAATTATGTCCTAAATTAGTTTACTCAAAATACAATCAGATATGCATTTGATATACTATAGCATTTAAAATACTCAAATTACTCCACGTAATATGACGCATTTGTATTCCAGTTGGATAACTGCATTCTGCATAGCATTTAAATACCAGAATCCACCTCTACGTGGTCCCTTCAATGTATCTAAATATTATTTAAAATAAGAGTCCAATATCACAATATATGATAGCGTCCAAAAGTCAAACCTTGGCATTCAACACTTCCCAGCCGTCCATTCTATTCGACTCCATTAAAGTATTCGTGGCGAAAACATATATTTTTACAACTTTGTATTTGTGTATGGACTTATACGGAAGTTTTTAATAAAATAACTGACAGAATATTATTGAACGGAACTGAAATAATTGACTTCATAAATAATCAAAATTACGAGGTGAGGTGGCGCTTATTCTATTGGATACATATTTTACTCAGCTAAGAAAATGGTAAGTACAAAATATTTATTTCGAGTAGATAAAGTATCTGCCTTAATATTTTTTCAATCCAACACTAATCGGTGAACGGAAGCAGTAAACTTGACTTTCTTTTAAGTCGAAGCCGGCACGAAAATGGAGGAGAACTTTGGGGGAGAATGGCACCAGAGGAGAAATAAAATGAGGAGAAGTGGGTCGGAGGAGAAATGTGGCTGGGGAGAAACATTACAAAGGAGAAGTAGGTAGGGGGAGAAACGGAACGGAGGAGAAATGAGTCGGGGAGAAACGTTGAGGGAGAAACGTCGAGGGAGAAACGTGGGGGGAGAAGAGGAATAGATTCGAGTGAGTGGAGATTATCAACTTGAGTATTCACTATGTACAGCAGCTTGAGAAAGAAAGCCACTCTCCCGTCTTCAATACTAGACACGTCTTTCAATGCAATGAGCTCTGTTACTTTACGTATTCCAAGTTTAGGAGAAATACAAATATACACACAAAATAATCAAATCCGCACCGTGCCGGAGCCGGTGCCGGAGCCGGAGCCGGAGCTCGAATGAAAATGAAAAGGAGCTACAGAAATTCTGTTTCTTAATTATTTACGCACCTGATCACATCTCTATACCGAAACCAAAAATATTCTTTTAACTAGTGTTTCCAAGTGGGAAACTGTATTTAACAGCGCGCGGCAAGATTTTATTTTATGTCAAATTAAAAACGTTTGAGAAAAACCTCTTTTTAGTGGAAATTTTGTATTCAGTAGCAAAAGGGTATTTTTAATCAATTTTTATAAGGGTAGGAATAAGGAACCTTTCAATTAAATAGCTACGTAGTTATACTGTCAGAAGAATTAGTTTTTTAACCACATATGATTATTCTTAATAAATTTAGTGTTTAAAAAATTAAAAGTTCTACAGCAACCTTCAAATCAATCAATTAAGTGGTTTGGTGGGGCTTGTACATGTACGGAAACGCAGCCCAGTGACAAGTTGTCGACCATCTGCCATACCATGTCCCACTTGTGAATTAAATAATTGGTTGCCCATCAATTCATTACAGAATATAATAAATAAGTACTAGGTACTTGTAATAAGAATAATTTACACTGAGTGAGTGAGTACATTCTTGGTTTTCATGGGCTAGCTTTATTTGATGGTCAGTAAAGGTAGGTACATACGATGAGAGTTCATTGAACAAGTTGCTTAAGTTGTCAGTTGTCCTTTGTCAATTCACTGAAATGTTGATCTGAAGAACAGTAAATAATTTGTTCGCCCCTCGTTCGTCAATTAGTGGCTGCCTGGGTCGATAAAAATACTAGGAGCAAATAAAATATTCATTGCCAACTCCATTTGCCATTATTGTCCTTAATGGCCCAGCCCATATAGCCACAACCACAGCTTTGTCAATGGATTCCATGTGATGTGATCCCCTGTATGCGACAAAAAGGATTTCATTGGAAGCTTCAAGTGTTTTCCTCCCTTACATCTCCTCCGCATTAGTTTGACAGTGTCAGCAATGCCATTAAGGTAAATGAAGCTGTTGATATTTTTAATTGAGAACGTGTCAATTTTTTTTGTTGCTCATTTTATGATCCTTGCATTTTCATTGGTTGTATAGCTTGTGTAGCAGTGGTGCAGCAAGAGGTATGGCAGTATATACAATGAGGAAATCATCCATTAGGATGTGACCTTACAGATTAAATAATAAAACACTGGAATGCCGTAGCGTTAACTATTTGTATGTTAATCTGAACAGCTAATAAATGTATACACTTCGATGGCCATTAAACAACCCTGCAGTTGCAAAGATCGCTATCTACAATTCAATATAATTCTCAGGGAAACTTTTGAAAATAATTTTTTCAATTTTTTACGCTTCTAGAATCCCAGTTTCAAAAAATATGAGCACGAATAAGAAAGACGCATAAATATGTACAAGTAGATTTTCTTATAGAATTTTGTAAACTTGATTCTAAGCTAGCATGATAGGAGAGGGAAACCGCTATGTAGCTGTTGTTGACGTTGACTCTTACTACTACTGTACACTCTACAGAGGGTGCATCTGGCATGAATAAAATAGTAAGAAAACGGAGGAGGGTTGCTCACGCGGTGGCTGTGGCTGTACGTACAGATTCAGTTCAGATAGAAGCTGTCATGCATATAAGCCAAGACAAATCAAGACCATCTCCAAAAGTCAGAGCCATACCCTGGAGCTATATAACCTTAACCATCACCATAGCCACGGTGCGGTGATGGAACGACTCCGGGCCCGGACCTGGACCCATGTCATGGAATGGGGGGAAAGAAAAGAAAAACAGAAGTTGATGGAATAAGAGGAATGAATCGAATTGAATTGTAACTAGAAAGTGGAAACCTTACAAGGAACTCCAACTGCCTTCTGTCTCTGTCTCTCCCAAAACGTCAGCTCTAACTCTAGTTTTCATCAATCCACGACTACGAAAATACGGGATCGCGAATACGAAAGATATTTTAGTACCTACATATTGTACACTCTATGCACTTTGGACTGTGGGCTCAGGTTTTCATTTTCCACATGTATATGGATATATACGTAGGCACATACACATACAAAATGCATTAAGTAAAGTGACGTTGACTCTCTCTTTATGGCGTTTTCTGGAGATTGGAGAATGTAAAAGACATAATGTACGAGGACCACCACCTACCACAGACGGGAGACTTGAACTATGATAAAACATTTGTTAAGGGGAAAGTCACGCAATGAATAATAAGTCCGACTAAATGCTTGACGTCCACACTAACTAACGCATATAACGTAGGTATAGCTTCATGTACATATATGCTCGAGATGTATACACAATGAGAATGACATAGACATGTTAAATGTATAAGACTCCCAACAAGAAATATGTCCGTAGTTACATACATACGGATGTATGGATGTGATGTACTGTAAATACATACTACCTACATAGACATGTACGATAGGAATACAAAGTAAAATTTAAAAGGGACGATATGGACTACAAAAAAGACCCCAAGAACGTATATAGAACGCGGCCAGGAAGAATAAAAAGGAACCTGGAACTAAATCCATGTCATGGAATTCCGAGGAAGACAAGGACAACGACAGTTTTGCACTCTTGGCCGGCGTATCATTCATTCATCACAATAATAAAAGTGAAATCACGTTGCCCGGCTCCGGCTACAACTGCAATGCACTGTCGCGTCTCTTAAATGGATACTGAAGTCTCCACAGTTTTTCCGATAGCAGCATTATACGTATTAGTCAATTTATTTTTGAATTTTCAGATTCACGATATTCTACTATTACAAAGAACAAAGGAATCGAATTGCACTTTTTGAGTATTTGAAAAAGAATTATGCAATTTTGTTAAGTCCCATTTGCATTATTTGTAAATCATAATAGTAAAACGTTCCCCGTAATAATCAAATTAATTACTTATTCAAAAAAGGTGCTCAATTTTACAAAAGGATTTGTCGCACTAATTCAAAGAGTAAAAAGTCCTTAAATAAACTTGGTAAGGTAGGTATGTTTATCCAGGGCTGGATAATCCGGCCAGTGCACGCAGCCCCCGCTGCTACAATTTTCAAAAATCATATGAATAGAATATTTTGACTTTTCAAAAGCAGGGAAATAAAATATTTTTCACTTTTCTCAAAACATGTAAATAGAGTATTTTGCACTTTTTAGAATCAAGTAAAACGAACATTTTGTACTTTTCTAAAACATGTAAATACAACAATTTGCTTTACCAAAGAAAATCATCAATATAATCAAAATGGTGGTTTTAGTATGGAAACAAATTGCTGCCTAAAAGCAATTCCTTCGTCCGGCCCTGTTTATTACCGATTTGAAAGGTGGTTGGAGGCCGTCCGCTGACCGGGCCTCTTTCCTTGTTAAAAATGTATATATATAGTGAGACCTAGAAACTGAAAGACTCGAGTCGAAGTCTCGTGAAGTGAAACAGTGTGTGTATGTGTGTACATTATAGATATTTTATGGAGGTAGAGAGTGTGTGTGTGTATGTGGACGGAAGAGTGTGCTGTGCTCACCTAATGTGACGTGATTCTGAGACAAAAGATAAAAGGACGGGAAGAAAGATTAATGTTCCTCCATTGTGTGAGACGAGGCGAAATTAATTAAAGGAATCCCCGTTTTATTTTCTCTATGACGGAGAAACCACGACCAAGACCAAGATCAAAAGTAAAGTAAAGTGAAGTAAAGGGAAAGTATAGAGTACACCACCCGTATGATCGCATTATTAATTTGACAAGGAGACGTATAGGTACCAACCTAGTATATAATAGTACCGCTCCTTGATGTTCAGACTCATACAAATATTTTCTAAAGGTGTCCATCCACATTTACTTTAAAGGTTATGCCTATACGTTCCATCCAAGTACTATTAGCAACAGTAACAACAGCTATGTATGCTCTAGTGTTAACTCATTTTATGCTGTATTTATTATGCGTGCCCTTAATGTGAATACATGGTTTCATAAATACATTATGCATCGGTTTCGGTGGGGATGTATGTGGATACTAAGATAAGGATAATGATACACTTTTTAGTTTCAACATAAGTCATAACAGTTACACTATAGCATTCGGATGCGGATGATGTGTAGGTGCGGGGAGCGGTAGCACACAGAGTGCAGAAGTAGAAGATGCTTACGTTTTATGACAGCTATAAATATCTATGCCTACAGGCAGAAATATATTTATAATATATAACAGAATGTAGTCCATTATAACTTGGGTTAGTCGTATTCAGTGACTCATAAATTGACTCATAATTTCCTCTTAATTACCCGCATCGAGACCCAAAACCAAAACCAAGGCTATACAATAAGAAAATAAAGGTGGTATATATGGCGGTGGTGTAAATGTAACGACGACGCGACAATCTCACTCATTGTCAGTCACAAGTTATTAATCAGACTCTAGCCTCGAACCTTTGCACTCGCACTATGTGTACTACATCCGTTCTCATTTAAATCCATTAAATCCGTGTCCAACTAAAAATCACTATGGGATGCCCATCCATGAAAACAACAATAATATTAATACTGGTATCACCTGGTGGGTCTCATCGCCTCCTCAAAAAGCCATACAGAAATGAGGCCAATGGGCATGGTAAACCATGCCCCGCTAAACTTGAACTACCCATACCAAATTCCCTGTGGTTTTTATACAACATCATTAAGGGACAATTAAAAACGTGGCTATAATTGAAGTGTGACTTCATTGCACCCACAAATATCATTAATCTTGTAGTGGATTTTAATTACTGACCTATCTATACTTTTGTACAATTGCATGTAAAGTTCCATTAGCTTTAATGTAGAGGAATTCTTTATTTTTTATCTAACTACCTGTAACCTACCTGCCTGTAAGCGGGTATGGAATTAAAAATAAAAATTAACCTTGGTCTAAGACTGACAACGACAAGATTACGGTAAAAATTGTGAGCAGACATTTGCTGATCCGATGCTATATGATTTGATTGATAAGGCAGCTCAGGATGAGTGCTATAGGATCAGGATTAGGATCAGGATTAGGATTATGATTAGAAATGTCAATGTCAGCGACAGGTCAGCTCCCGTTACATTATAACTGATGACTAGCCTCAATTTCATCCTCCTCATCATTCATAATTCCAGATCAAGATTCGATTCAAGATTAGATTATTTAATTTATAAAAGAAAAGTAGAATCTGTAGAATAGAAACCAAGCCCACGTTTGGGTTTGCTTTTGTAATGTTGGAGTTGGAGCTGTGGGCATATAATATATGTACGAATAGTGTCTTTAGAAATTGTAAGATTACAACTACAATTACATACTACTGGCACTGGCTGACATGGAGTCATATATCCATGTATATATCAAAGCAATGCTAGTTAGTTAAGAATGATGATTATGATAATGCACACGTTTTATATACAGGCTGACGGCCGTAATGAGGTTGATAATCATAGACATATAGTAATGGTTTGAAGCTACAATATTGGTATGAAGCTGAACTTACTTGAAGTATGAACAAAAATACATATGAAATAAATTATATGTAATCCATTTGGATTATTCCTTTTCGAGTTTGAGCTTGAATGCAAGCTGACGTTGTTGTTGTTATTATTATTATTGTTGTTGAATGGAGTGGGGATGGGATTTACTCGCCTCATAATTGGTCAAGTGTTGAGGAGAGTGAGAGAGGGATTTCATACATTATTCCTTTTAAGGTGCAGGTAAAGTATGTAGCCTGTTACATCGGTCATGTTATTATGATTTCGTGTTATTTTGGAGTTGTAGTGTAGTGTGATGTATGCTTCTTGGATCTTGGATGGTGTCATGATCATGATATTATTATGATCCGCTTCGGCATCCACAATCCGCAGACTAACTCTGTACTATTGCGTACAGTACAACATGAAAGCGAACGGCGAACTGTAGCAGTATCAAGCCCCAACATAACACCACCACCACCACCAACAACAAGACGAATGAATATGGAAATGGAAATTAAGATGTACTCAAATCGACGCTCATACTCTGTATAGTTGTAACTAAACTGATAGAAAAGTATTAGATCCTCAACACCATCAGCAGAGCCACAGACAATTATGGTATGAATTATGACGAGAAAAAATCCAAAAGGTTTTTTTCCCTAATGAAATAATTGTACGCATCACTTGTCAGGAAGATGCTCACAACAGGACGCAAATCAAAAATCAAATGACTGAGGCTGACTTGAGTGACTCGAGCAGAGGAGCTACACAAGTGCGATGAACATAAATGGAAATCAAAATATGGAAAAGGATGTGTCTACACCTGTAAATCATAATCATAATCTCACTTTAGAGAGTCCTCCACCACCGTGATACCACACTTTATTTTTTCAATATTGAAATAAATTACATACCATAACCGACTGCCACAACTAGGTCCATAGTTGTGTTGTGTACCGTAAAGCTCAGGATGACATTACGCTTCCTAAGTGACTTTAAGTGACGAGTAGTCGACAAGAATTCGAAGAGAGACAAATGAACTTTGAACTATATAATATTGCGATTCAACTTGAGTAGTGCAGATAATATTTGGTTACAATATAATATACTATATCATTGCACAATAAATCAATTCCGCACCGCGATATGCTAAAATCAAAATCGACTCTACTGATAGATGAAATGGATGAAAAATGAAAAGAAATGGCTTTTTGGTTTGTCGTAAATTTTAAAAATTCGAGCGTCGAATAATGGGATTTTAAATTTTAGTGTACGGCTTATTATGGGGATGGTTATGGTATCGGTTAAGGGAATGATGAAATAATTATATTATAAGGCGAAGGAGACATGTAATTTAATGATATTTGGTGTGCACAACAGGAGTGTAAAATACATTCGGCGAACAGAGCTATCGCTAGCAGCCTCACCATATGAGACTTATTCGCCAATAAAACATTCAGTTTCCAGCACTACTGTGGAATTTACTAGCAATTTACGGCACTTGGAAATTCGAGCTGTCCGTGGACGTACTTGTGAAGGTGTACGTGAATTAATTAGCAGTTCAAATTACACTGCATAGTGACAACGACAAGTTGTCCAGACGAGTCACCAGTGCCTGTGACCATAGTGTCAGTTTCGGCGGTGTCTGGGAGAAGTTTCTAAAATTTATGAGCAGTGATTTTTTGACGTTTTATTTTATGTTTGGATAGTATTGTATTGCGTTGGAATTTTGAACCTCCAGAGTTCAGGTTGAAGTTAAACTCACATAATATTACAATTGTCTGCATTTGCACGAAAGGATACACCTTATATCATAAGATGCATATATGTATTTGAATTATGGACATTTCTTTGCGCTTTACACTTTGTATGAAAGCAATGATTATTTATTATTATATGGTTTTCTCTCAGACTCTCGCCATCGCCATTGCCACTCACTCAGCACATTCCTGCCCTCATCCTGGGTCCTCATTTTCATTTTTGTTCTGACTTGTTGACTCCACAAGTACAAGTGAAGACGCATATGAGCATGACATTTCATAGGAATAAAATTATTAAGTGGGACAGAGTCAACGTCAACAGGATCATGATTGTATACAGAGCTGATATATCTCTTCTCTCTCAACTATAAAACGTAGTGCATATTTCATGGGCATATGGGATGACAGGCGACCCAAGTGGGCGAGAGTGTGGTCGTTCATCTTATCACGTCGTCTCCAATTTCATCCGTTGTATGAAATAAAAAAATATTGAAAGCTATTCAAAATTCCGCCATGTATTGATATTGACTGACTTTGACTTGGCTTTATTATCATTATTATCATCATGCATATTCTAGCATTTAATTTGTTTCGTCGCGTCGCATTAAAATATATAATTGTTAATTCCTGTACGAATTTAAGTGCTTGATAGAATTCAAAAAAAGAATGGAATTTGTTTGGAAATTCCATTCAATACTACAATATAAGGTCATCGACGCATCTTTTTCAATGAGACTTATGTATTTCCTGCTAAGAATAAGTACAGAAAAATCTGGGATTATAAATAACTCTACCTTTCAGATATTGCTTCTTCAAAATAATACGGATTTGGTTGGAGTAGGTATGAGGTGGTGGTGGTAGGTATACGCATGAAATATTAAAATAATTCTCTAGGCTCAGTCACACACACACACAAAGGAAAAGAAAGGAAATTGAAGATGGGAAATGCAAATGAAGACATTCTAGAACTCTGGAAGCCACAAGACTCTTTGTCAATTTCAACCTGACAAATTGTTCATGTCTCTCCGAAAGACAAATTAAGAGGTAAAAACCAAAACCGTGAGTGAACGGAGTGTAGTAAGATGTACATAATAGTGCAGTACCTTAGGCCTTTTAGATATTTAGGTAGCTACACACATAGGTTCGAAAGTACCTTACGCGAAGCCAAGACACTAGATCTAGACGTACTGTGTGGTGCACAAAGAAGAATAGAGTGATGGCAACATGGCAAGAAAGAAGGGTAAAAAAAGAAAAAAAAATTCGAAAGATGCCTTCATTTACATTTCCGTAAACACGATTTTTTTGTATGTCACGAACGCTAGTGTAACCCCAATCGGAGGCTGTAGATATACACCATAGACACAAACATGATTCAATTAAAATGATCGAATTAATACAATTCCATCGTATGCCTTTTTTGTATAATTGTATTGAGCTTTTTAAAACATATTTAGAAGAATTACAGTCTATACAGATATTTTTTTTTAAATTCCTGAGTTGTAGATGCTAAAATTTCTCCACTCAACACAGTGTGACTAATGACGATGAAGAAGGTATTCATGCCCGTCCAGTAAAAACGTGTAATAGTAATAATTTATAATCTTGATTTACAGATTACAAAACATATATATGGACACGTCTGCTATGCTATGTGGCACATGCAATTCCCCCGTTTTGAATAATTTAATGGATATTTGATTTCAATTATGATTTCGTTTTCTTTACGCGACGAGTATTAATTGCTGGCGATCTATCAATATCAGCAAAAAAATACAGAGTCAGCAAAAGTACTTAAACTGATTTTTCCCCGTGTCATCATTCACGCTATATATTTTTCCCTCATCCTATCTTTTAAATTCTTAAAGGGTACAGATAAAAGCCAGGGCAGCAGGTCTGCAGGAGTATATATACGAGGAAGTATAGAATTCGTGCTGTGTCACACGCATTACAGCCAGAGCTCTTTTTATCCACGATTTCAGATCAACTCCAAAACTTGGCTAACAAATTACCCTATTAATTTTTTAAAATACTCTGGAACTCACTATGTAGTAAAAATCCAAGTCAATGCGCCATGTTGAATTCAAATATTCGAATGGTAGCAAATCCTAATGTTACATATATAATACAACATGGCAAGAATAAAATATTGAAAAAGTTAGGTACTTACAACAGGCGTAACAGAACAGAATAAATAAATAAAGAATGCACGTTGAACAGCATTAAAAATGTAAACTGTTCATGTACACGTCGAATTCTATAGAAATGGAGCTGGGGAATCTAACAGCGTGAGAAAGGTGTGCTTACAGTGAAGCTGGTGCTGGAACTGGAACTGAGGCTGGAATTCAAGCTGGACATAATAATGCAAATCCCCATGGACATTCAAATCCAAATCCAAATCCACCAACCAACAGCACCACTAACAATGAAATACAAGTTAAACTATCGAAATGGAAATCCAAATACACACTACAAGAAACGAACACGAGAAAAAGAACATATGTAATTTATAATTGACTAGAATGAAAGCTACATCGATTTTTTAAAATACTGTCAGACAACACCTTGACGTTCACTCGGCTTGAATGTTGAATCGCGCGATGTGAATCTTCCTCTACTTGTGTAGTATGCAGGTCTTCCTTAAAAAAAGAGAGACAGAGGCAGAAGAGCCAGCAGAGCCATGTCCAGATTTCGGACACAGATATCATTATCACTCTCTGTATCAGAATCAGAGATCAGTATAACATACAGCAAAAGTACTGAAACCTTAAGGTTTATATTCCTTAAGGCAGCCTGAGGCCTTTAAGTAGTAATAATCTGGGTGTCCACTTCCATTATAAAATTCAGATAGAATAATTACGTGTGTACCTGAATCTAACAAAAAAAAGTGAAAGAGTAAAACGATCAAGAATCATACTATATAGTAAAGGGGGGGGGGGGGAAAGACGGGATCCTTTTTCTACAAACGTAATACTTAATGCTATTATGTAGTTAATATGCAGTAGTTAGCATAGTATCTGTGGTTTTACACCGTCCGCACGTAGACCGTAGACGTGTTCTTGTTAGGCTCCGTAAGGAAAGTCGTTGGTTACTTAGTGTTTTCGAGTGTAACGTGACAAACCACATGTGTGTAGAAAAACATGTAGTGTAAATTACTATGGTACATGATGATCATTACGATATGATTATCGTTTCCTGCCATCCTCTACCCTCTGACAGCCTCACTTCCAAAAAGACTCGAGTGTAAAAGTACAAATCGTTGATTCTTCGATCTGATGATATGATCCAGTCACTAATGTTAAAATAATAGACACAGTGATAGCGATTACGCTGTACAGATACACACATGGAAACATTCTGCATATATAAATATTCTAATATATGATGAAGATGAGATGTAAATATATATACGATATAAATTATATAATCCACTTCCAGGTGGTAAAGTATACTCACTAATAATTCATATTCATATCTAGGATTTCCAAGTCGATGTGGATGTGGATGTCGAGGCAGTTAGTTGAGCAGTTGAGGTGGTAATAAGGGGCGAGAGAGACTCAACACAAAAAAATTGTTGAACACCTTCTTCTCTGCCTTCTTCTCCATACTTTTCTTACAATAATGCATTTGAAGAATGGAGACTGCACTACACACAGACACAGGCAGAGATAGTGAAGATTTGAAGATCCTCAGCACAAGTCTCAAACTCTTTCTTGAGGATATAACATAATAATGATCAGAGATAAAATAATTCTACAGCCACATCAAATGAATCTAGTCGGACTGTGAGTAGTGAGTATAGGGATTTCCTATCAGCATTTGAAATTCACAGTTGAATTTGAATTCGAATTTAGAAAAAAAAATCAAATAATACGATCGACGATCCTATATTCTTTAGATTGTATTACACACACGTTTTTATATTTCTTTTATATCTATTCCATATAGATGCGTATTCTATGCACATATGTTTAAACAGCAACCAGAGCCTGGACCAGACCAGAACTCGGCACCAGGGCGAGAATGTCGAGAACATTACATTAACACGATGAGTGCAGACAGGATCAAGTACAGCGTCCGTCAACGTCCCAAAATTCAAAACCAAAAAGTAGACTGAATGTGAATATAATACTGAACAGAACAGAATTGATGGAAACGTGGACAGGGCTTATTTTAGTGTGGTACATGTTAAAGTAAACAACTGTAAACCTTTTTTTAGATGTCAAAACTTGGCCAGGGCCAGGGTCCACGGTACGCTTCAATTTTATTTTTATTAGTGTTAACTGAATTTAAACTTTCCGCGCGAAACTATTATTGCAATGATTCCTAGAAAATTCAATTGTCTATTTAATCGCGTTTGCATACAATTGTTTTTGTAAGCTGTAAAAAATATGGTACTAATTAATTATTCAGTATTCATTCAGTATGTTTTCATGCTTAATTGAAGAAATCATAATCAGCTTAATTTTGTTTGGATCCTAAAAAAGCATTTACGTTGTAACAAAAATAAATTTGTTTACGTTGTTGGATGTTTAGTTACCAAATAAAGTAAATGGCTTTTACCTCAAATGACCTCAAATTACGTTTTTTCCACCTAAAAAATATGTATTTACAAAGTTGATTGTAAAATATTTTGACTGATGAGTTAAATTTGGTTGGTGTGCATGTTGACTTGAGTTTATATTTTAAAATACACTCCGGCTCGTTCTGTCTCTGCACAAGATTGAGAAAGATCCATAGAGCTACTAGATAGAGCTAGTCATGAAGAGGATATAGAGGAAAACAGAGAACCAAGTCCTGATACTGATAGAGTAGAGAATATTATTCAATTCATGAAAGGAAAAGGCGATAAATCATGAGAGCGAGGCGTACACAGTACACTCACTCTCGGCCTATCCGAACATTTCAAATTGTAAACTTTGAACGAGATGAGAGGGAAAGAGGAAAAGTAGTAGAGGCATATAATGCAATATGTATGGCATTTCATTCCATCATCCACTGGATTGGATATTCCATTGAACATTGCAATGCTTTTTAGCGTTTCTCGCTCGCTCCTTCCATGAAGGCCCAGAGAACATGACAAACCCTTGCCATTCCCATTCCCTCTCACAGCTATGTGATCTTCCAAACCAATCCATTTCTTCTTACACAGAGTACAGAGTATGAGTACAGAGAGAGAGAGAGAGAGACAGACGCTCAGAAAAAGCAGATGAAAGAAGGTTTGCGAGAGTATAGTGTCAGTGCCAGCACCAGTACCAAGCCCAGTCTTTAAACCAGAAGAACTTCGACTGACTGAAACCAAAACCTTCAACGGTACGAATGCGATACTAAAAAGAAAAAGAAATGTGTACAAGTACAATTTCCCTTCATTTTTTTTTCTTTTTTTGCTTTTTGTTTTTCCCTTTCATTTTTTTTCAAGTGAATCTCAAACTTCTCTTTATGTCTCTCCGTTCGTACTTACTTATGTATAGTTGTCTGACAAAGAAAAAAAAGAACTGAATTACTATTGCAATCCCTATTTCTGCCACTCAATCACTACAGTATATAACTATAATCGTAGATATATTTATGGCGAGATATTATAGCACTCAATTTTAGATACATACCTATAAGCTTTTGTTTTATTCGAAAAAAAACACAATTTTTTTTTGCTTTCTATTGTGATTCTCTGTTATTTTCCCTTGCATTATTATAGACTGAATAAGACTGTATAGGAGTGATTTTGAAACTTGAATTCCAATTATAGTAATAATGACAGCAATAATTCTGATCGAATTGGATTTGAATTTTGAATTCAAATTTTTGACACGAATCAATTCGTTATATATGAGTAGTATATATAGTAATGGTAGAATGGACCACAAAATTTAAATATGAACGTTAGATATAGGTAAGTACCGCGTATAATGTGCATTACATATCTACGTAAAATTGGATAGTTAATAGAAAAGCATGATGCACATTAATTCGGCGGGTAGAAATAGAAATAGGTACCTACTATAATTTGGAGGTGCATTTTTTACTGATACGTGGCCAGGATAATTCTTATAAAAATTATATTCCCACTGAAATAAACTTGCATTTGACATAAAATTAATAGCGTGTAGTTGAAGAGATGCGAATCCTATTTTTATTCCCTTGATTTAATTACTCCATATGGAATTTGCAACGGCAAATTTGTCCAGAGATTTTATATGCTTTCCTTGCATATTATATACATGTAAAAATGTATTTATAGCTACATTAAAATAAATATGAGTCATAAACTTGATACCAGCTTTATTATTACTATCAATGTTACATGTGAGTTAGTGTAATAGTTGTGGTTGCCATTGAAATGCATTACAATCTGCAATCTATATAGGAAGCTGCATTATCTGTACATACTATTTTGTGTAAGACTATATAGACTCCATGCTCAAGTATTTATAGATATCGTCTGTGAAGAACCAAAATGACCCATATCCATTTGTAGCTAAAAACAATATCTACTATCTACAAAAATATTGAAACATGTCTTGACAGCATTTAAACAGAATAATTTGCACTTTTCAAAAATATGTAAATAAAACATTTTACACTTTTCAAAAACATTTAAATAAAACATTTTAAATTTTTTATGAACATGAAAATAGAACATTTTACACTTTTCAAAAAACATGTAAATAAAACATTTTACACTTCAAACGCTCTTAATTAACATTTTACGCATGTTTCTCATTTTGTTTTTATAACATAGCTCATTTTGATTCCAGTTTAAATTGGATATGAGTCATTTTGGTTCTTCACAGACGATATAACATATACTGTGAACATTTGATTTTTGGGATTTTGGATACAAGCAAATTATAAGCCTTTGTGAGTGTAGTTGTGTATGTGTGTGTGTGTGTGTGTGACAGGAAGAAATCATATAATATGATTTATTTTCATATTTATTATTTTTTATTATATCTCGGATAAAAATACAGTTCCAGACAATGGCATGTAGAAGTTAAGTAAGTAGATAGATATACCAATATAAATAAACGGCAGGCAGTAGACAATAGACGGTCGAGCGTGGGTATAATTATATAATGGTCTCATATAATGACAAGATTGAACTTTTTATTTGAGTTATTAAAGGAATGGGGAGCTGTTATGTCGATTAATAAATTGACATTCGAAATAATTACTATAGTGCCCCCTTTCTCCATCCATTCCGTAGAAAGCTCATTGATCATCCATTTTAACGATTTTCCTACTCTGTTCACGTTCTACGTTCAATGACGATGCCGATGCCGATGCCGACGTCGACATGGCATGGCCCAGAAAAGGCCTCTGCATTTAAACTTGAGCCCCTTCTTTTTTAATGTTTTACTGCGCTCGTAAGTACTTTTACTATCCTCCTGGTACTTGCTAGTATATGCATGATAAGCACAACACAGGATAATATACCAGTAGCGAGACGGAGACGGCTATCGATATATGGCTATAACTCTACCCTGTATGTCACCATGCATTAGATACGTCATTAAGCATCTCTACAAGATTAAGATTTTAACGGATTTTTAGGGAAATTGATGATGACGGCCGATTAATTACACATTACTTATGAGCGAATTTTATAACAAAATGTTTAGCACACATTTTTCAACGGGGAGAATACGGATCTCTCTCTCTCTCACTCTATGTGTACTCATTTATTTTATTATGAGGAGCGACAACTCATATTTAATCGGAAAAGGAAACAATGACCCTGTACACAATTCCTGGTTTGGATTAAAATTAAAATTAATTACTCAAATTGAAGCTCTTTACATCGCGGCGTGTCCGTATATCAGTACTTTGTGGAAAGGCTCAAATAGAATATAAATACGTAAATGGATGATCATGTTTGTAGTAGTGGGTGAATAAATAAATAAAATAATTGAGATGAAGTTGCTATGTGTACTGGCTTCCGTTTAGAAGAGACCGCGTAGCTCTGCTCTGGTGTCAGCCATGTAGTAGGTAGGTACATTATATAATGAAGTAGAAGGTATATTTGTACAAAAGTACTCTACATAATTATATAGCAGTTTGTTGTTTTTGTTTGTACAGGAGACTAGGACGAGGACGAGGAAAACTGCGATGTACAAAAAGAAATTCAAACCAACAAATGGAGAGAGAGAAGAGAGCCAAAACGAGAGAAATTGGAATTGGAAGTGAAGCAATTAATGTAACTTCCTTGTTGTCCAAGTCCAAGAAAAGGACATTATGCTGCACAAGGAGAGGAAAAACTGGAGAAGATCCAACAAGACTTTTCCCTGGCTGTTGTTGTTGTTGCTGCTGCTGTAGTTTTTGCTGCTCCTCTTGTCTACTTGTCTTTTGTTTTGTAATTTGTTATTTTACTGAGACTCCTCTGCCTTAATGTACAAAAGGGATGTGGGTGGAAGTGAATTCCATTTCCATCAACTTGTGGAATTCATAAAGTAAAATAAAAGTTTCATTTTCACATTTCAGAGAAAGGCATATAGAGTTGCAGGACAGGAGTGTAGTAGCACTGTAGCAGAATATACCTATACATATAAACTGCATTTATGTACCGTATTTCCTATAATAGTACACCCCGTCTATTATTCAAATTCCGACCTCCCAGACGAATGTACTATAACAGAACATCCATTCTCTCGTACTATTATAGAAAAAACGGTACGTACCTACATCTAAGATGCTAGAGTGAGTGGTAGAGGTAGAGAGGCACTCAGGAAAGTAAACAAAGCATGGGAGCCAACATGATAATTTGTCAGTAATAGAAATGAAATACCTAGTCCGTCCAGAGTGCACAGTTCAGCAGTAAAAACACACAAGCCTAAACCTACAAATATTATATCATCATAGTCTGTAGATTCGTTGGAGTTGGAGAATGCCAGGCGAGACAAAAGGTAAGAAATATATAAGTGAAATTCTCTAAAATAAAAATAGTAGCGCTACATACGTCAACACCTATACATACCTTCGTATGTCCAAGCAGGTTAGATATATCCTATACTGGTTTTGGTATTGCTAAAGGTGTACTCAAGAAACAATTCCCCTGCGTTCCTAGCTGGAATTAAAATATAAATTCACACATCCATTCCGTGGCCATTAGCGATTTCCTAAATGTTAAACAGATTTGTTTGAATGTCTCATGAAACTCTAACTGTTGGTTCAGGTGGATTATTTAGGGAAAGCAAACGCTGCTAAATGAAACCCAAAGGAAATCTGTGAACTATACGCACTATGGCATGGAAGAGAAGTGTTGACTGCATATTTGTAATTAGGATTTGAGCAGTCCGTACACATGATAAACGCAGACATAGCAGCTCACACTCACACCGCCACCGCCCTGTTTTAGCCCCTATCTTCACTATCCTATCTGTCTCTATGCTGTCTTAAACTGACAAATAAAATGGTGCTAACAAGTCTGAAGAATGATTTTAGATTGTAATTAAACTTGAATTTATTATACGGTGGAGTACAATTTTGGGTTTTGGACCTCGTGGCTAGACCGCTGGATTTTAATGAACGTTGTCAAGTTATTTTTGCAAGTACGGCAACAACACACAGGCACTTTTTCAATTTGTATTTGTTTTTTTTTCAGACTGCAGACAGATTCAGTGTAATAAATATCACAGAATTTCTTTGGAAATGTGCAGAGGTTTTAGAATATGACATTTAGAAATTCCAAATAAGTTAGTACATGCATATTTTTGACAAATTTTCTACCTCCATATTTGCATACCACTACCACACCACAGTATACGCTAAAGCTTTCAAGCCAACCACATAGCTCCTACATTATTTCATTGTACGACGGTCTACGTGTCATTTTTTGACAATCTATAATACGGTGATGGTGACGGTGGGTCGGCTTTGGTGACTATGTCGGTTGTCGGATAAAACCCTTTGAAGGCCGCATATAATATGACTCAAGAAAAAAATTTTGCATTCAAGACACAGATAAGTTTAAAGATAATCCGGAGGAACAATTCACTGTCATCGTGAAAGTAATCTAGGAGGACACAGACATATTGCAGCATACAAAAGGCGATCACCATCGAGACAAGATAAGAAGAGGGAATGAGATACACTATGTGTGTGTGTGCACGTATTAGATAGTTGCTCTCATAGGGATTGTGTCTGTGTGCTATCGCATCTTCTTCTCTTGTTCAGTCTCTTGGATTATATTCTCCGTCGTTGTCGTTGTCTCGTCATCACTGCTAGCTATAGTTTAGCTCAAGTTGTAGATTTAGATAGACAGAGGAACTGGAAAATTTTTTGTAATGAGAATTCTTGGAGAATTTAATCTCCAGCTCCAGCAGCAGCACCAGTACCATAGCAGTGTACCAGTCAGTCAACCAAAACTCGTGTGTGTCCAAAAAGTCCAATTCAAGTCTAAACAAATCCAACCCGTCACGTCACACACTATGTAGGCTATAGACTGCTAGCATATAGGTATACGTATTTATGTAGGTAGGTACATACAATCTGATCGTGAGTCTCGCGAAGGACATGTGATATTTTTATTTTACTAGATTAAAGATTTCAGTCAGAATAATAATTACATCATTTTTCTCAATAATTTATGCGCCTTCAGGCACAAGCCGAGTCAAGTCTTAGCTATAAAGATAAACTAATGCTCACCAATAATTCAGAGACCATGTGCATAATATATCAATTTTGTCTTAAGCAATCTTATAATATAATATCCGCTACGCCGTAGCCGTAGCCGTAGGCTTACATACTTCAAACACCGCTCCAAATATTATTTGCTGTACCTGGTTTGCAATAGCAGTAGCAACTAAGCAACCACGTCATAATCATAATCGTAAATTTATTAATCCGCACCGGCTCTGAATATTTACAATTTTAATTTAAAATTACATATATTAAAGTTATTATAGTATTAACTTGGGTGAGTGTGGAAGCGTGAGCTTTATATAAATCACGGACTTGGATTTACAGTTTAAAAATTAAAACCAGGAGAAACTTTGTAAAACTGTGTGGATGGAAATGAAGCCTCATTCTCATAATAATGCAGATTTAATTCTCTAGCATTCAAAAGCTACAGATGTAGAAACATTATAATAATTAATTGATATTAACCTGCATATATAATAATGTTATTCGAACGAACGTGGGCAGACAACTTTTCTTGCTAAAAGTATTTATATTATGCACATTTATAATTTCTAAGTTTGTGGCATATACTACTACACTAATACACAGAACTGAGTACAACACATTTTCTTGAAAGAAACTACAATGAATATTCATTCGAATTCGAATATTCGAGGTAACCTCCTCTATATTTTGACAGAATCCACACAATCCTCGTTATCTCTACACATACCCATGAGCCATAGCACCGTGACGATGAACGATGACATGAGCATGGGCATGGGCATGGACATGGGCATGGACATGGACATGTGGAAACTGTACGTGAATTCAGAGCATTTGGGAGGAGAGCTAGTACAAAGCACCCAAAGAAAATTACATGGAAATTTGAGAATTGAGACCCGGATCAAAAATCATTTTTATACGAGGCAATCGACCATATGAGAGCACATGTCAAAAGTCTTCCTTATGGAATGGAAATTTCAAATTTTTTTACATTCGAAAAAATGAGCGACTATCTGATGAATGTATCCCAAAATCAAACGTGCATCACATACTAAAATATATAAATGGAAAGGAAGTATTCATAACTAATATATTGTTTGGGGACTCATTGCAGAGGAGAAAAAAAAGGATTATTCATAAGTATTAGTAACTAGTGCAGATTACACAGTGCCATTAGAAATCATAGCTACAAAGCTGAAACACTGACAATGAGACTGTTGTTTTTAGCTTCGTTTATTTCTACATGTACCTACATAGATAGGTACATATTTATGTTGGTTCATGTAAGCATGCAAGATAGACATATCGTCTGTGAAGTACCAAAATGACCCATATCCAATTTAAGCTGGAATCAAAATGAGCTATGTCATAAAAACAAAATGAGAAACATACGTATTATGTTAATTAAGAGTTTTTGAAAAACGTAAAATGTTCTATTTGCATGTTTTTGAAAAGTTCAAAATGTTCTATTTGCATGTTTTTGAAAAGTTCAAAATGTTCTATTTGCATGTTTTTGAAAAGGTGCAAAATGTTCTAATTCCATGTTTTTGAAAAGGCGCAAAAATGTCTAATTCCATGTTTTTGAAAAGTGCTCAATGCTCTATTTTAAATGCTCTTAAGACATATTTGAATATTTGTGTAGATAGTTGGTATTGTTTTTAGCTAAAAATGGGTATGGGCAATTTTGGTTCTTCACAGACGATATAACATGTAATGATGAGTGGTATACTCGATCTAGTATTTAGTTTAGGGAGTCCGGGTCCCAATCTCCTCGTCCTCGTTTTCATTCTCGTTAGTCATTTAACTTCACTTGCCATATCGCGTAGGGATTGTCATGCTATGTTCCATTACTTTCTAACTAAACTGTCAGTTCAACTTATTCCGCATAACGTCATTATTCCATATTCCAGAGATGCACATAACTACTCAAATATTATGTGAAGTGAATGTGAAACATACGTTGGTAGGTAGGTAGGTAGGTGAGCTCTCCCTACAACTTGCTTTTTGCTACATTACCATCCAAATTCGAATTCTAAATCAGCAGCACATGATTAGAATTGCACTCGGATTTTTTCGAGATTATCTAAATCCTGGATTTTAGCTTCCATGTTGCCCTTGTAATGCACTGGTATGTATGTATAATAATTGTACGTCAGCACAAGGCGTGCGTACCTACTCCCTACAGAAATGTTACTTGAGTGCAAATCACAATTTTGAAATGAAGGATTGAAAGATCCATATATCCACACAGTAGTTACATACTATGTATTGTGTAAAGTCAGCCCAAGCAGTCATGCGAGAAAAAACGTGAACATACATAATGCATCGAATTGGAAGTCGTATGCATGCAGATATGATTACGTTAGTATGTACCTTTGGGTGTCTTATTTTCATATACAACATGTAGTACCATATTATATTTTACACGTCCGTAGTGGTCTAGTCTAGAGTTCTAGAGTAAGACCCGCTCTCACTCTCAGTAGATTGGAGAATATCCGTGTATAGCTGATTTTTAATCTAAATAATAGAAGGGAACTGATCGCGAGCTAAACTAAACACCCAAAACCCCAAACCGAAACCCAAGCTCCAACTGCTCCACATAAATATAATGATTATAAATGGAGAGCGCAGATGGGGCTTAATATGAACAGATGACAAGAACAGCAGAGGAGAGCAGAGGAGGAGACGACGGGCTGCAGGGTTAACCCACCTAGTACTCCACATCCAGATCCGGACTTTGACTCGAGCCACATCTAACATGGGAAGTACCCCAAGTGTAAAATCCGAAATAAAGCAAACGATATCAGATCATGTACTACGTGGTGGGGTCACTACAACGTATATAATCATATCGGTGCAAATTGCTTTTTGGCGCCAAAAACGAATATTGAAATTTTCAAAATTCGTCGAAATGAAAAATCACGAAAATCATATGGGAAATTGGATGGCTCCTATGTTAAAGATAGCCATTTACTTACACAAATGTAAAAGCTGATGACAGCGTCATAGGGTCTAAAAATGAAAATATTTGGATTACATCATTTATGGACGACCCCTTACTAATTTTAATAATAATAATAATAATTTATTCATTTAGTCGATTTGGCCTCAGCCCATACAACATCTTACTAATTTTAGACTTCTTTGTAATCAAATAACACAAGGTCTATAGTTTTCGAAAAAAATCAGAAAACTGAAAAAGTAGTAAGGGGGGACCATTGGGTAAGGTAAAATTTCTATATAATTTCCCATATGATTTTCGTGATTTTTCATTTCGACGAATTTGAAAATTTCAATATTCGTTTTTGGCGCCAAAACGCAATTTGCATTGATATGATTATATACGTTGTAGTGACCCCACCACGTAGTACATGATCTGAAATCGTTTGCTTTATTTCGGATTTTACACTTGGGGTACTTCCCATGTAAGTGATGTACTGTCTATTGCTATTCCCTCCTGTCCCAAGTGAGTGCGAGTAGGGACCTTAGGTAGGGAGGTAGGTGGTGTCTCTCTTCATTTCCTACTTGCATCCACTGCTTCGACGAGAGATATCGCATCTCACGAGAATATTGGTGACATCAGAGTAAGTTTTGATGTGCAGCTTTTAAACTACACTCGGCGGCCATTTTGAATTAATTCCCCCTATGATCCCATATGTTGGGGAAATAGTTGAGCATATTAAGGGCTATGCCACGTTTTGCACTTCAAGGGATCCCTTCTAGTATATTACCATATGTGAAACGCCGCCCAGGCCACTAATAGGCCTATTGCAGATGACACCTTAGCCTCTCCCCCGGTTCCCTTAGATCCGCGCATGGAGTATAAGTTGTATTTGTATTTTTGTTTTGTATTTCGTATTCGTCCCGTCCTCACATACTATGGGGCGTATATATTTGGGGTATATTATTCTGGTTACTCCATTTCCATGAAAGGCAAAGGCATGTTTGTTGTGCACCCAGTGGACACACTACACATCCCATAGACCTTACAAAGTTGATAATAATACAATATTGATGAACACAATAGTCTCTGCGAAGCTGGAGTTTGGTCTCTCGTTCTCGAGTTTGTCGGAACATAAACATCATGTTTGCTTGTTACCACACGAGCCCTACATAATATGTGTACATATATAGGGCCGAGTCGTACAAGCCAATAATTACATAGTGATATATGAGGTATACCTATTATGCTGGAGTATGTAGATACATACATATAAATGCACATTTTATTACGAATTACGAATACCATTATCACTGTATTGACTATCAGTTTGTGTGCGGGATGGGAAACTTAGGGAAGTATAGGTACATACGAAGTGCACTGAAAACGAAAAGCAGTCAATTCATGGACAGAATCAGGGTGCAGTATGTTCACTGTTCACAGTCTAATTGCATCACTGGGTCTCGAGTCACATCATGAAGATTCTCTGAGTGTGACTACAATAGAAGATTAGAGTACATACTGAACTGTGTAGCATACCGTAACCATTCCCATTGCCCGTCATTCCCGTCACCATTACCATTACTATAGTGAGGCCACGCGGCCAGTTGAGGGTGGAAAAAATATAGTAAAGTTTTTTTTGTTGGTATGAGGCAAGGGGAACGAACCGATCAGAGTCCACTTCATTTTCATTTACGTAGCAATTTATGTATTATTTTGTGGGTTCCTACGTAAGGCTGCTCTGACTGCAAACACACACACACAAAGTAGAAACCAAAAACCATTATCATTATCATACCATCCAATGGACATGGATATGGATTTTGTTATGCCTTGTAAATTTCAATAGTCTCCTCAAAAAAAAAGAAGGAAGGCAGCAGGAGGAATGGTAATAACAACAATAACAACACAAGAGAGAAAAATCTGGAATATAGCAAAACTATGTAATCATGTAGCTATGTATACATAGATAGTCCCATTCTCATTTAATAAAAAAAATACGAAAAATATCTGTCTAAATTCTAAAAATACCAATCATGCACGTTTATCTGAAGAGGGAACTCTGTTTACATTTCATGTTTCCCTAATCCTGGTGCATGTCCTTGTCGTCTCTGGGATTTATACAGAAATCCCAAAATTCTTGTAAATGCGCATTTATATAAAGAAGACTGGTGCAGTACAATGGGAGCAGTCACACAAATACCAGTTATTTACTTAAACTTATTTCAACTTTCATTGGATGTGTGTACTATGTACTTTTGCATGTTACACGTGTTTAATAACAACCTCTCTTGCATTTATTATTGGTTGCGATTTCTGTCTGTAGTAAACCGGAATTCTTCTGTCATGCTCTTGCTGCATGAATGCATCGGGTGAAGAGGTGATTGTAGCAATGTTAAGGTTTTTTTTAAATATTCGAAATATTCAAGTTTTATAATTTTTAAGCGTAAATTAGTACTAATGTATTATATTTGAGCAGATTTGGCGACATGCCAAGCAATATACAAATGCAAATTGATGTAACCACGTGTTTTTAATGTAATTTTATATTTTTAAAAGTTGAACTTTAATCTCGCAAAATGTAATATTTGAAATGCAAAAATGTTAGAATTGCAAATATTTTTCAAAATTTCATCATGTGCTAATTTGCGTAGGTACTTTTTACTTGATTACAAAAACAGTTAATTCAAAAAATTTGCATTTTAAAAGAAATTCATTTTTATCATTTAAAAAATGATGCTTTTAGTTTTAATATTTTTGAACTGTTATCGACAATCTACAAAATCTTAAAAACGAAAATTTTCAAAAATTTATAAAAAGGGATGAAATCCTTATTTTCACCAATACAATGATAGTTAGCATATAAACATTCTACATGATTTTTTTTTGAATTGCAACGCATGAGAAAAGACCGAAAGTCCAGTATTGCCTCTCCAACTTTCAACAACTTCTATACATATAAACTGTCTGCCCTGTTGATGCAATATTAATGTTATGTTTTGAATGTGCTATTGAGTGAATCCATCTCGTCCTTTTGAGAAGAGACAAGACGGGACGAAAAAGAAGAAGAAGAAGCTGGAAGAAGAACAAGACATGAATTGTAGTTGTAGTGCTGAAGAAGACGATGTGGAAGAAGAAAAGGCGACTCAAGAATTCTCGACAGCAGATGAGATGAGAAAAGAGGAAAAGAGGACAGAGAAGAAGAATTTCTTCATTTCGTTTATTAAAACATTTAAAACTTTTTGGGTGTACACACACATACACATTTTGAAGTTTTGAAGTTTCAAAGTTTTGAGGCTTCAACTCAACTTGAAAGCTTTGAGAGAGAGATCCAAAATTAGAATAGAAATACAAAATACAAAACAGAAATACAAGCAAACTGGCTCCTCACTCCAGTACAGTAGGTACATTACTTTAAGGTTTGTTGTACATACGCTTTTCTTGAATGGCTCAGTACTCATAGCTCATATCTCTGAACTCTGAACAAGTCCGTGGTGACTGTGAGACGGAATTCATGATTTTCTAATCTACAATGCATTGCAATTTCAAGCCTATATAAGAGGAAAGACCAGACTTGAACTAGACCATCCACATAATGTACACAGGTAGGTACATACTGACTACGACTACGAGACAGCTTACCTATGTACCTACTACATTATGTATATAATTATGTATATTATGTGTCTAGTGCCCGTACAGTTATTAAACCGTACTATGTGTGTTGTGTGAGTGAAATGGAGAAGGCATACCAATCCCAAGACCAACACCAACACTAAAACCAACACCCAGACCAACACCAAGTTTTATGAACTGTTGACTGTACATTAAGTTGTTGTAAACAAGACAAGAGAAATGGAAACAGTGAAGAAAGGAGAAGGAGACGACGAAGTAGAAGAAGTAGAAGTAGAAGAACAAGAAGATGCTCATACAGAGAATGAGAGAAATGGAAAAGATCACATTAAAGGAGCGTTAGTGTTAGTGGGCTCACTATTTACTATGTTTCTCACATCTCATTCCGATTCCACATGTATGCGTAATATTTATTTATGACCTGAGCAACAGAGCAGAACTAGTGCGAAAGCCCAGACATGCATAGTACCTTCATACAGCAGGAGCAGTAGTAGTAGCAGAGACCACATCTTTTAAATTGTGGTCATATTAAAGAAACATTGAGTGGAAGTTAAAAACCGCATATTATGAGTGCATTTCTTCATAAGCTATATATGTAAGTACTGCCTATAGCCTATACCTATATAGCTCCCTACACTGAGCATATATATTATGTACTATCACCATGCTCTCTGTCTCCTTACAAACAATTTACCACAGGTACATAGCTCCCGCCAGCCAGGAAAGGGAACCATATGGAAAATGGAAATTCCATAACCCTTAGCTAAACAATTTGCTGAGTTATTTAAGTAGAAGGCCCTACTTACACTCACTGTTGCTGACACGGTTACTGCCACTCTTGACTATAATGGCAATCTCGTCACTTATTTATTATGTAGGTACTACATCCTACTTCCTACGTATGTCTCTGTCTGTAGTCGTAGTCTGTACGTTTCGGCTTTTCCTTTTGCTTTCGCCTTCTTTAGTAGACTACTACTACTACTACTACACACGTTGCATTCCGGAAAAATTTAAAAATTATTTGGATGATTCACGGGAAATAGAGCAAATGGAGGACAGGCTATATATGGTCTGTACAGGAATTTATTTCATCTCTCCTAAAATTCTAACTAGAAAGACAGAGACAGACGTGTAAATTTAAATTTTACATTTCCATCTTCCAGAACGGCAGGGTACCGCGGTGTCGGTACCGGTACCGGTGCCGGTGTTCTTCAGCTCTGGTATTTATTTGTGCTAGAGATACTGGATGGATTGAGACGGAGATCCGGAATCCGGACCCGAGCCCGAAAAATAAATTTTTTTAGAAAAATGAATGTGCCATAAGCTATCCGTATCATTTAAGTAATGTGGTGTGGTTGTAAAGTATATAACACTATGCCACTACCATGCCACTACGTAAAAGGAGATGCATACCGTATAGTATATGTATAATACATTTTTTATTCTGGTAGTTGTTCCATATACTGCTCAATGATCCTAGCTGCGGAACGACGAAGAGGGAGAGGAAAACAAGAAAAGGCCATTGCGCATTGAAAGTGTAATATTTATCTCCGTTTGAGATAAATAGTGGGGATAGCTTAATAAATTGAGCACTCGATCCTAATAAATTTTTAGTAAGATAAACTTTTACGCGTCTCAAACGCACCACAACAACAACAACAACAAGAAAAAAAGGGAGAGAGAAGAAGGAACTTAAGGAGACAGGAGGCCCGGCCCCGGCCCCGGCCAGGGTGTAAAAAATAGTGTGTAAATGTATTTATATTACATGCAGGTACTGTATAACTCCAAGCTTAAGCAGTATTACATGCCTACGTATATAACTACCTACATAGAAGAAGCGTGTAAAGAACTTTATCAACTTCCTTCAAAGTCGCCTTTGGTTTCGGCTTCGGTTTCGGCCTCGGCTACTCAACTTTCACAGGTATATCAAGCACTGTCTCCCTATGCCTATATACTAGGCGCTTCCGTTACTACGTGGATATATATGCATAATTCAGAGCTCTATGGAGAGACGGAAAGAGGATGGTTCTGTTTCGAATTGTAAGGTGTACCTTGGGCGCTTCTCCCTCTCCTTCTTTCTATACGTCCATTCCAAATCCAAATATAATTATAAAAGAAAAAATGTCTATTTGGAATGGGGATGATGGCGATGGTGATGGTGATGGTGTGATGATCTTGGAACTCGAACGAACCACTATGCCTTATGTCGAGTGTGAGATGGAAAGAGAGTCATTTAGACCTCAAAGAATCAGAATCTTTAAAAGCTGTGTATATCTATTTTAGGGTGGTGATGGTCATTACTGAGCGGGGACCCGTACTATGGTAGGTACTTAAGTTGAAGGGTACAAGCACAGCACTGCACAATCAGTGACTGACTGAATGAATACCGAATGCATTTTTTTTCAAATCCTGTTTCTTTCGTCCAAGACAAAAGAAGACGAAGAAGAAGAAGAAGCTGAAGAATGAGGCTGGAATGGACATGGAAGTTGGTCGCTCGTGCAGTGTGCAGGTGGAGGAGATTGTAGAGTTGGACTGCAACTGCAAAGGTAAATTCAAGGTGGAGGGAAAGAAAGTACCAGTGCCAGTTGCCAGTTGTCAGTTAAGTGGCTAGGTGAGCACTGAGCAATGAGAAGAAGAAAAAAACCGGAGTGTCTTTATAAATTGACGGAGTAATTCAGATGCATTACCATTACACACCTTGGCAATGTACTATTTAACTTTCAGTTCCTTCATGCTGCCCATTCCTTTTTTTTCTTCTTTTCGTATAGAGAAACCAAGTCTGTGAGTGAGTGAGCCCTAGTATGTACTTATCTGTCTGTCTAGTCTGCCTGAGCGTAAGTCTAATGAGGACCAGCAGGACGAGAGATGCGCCTGGTCTGAGTGAGTGAGATGGACTGATGGACGAAAGGAAGAAACCCATAAAAATGGATGGCCATCCCAGACACCACAGTAACAGATGAGAATATATGAGAATGCCGACGCTCGTTCTCTCTCTCTCTCTCTCGTTTGCCCCACTGTGACGGTCGGCATTTTGACTTAAAGATCGACTTCGACATTCACCTTCGGCACTTCCATGATGATGGTTAGTATCTTGTCAAGAGCGCTCGGCCCTCGATCGTCGATCGTCGACTGTCTACCCTTCTACTTGTATGCATTCTACATCTCACAAAATCAAGTCTGAATGATATTTTCACCCTAACAAATATTCCCTTTTTCCATTCCACTTCAAATTCAACGTGTACAGCCAAGTACGCAGGTAAGGACTCCGGGTTCAATTATACAATATTTATGCTACACAATGACATGAATGAATATTCAAATGAGCATCGCGGGATGGTCATCCACATCCAATGGTTCCCTTAGCTTCATGTACTGTCCAGACATCAGTGTAAATAAAGAATAGCTTGATAATATTAAAGAATTAGCTGCATAATAATGTGTCTTGGGAGTACCTATGTGGCTAGTAAAGATATAGCTTTAGTCCAGACGCCTATTATTAACCTCATTTTCATTCAAGTAACTAGTTTAGATAAGACGTATCGTCTGTGAAGAACCAAAATGACCCATATCCATTTTTACTTAAAAACAATATTAACTATCTACATAAATATTCAAATTTGTCTTGAGAGCATTTAAATAGAACATTGTGCACTTTTCAAAAATATGTCAATGCAACGTTTTACGCTTTTCAAACACATGGAATTAGAACATTTTGCACCTTTTCAAAAACATGGAATTAGAGCATTTTGCACCTTTTCAAAAACACGGAATTAGAACATTTTGCACCTATTCAAAAACATGTAAATATGACATTTTACGTTGTTGAAAAACATGAAAATAGAACATTTTGCACCTTTTCAAAAACTCCTAATTAACATTTTACGCATGTTTTTCATTTTTATTTTATGACATAGCTCATTTTGACTCCAGCTTAAATTGGATTGTTGGATATGGGTCATTTTGGTTCTTCACAGACGGTATATACTTTAAGCTTCATCATCGTCCATCCTTAACAATTATTGCAGTCGATTTGTTTGGTCAGCAGAAGAAGCAGAAGAAGAAGTCTTGATTTTTTTTTTCACTTCGCCTTTGTATTTTCCATGGCGTCTGCTTTTCATGGATGTAACAATAAAATGGGCAGAGATAGATATTTCAGTTTCCTTTCGTTCATTATTGTATTGTGCTATACAAGTGTGCTATTAGAATCTGCCTTCTACAAACACCTGCCCATCAATCGATATCAAGCCCAATGTATTTCGGATCAAATAGAATTCTGTAAAATACCTCAAGTATAGTAATAAGTATAAAAGCAAAGTCTACGCTAAGAGAATAAAACCAGAACCAGAGAGGCAAGAGGCGATTTGGAATACCAGTATTTTAAAGTACTTGTGATTGTGAGTGAGTAGCGAATATTACAGATGGGTGGTGTTTTAAATGGATTTTATAATAAAATAATCACCCTCATCAAATTTTGTATTGCAGATTAGAGACATTAGTGTCCAGCAACAATAATTTACGTGCGGATTTTTAATAGGCATAACACAGTGTAAGAATGCTGTCAGAGAACCAGCACCAACACCAGTACCAGCACCGACCGGCATGAAATTCTGAAACGTGTGGAGTGATATAACGATAATCATAAACCATACTATACATACCTATGTAACATGTGGACAGAGATTTAATACTCTCGGTCTCGGTGAGGCTCTTGTATTTGTAATAATTCCAATGTCTAACGAATCTACACGCAGGATATAGACAAAAAAAAAACCGGCAAAGATGCTGCCTCACAATCAGTTTGCCAGCGGCAAAAGTGCAACAGCAACAACAACAATAATAATAATACAGATAACAACCACCACCATCTCCATCACCATATGCTATGTAGGAAGGAGGCACCTATGTAATTAGATATATCAGTATTAGGAACCATAGAAGAATACGAAGGATCGGATGGAGGCAGCTTTAGAGAAGCTTATACAAATGAATTGACTTTTAACTTGACTCTTTTTATATGCATGCACGGAGTTACATAGCAGACACGCAGAATTGGGACTGGGACTTGAACTTTACAGGCAAACAGAGATACAGATGCAGCAGACAGACAGAGACACTCATCCATATGGATTACTCAAAAATTCAACAACTCAAGACCAAGACTCAATACTCAAACACTATGAGAGAATCTCTCTCGTGTAACTTTTAATTTTTTGCTTTTGACTTTTGTTCTCTGCCGGATCGACTTGGATTTGGGCTACGGCTTTGCATGGTCTGGTAAAGTTCGAATAGAAGCCTCAACAAGTAACTATGTAAAATAAAAAAAGAAGAATAATCGCTGGCATGGTGATGATGATGAGGCAGAGCGAGCTGCACTGAACTCTCACGTTCCACGAATTCAAATTCGAATTATTGAGGTAGACAGTCGGACGGACAGGGCTCGAGACACACCTCACTCTTCAACGATGACTCAACTCCATAATTTGACATTTGAGCCACAAGCTATCTATCTGCTCTTCTCTGCTCCTTACAAATATACAAAAATATTAAATTAGGACTGTATTTTGTAGACGCAGTGCCTTATTTTAGTTTTACAAAATTATTTCAGAAAAAGTTTCTAGACGCGGGAATTAAATAACTTCGGGTGATTTACTAATTATTCCAAGTTTTTCATCTGGATTTCAAAAAAGACCAATTATAGCCCTACCAGCACTCTGTTATAAATTCCATCAGATGCAGATGACAGCCGAACATTGTAAATCATGAATAAGGGCTTTAGCAATTTCTAATGGTGTAGAGCACAGAGACCCGTGTTGCAGCATATAGCCGTACCCGTAGCTGTAACCGTAGCAATGGTGTAAGTAGTATAAATTCCTTATACTTATTACTAAGCAATTTTGAATACTTTTAAGTATTTTAGGGTTCAAGTTTGACCCTTTATTTAATTTGGCCAATTTTGGACTGTTCTACCGCACAGATCGATACTGACCTCTAACCTCGAACACCAAAACACTCAAAGTGCGACTAAAGGATCATTATGGTGCGATGTATGGAGCATATTACGTAGTGCAATGTTTGATTTTTGATTTTGACTTTAATTGGCTGAACTGAGTATACATGGGAGCGTTGAATAGTTTATGATTAGTGCCCTGTTTAATACTGTATATAATTATACCCGTGTACTCCGTCCTTGGGTTATGAGGCCTGGAGATTAATATTGTAATTTATCATACTTCCAGGAGTTACACTTTGACGTCCAAGTCGGCTCTAAAACTGACATAGGCATATTATGTACAGTATATCCAAGTTATTTTTATTTTTTTCCCCAAAAAAACTTTTCAAGTCTTATATGATTATAATTAGCTCAGAAACACATAAAGCTGAGTAAGTAAAAAAGTAGAGAAGAAGAAGAAGGGTTGGTCGTCGTTCTCGTTTTCGTTCTCGCTCTCGTTGGACTTAAATTGACTAGACTTGAAATAGGCGAGATAGGGTCCTCTCCTCGTTCTATCTCTGAACTCTGAGCAAACTACATACGTCTATGTTTGGGTGGATTTTGATTACAGTTTCTTCCTCAAAACTCTCAGACATGATTCTCAATTCTAACAATAAATAAATTCAAAAATTCAATGTGGTGGTAACCCACTCATTACTATAGTATTATTGCTATTATTATTACGTAGGTACCTACTGAAAAGGCTCAAAGCTCAGCAAACACACTACTACACAGACTTGAAGACCATAGGATCAAAAGTCAAGAAGATTTACTCAAAGTTCATGAACACATCTATTCTCTGGCTTTAGTAGGTACGTATAGGTGGTACTTTATGCAATCTTTATCCCATCCCTGGACTACACTCCTACTCCAAAAAATAAGAATTTAAAAATACCTATAAATATCAGTGCGGAGTTTATGTGTGTGTGTGTGTCTGCCTCTCTCCCTGTATTTATGCTTAAGCTTTTTTTAGTGAATGTAAATGTGAAGCCTAGCATTTACCTTAAAGTATTGTTGCCTCTTCTGCCTTCTTTGCTTCGCCTTCTTGCTCGCTCGCTTTTGTGTTTGGGGAGTAAAGGTCCATCGTATACGATAAGATACCGGCACCGGCACCGGTAGTTGTAGCACAGTACATCGTATCGTATCATATCAGATGGTGAAATACTTAAAGCCGACAGCCGACACGAGAACTTTACGTTCAGCTTACATGAATAATAAAAATGTAAATATACAGCTACAGATATATTTACTAAGGGTGCCTATATAGCCTGGTTGGTTAGTATAGTTTCATTTATATCCACAGATGACCTGCAGTGTGTAGTCTATAGCTCTGTAGAACTGTAGACAGGAGATTTTATATAGGTGACTGGAGGATAATATTGTGGAAAGTTTAATTCTAGGTTGTTTGATCCCTTTGAAAAAAGAAATTTAAGTCTATACAGTAAAAATTTCCAAAATAGAAAAAAAGGAAAACCTTCAAGGAAATAAGGTAAAAAAAAATCTTCCAGTTTCCAGTCTGTAGCTTGTGAGATGAGTCGTGGCGGAGCACCATCCACCATCATCACCATCACCAGGACCAGGACCAGGACCAGGACCAAAACCAAAACCAGGACCAGGACCAGCTGACACTGTCCAAAATTCTCCTCTCAATTCTAATAATTCTATCTAACTATCCACGTCCACCCAAAAAGAAACCAAAAAATGGGAAAACTACCTACGCTTGAGAAAACCCTTTAAATCACAAGGACTCTCCATACAAACACTCATATTATTACTTATGCATACACACAGGGAGAAACTCCCTAGTCCCGATTATACTATGTGTACACAGTATTATCAGTCTCAGTCCTCCAGTAAAAGTAAAATATGAGCTAAACGCGTGCATGGACTTGAGAGAGAGAGTGTGTAACACAGGAACAACTGTAGCATATTATGCCCTACATGCAGTTCCCGGGAAATAGCTAAAAAATCCAAAAAATCCAAGGCTGAGCATTATTATTACAGCAGTGCATATAACTATATGGACACCTATGCCTATAAATGTGGAGTGTATATAGAAAGCTCAAGTATGCATGGATTTTTATTAGTGGCTGGAAACTCTATTTTTTTTATTCCGTCGTCTTTCCTGCATCTTTTCTGGTGCTGGTTGCTGGTTGCTAGTGCTGGGACCGATACTCACTCAGAGATACTGGTGGCTCTTAAAAAACTAGTGAGGGAACTGCCATGGCTCTCTGTGTAAATGCAATGTGGAATGGCATGGGGATGAGTATGCAGACAATAGATATTTCTTGAGGACGACTCTCCACTATAATTTCTGTCCCCATAAATAATTGAGATAGCTCTTCTTCTTCTTCCTGAACTTAAATTATAAACCTCATCCTTATTCAAAGCTCCATGCTCTTTTGAAACTCTAATAAAATTCCTATATAGTAGTCAAAAAAACATTATATATTATATTACCCATAGCATTTGTCTATACGGCTGGAGCATCATATAAATCCCTATGTACATATTTAGATCCGGTTCATTTCATTACATTGCGTTTCATTTTATTACTCACACGTGCTATTGCTATTGCCATTGCTATATTATTACTCACTGAGCTCTGATGTGATGTTTTTTTTACTTTTTTTTACAAAGTACTGGTACTGGTAGTAGTCACTACAGCCTGGCCCTATAGCTCCATCACAATGCACAATGTAAAAAAAAGCTATTATTTTTACAAGAAAGAAATATTTTTTCAGAAATTAAGATTTAACTTTAATCCTTTAGCTTTATACATTTACAGCTGGATTTTAGTAATTTTTTTACTTCCTTCGGCGTCAGCATCAGAGAGCAAATTCTCAGATTTAGGCCCAGATTTTCACAGATATAATATTATGCATAAACTTGTAGGTAGGGGGGTATCTCTGTGTGTGTGTCTCTTTGGATTTGGAATGATATACAGATCGCCTGGGAAGATTTTAAAAAATGTTGGAGAGAGTTAAAAGAAGGGAATGAAGGTAGGGCTATAAAAGTCCTGTACACACCACACGCTCTTCGCCTCCTCTCATCCTCTAATCTGTCATATGTAATGTAATGTGTTTCGCAGAAAAATCTTCAAAAGCTCTCCTCCTTCTTGTCCGACAAGGGTGACTGGATGAAATGCTGATTTTGGTGATGGTCCTGTGTTGTTGTGTTGATGATCCTATGCTGACGATGTTGATGGTGGCGGTGGGAGTTTTAGATTTGGATTTGGATTTTGGCGTTCGTATAGTATATAGTTTTCTCTCTCTCTCTCAGCTTTGGCTTTTTGATGGAGTGAGCACAGAATCAGAATTACAGATACAGAACGGATGATATGCGAGCATAATCCTGCATATCACACTATTATTACTACTATTACTATTATTATATAATGTACCTAGTCTCGTAGTCAAGTGGAATCCCACGAGCTAAATAAATCTACTTTCTACATAGGAACTCCAGCAGAAGACTTCATTGATCCGCAGATATACTTATATGCATAAACTCAAGCCCCACTTCTACGTATACAGACAGAGCACTTTTGCATTATTTTTATTTATTATTGTTGTTGAGCGTGAAGCGTGGCTGCGTGGAGCTGAAACTGAAAGTTATGCTGCTTCAGAGTCAGACTCTTAGGAAAAAGGCATTGACATTTGAATATACGAACAGCAAAAGAAGAAAAAAGGAAGGGAAAAAAAGTATGAGAGACCACTGCCACGATTATACGATTACGGCTACGAGTACGACTCCGACCACGACTACGACAAGCCGAAGACTAAAACTCTTGACAATCAGTACAAAAACATTTTTTGGTCAAAATTAATCGACGAAAGCTTTCAGAGAGCTCTATAACTATGCCTATGCGAATGCTCCCACTCCAAACGGCAACGGCAAAGCTCACGCCTTGTAGCAGAACAGTCAGCAGAATTTAGAATATCATAGTGTACGCAGTACGATTTTGTAGGATGTACGACTGTGAATTTTTATGCAATGCAGAAATGTGAACTTCTACTCACTGCTGACTGCAATGCCAATTACGTATACGATATACACTATATTATGATGTCAGGAGGAAAAAATATATTTTCTAATATTCCATTCACTACTTTAAGCACCAACTCATGCATTGACCTGACCTGTGTATATCTATATAAAATGAAAATAAGTCTATTGCTGTAGACTATAGGCCAATAGATCTAGTGCCAGTGCCAGTCTCATCCTTAGTAACGCACCAAAGCTCAATATTCCTAATGCAAATGTCATTTCTGGCCTGGACTCATATTTCATTCATAGACTGACTCTTGTCATGTAAATTGTAAATTGAAGAGACACGGAGAGTGTTGAGACTCACACCAGTCCACACACATCCCACCAGCAGTGCTATACTCAATAAATGTGTTTCATTCATTCTTATCAGGATCTCGACAAAATAAAAATATCCCATACTCACTACTATACTATATTCCTCAGTATCTTTTGGATTTGGATTTTGATCTGGCTCTGGCTCAGAATTCTGGATTCACGTTGGATTTACTACGAAGACGAAAAGGAATATGGGAAGTGCCTTGGAGTATTGAAAGTTGAAGTCATAGGAAGGAGGATAGCGTAGTAAAATAAGTTATGTACGTTACGTAATAAGAAAGTATTGAATACTAACAACGAAAACGAAAAGGAAAACTAGAATAGGCCTTTGACTTCCACGTACCTACCTACGTACCTACGTTGACAGTGCAGTGCAGAGTGCAGACACATGGACAGGGAAATATGGAAACAACATTTTCGTTTCGTTTCATTGAATCTTACAACTGCAACTGCGGGATCAACCAATGCTATGTTTCCCATTCCAATATTCCAGTGTGAGAGCCAGGGCCAGAGCCAGAGCCAGAGCCAGCCAAGCAATGTTGTTGGCAGTTACTATTGACTGGTGAGTATATAGGGTATATAATTATAGCTATTACCCAGCTTATGGTACGTTATCTTTATCTTATGGTATTACTATTAGAAACTGGCACTGCCGTAGTTCCTTGTGTTCCTATATCAACTATTCTTCCTTTCCTTTTCGAAGCACCGTTCGCGTTCCCAATATTTATATTTGAGATATGTATTTTGCATTTTATTTCTTTTCATTTTAGTTTTATTCCTTTTAGAAAACTTTGTCAAATGATTCCTTCACTTGGTACTTGGTAAAATGTGACTGGGACTGGAGACGGATAGATCCGGGATTTACATCTTTCTGTAGTTAAGTAGGTAGGTGGTAGTAGAACTTTTTATGCTATATAGTATGCTTGTAATTTTTTTTATCTATGTAGGGTAAATGTTTGTACAGTTGAAAGGAAACTTCTACGAAAATTGTAATATTGTACACTACTTGTCTCCATGCAACTTTGTATCACTGCAATATTGCAATGCAATGAATGTAGAGGGGCAATGTATTTTTTTCTCCTTTATTTTGTCTCTGGTTTTATTATATCCCAAGAAAGATGCTGCTCGGCAAGAGTCAAAGTTTCTCTGGAGCACACAAGTCGACGTCAATCTTCACTCTCGGTATTATTGCTTTGCTATTTCAACTGTTATTATGTTATTTCATGAGACTTGCTCCGGCTCGGATTGTGTCCTGTCCCGTTATATAGGGTATAGATACGGAGGAAGAAAACCCGGTGCTGGGGCCGACGCCGAAGTCGGAGCCAGAGAATTGAAATAAATGTATTGACTTTTAAAGTACATAATTCCCTTCGACATTTGACTTGACAGACATGACCGGGAGTATATGAACAAAGGTATGTTTGAGGCTCACGTAAAGTCACGAACCATAAGACCCACACACCAATATCCACGCCGACATGTTATATCTGTACGTTGTAGGTATGTCATACCTTACGTACTTTTTCTTGTATTTGTTCGTCTTACAAAAACTACTAAAGTAACCATAAGAAAACGAGATCCAGATCGAGATCGAGAAAAACTACTGTATCTATAATATTTTTTCATCTCTTCTTGTACAGTACACAGTCGTTTGCTATATAAGATTCCTACGATATAGTCTCCAAATGTATCTGTAGTACGTACTTAGGTAACTATTTGATTTTCCTTTGAGAAAAACAGGAAAATGAATAAACTATATAGACTCGCCCTGGATCACAAACTGCTACTGGTACTGGATAGTTGGCCGCTCTCACAATAACAGTCCAGACCCAAAGCCAAACTCAACAACAACGAAAACGAAACACCCAAAACCCAACCAAACCAATACAAGTCAATTTTATGTGTTTTCAACTTTCAACGCCAACGGTCCCTTCCTCCTCAGTCCTCCACACTTCCATTTTCATATAAAAAAATATAAATACTATAAGTAGTAAGATAGGACGTAAAATAGCATCTTATTTTTTACAATCATTGAAAACTGTAGATAGAAAATTGAGCGAAAAGTGTGACAGACGAATCGACGAATGTTGATATTTATCAACATACCTATACCAGTGCCAGTACCAATACCAGTAAGTATGCACCTACATATATTGAGCATAAACTTGAACTCAACACTGTGAGAGATACACGAGCTGAGTTTATTTCGTTTTTGTTTCATTTCCATGGGAGTGATGGGAGTGTCTCTATATGTAGTGTAGGTAGTTGCGTAGAATCAAAGCTATAGCATTTGAGACTGTGAGACACAAGTGTATAATTGTGTATGTACAGTCCAGCAAGCGCCAAATAAGTCTAGCCAAAAATTCCAAGCCAAGTAAGTCAAATGAAATAAAATGCAAGTGCCTTTACAGTTCCACCACCACCACAGTAGTACCTACCTAGTTGGTCTCGGTTGTGGGACGGGACTGGTACTGGTGACTGAGAGTAGGATAGGATTTGAGCCTGTTGAGAGTGGAGTCTCTCAAAGAGTCGTAAAATTCAGAGGAGACCAGATTCAAAAAGACAGGGAAGAGGAGACAGAAACTTACATACAAGTTATGGCTTTACATGTTCGAACATGCTCCAATGTGTATCTCCATTTCTTCACTCGGCTCTATAATACACACTACATATGTGGACACACACACACACTCACAGACGCACGTACTTACTGACATGTGGTGTCTCCCTTCAGTTTTCGACTTCGACAGTCAAGAAAAATAGTCTACTCTGTCAACACATGGCTAATTTCATTCTACTTTGCCTCCTTTTCCCATCCAATATCCATGGAAAAGATCTCTATTACGGAGAGCGACGATCTCGTCTACTTAACTTTAAATTATTATCCTTCAGCATAAGGACCCAGGACCAGGAACAGGACCAGGACGAGTCTCAATTCTCATCCTGAGTCTGCTATGGCAATTGCGATGGGATGGAAATGGCAAAATGGTATGACTTTTATTTCCTATTCTACTGTAACTGTGAGTGGATGGGCAATATGGTGTAATGATATGGTCATAAGTATATAGTTTCCTTATTTATAGCGGACACGCTGACAGGGACCGGGACCGGCACCAGGACCGGGACCGATCTGTGCACCGTGACCGTATAATGACCAAAACCTGCTGCAGCAATATTTTTGTATATGTATTCCAAATATTTTTTTAAATGCTATACTTCAAGCGTGCGCATATAGGTAAGTATATTCAAATATGTTGCTATTTTTTTAAATAGCGTATCACCTATAATGCAATGCCTAATCTTAAATGTATCCCATGGATGTTTTGCGATCAAATTGATTTGTAACAAGTCGTAGAAAAAGTGAAAGAAATAGAAATAAAGCGTACAGATCAAAAGCATATTTTGAGACTGACTGTGAGACAGTAATTTTAATCCTGTACATTCAACAGTTTCGAATAACAAATGCGTATCGGTTCTACTTTATATAGGAATCCATGTCGAGATTCCAGATTCTGATTTTTGACACCTGACGCTAGTTAGTGTGTGACACTATGTGGGTGTCAACTCTTGAAAGGGGAAAGAATTCAGTGATTTTGTCTGAATTTAGTATAATTTGTAAAATAGGATCCAGGATTGTCTCGTTGTTCTGTGATGAAACAGGTTGTGTATTGTGTAACGCAATTAACTAGATTACCCGTGTTCGGAGTAACTTTGGTCTTTGACTTGACTTTTGACAGAAGTATTTTGCTCCATACTCCATGCTAACTCTGTCCTTTTCTACACTTATAAACTATTCGCACATAATACGCGTGTGTATTCATGCGAATGTAAATTCAATCTATAACTAATGCATTTAAAAAAATAGCATTGGTACGATACTATAGAATGGAGATTAGAAGAGGATTTAATCCTACATTTTGGATGATTTTCTACATTCTTTTATCTATATAATTTCACCTATATGCTATTTTGTGCTATCTAGTACAATTAAGTCCACAAATTTCAGTAAAAAAAGAAGCAAGGTAGTTGCAAGTTTTCGACAAGGGAAAAATAACGTTATCTACAAGTTGCACACAAAACAGGAAAAATGACATTTTTATACATTTTAAAAAGGAGCAAATAACATCATTTACACATTTTGGAAAAGAGTAAAAAAAGAAGCTATTTACATGTTTTCAAAACATCGAAAAATAAAATTTTCAAACTTTTCGGCAAGTATAAAATCAATTTTTTCACACGTTCGGCGTTCTTGAAAAAAGCAAAATAGGATATTTACATGTTTTTAAAAGGGGCAAAACGTGATAATTGGTCTCTTTTTGAACCATAATTTCCCTATTTAATATGTATCTACAAGCAATTCGATTCCATGATTCTGTTCTAATTAAATTTTTCACAAATCTAAATAAAATCTTTTGAATGAAAAAAAGGTCTACCTCCAGGCAGTGTCAGTATAGTCATATGGCTTAAACTACATACACAAAGTATTGGTTGTGCAGTCTATTTAAATTACATCAATCAAATCTCGCACAAAGTTTTGTGAACAACCAGAACTAGCTCCACTCTGTCCTTATTTACCTATATCTATAATAAATAATACAGATCCTATAAACTCCACACTGACTCTCCTATGCCTCACTCCTCATACACACAAGCTCGAGAACCTATACAAGGACATTAGTTATATAATCTACGATATGAATGGGAGCTACAAATTATAAAACTACAAGGAAATCGGTGTGTTCATCAAGGAAATTAATTAATGGATCTGTAATCACCTTACGCCTTAAACGCACACAGAGCTCCATACAGCTTCCCTCATCTCTCGTACTCCTCCTCATATATACAGCAGGGCTGACAAATAATAAGCCAAGTGAGACGTAGCGTGAACGTATATAATTTTGCAAGCTAATGGCTACTGTCATTTTATCAAGGAAATTGTAATAGATCTCTTCTCAAATGCCTCACGCAGTTGTACATGGGTCCGTACACACACACACAACACTCCTCCGTTTCTCTCTACCCCAGTCCCAGTCAGTAATTATTACGCAAAGCTATATGGTAGTTGTATACTAATCCTGGAGTGTGTCCTGGAATCTGGAATCTGGAATTTCAAATCTGGAGGCAGGTAGTTGAGAGAGAATGTACAGAGTAGAATGGTATAGTGTAGTGCAGTGTGAGTTATTTGCAAAGTCTATTTGTAGTAGTAGTAGAGTTGTTTGTATGAAGTGTAGGTACTATGGACAGAGAGCCTCCCTCTTCACAGCATAAATGAAATCCCTAATCCACTCTACATACTTTGTGCATAGTTAACGAGGACGAGGAAGTTGAAGGCGGCTGAGATGAATGTATGGAGATAAAGGGAAATGAGAAATGCCTGTAGAAAGATCAGATTCAGATTCAGTGAGAGAGAGGCGGAGGACGGAGGATGAGGAATGAAGATGCAGACGGCGGAAGGAAGGAAGGAAAGTGTGAGTGTAGTTGTAGCCTCCGTCTCTCTCTGTAGTATGTGACTGGTGTAAAGGCTGCTATATCTATAGGTATATAGTTATAACCGTTAGTAGGTACGTTAGTACATATATGTGACCATGCGAGCCTTTGTCGCGCTGTAGTTTTCATTTTCGTATTGTCGGTGTTCCCATTCCAGTTCCAGTTCCAATTCCAATCCCAATACCAACGTTCAACGTTGTTAACGTTCCATCTCATGCCACCACACCATACGAGAAACATCTCCAGAAGAATTTCGGTATATTCATGAGAATTGAGGTTTTCCATCTGAGTTACCATAATTCTAAGCAATTTTTTAAGCCTCTCTCTCTCTCACTCTCACGTTATGTACATCTTTTACCATTTACTAGGCCAATGCTATTCTCATTACTCATAATTTTCAAGGATTTATCATAGGTATACACGTAGACTTTATCTCTTGCTCAAAATTCTCAAATTCTCAAAGCCATTATTATTACTTGACAAAGAGGAGGAAGAGGACTGGCTACGGATGTAACCTATATATATAGGACTCTCGTACCCTACTACGCACATAGCAACAGAAACAAAACCGACTCGAGAAAAGCCCAGGCAGGATAATAATAATATGATGAACAGAGACAGAGAGAGAGAGAGAGAGAGAGTACTTACTACCTCGAGTCTATGAAAAGCTGACGCTGGTTTGAACTAAGCTGAAATTGAATGGACGGAAAAGTATCTCCCATTCTTTCAGTCATGTCATTTTCGCTTTCATTTTGTACAGTATGAACGATATAGGATGAGTGCTTCATACATAATTATATAAATGTAGTGTGGACCCGGACCAGAACCAGGACCAGGACGAAGGACGAAGGACCAGGAAATGGAAATAATAACCGTGGTCTGGTTTATTTCCTTGGTCTAACTAACCCAATGTAAAATGTAAAATAATGAAGAGTAAAGGACGGAAAGAAAGACAGAGCGAGTGAGAAGGACATATTGTTCTGAACAGAAGATACCAGAAAAGGACGAATGTGAAGATGAAGAAGGAGACAAAAAAAAATGTATGGAGAGAGAGAGAGAGAGATGAGCTTACCCTTTTCGCTCTTGAAATCTTGGGTCGACTTTTCTCACGGCTGTGATGGTTGCATGTGTTCGTCGAGGATTAAAATCTGTTGTAATATTCCAAGTTTTCTCCACATTCGGCTCGATCCCAATTATACGCAGTCCAGACTTGACACGTGCTCTGTAATTCAAAAATAATAGGGGGTTCGTTGAATATATTATGATTCCATTATTTTCTTAATACTATAAGGGACGACTTTTGTATGATCATCATAATAATAATTATTTTTATTATTTTTTGCACTGAATAAATTCATACAGTGCTCATAATATCATTACTATAATTAAAAGACATATTTATATAAGTAGGTAGATGGTTCATCATGATTTTGCATATGGGAACTTTTATCATATTTTAAATTTGATTATTGCTAAAAATTCTTTACAAAACAAAATCGATTTTTGCATGTCGTAGGGAGGTACATAAAGAAGGTATACCCAAGTATGTAGTATGTAATTTATTATAATGACAATTTAAAATTCGATATAATGAAGTCCATTACGATAATTATATTTAAGGACGGGGACGGTTTCGATTATGCGGAGAACTCTTGAATTTTGCGAGGAGCCGTATTCTGTATTTTATTGCAATTTTGCATTAATTTCCGACGTAATAATTTGTTTGCCAGGCAACTCTCTCTGTCTCTGCCTCTGTGAAAATGTCGTCGCAAAAATATATTTCGTTTTGCTGACACAAACTTGTGTCTAATCCTGAGGCAGAATTCAATACACGTGCAGATATATACTTGACTTATTTCCGCCTCACTTCATGTGATATTTTATACATTTAATTATATAGGATGCACATACATGTACGGCGAGCTTCCCAGAGAGCTGTTTTGTATTACACTGTGTAGGTAGACAATTACAGCTTATATGCTGGCTGCATGTACATATAGTACAATATCTATTTAGTGGATTAATTGAATTCCATAATACATGTAGTAGGCACACTGCAGTATCTACTATATATATTCCACAGGTACAGACCTGTGAATTAATACAGCATAATTATATAAAAATATATCCTCGTAGGTAGTGGGTATATACCTATACACATTACTACGGACTACGGACTACGGTGCTGGAAGTATAAAGAATTACAATGACAGTCAACTTAGCACCGGGATAATATTTTTAATATCAGCCCTCTGTAATGTATATCGCTTGAGAAAAGAAACATCCTGCCCTGCCAGTCCTCATCAAATAAATGACAAACAAACAAAAATTGTGTCTCTAGTTTCAGTTTTCTGTATAATGTTTTAAGCACTCTGATACATATAGCTACATGCTACACTGTAGCAGACCATATAGCGGAAGCGTCCTCAGAAGCGATTGCATTGATACTGAAATTGATGCTATACTTGAGTACTAACCACATATCAGTCGGTAGCTGTTTTCGGGGACGGTACCGGTACCGGTCCCCGTCCCAGTGCCAGTGCCTGCCCTGCCTACGTTAGTAGCAGCTCTCGGTTTGCTACATACACTGCGTAGAAATATAAAATGTGTAAAAGTAAAGTCTGGGGCTGACAAGATTGTGAACGAGGCATTTGGACATTTCCCAATATGATATCATTACTAGACGGCTCCAACCTATACCTCCCTATACCTACTTATACCAAAACTAACCAAGACCATAAGACCAATTCCGAAGCCAAAACCAACTAAACTTACAACCTACCTGCCTGCCTCGTCTCTACTCCTGCTGCCTGCCCCTGCTGCCTCTTTTGCCTAGGTAACGTGATCGAACGTATCAAGTATCAAAGTATCTGTCTGTAGGGTCGTAAGAGGCTTATCAGAAGGTTTTACACTTTTGGAAATGCTCGAGACTGAACACTGAACGGCTCGGGACCGGGACACTCTGACTGTGGTGGTGGCTTCCTTGTCGCTCTCCTAGTTGGTCCTTAAAGTATTAAGCTTGTCTTCACAACTACTCCGAGAGAGAGACTCCAACTCGAGCGCTACACATTATACTTATCTTTAGATATATAATTACCTAGAAAATATAGAGTCGAAAATATATGTATATACGTAATCAAGTAGGACTACGAGGGCACAGGCAATGGCAATGGCATTAGTGCATAATATCCAAAATATAAAATGGCATACCATACCATAATATATTACAAGTATGTATCTACTCATGGTCGGGTAGACATCCATAATATAATATTGCAACTACCAGCACCAGCACCAGCACCAGTACCAGCACCAGTACCAGAGCTGGAGATATATCACGACGACGACAGTGTCTGTGGCTCTATGTTCCGAATGTGAGTTGTACTTGTAGAAGAAGGAGAAGGAAACCGCAGATACTACTATTATATACGAGAGAGAGAGAGACGAGAAGCATAGGACCAGGACGAAGGCATTCTCTCCATGTGAAATCCATTAATCGATTTTGCACAAGACGAGAGAGAGGAACACACACCAAGCAAGACAGTAGACAGCCGGAGCGAGAGTAAAGGAAGGAAGCTTTTGGAAAGAAGGGAGTGAGGACAAGGAGGAAAGAGGCGCCGTGATGGTTGATTCTGAGGCTCAGGTATCCTCTCATAAATAATGTATGCATGTACAATGCATACGTAATATGGGAACAAGTTACAAGTTAGTTTAGTGCTCTTAAGTAAAATGGATAGAGCTTCTCACGACAGACCTCAACAAACGCGGAGAGCCCACAGACCGCCGAACACACTATTTTAAAGGCACAAGGATCTATCTACAATCTACACACACGGAGTGAGTGCACAGGCATCCAACTCCACCAACCAACCACTCTCACTCCCGTTGTCCTTCCTTGGCATCGTCTGTCTCTCTCCCTCTGTGTCTTCATCTTCCTCCGTACATAGAGTACAGATCATAATATACATAAGTAGCCATATGTAGCAGCAGCACATATATAGGTAAGTTAGTTTTCCTTGTAGTTGTAAGTTTGTGAGTTTGTAAGTTTGTAAGTCTGTCATGCCATGCCGTTGATGGTGGTGGTGGTGGTGGTGGTGGGGCCGGTGGGCTGAGATGAAAATTATACTTGTGTGTGCACTCCAATCGTGCGCATTATCCATGTACCATCATCATCATCATCGTCATCATCATCATGTACAGAAGATCTTCCTCCACGGTCCATGATTTGACTCTCACAACACACAAAATATGAGAAGAACCTATGCGATATGGAACTTTTATGGATGTGGAAAATAAAGATGCATGCTTGTGCATAGTAATTTTCATATGTGTCCTATGGCTGCTCCGACTTTACTTGTCTACTACATAGACAGGCTACAGTAGAATCTACTTCCAGTACTTTCACTCGCTCAAGCTGAATGCAGCGGAATATCGCAAAAGACGACCAACAACGGCATCGACACCAATAAGGAAACGGGAAATAAAGAGAATTCTCTGTGAGAGATACCTTTCATATAAGAAAAGATTCTACTCCTAAAATGTGCGGAGGTAGGTAGGTAGGTCTACACTGTAATGTATACATATTTGTGCATGTATCTAATTATATCTACGAGTTCACAAAATAAAAGTAATCCTTTAAGCCTATAGCTTTCCTTTTCCACCATAACCATTTCATTTCATATTACGGAATGTCATCATTTTTGCTTAGCTTTAGAAAAATCATAAATTCACATAACAGTGGAGTCGTGTGAAAAATTCGTTTCTATGTATATAGTATGTAGTTTGCATTCGGCAATTATTATTTTTCCACCCTAAATTAAAAACTTGTTACGTAGGTATGTTATGTATTACCCGCATATACTGGAATTTATTCAAGTGGATGGGCTCAGTTATAAAAATTAAAACTATTATTATCATTACACCTGAAATAAACACTATACAGCGGACCACACAATAATGGAATCAAGTGAACGTTTTTGGAAAAATTTACACAGGGCAGTTACCCTCTCCGTATATTTTATAAGGGTTTTATAAAAATTAGCATATTTTTATAACAAGATTTTTCTCAGTCTACTGACTGAATATTAGTTTAAAAATATCCCAATATGTTTCCTTCAAAAATTATGATAAAAGGAAATAAACAGTTTTTGATATTTATATGGATAAATATGTACAGGCAAAGATTAATGATTTAATTTGGTTTGATTACATAATTACATTCCGCATGCGTATACTTGTATATACAGTATATGCTAATTCTGCTTGTAATCATAAGTATGTATCGCCCCTTATTGCCGGTAAATTAAGGAGGGTAGAAGACATATGTAGTACCATTGTAATGGTAATGGTAATGACCATGGCAATAGAACGTTGCCCAATTAGTAGTAATACTCAAGGCAGTGTGTAATGTATCTCCTATCCTATCTACAATAATTATTATTATGTACACATTTAAAAATGCATCAATTCCAAATTAGGTGACTTGCCCAATTTTTCCCCATTTGAATAGTTGTGTGGCACACACACACACACACACACTCAAAGACAGAGAGAAAAAAAATAAAAAAACCTGTTTTGCTCTTTCGGTTTCGGTCTCTGTCTCTAATCGTAAGTTCTATAATGACTCTAGTAATAGTCATAATATCATTTAAACCTGATGTTCTTCTCAATGGTCACAGTATATCGTCGCATCCACAATCCACAGCATTAGCATTAGATGTAGTGAGTATGTAGCTATATGAATAAGCTCCAGAATGAGCATCGCCCAGTCAAGCCATAGTAGTAGTTGTAATTGAGCGAGATTACAATTACATGTCTCAAGATACTCAGCGGACTCTCAAGAATGAGAACAGCCCAAAGAAAGGAGGAGAGGGGATGAAGACGGCGTGGAATGGAGTAGAATAGTAGAATGGGATGCACATAATATATTTCATGTATTTAGCTCTCTCCTCACTTTATCTGCATTTGGTCATGTAATGAATGCATATGGACTTTGCCTGTACATGTTGACTGTGTGTGAAGAGAAAGACTCTCAATTTGAATAACCGAGCAGGACGATAGCTGCGAACATGAGCGTATTTGTAGTGTACGGTGCTATAGCTATGCTGTGTGACATGGCATCTTTACATATAGACTTACTAACTACATAGCTGTAGCTGTAGAGATGGAGAAGGAGATGGAAATGGAAATAATGATTAAAATTTGTATGCAGGGCACAGGTGGAGGGTGCCAAAGGGCACATAAGCACAGAGCTCACATCATTCATAGAGCCTATATACAGAAATACTTGAGTGAGAATTGAGACAGAGATGCAAGAACCTATGGAAGGTTTCTTCTTCTTCTTCCTTCTTCAGGAATTCTACATTCTACAGACAGGCACTCATTTTCATTTTCTCTCTCTCTCTACACTCTACGCCGAGCTCTAAAATTACGAATACAAGAAGAATCTTCGTCGTCGTCGTTGTCACCGTCTTCGCCGTCCTGAATGTCGTCAAAGCGGGAGGACGAGGACGACGAGCGAAGAACTTGAGGATCATAATATTCATTAAGTGGTTCATTTCACAATTTCACAGAGAATAGAAAATTGAGAGATGTATTATTTCTATACGGGCGAGAATCGGAAATGTTTGAGCTTGTCTCCCTGTCTCTTTCCCTACTGTGTTTCCCGGCAAGGCCATGCACTAATAATATGCTACTGGAACCGGGACTTGGAAACTGGAAGCTGGAACTGTAACTGACGATGGCCAAAAAACAACAGGAAAAGCAACTGCTGTCTCCAACGACAGGTGACAACTCAATGTAAGTAGGTACCCAGGACCCAGGACCGTACCTACCTACTTATCTCGCACAGTAGTAATAGTAATTTAATAATACAAGAGAGACCATTTTGAAATGAAAGAATGCTTTCCGTCAGTTCTAAATGGAGCAATAACAAGTTAAAGTGAAGCCAAAATAGAAGAGGAAATTAAGAGCGAGCCATGTAGAGAGAAAGATGTTCGTGTTTAAAGTTGAAATATCAGTACAAATATATTTTATTAAATTTATTATGTTCTACACAGTGCTGTTAGTTAATGCAGGGTTCCGGACCGACAGGTACCTGGGCCGGAGCCGAAATTACATTATGTCCTAATAGTAATTTGTACACTATGCAGCTTGTTATTATAATGGCGCAGCTAATATAGTGGAATAACCATATATTTCTGGAACTGTAGTAAAGTCTGGAAGACTTGTACTGATATGAGTAGGCCAAGTGAAACTATAGAATATGGAACATAGAAATAGAAGCGAGTGCCAGTACCAGTACCAGCCCGCGAGCAGCAGCTTCACATTTCCATTTAAATTGTGGCAGAGCTCGTTACTACTATTATTCCTGATAGCTTTTATCTGAATGCAATTAAATTATGACATCATCATATCATCCAACTTTATTTACACCTCTATAAAGTGTTTATGTACTCCGCTCAGTCGGAAATGGCAGAGTCGTTTCCTCCACTTTTAACTCAGCAAAGTACCTCGAAAATACCTAGAAAAGTACCTATCTACCTACCTAACCTACACTACATTTGTTTCTATTCCAATTCCCATTTTCTCAGAGAGCAAATCCCCATCGCTTATTACTGTACAAAAAGGAGCAGTAAAAGTCAGAGGCAATAGCCTAGCCATATATTATGAGTCCATTGTGCTCTTCCCTATTTTTTGATATCCGTATTGGTATAAATTTGCAAATGAATTCTATTTCCATTTTACATGTCTGCAGATTCGTATCCTATCCGTGTGGTGCGGTGGTCCTCTGTCCTTCAAAGCTCAGCAATTGCCAAAGTTGATATTCAAAAAAACATGATATATTTTTATCTTTTTTTAAATGTGCAAAATACTAAATACTGGTCGTAAATATATTGCGAACGAACGACTAACACTAACACAACGCCGAAATCAGGACCTACACTCAGACTCAGACATGTTTACCATAAAAGGAAACGGCAAAAGTACGTATAGGCACGTCTCAAATTTACCGCTGTGAAGTTTTTACACTTTTAAAAATACACTTATAACTTTACTGCGTACAGATGATGTAGCGGTTTGTACGTTTATTTGCAAAGCTTGGTAAGAAAAATTATAGGTGATTTGCCTATTTGCTGTATATATCACAAGTACGAGTACGAATTATATAAATAAGAATTAGAATATTAGATAGGAAATTGAGAACCTATCCTGATGCCTTGTTTAAAAATAGCGGTATATATAGCACAGTCTGCAATTTAAAGGATACAGAATAATGAGTCTGTGCGGGATTTTTTTTAGTTGCCATATCAGTTCACATATAGTATTTGATATTTTTTTTTCGTATATATCTGTCAACGTTAAGTCAACTTAATAGTTGGACGTTGGACTATAGCATTAAAAAAACCAGCGTGTGCTTTCTTTATTCTTTATTTCTTCCGAGATATCAGTAGTGCCCCAGTCCCAGTACTACTTATTCCAGAGTTTCAGTCAAAACCGAAACGGAACGGAACCAAACGGAACCGAGGTGAGTGGAAGGCACAACGATAACGATTTGCCCCGTGTCTCTCTGCTGTATGTCATTAGGCCAGGGAGTATGTACATACACTCTAGGACCAGTTTTCATGTGCGGTGACGTATTGACGTCACTTTTTCAGACTTTCTGTCGCCGCTCCGAAAAATTCGATCGTAATCATGGATGAATAATAACTTGGCTAGGTAATAATATTTCTCCTCCGCCTGTCCAATCCAAAACTGTGACTGCAAAACTACAAAGTACGACGTAGTATTGGTAGGTAGGTAGGTACGTACGTTATAAAAGTCAGAATTTCTTTTCTGACAAGAAATCTTGTGTAGTTATACAAAATATCCATTAATTCCATTTAATACTGTACATTATGCAGCTGAAATGTCCCATCATAAAGGACTAAGGACCAATAATGTCAAATTCCAATAATAGTACCTACATATACCCACTACGATTTGACGTGTGCATAATTTGAATGGAAATAATTCCCATTAAAAAGACTCTTAGGAAAATTCTAATTTGTCTTTCTGACGTGATTTATTTGTACTGTGTGAGTGTGTGTGTGGAGCTGTGGAGCAGTGTAGTCAGTCAGGGGCAGGCAGGTAAGCATGTTTCTTTTCTACATTCTACAGAATACATTTGCTTTAGTTAGCTTTTAGAGAGTTTTTTAAAGACATGCATACCTTATGACCAAAAACAGAGCATTATGTACCAACTTAAATACGTTATCTCTCAATAGGAATAATATCTGTAGTGAAGTGCTGTATAGTAGGTACTGTTGTATAGTATATAATAACATGCCATTTGCCTTAGGTGCTGAGATAAATTAGGCCAATGAAAACGAAGCTGGGGCCGATGCCGAAGCCGAAAACAACGTTTTTAATGTTAACTCGAGCTCCGTGTCTGTCGAACTTTCTATTCCATCCATTTCATTGGAGAGAAGGAGACGAAGAAGTAAAGAGAAAGCACAAAGGAGAACGAGTCGACACGGACAAACAGAAAAGTATTGAGGCAATTAAATGCTTTATCATGTATTTGAAGAGAGAAAGAGGAAATAAGGCTAGGACGAAAGAGAGAGAGAGTGAGAGAGTCACACGGGAGTTAGACTTGGATTTGGATGAAAGCAGTGGCACGCAAAGCAATTTAGAGGGAAAAAAGGCGAAGCAAATCAAAGCAAACTATATTATATGTGTGCACCTCCACACATTGGGACTCCGCTACACCTCTCTCCATAAACGTGTACGGGATGAGCATAATATTTTTGATTATTTATACGTTTTCCTAAAGGAGCCTCAAGGAATTACTTTCACCTCCCAACTTGACGTATGTAATGCACTTAAATACATACGTAGTGCTATATATAAGCACAGTTATTATATTTGTAAAGCCATCTCTATATAAATTTTTCATCAACTCCTTCCATTCCGCGTGTATAAAAGAGTACAGATACCTATATACCCATAACGCTAATGGCAACGTCAACGCCAACGCCAACAAAACAAACAACTTGTGCTCTGATCTCATTACAGTTCTCAATAGGGTTTATAGTATTAATTCTAAAAGCCGTGTCATTCATAATACTAATCATATTTTTGTCCTAAGCCACAAAAATCCTTAAGCCTTTAATGAAAATCCTTTGAGAATACGAAAAAGAATACTTTCACCGTCACCGTTGTCGTTGTCGGTTGGAGGCGGCTGTCGCTCCCGTCACTGTCACCCTCAAGTATCACATGGGATAAAAAAACAAATCGAGCCTTTCTACAGAATCTGGGAGACATTAAAGTTTTCACAAAGACAAAGACAAACATTTGTGGGCTTCCCTTTGACACTATATATACCTTTCATATACATACTATATAGCTGGAGCACCTCCTTTGTGGGGATATAAGTCTGGCTGGGTTCAAACTCTGGAAATAGATGAGACACGTGACCTGTAATGAATCCGGAAATGCGAAGGAAATTAGGATTTTTTCACCCTCAATCTTTTACCATTTAAAATCATTATATAGTCAGCTCGGTCTCGGTCTGAGCCGTACAAGTTTGAAGGTTTGATTTGTGTATATAAATTGGCGTAGGCGCATCGAAATAACGATGGCTTAGTATGACCTTGTATAACCATGGAAATAGCAAAAGCAATTAATTACGTACACTATTGATCACAGCTAATTATTAGTTGGTTCAATTTGAGCCTTGGAAGATGGAAAACATCGATCGAAATATCGTCAGTGTAATAGAAAATCAAGGGAAGAAAATAGGAAAATATTCTATTTAGTAAAGTACGCCTCCCACTCATATTGGGAAAGCTAGATAATTGCGCCAGACTACAAACGATACTGCAAAGAGTTTTTATCAGTCTGTGTCTGCAGTGACCGTTTATCTATAGATGCTTAGCGGTCCACAATCTATGGCTATTGTTGCATGCGAGGGATCTACGCGGCTTCACCACGTTGCATTACTAGGTGAATGAAATTGTTCATGTTGAGACTGTACGGGACGGAATGGAAAGTTGTTGTTGCTGTTGTTGTAACTGTAACTGTTGTTACAACATAGCCATCTTGTATTGTACTGCTCAGAGAAAATTGTAAAAGTTATGGTACGCAACCGAGTATAGGATTGGGAAAAGAAAAAGCTCGAACACGAAAACAAACCCAAAGAACCATCATGTCCATCGTCATCAAGAGCCAGTGCAGGAGTGCTATCACATGTGATCGTACAATTTGAGTCCAACTCGAATTTTATACAATTATAACAAACAATGCAATGTTATATAACTGCTGGAATTTTAATTCGAAATTTCGAAGCGAACAAATGACCTGGAACGAAAACAGTTTCAAGAAGGAACGGAAACAGAAACGATTTCGCTCAACTAAAATGTCCTCATTATAAAGTACAGAGAGGAAGCACTCGCATGACTAAAACTATAGGTACCTACCCATACTACTCTATTTGTACTTTATTTAGCATGGTAAATCCAATAATTTTGTCTAAACAGAAGTACATAGCCAGAATCCAGAAGATAAATGTCAATTGAAAATACTGTGTCCACATAATGGAATTTTAGTATGCTCAACAATTTGTATACGTTTTTTATGACTTCAAGCCACGTACATACCATATTAAACATGTGCAAATACTGTGCGTACAGGAACATGTTTTCCGCTTTCACTATCTGATTACATGAGAGTAGATAGCATTTTTTGCAGTTCCAAATCCTATACAATGTATAATGAAATACATGACAAACGGAGAAGGAAAAGGTTTTCCGGGGATAAACAAACATGAAATCGTAGTAGCATCGTCGTCAACTCAATCCCACGCAGTCAGAGTGAGACGTGTACACACAAGCTTATACGGAAGGCGCGCAGCCCCTGATTTCCTACTCTCGTTTCTCTCACAATCAAAATCAACACCGTGGGTTACGCAAAAACAACATTACAGAAGAACAGTACATAACATACAGGGAGCTAAAAAACGAGGCGAAAATAAACTCGAGCACATTTTCATACAGTACATTTAAACTAATATTATTGCTTCAGTCTAGTAGACTGTATCAGCGAGTACTATCCTATGTGCCCCGTGCCACAGCTTGACTAGACTTCTTGTCTCAATTTCAGCACTCAAACGGTCACACACAGTGTACACACTATGTGTAAAACTCGAATCGAATCCGGCCTCATGTTTCGAGCCCCAAGTCTCCATAGTGTTAGAAAGTTATATGGCGTGAAAGCGGAGGGAAGCTTGCAAGGGACAAAACAAAATGAAATTACATACACACAGAGTGAAAGTAAAAATGAAATAAGATGAAAGCGTGCGGATATGAGTGAGGATGTAATGGGACTGGTGAAAGCGAGAGAGAGAGAGAGAAAGGAGTGAAAAACATCCAAAACTCAGAGACAGAGCGAGAGACAGAGAGAGAGAGAGGAAGTTGTCATTGTCGTTCATTGTCTTTCTTCTCTGTCTTGATGTCGCATTGCAGTTACTACTATTTCTCTTCAGCAGTCCTCTTTCGTACATGGAACAACAACAAGGAACAAGAAGAACCAACCATGGCCACAGTCATATACTTATCACCATAATGTCCCTAGCTCAAAACTACATACTAAATTTTTTTTTCTTGACAATTCACAAAAACTCACATGCATACGAATACGGCGCTCTTACTTTGTACCTTGTACACACAGTTTTTTACTTTAAAGTTGGATGGGTGTACATGGTTGAAAAGAAGAGGAGAGAGGTTATGTCGCTGACAAAACCTTCGAACCGCCGAAGGAACAACAGTACATAAACACACAAACACACACCGTGACCAAAGACCGAGAAACAAGCGACAAGTACCTACATAAAAGTAGGGAAAAAATTACTGCATAAATGACATGATCCCATGGCTATAAATTCTAGGGCGCGGAGAACTTTTAATGACTTTCACTTCCACTCTCACTCCGAAACTGTGTACACACATACCCTCGCCCTGTTTTTAAAAGGGAAATCCTTTACATATTTAAATTTCATACTATGACATTACTTATCTCATCCTTGTATGTAGTGTGTCTGGATCCTGGATTTTGGATTCTTGGAATTTTGATTTAAAATTCAGTAGTAGAGGGAGAAAGAGAGAGAGAGAGAGACTGTACAAAACTTAGAGTACGAGTACAACACGCTCACTAGTCACCAACTGAATTGAATCACTACTTTCCCAGGGTATTAACTTTTAGCACGTTAACTTATTGGGGTGGTAATAGTAGTTGGGAGAGTTGGTCGAGGATGAAACCTAAGCTCTAAGCTGTGACGCTAAACTAACTACAAGTCCTCAAGTTTAAAGTTAAACTCACGCAACAAACTTTTAATCAATTTTGAAGACTCTTGTCCCATACTCCTGAGCAAATGTGATATTGCATATTATTATGTCTATAGACTTGGAAAACAAATTTTGAAGAGGACGGTACATGGAGCAAAGGATGAAGGCTATAAGGCGCTGAGGATGAGAGGTGAATAATACACAGCTGCGTACCTACATTATAGTTGCTTTTGTAAGTGTATAATGTACTGCCTACCTCACTTTCCACATAGAAACACTTCAAAGTTACGAGTATCGTTAAGTGTAAAGGAAATAAATTCTATTAGAACCCACAATTCAAAACAAAAATAAAACTGTATATGAACTAACGACAAGTGTAGTATACTTGTAGTTTTAACCTTTTGTGTTTACTCCTTTTTTAAAATATGTAACTCTTAATTAAAACGTTAAATGTGAACAGTATAAATGCATCAGAAGTATCACCTCTATTTAATTTGATATTGATTTCATTTTACATTATATACATGCAGCGTTATTAAAGACTTTCACTCAAACTGAAAGTGAGTGAGATGTACAAGTGAAAGTCTATTATGAAAAACAAACTCTAATTAAAAAATCAAGACATTTACAAGTCACGTCGGAATCTTACCCACCCTAAATAGAAATTCCCGTAGCGCCTATGCTTAAAACGATTCCATAGCCTATTACAGTGAATGGCAAAGATGGGGCCAGGAAACGGGACTTTTTAAAAATGAAAGGGTTAAGAAGTTAAGAAGAAAAGTCTGATGATGGAGAAGTTAATTCGAGCCTCGGGAGTATTATGGATAGGTAAGTACTTGTATTATGTATGAATTCCCATTAAGGTCTCTATTTACATTTGCCGTAATCGTTCTATGGAATTTTTATTTTATGAATCCAGTCTGGTTTTAAAGATGTCAATGCTATACCACACACACTACACTTTTCCTCTTCTCGCAATGTAATTTACGACAACTACGCGATCAGTCACAAGCCACAAGAGAAAAAAGTATTAATATTTACGGATATAAACTCTCAGTCATTTCCTTGGTGTGGAAAATTCAAAGTAATTATAATGTGCCTACCTTATTCATGTAAGTATTGTGCAAATAAAACTGGGTGATGTGCAGTGCAATTTAATACGGTTTCTCTGTGCTCTGTATGTATATTGAAGCATAGATACTTTCCAATTTTATGGTAGTCATACTAATTTTTTTTAAATATAAAGGTAGGTCTGTACATATGTTTTAGGACTTGCTAGAACTAGAATCGCCGACCTACGTACCTCCACTAATTTAATTTGTGAGGCTGTGAGACTCTAAAAGACTTTTGCTTGAACTCATTTATCATGCAAGAGGACGTTCAAAATTCATTGCTCATCTCATCCATTCCGTCTTATTCAGCTTTGACGTGGCTCTTTTGCTTCCTACGTAGATTTTGAATCAACTCTTTAATTCTGAGTTTTAATCTCTCTCTCTCTATAGCATTGAACTAAGAGAAAAATAAAGTTAAAGTAAAAGGTTTTGCACTTGAAAATTCCAACGAGTGTCAATTTTACATGAGAAATGTGTTATGCAGTCTACAGTGTACAGTATACAACCTTGACGCTTACTTTCACTTTCTCCACATTATATAGTGCTACCAATCTACAACGCTACAAGTTACTGCAATGGATGCAACTTTCCGTTTGCATTCTTTCTTTTTTGTCACTATGTGCAAATGCCTCCTGCCAAAATTTCTACATCATTCCACCTTCTACAAAGCTTTTTTATATATACTGAAACTACCTAATAACAGCGACGTACGTGCGATTAATTTCTAAATCATTCCAGAGTGATTGAAACAACTCAACATGGAGTAACTCTTGCATGAATATCACTTTTGGCTGCATGGTGTATGCATCTACGCTTTCTAAAGGTTTTGAAATTGAACTCATTATGATGAGTTGGGTTTTTTGATCTTGTTGCTTGATTTTGATTCTGTTCCTACTTAATTCTTTCTCCAGCACCGGAAATTATGGATTTTGTGGTTCTAATTGTTCTCGTGGAGCAAGTAAGTCAAATGATGAGGTTAAAACTTTAAGCTAAACTTATAAAAAAATGAAGACATCATCATTCAAAACTGTGAAAAAAAAAATCATGCAAGAAAAAACAGAAGTGGACGAAAGCGACTGTTGACTGACTATACATAATAATATGTAAGACAGTAGAGAGTAGAGAGTAATGGAGAAAGTACGTAAGAAAAATGAAGGAAAGAAAGACATGTAGAGAAAGTGAGAAGTACGAGAAGTGAAAGTAAAAGAAGATTGCAATACAAGTAACTGCCAGAGAGTGAGGGGTTGGAAGAAATAGCAACCTACTACAGCTCTAACTTTCCCTCTCCCTACTCTCCCTACGCTACTACATCTCTACATGGTCATTTGTAATCTACAGATGAAGTTGCTCCTGCCTCCAGTTCATTTGCTGTAATTTGCTGCCTCCTATCACCCTTTCACTTCCACTTTGAGATCCAGCTCAGCGAGCTGCTGCTGACTCTAGCTCTCTCAACCTAAAGCCACTATACTCCTCCTACTCCTAGTCCTGGTACGAGCGTCCCTATGTAGAGCGATGCGATGGTAGGGGAAGAACGAGAAGAGATGCTGTGAGACGAGAAGATATCTTGTTCCTCATACGTCCTATATTTGCCTCATACATTCCGATTTAGACTCCTCTTTCAAGACTATCATCAACTCCTCTATCTTGGCCTCTATCTCCGCTTTCTCTTAGGCTTCACACATACACACATTACACGTTCTTGATTTTCCTTTTGCATTGCATACCATACATCTAAGGACAAAACATATGGGTATGGAGAAGAGTAGTACGAGCTCAGTCATGATATGATGATCCCCATATACGCGCCATACATGCGAAAACGACTAGGAACAACATTGGCTTGGCATGTCTATACGTCTTCTACTCAGTCAGAGTCCACAGATTCGTCCCTTCTTCTCTGCTTCTTAGGTCATATGATCGTCTTCGTTTTCATCTTGGCGTTCATTCTTCCTCTTTTGACTATATACAGACTTCTTTTACTTTACTTTCCTCTTTCTCTCTCTCTCTCCTTTCTTTCCCTGAACAGACTTTTCTTTTTTATCGATCTTCCCATTTCACATTTCCCTTAAGCTCCTTCCACCAAAATAAGCATGTTTTATGCATTCTTCGTAGTAACAACCTTGCTCCTCTCTTCACCACTACCACACCATCGCTCCCGTACTCACTACTATTACTATTACTTGCTACAATATATCTATAGCTACATACATACATTTGTGAGCCGTACATACTTGTACGAAGTGTGTATATATACTTAAATTCCTTAGTACACATACAACTCCTTTTCATTTTATTTTTAGAGTATTTTCCTCTACCTTTTTAGAATTAGATGTTCAAGCTTTTCTTTATTATACCTGTACTTTCTCCGTCTCTGTTTCTGTTTCGTCTCTCTTGTAATTCTAACCTCCGTATGTATGGGAGAGAGAGAGAAAGGGAGAGAGGGAGACGAAGTGCTTTTCATAAGTAATGAGGATACACTGTCACATATCACATACATGTGAGTGTATGAGTACACACGAGGGTAGGCAGGTCTCTGCATATCAGTGCTTAGAGTGTTGGAGGTGGATTTGGATTTGAAATAACTTGTCTTGTCCTAGCTTAACTTTCCAGCTCGACTTGGACTTATTGGACCCGCAGTCTTGGTTCTTGGTGTTGACTTTCAGTTTCCATTTCACACTATGTATTAGCTGTAGGTACATTCTATGGAGAAACTGTTGAGCTATCTGTAAATTGCATTGAGTGAGTGATTGAGTGAGTGAGTGTGTGTGGTTTTTGCTAATGGTGAAGACTAATGCAGAGTATGCAGAGATGAAACCTACCTACGCACAGGTTTGTAGAGAGAAAGTGTGGCCGGTGGTCTACCTCCACATAAGTAGGAACCATCCACAATAATTACTATTTGACTTTCTATATAGGAACCAAGTAAAATAGCCAGAGCCAGAGAAAAGCTTCAATCACATCTGCACCATTACAACCTGTGAACTAAAATCATCAGCATGATGGTGGTGGTGGGAGTGTAACTAACTGTAGGTGCAAATGGACCTACCTCCTTATATAAGGATCTTATAATGTGCAGATTTTTCTCTCACTCTCTCACTCACCCGAAGTAGACTAAACGGGAAGAATGAAATCCTAGTGTAAAGTAAATAGAAAATTCATTCTCATTTTCCCATGTGAAGCCTGCTAATGTTACAAAGAATATTTGCAATGTGTTAAATGTTAGAAACTGTGAGTATAGTGCCTATATAGATTCTTTAACCTAGAATCTAGAACGAGGCTGAAGATGAGAAGACAATTATCACAGCATTATCCAGGATACAGAACCAGACCTCAGAACCAAAAGCCGAAAACGAAAACCAGTTCCAGCATATCTCTATTTCTGAACTAGAATACATGTATACCCACAACCAACTACCAACCTCACTAGCTAAATAGAAGGGAGTGAGGAAGACTCGTCAGCATATCATATACTAAATAGCAGTAGGAGTAGTGGCAGTACTGGCAGTTGCAATTCTCCAGCTACGTCCAAAGTTCCAATTTTTTTTCTTTCTCTCTCTCTGTACTTTTTCGTTTATATTCATTATATTCATTTCAGAAAGGTATATAGCCCTTGCCTACGCACGACAAAGATAATGTACTTTGTTTGCCTCCATAAAGACGCTTAAGGAATCGATTCCATTAAAAGTAGCCAGCTATGCTATACAAGCTTTACGAAAAGTAGGAAATGAGGAGCGAGAGAAGAAGAGGAGGAGGAGGCGAAGAAGAGAAAAAAGAAAACGGAAAACGGAAAAAAACTTAAGCGTGGTTGAACTTTAGCAAATAATTTTTTCTATTTTGCTCTGTTCTGTTCGGTGGAGCTGGACCGTCCGTATGTCGGTTCTCCGTTGCTTTGTCTTGGTTGTTTGTTGGTCATTGGCCGGTCGACCCCAAAAAAATATGATGTAGGATCTTGGGAAGAGGGACAACAGTTGTGTTTTCAGTTTGAGATTCCCCCTTTTATCCTTCTCATCTTTAGTTCAGACAGATTTTTTGAGGCCAGGCAGACCACACGGAAAGAGGACGGGATGAGAGTCAAGGAAGCCAGAGCCTGTGCCATATAGAGCTCCGTACGAAAAATAAATAGAGGCCACGGAAGAAAGCAAGAAAGAAATAACGGGAGCTGGGGCTGTAGCATGTGTAGAGCTTGTTCTGGAACTCTACTAGTCTCATCTTCTTCACGGGGAAATAATATATAGATAGATGGTCACATCGTAAATATCATGTCTGTTAGCTCAACTATAATTTATAAGGGTGTATGTATTTAAGTGGAATTTATAGGATTGAGTTTTAGTAGTTTAGAAATGCGCCAGCTTTTATATATGAGGCCCCCACAAACATCCCCACGAACCATTACCAGTGGTGAGTATCTTGGAAGCGGAACATATAGTGGGAGCATGTCTTTCTAGTCAGATAGTAGATACGTAATTGTATGTACGTAGACAGTAGTATGATTACGGTTATGGTTATGGTCTGATACGGCAGGATATAACAAGAGAGTGGGATTCCAATACTTGCTAATCTACGTGGCCACATTGCACACTGCCGACTGCCATTCCCATTGCCGATTGCCGGATTGCGAGATCCATGCCATCGCCATGCCATGCCATTCCATGACACGCCAGTATAAAACCCAATGTTGCGAATGAAATGTTGGAGTTTTGGTGAAAGTACGTTGATAGATATACGCAAGTAATTCTACGATAAGCTGCTGATGGTCAGGTCAAGTAAATTGTCCCTCTCTCTCTCACTCTGTCTCACACACACACTCGCTTTCACCCCTTTTCTCTTTCCTCGTCTCATGCTTTTATCCCATCCCATCCCATCATACCTAATCCCAATCCAATCATATAAGATCATATTACAATAGATACGTCGGATGAAATACTCACCCAAAATACCAAAAGGCCGCAAAAACTATCTCTACTCAACCCGTGTAAAGTACATGTCAATGTCCATATTCCAAAGCCAGCACTCATATGTACTCGTAGTAATAACCCATATCCCACATCCCATCCACACACACTCACACACCCAGGATTTTACAGTCTTACAGCCCGAACCCGAACGTAGTCTTCCAATACTGCACAAAGGTAAGGTGAACATTGCCAGAGTTGAACTGAGCTCAAAATAATACCGTGACAGAGAATAAAAAATATTCGCTTTTACTATAGCTTTCTTTCTTTCCCCTTGAAAAACAGCCACCGTCATTTGCGGGACGAATTCAAGTCGAGATCGGGAGGGACAGTCACGGATGAGAAACGAAAATCAGGGGAAAGTAATTCCGAAATTTTACAGTAGTCAGAGTCAGTTTCTATAGCAACGGGAACTGCATTGTAAACCTGCACACTCACCAAGGTCTCAAGACGAGTCAAGACACATTCATAACATTACACTAGAACCATACCATCCCATCGTATTCCAAAGAACTTCCAGCAGAACAAAAAAAAACCAAACGAGATAAGGATAAAGTTGAGTCAGTCAGTTCCTGTTATTCCCTTCTCATCAAAACCCTCGGTATCCATCAGTGTCAGCTCAGCTCCATGTCAAAGCTACCCCTATCTTTGAATGTAAAGATACTCGAGACTTCCAAAAACAAGCCTCCATTTCCCATCCTACATCTGTGGATTTCCACAATCCTATAGTCCTATAGTCCTTTTTCACTGAGTCAAAAGTGACTGGGGCAAGGGAAGTGACAAATACATACTACTATACCTACATATTACATACAAGGTAAAGGATTCAAGGCAGAGATAAGAAGAACCAGAATGAAAAAGAGTATCCATCTCTAGGAATTTAGAATCCTAATCGTCATCATCATCATCCAGATGTGAATTGAGAATGGCGAATGGCGAATGGAGTGGAAACGGGAAACGGTGGGTTCAACTGTGACCTATGGGACACACGGACCGATTTGGTTTGGCTTGGGGATTCGCAGCTTTTGCCATCCAAAATAGAAAAAAAATACTCACTTGAAAAAACTTGAGTCGGATTGTTGGGATTGAAGTGAAGTAAAAGTAGTAATAGTAAAGCGGGAATATAGAATTGGAATTTTTGAAGCGACCACCAGCAGCAGCAGACCGACACCGGCGGAGTAGAACTAAAGCCAGAAATCGTGACGTAACCATTTTGGTTCAGTTTCGTGCGAAGAAGTAAAAGTAAACGATGATGGATGGCTATTGCTAGCTAGCTTATTGGAATTGATCTCCTTCCTCGTCTCACTTTGACTATATTTACAAAGCACCTACGAACGACCCATGGAAGACCAGCACCACACAAACAAAATTTTCTCGAGCATAACACCCAAAAACAAAGAGTAAATATACAGCAATAGGCCATTTTAACAGTAAAAAACACGAGTAATCTCAAGCAAATCAATCTGACTCTGACTTTTGGCATAATTCTCTCGTCCCTATCTACAAAATACAAGTTCAAACAAAGTGAGAAAACAGATGTCCATGTGGAGGTAGGGTAATGGCATCCGCAGTAGTGTTGAGTATCGACATGAGACATTCTCGTATGGTCGTCCTCGTCTGTTCTGTAATGCCATGATATATTTTTGGAGGTGATGCTCGTGGTATACACAAGCAAACAAACAAACACAGACAAACACATACACAATTTGAATTTTTATTGGCGCCAGTAAAATTAATGTGCACCACTCATTCTTTCCTCCACGGAGCTTTGTTTTCCATTCTCATTTTTCTATTCCCAAACTAACCAAAGAAGAAAAAAAATCCGAGAATACGAATTCGACGAATTCGAATTCGAATTCAAACTCGACTTTAACAAATACTAACGCTGTGTCTATTTGCACTCTGTGTGTGTGTGTGTTGTTTAGTGTTTGGGATTGAGGGGAGAGTAAGTTGATTTCCACATCGACATTGCCTTTGTGTGTGTTGTGTTGACTTGGATCCCGATCTCGATCATCATCAGCCCATCCCGGGCATATGTCACTTGGCAGAAGGACTAAACGACAACTGGCAATGAATTGAAAACAAACTTGAGGATATCATTTAAACTTTCAGTCGTCGCATGGCAGAACATCAACATCCACTATCCGCATCGTCTTTGTCGTAGTGTAGTCGTCGTCGTAGTCGTCGTCGTCCTCCAATATCAGTAATTCTCCTCCATTTCTCTTCCCAACTATGTAGTTCTCAGTATTCAGTATTCAGTACAGATATGGCAACAAACAAACAAACAAAATAGGAGATACAGAGAGAGAGAGAGTGAGAGAAATACAGAGGAAAAGTGGGAAAGGCAAATGTTCCGGGGACGCGGGGGAAGGGGATTTCATGACATATGAATTATAGAGCCAAGAGAGCGTCAGATAAAGAAGAATGATCTATGACTTCCCAAGTGCAAAACTAAGCAACCCAGGAGCCAAGGAAGCAAGAAGCCAGCCACCCTCACCCAGACAAAAAAACACTATATATATACATCGTACGACAACGACAACGACAGATCCGATACACTATCTGAAGAAAGTAGTAAAAAGACATATATGTACACACACGTATGCAAATGCACTCTAGCACACACACACACACACACACACGTTCTACTCATTTATTCATTTCTCATCTCAAAGGAATATAGACCAAGTCACACAGAGGCTCAGCCCTTTCTCTCTACATACTACACATATTATGTAGGTAGGAACAAATAAATAAGATCGACGAAAAAAAAATACAAAAAAAAAACGACAAAACAGCTACATTTTTTACTTTTACTTTTTTTTGTGTCTCCTTACAAAATCTCTGTACAACTTATCGTAAGTCCATTTACTTTTTTTTGTTGATTGAGATTGAGGACAGTATGCTCGAAAAGTAAAAAACCACACACACACACACATATATACAAAACAAAGCAAGAGAGTATCAAATTCGAAGTACGAACGTCTTGAATTTCAATTTGGTTTTTAAATCAAGCTGAGAATTTTTCTTGATTTTCTCGAATTGTTTTTTTCTCTCTCTCTGTTTCTACTTTCCCAAGGCAGCATCTGTCCCCTGTCGCATGCTTACAATAACAGGGACGAATGTGATGTAACGTTATGTGATGTGATGTGATGGTGCAGTATGGAGTTGAGTAACAGGGAAAACATCCAAGGGAATAAATATGATTGAGCGCTGTCTACCTATACCCATAGCTATATAGAATACGTTACGTAACGGCAAGACGCACGGAGTCTAAGCTAAGATTTTCCCCCTGAGTGACAGCGACAGGAGGAGTATAGTAATGCCAGTCACTGTCACCAGGACTGACCCCACAAAAACCAAAACAAGGCCAAATTTCAGTTCAATCTCCAATAAAAATAAAGGGGGAAAATACGATCTTGCTGTATATCTCACAAGTTGAAAAGCAAGCGGTAGCATATATATACGGTTCAGTTTTTTTATGCTTTGTTTTATTTTTTTTCATTTCAGGTCCGAGGAACCTACGTAACCTACCTACGTATATTTTTATATTTCAAAAAACAAACTTGAGTTAGAATTCGAATTCGAAATTGTGTTTTCAAAATGTTCCTTTTCTATTCCGTCCCAATTTTCCAATCCCAAGGTTTAAAATGGTAAGGTCTATGTCCTGTAACAATGACAATACAATGGCAATGGCTTTTGGCCAATGTGCCTTTTTTGTTGAATTTTTTTTTGTGGAAGAAACTCCAAGCACTTTTAGTTATGTAGGTACTTTCTTTCTATTTCATTTCAGCGAAAACGAATAGGAGTGAAGCGCGGGAGCGGGAGGAATACGGGTACCGGTACCGATTCACAGTGGTTAAGGTACAGTGCTAAGCTTTGTATAGTACTATCTGTAGCATGCTGTATGGTGCGGTGTACGCTATATCGAAGTTGCCTGCCTACAGTCCTCAAGTTGTAGAATGTTGTTTGTGGAAACATTCGATTTGGAGAAGAAAACGGCTTGTATCAACTTACTCGACAAAAAAAATTCAATTCTGTTTTTTTTTTCACTTTCATTTTTTTTTCACAGGTGAAGGTTCTCTTTCCTCCTTCTTTCTTTTCTACATTTTCACATTCTACATATTGGAAAGTGGAGGAGTGCATGTACATTGTTCAGCTGTGTAGTATAAACAACTGTGTTTTATTATAGCGTTAACAGTTACTGTTTTTATATCCATCCAATATACATAGAATCTGAAGTCATGGCTCTGTTACAGATCCTCGGCTCTATGGCATGGCCACTGTCGATGTCGATACCAATAGGAGAGATACGGATGTTTTATTTTTGGTTTTTGTTTCGTACGGTATGGTCCATGTGAAAATCCCATCGGATCTGATGGATGTTTCTAACCTCGAAGTCTTGTAGTCGGAGTCGGATTCGAATTCGAATTCGAATTCGACGGAGAGGGAGGAAAAAAATGGTCCAGTATCGTATGATGCCTTAGCTTATAGTGAGCTGGCTGGTTTAGCTTATAGTCTTGGTCTTGACTTTGGCTTTAGCTTATGGCCCTGCTTTGCCATATTTGCAGTTTTCCTTTTTCCTCGGCTCCAGTTAACCTACTTTTATACTTTTGTTCAACATCAATATATTACCGTCAAGTCAACTACAACAAGATATAGCTATTGGCAACAGCTTCCACTTCCACAAAAGAAGACTCACGTCGTCAGACTGTCTATGTAGGTAGGTATAGGTATACTGTAGATTTTATAAGCGTGAGAAACAGACGTATATAGGTACATTTCCCCGCATCTATACTCCAATACAGACGCACACACATGAGAAGAAAGGGAGTAGAAATAGAATCACATTTCCACAAAGTAAGTAAATCAAGATGGAGAACTTTACTAGTGCAGTAATAATAGTAACGGTAACTATGGTTCATGCTCTGTTGACTGTCGTTGTCGTTGTCTGAATCTGTTACACTGATAACGGACTGTAGACAGTATTCATTCTCAGTGCATAATTATTTATGGCTACCATCTAGATAATTCCATAGTCACCTTGTGGCTTGTAGATAGGTACTTTCCCCAATACACTTTGCAGAAAAAAAAATCTAAAATAAAGTGATTCTTTACATTTGTGTCTAGGTACTGTATACATTTTTGTATTTGAGTATAAATTTTTAGATGTAGGTAGGTAGGTACATTCATACAGCTTATATTTCTTCCGTACAAAAAAAGGATTGAAATTATCTATAATCTACACCGTAGAAAATGTCACCTCTAAAGTTCAAAACTCAGGGGCAGACGAAGAAATAGACAGGTAAGGTTTCTTCTTCCTTTCTTCGCCTTGAGACATGAGATGTGTTGTTGTCACACTAAAAAAGGAATAGTATTGGGATTTTTGATCATATCTTATAAAGCAGGTCTCCTTCGTTCCTATACCAGCACCAGCGTTTCCATGTTTCGATTTTCGATAGAAACTTTTAGCAATCTCTATACAGTCATGGTAGCAGATCCTTTTATTTTCACCGTAACTCTTTTTAACTCAAACAGATTTGATTCACTAGATAGCATTTTTTTTTCAGTATGCGTGCTTTAACTTATAAAATTTGACACAAATGTAATATGCATGATATGGAGCATGGAGCTTGCGGAGGACAGACACATACACGAAACCTCAAAAAAATTGAGTGCATAAAAACAAGAGCAGCAGCAGCAACTAAAATGACAACAGGGCAGAAAAATATAGAAACACGAATATTCCCCACCACCACCACCACCAACACCGCCACTATTTCAATGGAGACGGAGACCCAAAACCGAGAACGTGCGTGATATAATATGATCTGAGTGAGTGAAAGTCAACGTGTGTAGGTAGGCACATATCAAAACGTCAACCTAGGTGGTGCCTTTCTTTGACTGAATACTTCATACGTAGGTACATATTAAGTAACAACACCTCCCTCCTACAACTTCAAAAGTGTGTGTGTGTGGAAAAGTAAAGAAAACAAAAGTAAATTGGAAGATACAAGTTTTCCTTCAAAAAATCACAAAGCTAGAGAGACAGTTAGAGAGACACAGAGAGAGAGAAAGTGAAATGGTGAAAGTAGAAATCGTGGAAATCCTCGCGAATATATGAGACAGTACGCACCTAGGTAGGTACATACAGATGTGTGTGTGTGACTGTGTTTAGATCCTTCCCCCTCGCGCCATCCTTTTATACCTCTCAATTTCCCCAGCCAACTTTTATCTGTGGTGCGGATCGTCTTCTTCTTCTTCTTATCAGTTGTGAGCCTTCTACTTCTGCCTTTGGCATGTCAAAGCATGCGATAAAGAAATTTATTTATTGGAACAGGAAAGCAACTTTTTATACAAACATAAAACGGATTCAATCACGGACTCTTTACCATGGGATAAAAGATACAGATAGAGAGAATCGAGACACTACTATACGTGTAGAGATAGGAGCAGTCAGACTTACGCTGTACGGAGTAGCCAAGCCCGAGTGTACAATAGTAACATTATTACGTTTCCTCAAAGCCAAAGTCAATGCAATGTACCTTTCAGTTCCAGTCCAAGTTCTAGCGTAGTGTAGTAACCAATACTAAATACTGCTTTTTTTTTCATTTGTACTTCTATAGTCTACTCGACTCGGACTTTCGACTTGTTTCTATCTCTTCCATTTTTCCAACACTTAAAAGGGATACTTTACCTAATGGTGGCATCGACACTCAGACAGAATGTTATATCTTCAAATTTCATGTCTTGACTTTGCTCTACATACTGGAGTTCTATCTATGAATTTACAGGAACAGAAGCCAAAGTTTGAGAACGTATAAAAACAGGTGACGTGTAACTGTACATACAAGTTTGTGAAACTGAGCCAAAAATAAGTACATAGGCCAATGTGTTTAGGTATGTTTAATCCATGTAATCACTGAATTCCCATTCAAGATTTCCCAATATTTTAAATGGATTGACGGGAGTGAATTTGTACATTTTTTTTCCTGGAATAAATCCCAACAAATCAAAAAGTTGACTTTCACCATTGCATTGAGATCAAACGTAGTAAAAGGAGCTATTCAAGCAGTAGAAGATTGTACAGCACAAATGTTTCATGGTTTTTTTGTGTTGTGTTATTTTTAAAATTGTTTCTGATTTTCTTCTTACAGTTTTTCTTTCTATTGATATTAACCATAGCGCCTATGGAGTTTCTTCCTTGCGCCGGGTGCTTGGTTTTGGCTCACCTTTGCCTTTTACCTCGAGTTCTTGAGGACATGAAGATACGTTGGAGGGTCGACGTCGACGGTGTGGTCTTATGGTCGTGTGGCTCTAGTCGATTGGATGTAGAGAGTTGTGAAATTTGAAATAAACCAAATGGAACTAGAACCAGTCACCGTTACCGTCGCCGCTCCCGTTCTCGTTCCTCCACATCCCATGTAACTCCTTCATGTTCACTCAATCTTACTAAAATTTCCATCCTATTTCCATTTTCAACGGGCAGAATATAACACGCAAAATTAGCTGTCAAGCACGAACGCTTTTTTTTCTCAGTCTTTTTTTTTATTTTTTTCCTATATATTTTCCATTGAGGTTGGAATTGTTAATTATTTTTGCTGCTTCTATACACTGTGTGTACTGCTTTACTCTGATATACTACAGCTTGTTTAGATACAGATTCTAATATTATAGGCTCACGTGATTTTTAACAAAGGATTTTTATGACTGTATTTTATACCTGTGCCTTTTTGAACATGTAAATATTTTACTATGGTTTTACTTGGTTGAATTTACCTTTGAATAATAAAACTGTTTGAAATATCGAATAACTAAAATTAACTCGGTGAAAAATCCTACTGCTTTTCACTTGGTGAGCTTTAAAATAATTGCCGTTCTATGGCCAATTAAGGTTACATTTTAGTTGGTGGGGAAAATAAAGAGCGAGTATTTTTACATTTTTAAGTAGGTAGGTTAGGTACCTAGGTAGGTATTTTAGTTGTAGTTGTAGTTGTAAATCGGTTAAAATGGTTACTTGAGAACTGGAGCTGGAGATCTAACCCTGGCTTTACGTTATTGATAGGGCCCAGTCAAGGAGGTAATATATAAAAATAACTACGTGCGGGGTCTCTAGCCCTCTGGCAATACATAGGTGCATATAGGGCGCAGTGCGTAGGTGTAAGGTATTTATGTACAGGATTGCATAGGGATCTGACCGACCAGAAGATTTCTACCCATAAATCGTTTACTTTATAATGTTTTACACAGAGTTATCTTTAGACTTTACCCGCTCACTCACAGTTCACAGTGATACTTTCACTCCCACGCTCTCTCAAAATCCGTCCATTCCTGACAAGCTAAGCTAATCGTAAATCCTATGCTATGACCAGCATAATATGAAGTAAAACGCAGAAAGCAATAGAAATGCCATATAGCATTGCTCTATAATGTTTTTAATATATGGCTCGCAGACATGAATGGCTGTAGTCTCTCTCTCTCTAGTTTTTTAAAATTCTTCAACCCAACTCTCGACTATATACCTTATGGCGTGTGTAGTAGTGAGTGTGTGGGGTTGTGTGACTGGTGGTCAAAGTAATGTCCAGAGTCTTTAATTTGAAAAAAAAGATTAAGATTGATACGGAGTCATTAAAAAGTTGACAATTATTATAGTAGTTTGAGAACGTGCTTTTCCTCAAACTCACTCTCACTTTTATGTACGCACTCTGTATATTATACTTGAAAATGGGAAGAACCTGTGTATAATAGTTGAATAATCGTAATCGTATTCATAATTCTTAATTGGTTGAATTTAAAATTCGGAATTTTAAAAACCGGAATTCCGATGTCAGTTTATATTTCCTGGATATAATTGTTAATTTATTCATTGTAATTTATTCATTGAGTTTCAAAGCAATTTCTCTCTCTTTCTCTCTCTCTCGATTTTTTTTCCAGCCTCATTTCCTTTTTCTGTATTATTATGTAATGAGATGGAGGTGAGATTCCTTATACCTATGTTTAGACTCCGGGACCGGGACCGGGACCGGAACCGGGACCAGTTTGCTTATATGGTGTACCGGTATCGGTACCGGTACGTTTGTACTTTGTGTATATTTCACGTGTCCAAGAGCCCTCAAGGAAAAGACGCTTTTCAAATATAATATAATAATTAATCTGCGCTACACACATTCTGGTCTTTTTGAATTGTGAATTTGAAAAGGAGCGGACTATACGTAGTACTAAGGACTTTAACTTTGTACGTATAGCCTCCCTGCCTTTTTATTTCTGTGGAATTTATACACACAAGAAAAATAAAAAGGGAAACATTTTATTTGAATGCATGACACGCTCAGTTAAAATATTTTTTTTGAACTATATCAGCACAGTACTACTCACTAGTCAGTACCCAGACCAAACCCGAAGCCGAAACCGAGAACGAGACCAACCGATGACATGAATGGCTAGTCTAGTAGGTGTATTATCAGAATTTATGTGTACCAAGTGCATATAACATGTGTGCCTGACTAAAATCATTATTTCTCAAATCTTACGAGAATGAGCTTCAAAAGGTTATAAAATAAAATCATGGAATTCTTTTTGAAGGGAAATAAATGTGTGTTCGATACTCTACTGTGATACAGTACACGAGTAAAATAACGAATAGGATTTGTGCTCCCTACGTTTTATCTACCAAGTACGGAGACTGCATACATTTTTTAGACGGAGCATAGTTTGTATGTACATACTAGTACACGTAGGCCGTAAGAACATTATTTTGTATTTTGGAGTCATACTAATAATTCGTGCATTTTCAAATTCCTCGTTTTCGTTTTTCAAAGTTCTGCCATATGCAATACCATACCAGCCACCAGCGTCATCAACAGTATCAGCAGACCAGAGCATACAATGTCAGTGACGTACGTACAATACTGAGATAGCCATGCCACACCACAGTCGTCCCACCACAGTATACACACAACATCTGAATCAGACTATAGAGACTAGACCACACCAAACGAAACCGCAGGGACGAGGACGACGATATGTTCATATATATTATGACTTGGGATATCTATGGCTTCCTATATACAAGCCAAAGTTTTTTGAAAAATGAAAATATGAAAACGAAATATAAATAAAGAACCTTGTTGAGAGACTGTTTCTGATCACACTCAAAAGTATAGATGTAATAAACAATCAAATCTGGTTCAGAGTTCATAATATACACTGGCCTCTCGTTCGTCGTCCTTCGTCGTCGTCACTCTCTTCAGATTAGGAGCTGTATGGCATGGCAACGGCATGCACAAGAGTAACAAGACTCCAGAAAATACATAAAAATACTTATAATCAGATAAAATTGTGACAGTTAGAAGCCCAGTTATATAGGACTTTGAATACAGCGCTGAAATAAACAAGGCAATGAAAATAAGAAATATTATGTCTCTTGTTTTTTCTAGAAATAAAAACAATGAAATTTTTAATACAAAATATGAAACAGATTTTTAAAAAATCCAGTCCGTTTACATACTTATATAGGTTCTACTTACATGCTCTAGTTTCTAGCACAGGAGTGATATAGCGTAAAGGAAAGGGCAGTATATGGCAACTTAGTACCTATAGATAGGTAGATTTTTAAAATACAGTGAAGGTATATACTGTTACCGTAATTTGGTATTTGGTGCTTCTGCTACTCATACAAACTTGAAACTGAGGCGAGCGCTCTGCTAGAGTTCAATCTCCTATAGAAAATCTGTCAAACTTTGTAGTGGAACATCAGCGGGATATGGTGGAAGCTGAAGGAGGCATAAGCAAGTAAATCATATTTATCCAGCTGGAGTATTTCACAGACTTTTTGTATTTGATCCTTCATCGCATTTTTTACAACTGGTTGCTTTCCTACTTTCTACGTTTCCGCGGTTCTCCGCTCTCTCGTCTCTCTCTCTCTCCAGTCATCATCGAATGGAATGGATTATGGTAACATATCTCTTACGCTTCTTACATACTAAACCCTGTCTGCCTCGTTCTCGTTTCTCTTTCGTTTTCTCTCCTACTACAACTACGTGATGATGTGTCTTCATCTACCAGGACCAGGACCAGGGCCAGCGACTCATAAGCCATAACCAGGCCCCATGATAAGGAGCTGCTGAGTTGACTGAGGCCTTGAGACTTGAGACTGAGACAGGTCTTCTATACACTTTCTACTTGATCCTCACTGTACAGATCATTTATCCGTGTGGATGGATATACATGTGGAGGGTAAGTACCGCCGCGCTAGATAGATAGATGTGACTACTCACGGGCACCGGCACCCGCCCGATACTCCTGAGTTGGATGGAAATGGCTCTTGCAGTGCAAACTTTAAGGGCTTAGTAATAAACCACTGGGATGATCTTTAGTTTTAGTTTCTTGTTCTACTACTTCAACACTGTACATTATTATTACCAGGACCAGGACCAGAATCAACTCGAGTACATATCAGCTTTACCTACGAAAATTATACCATGACTTTTTTCCACTGCATTGTCTGGTTTATAGGCTCTTGTTTGAGTTGGCGTTGGCATTGGCACAACATAATGCAGTCAGTCAGTCAATCCCAAAGACCAAAACTGAAACAAACTTAAATAACAAATCAGAACAGTGCATATAATATTATGTGTAGTTAGAACATCAAGAAAGCGTACTCGTATTCTATTATGGTAAGCCGAATTCACAAAGGGCAGAGAGATTTAAAGTTGAGGAAAGGGGGAAACCATAGGATTTTATTTTGTTCTAGTAGTTTTTTAACTTTGATCTATAAGGCAATCTACATTACCAATTTTTTGAATTTTGATGAATATAAAAATGAATGTTGAAAAAATGGGTAGAATAGCACGTTTGAGTATCTGATGGAAATACGGCGTTATCCTTTTTTTTAAGATATTCAAATATACCTTTTTTTATCAAATTTAAAAAAAAAATACATTGCGAAAGATGGAAATTATTAAACTGTTCACAAAAAACGTGAGTAGTTACAATAATTCGAGCCGTTTAAAAAAAATGAAAAAATAGAAAATTTTGCAATTTGAATTTTTTTTAAATCTGGAAAATTAAAACATTTTACAATTTTAAAATACCATTCATTTTCTGATTTCCTACACCCAGTAGACAGAAGTAGTAAAAAAAATTTCATTGAAAGCATCATCAGGATAAATTTAAAAATCCCAAATCAGAACATAGTAGTACTTATTCAGCCTAAATTCTAAAACAAAATGGTGAACGTAAATATTTCATACTTGAATTTTGTTTTGACTATTTTCCCCGGTCTACACAGCAGCTCAATAATGCTCTACTTGAACAGAAAACAATATTGCGCAATGCCAATTAAGTCCAGACCTATAACCATACGTGAGAAGCTATATGCATTAAAATAACGTGAGCAACTACATAAATGAAAGTTTTTGAAGGAGCTTTTTTAGCCTTTACAACATCCTTCTCTGTTTAAGATTGATACATTGTATCAAGTATCAGTATTTTGGCGTGTGTTTTCTTCATGAAATGTTCAAGCCTGGAGTCAAAGATAAAGTCGTCTTCGTCTGCCGTATTCGTATCTTCTGCATGTGTAGTTTTGTTGCCGTGGCCGTGGCCGTAACCGTATAGTCATTGAAGAAACGTAGTCATAATAATATCACAGTATGAAGAGCCATCAAAGCAAATAACGATTAGGTTTAGTACTATTACTTAAAAGTAAATTAAATGGTTCACTGTTATAGTTATGAGCTAACTCTCCTTCGTCTTCTACTTCGTCTTCTCCCACTCGACGTCCTCCCTTTCGCTCTCTGTCCCTTCCCTGGGATCCACTTGACGACTGACGACTTGTCCAGTCCGTAAATCTAGTCAAGCAAGGAACCACCCAGCATGAAATGCAAAGAAGTTCCAAAGATGAGACAGGGACAAGAACAAGAACAAGACGTTCAAGTGGATTGTTCAAGTTCAAGTCAAAAAGTGGTGGGGGGAAAACTCAATTTCTACAAAGTCAAAGTCCCAATCTTTCTTCTTTTTATTTTATTTCGTTAACCCTTAATTTTATAAAGCGTAGTCGTATTAGTATTCGTTCCCGTAATTTGAACACTATAGACTATAGCGTTTGAACATACAGGTTACTTGCAATTAGTGTGTAGCCAAGTTTTGATGGTCCTTTTTCTATCAGCATCAGATTAGGATGAGTACTGCTGAAGGTATATAGATATTTCAAAGTAGAATTTAAATGCATTCCATTCTTATATTTTCCTACTTACTTCCTTCCCATCTTACATCATCATCATCGTCAGAGTTAGAGTCAACTATCAACAGCGTCTTGGATCCTACGCTTCTCATCCTGGTCCTGGTCCTGGTCCTGGTCCTACGGCTATATCTATATATTTAATTTTTACAAGTATCTATCCATAATATACTGATATACTGATAGCGGAACAGGAAAAAACGCATACTGAAAAGTTACGCACGTAGAAAAAGTTTGAGTGAAGTGATAGTGATGATGCGACGACTTCTCCAACAACAGGCAACCGAGACTACGGCCGACTACCAACCCTGGCAGTGGCCTCACTCACATAACCAAAAACTTGAACTGGTGATGATAAGACTGGAAAATGAGAATACTAATAAGCCTCCCTCCACTGACTGCTTTAAAGCCCAAGGTCCAAGCCCTATTATGCCAAAACTACATATCTGGACTGGAAAGCCCACCTTGAATATACTACCTACCTTACGTAGTATGTCCTATATCGTCTGTGAAGAACCAAAATGACCCATATCCAATTTAAGCTACTATCAAAATGAGCTATGTCATAAAAACAAAATGACAAACATCCGTAAAATGTTAATTACGAGTTTTTGAAAAGTGCAAAATGTTCTAATTCCATGTTTTCGAAAAGGTGCAAAATGTTCTAATTCCATGTTTTCGAAAAGGTGCAAAATGTTCTAATTCCATGTTTTTGAAAAGTACAAAATGTTCCATTTACATATTTTTGAAATGTGAAAAAGGTTCCATTTAAATATTTTTGAAAATTTCAAAATATTCTATTTAAATGCGTTCAAGACATGTTTCAATTTTTTTGTAGATATTTGATATTGCTTTTAGCTAAAAATGGATATGGGTCATTTTGGTTCTTCGCAGACGATATTCCTCGACCACCTTTCCTCAAATTTTATTATTATTGCACTCAACTTGCATAATTCGTTCTCGTTCGTACTATGTACATATGTACGTTCCTACTCAGGCGGCACTCGAAGCAACCTCAGTATGCACGGGACAATTAGGAATTTCAAAAGCTAAAGTGTAATTATGTACATAGGTAATCCAGAACGAGACTCAAGATTGAGAGGGAGAGGAGGCCATGCCGCCGCTGCGTTTCCTCTCATTTCATTTCATGCCATGAATCTCCTCCATTACGCTCCGTCTGTTGGGTAATAAGACATGAAAACAAGACGAAAAGATTTACAAAGTAGATAAGGAATGGAAAAGTGGAAGTGGATAGGAAAGAGGACGAGGAAGAGCCAAAATGCCAAGCAGATGCAAATGCAGAGAGTACGTTTAGTAGGTAAAACTACATTGTGGAGGCCACAATATAGTCAGACAGACACTGTCAAAGCTGAAGCCAAAGTCAAAGTAAACGAAAAGGCGACCAGGATCGAGTCAGGGATATACAGTCAGGGATAAGGCACAGTACCGGAGATGTAGCTGGAACTGGACTCGAGAAGATACTGTATGTAAATGTGTTTTTCAATCTGGACCTGGATCTTCCCTATAGAATGGACTGAGCTCCATGTACATACTGTGAGTGAAGATGTGAAGACGTACGGAGGACGGGAAGTACAAATGTTTAAATTGAATGGAGAACATCACGTCTTCTTTGTACTTTGTTTGTTTACTAAATGAAGGGGATGAGAGAGATGAGATACTAGAGGACATCATAGTCATAGGTATATACTACATATACCTATGTATTATGTATATATTACAGATGAAGATCCAGATATTTGTATCTCTTACTGTGCTATAGTCCCGTAACATTTGTAATGTTAAGACATAGACGTTAAGATTTAATAGAGGGGAGACTAAGAAAACTCGAGGTTTGCTCTTTGTGAATAAGCTAGAGATTTGTTTTCGTATTCATTTACGTAGATTTAGATACAAGGGAAAATATTAGATGTAATGTTCAAACATTAACGGTAAGTGCGCACGCCGCACAGAGTCTCATCAACCCATGAGACAAAGGCGTATAAATTACGTATGTATGTTATTTTGTATATAGCTTCCTAGTTATACGGCAAACAGAGCATCTTAAAGTTAAACTATACAGTATTGCATACAAGATAGAAATCCCCAAAAACCCATAATTTTTCACTGTCCACCCTAGTGTCAAAAATGTCGACGCAGATATGCTGTTTGGCATTATTAGAATTTTAAATGGCAGACACATAGTTCCTTTTGCACGTTGGTTGAGCACCTTGAGTAATCAAAACTCACACAGAGAGACGGTCCCTTACCTACTACTGCTGCTACGAAACTGCAGCCAAAATATGCCAGTAAGCACCTTCTGCTAACAAATAAAAAGAAGGGTCTTAATTATGTACAACACATTGTAAGTTTATCTATCTGTAGCTTTTTTTTGCATTTATACTTTTGGACGTGATACACGTGTCTGAAATTATGGACAATTTTTAAGAGGTACATTTTTGGGACGTGCCATTATTCTATCTATAGATACCTATACAGTGTACGTGGTCTGATACTGGTAGGCCTATAAATCTTCAACTTGTGTACAATGTTTAACTGTCGTTTTTAGTTTCTCTCTCCAGTTGTTGTTTTATTAGTATTAGTAAGAGTATTTTAGGAAAGCGCAATTAGTTGCAGTTGTGTTTACGAGAGAGCGAGAGAGAGAGAGAGAGATAATATGAGCGGGAGCTATAATGGTAAATAACCAAGAATGAAGCCTACAACGTACTTTTTGAATTAGTCCACAATGGTCTCATTTTCATTTAGTAAATGTATTTGTATAAATATAGGAAGAGAGTCTCCCAGTAAGCTCGAGCAATATAGCAAAATAGCAATTCTACGTTTTGTATACGTACACATGTACATTTTGTGCATTATACTTTTAAGTTTTACGTGGGGAAATTATGTCTCTCAGTAATGAGTTGGAGTCTCCGTAGTAGTAGCTAAATGCTCGAGCTAAGTTCTACGTTCCGTCCGCCGTCCACGTCCCGACGTCCCCCTTCAAAAAAGTAGGTGAAGTGATAGTAATATATGTAATTCATAGCCGTAGCCCACATATAGTATCTCTAGTATAGTGTAGAATAGTGTGCGCCTGGACCTGGAACTGGAAGACGACGTCGACGAAGAGGACCAAGAAGAGAAGAAAAAAAATTGGATGAAGATCCAACGTAAATTACAGTGGGACTTGAGGAGAGTGAAAAGAGCTTCAGAGCTTGAGAGACTTTTCAGGAAAAGACGAAGAATAATGGTGGACGTGGATTTTTTTATAAACTCTCCACGTCCCTTTTAACAAGCAGCTGAGGCTCCTGAATACTGAATACTGAATGTTAAACGAGTCATTTAATCCAAAGTATTAGCATTTACATTTAGCAAATTACATGCTAAGTAAATATCCAACCAAGATACTCTCTGTGTCTGTATGTAGCAGAGACAAGGAGGAGAACAGGAGAACAAATTCATTTATTAATTACATACGCCTAAATTAAAATGCACACAAACAATATGGAGGATTGTTTTCTTTATTTTGCCTTTGAGTGTGTGGTTATTTACAGTTTAAAAATCTTAGGTGCAACTATATAGTAAAAGTCGAAAAAGGCAATGTAATTATGTAATGAGGGAGGCGCGTAAGAGAATAAATTGAAGAGGATATTAAATATAAATTTGTCTTGGAATAAAGTATTCAATTATATTAGTAATAATAACTGTTGTAACAACAACCATCACCAAGGATAATACTATAGTACTTAATACATTTTTTAAAACGCATAACCTGCTATGTAACATGCTGTACAAGAAAAAGAAACCAGAAGCAGCTAATTGTACCATTATACAATACCAATAATAATAATCCCATCTGCATCAGTCCTACTATGCAACTACGTTCGACGTTCGACTTTCAGATCTGCTTCACGTAGGTCTCTCCACTTTCCTCCAAAAACAGGCATAAAAACAAGGCAGTGCATAATCCAAAGTCCAAATCCAAGACGAGAAGATTTATTACAATTAGATACGCTACAACTAAACCAAATACTGAAGGATACACATATCTGTTAAGTCCACTTATTTACATTAACACACCTCCGACTCCGACTGACAAGTTTCAAGACGCAAAGACAGTTATCTCTGGATTCTGGATTTTACATCTTACATTACTATGAAATTACACCATTTGAATTCCGTTTCTTTCAAAAGGGTGCCGAAAATTCCGCAATTTGCATTATATAATATCAAAATTAATAAACCTGCCGCCTTTGAGGAAAATAATAGATAGATGATTTTGCAACTTACAAAGTAGTCAAATTATACTCTGCTACACTGCACTTCAATTGTACAAGCATAACAACATATTCAAACAAGTTCAGACACTGTAGATTAAAACACTGTAGGAGAATTATACACACTTTAGTTATAATTTCATGTGGCTGGAAACCTGTTCGTGCCTTCTTCGTGTTCGCTACCCTACTCTCTATGAAACTGATACTACACATTATAAATATTGAGATGATATGCAAATAATTATACATTTCCACACAAGAGAATAATTAGTACGTGGATGTGACATGTGTGGCGCGGGACTTGAGAGTAGTTAGTTGTTTTGGTTTTGGATTTGGATTTCGAGTGAAGAAGCTTCTCGACCGACTATAATATGATGAGTCTGATTAAATCCTGATTAGAGAAAGATCATCCAGTCAATTGAAAAATTGAATCAACAAAATAACAAGCAAAGTGAGTTCTACAGTTTAGAAGACTAGACTTCTACAGAGTAGAAGTGCCACTTCTACTCAAACTACCTATACTAGTTTTTGCTTGGAAAAAAATTTGAATTTGACTTTTTGGACTATACGTACCTACCTACCGTACATACATACTACGAATGGTAATAATCACGCCATGACGACTTTAAATGCAAACAAGAGGAATACACAGCAACTAACAGATAATTCCTTAGATTAATTTCCCTCCTAAATCATTTGATAATTAATTACAATAACAATAAACCATCACATTACTTTTAGTGAATTTGTAATCAAAATGAGCTATAAAATATATTACACAGACTCACTCAAAAAAAACTAACATTAAGATAATGAAGACAGTAGACAGTGGTGGACAGCATGCAAAGAAGCAACTAACAAGGTAGAACTGTAGTTTGTTTTGTACAACTGTGGAAGGCAGAAAAACAGCTTTGTTGGATATAAAATTTTTATTTTTGTTTTTTTTTGTTTCTCTCTCTACTTGTATTTATGGTTTACAGTCTTTTGCAGCTCATCAGCCAGAGCCAGAGCCAGCCATCAGCCAGCATGCCTCTTATTAATCACGAAGCTGAAGTGAAATGCACACAATCCATTAAACCTGACAATAACTACTATGGCACAAGCTGGTTCTGGTTTCTGGTCTTCTGGTTATACTGGCCTGCTCTATGATGCTCTCGTGCTAACTTAACTAGTATTGACTGTAATTCAACGATGACTGATGGTGATAATAAATGGCAAATGGTAATGGGGGAAACGTATGCAAAAATGGAGAGCTTATTTATCCATAGGTCAACTCTGTGTAGTTTAGTCAATGTCAAAAGTGCCTCTGTTTTGTAGGTTGGTAGGTAACAAGATTACATATAAAATACTTGTGTGATGTTTTCACTACAAGTTCTCACAGGTAATTTATAAATATAGGATTTCCATAATCCATAATCTGTAGTACAAGTACAGATACAGTTCAGATACAAATACGTTGTGTCACTATATGCGTCTACCTGCTCGATGCTTTGTGACTGTACTGGAAAATGAAAAACTGCAAAAAACTGCAGCAGTGCGTTAGTCCTGAATGAAGGCTTCTCAAGCCCCATCGATTTTAATATCATACCATAATTCATATCAACTTATTCGATAGTCTCTATTCGCCAATAATCATAAAAATGAAATAAGAAAAGATGTCTAGTGTCTGGCTGACAAGCCATTGTCACGGCACGTTTTTTTTTCACAGCAGTACACAGTCACAGGGATAGGGATAGGAGGAGAGGCTGCAGCTTAGCGAGGCGAGACAAAGTCAAATAGCATTACAAACACACACCATGCCATTATACCATCCCATAACTATCTATATGCGAGTTAAAGTGAGCTGCTTCTACTCTATACTATTATGCACTCAGGTCCCGCGATCCCAACTCAAACTTCCACTTCTTGACTTCTTGATGGAAAAGTCATAAGGAAGGAGCGGTATCAAGTCTGTGGAGCGTGGGCACCTTCATGTGTTACCCATAGATACGCGTATACCTATAGCTTTCCAGTGCAGAGCATATCGTCTGTGAAGAACCAAAATGACCCATATCCAATTTAAGCTAGAATCAAAATGAGCTGTCATAAAAACAAACTGAGAAAAATGCGTATAATGTTGATTAGGATTTTTTAAAAGGTGTGAAATGCTCTATTTACATTTTTTTGAAAAGTGTAAAATGTTCTATTTACATGTTTTTGAAATGCGTAAAATGTTCCATTAACATGTTTTGGAAAAGTGTAAAATGTTCTTGCAAACTATTTCATTTACACGCTTTCAAGACACGTTTTAATACTTGTGTGGATAGTTGATGCTGTTTTTAGCAACAAATGGATATGGGTCATTTCGGTTCTTCACAGACGATATGATATATACTTTGAGAAAAAATGCATAATGCATTCTCCATTATGACATGGTTTCCTTCAGCACAAGTATCCAGATCCAGATTCAGATCCAGCAATGTTATTACTGATATTATAGGCAGGTATATGAGCTTAGTATATCCTTATCAAGATTTCGATTCGATTCCAGGTCTAGCTATAAGTATAAGATAGTAGAAGAGTACTGAGCGCAGAGATGCGACTGGATGCCGTGTCTATGTCTAAAATATGTCGTCGTTCACAGCACATCACGCCGACTTGGACGACATCGACATCGACATCGACTTGGATGTGTTTGTGAACTTGGAGCTTGTCTTGGAAGCCGTCCTTCCCTGTCGTCATTCTGCTCTGTCAAGTAAAAGCATATCGTCAACTTTCGTATAATAATTCCATCGACAACCCAGAGACTGACTTGACATGAGGCTCTCCTGCGTCAACGGCTCAACGTTCAGGATGGACTGATAGCACACGGGATGGGATGCTATGGGAGTTATATGTGTGTGTATTAGTCATAGTAGTAGTTGTGTAATGGCACGTATGTTTCCGAATTCGAGATAGGTGGGCACACACACATACAGACACACACACACACACAAGGAGATAGTCTAGATCCGAGAATTCCAAAGACCAGAGCCGCAGCTAGACAGACAGACAGGTAGATAGAGCTATATGCGAGGAGAGTGTAGTAGTGCGTTCCAATTCGTATTCATAGAGAAGAGGCTGGAGATAGTTGCTCTCAAGGGGAATCGATAAAGGTGAGCCAGTTAGTGGCCGGGAGACAACAGGATGAGGGAGTAATAAAATATCAGAGAGGCTGTACAGCCTCAATGTCATCACCATCTCGCCATCGCATCGCCATCCCGAACGACATCCTATGGTCCTCGTCCTCCGTCCTCTCGCCATCCTCTCGTCATTGTCAATATACGCTTCACTCTACTTTATTACATCCTCCTTTCCATTTCACTCTCATCCGCGGATGTTAGTTGGAGATTATGGTTTCTAACGGATCGGATATTGGCTCAACCGAACCGTAACCGAACCGAACCGTATTCCAAACGGTTGAAAAATCGAAAACCGAACCGAACCGTAACTAAACGGTTCGGTTAAAAGTCCCAACCGAACCGAACCGACGGTTAACCGTTATCTGAAGTCGCTTGTGTAAACCTTCGTATGTTTGAAATTTTTCCTTAAAGCTAATGAATTTATAATGGTCTTACACAATAATAGGCATTTAAAAATCAGCCTTTAATCAGGTATCTAATGAACTGAGACAAAAAACCTCAGTTTTAATACCACATAATGGTATCGCTTCCCAAAATACTTGAATTGTTTTGTTATTTCGGTCAGTTCGACACGACCCATATTTATACCATATCAATTTTCAAGACAAAACAAGTTAAAATGTTGAACAAATTAGTCTGCTAATAAACTAAAATTAAGAGTAAGTGAAAACAAGTATAAAAATAACGTTTTTTAATTTAGGTACCAATTCTGCATTTTATTTCGAATGCAAAATCAAAGCGGAGAATTCAGCAATGATTTCATACTTTAAAGTGAAAATATAATACACACTAGACGGAAAAATACCTTAAGGGTTAGCTGAAGGAAAGATTTGAAAAAAAGAATACTAAATAATTTACTTAAATAATTTTAACTAAAATGTCATTTATACTCACGGTTATCCGAACGGATAACCGTGACGGTTCACGGTTAACCGATACCTCAACCGAACCGAACCGTATACGCCGCGGTTCGGTTGGGTTGTCCAACCGAACCGAACCGTAGCATCGGATAACCGTTATCCGATCCGAACCAACCGAACCGTTAGAAACCATATTGGAGATCGTAGATCCATGAAATCAAGAATATCAAGAAGAACTCCTCGATCCTTATATATACACGCAACTCAAGTCTCCCTCCACACAAGAAAAAAAGACAAGAGCACGGAGTAAAAAAAATGTAATCATCAAAATTCGAATTCGAATCCGAATTTCGAATCCGAACCTGAATTCAAAATTCCAACTAGAAACGAATATATCCGTCAGTCTGTTTTTTTTTCTGTAATTCTACTTTTTCTTCATCACCATCGTATAGAACCTCACATCAATTTTTTTTCTTCACTTTTTGATTTTATTTTATTATTTGTTTTTTTGTCTGTTACTTTCACTCACGATAAATCTAAATTCAAATATTTTTAGGAGAGAAATCTTACAGTTTTTTTGCAGCTATAAGCTAAAAGTGACACGTTCACACTATTTGCACACGGACTGGCACTACTGGCAAATCAAGTTAAATTCATAATGTATTATTAACAGAAGGAAAGCATATAGCTCCTGTTCTTCAGTCCCACACACACACACACTTTTCCTGTCTCATTATTCTTGCATTACATAAATTCAAGGAGTGAACAGTGAACAAGAATCAAAATCCGAATCCGAATCAGCTTGCTCTTTACATCTATATACTCTAGTGCATTTTTTTTTCTTTGGATGACTATAAGGGCGGATCCTATGGACCGAAGTCGAAGCCGCTTCCGAATCCAAATCCAAATCCAAATCCAATCCAAATACAAGTCCAAGTGGAGTGAGTGCAATCCAATTTTATCAAATCGAATCGAATCCAATTCCATCGTTTTCCATATAGACCCCTCAGCGGCCTGTCAAGCCATATGTGAGGAGCCATATTCTCACTATGTTGGATTGTTTTCCTATATGCCTATGCCCATACGTACATACATGCATCCAAATAGCTTCGTTCTCCGTAATGAGTTTTTTACACGGAAGGAAACTTCATTCGGAATTCTTTCCAAATTAATACGTCAGCATGACCATGACTATGTATGTCCTGTGTGTAGATTCTATATAGGATTTGGATGACGACCGTCTTGCTCTTGTCCAAGTCCGCCAGTCGAAGTGGAGTTGGAGTTGGACTTGGAATGAAAGGGTTGTGATTCGGTGAATATGTGGATGGGTGCGTTATGGTATTTCTATTCCAATTCGTCGGAATTGTCTCCACGTGGAGAATTTATTTTTTTCTCCTTTATTTTCTCCATTCTCTCATTTTTTCTTATCTTGAGAAGAAATATGTGGGTTCCAGATTCCAGATTCCAGAAATCCATCCATACTTTTAATAATAATACAGAATTTGTCTCTGTACTTCAGTTTAATTCGGTATTTACCAGTAGGTACTTTCACATTTGACAAGATTGTGATTTAGAAAATGTGCAAAAGTGCCTTTGACAGGCGAGAAATTTCCCCATTTAGTGAAATCACAGTACCAAAGCTGAAACCAAATGTTCGCCCATTATTAAAATAATATTCACTGACCTACCAGTGTCGTCGGTTTTGGCATTATATGGTTTTTTTTACTTGCAACGGTTAAAGTAAAATGGTTAATGGTTCCACCTGCGATTTTATTGTTTGAGTTATAGTAGCGCGGCAGGACAATATAGAAAACACAATATGTCCTTTTCGTAAGACAGGTACAACTGCTACTGCTACTGTTGATGTCCTGTTGGCGTTGGCATATTGCAAAAATATGGTTGGCAAGCAAAAACATTTGCATAGCTTTGTACTTTGTTACTTTGTATAGCATGGACATTTCTTGTATTCATATTTGGGGATTATTCCCAGAATGGTTTCTATCTTGCAACAAAGACGAAGAAACGCAGGGTGCTGTGTACAAGTCACAAACAAGTAGGTATAAGCTCTTTTACTTTTGCAAGTTCAAATTGGACAGAGGCAGAGGCGTATCATATGTTGTGTTTTTTTTTCTAGTAGTTATTGCAGTAGTAAAAGTATATAGCAAATGGGAGAGACACCCTTTTACATGTGACAATATGACATGTTTACGTCCACTGTCCAACCAGAAGAGATACAGGGACAGAGACACGGACAGGGACACGGACAGAGACACAGAAGGTGTTGACCACATCAATCAAAGACTCGGAGACACAGGGAGAGAGCATAGAAAAACAAATAAACCACATTGTATGTACAATGGATGTGAGTTTGTGTGGCACGGGTACAAAGAAATAATTGTGTTTACTTACCCTTCCCTTTAAAATCCGTCTATGTATATTCAGTCTATTTACCCGTACGTAACATGTACAAACATACCTATAGATAGGTAGGTACATTGCAATTGAAAATGTACCTACAAGGAACTTCCCAATAACTTTAGCATTCAAACTTGAATGTCAAATAAAGTAAAACACGATGGGTCTTCCCTTCCCTTGTATTAGTATAAGATACGTGCATATGAGTGGTCTCTGTGGACGGTGGTCCTTATTGTGGTGGTCAAGCCCAAAATTCTGTGCATAACATAATGCAACAAAGCCAAAGCAGCTGTGCTCTCTTTCTGTTTCTATATATGAGTGATTTGTACCATTTTATTTGAAAAACTAACAAAAGGATTATCACTATTCAGAGAGCAAAAACCAAAGCCCAGACTCCAAAGTTACTTTTTTTTAAGTTAAATAATAAAACCACAGCCCAAAAAAAAATTACAGGAATTCCAGTCTCACTCAAAACCAAAACCAGTCTCAGATGTTTTGAGTGCATTCATTTTCATTTTCTTGTACCGTACCACATCAAACCCTACTTGCACAACTCTATAAATTTGCCGCACATAGCTCTTGAGTAATGTTGAGTGTAAATATGGAGCATATTTCCAGAGGAGATTCTAAAACCCTAACCCAAACGCAAACCAAGTACAGAGCCAGACGGAAATGGAAAAAATCATTCCGCATATTTTAAGTGCGTTCCACTCTGAAAGTGTTGTACTGTATTTTAGTGTAGTGTATTGTAGGCTGTGTTGTGTTTTTGAAAGTGAATTTCTACTTTGTTATGATCTCTCTGTTTTTCGGTTTGACTCAGATGGTGCAAAAGCAAGTAGTGTAGAATTAGAATTAGAACTACATGGATAGAATGTAGATGTAGGTACTTAATATGATTGGTGATAGACATACAATACAATAGACTCAGTGGGCCTCTGCGTATTATAACTGCAGCCATATCCATGATATCGTCGGTGAAGAATCAAAATGAGCCACATTCATTTTAGGCTAGAATTAAAATGAGCTATGTCATAACAAAAAAAGTTAGAAACATCCGTAAAATGTTAACCAAGAGTTTTTTAAAAAAGTAAAAAGTTTTTGAAAAATTGCAAAATGTTCTATTTTCATGTTTTTGAAAGGTGGTGCAGAATGCTCTATTTACAAATTTTTGAAAAGTCATAGACATATTTCTATATTTTTGTGGATAGTGGATAGTGTTTTTAGCTACAAATGGATATCGGTCATTTTGGTTCTTCACTGACTGTATGGAATGTAAAAAGAAAGCCCACCCAAGCCAAAATTTAGAGTATGTGGCATGCAAGATGGTGAATATGGTATTTCTGTGTAAAGTGTAAGCGAAAGTCAAGCTATGCGATAATAATATCTGGAGGCATTGGAATCATAACATTACATGGGTATGTAGCCGGGTTGGTAGGTAGATAGGTAAGTTGCATAATATCGTCTGTGAAGATTCAAAACTATTCATTTCCATTTTTAGTTAAGGCTACAAATTGAACTACTTAACTAAAAAATAATATATCATAAAATCCTGAAAGCATGTAAATACAACATTTTAAACTTTTCAATAAACAAGTAAATATAAAATTGTGCAATATTCAAAAACATGTAAATGGAATATTTTGCACATTTCAAAACATTGTAAATGGAATACTTTACACTTTTCAAAAACATGTTAATAATGCATTATGTAATTTTTTAAATTTCCTAATCGACATTTTACACTAATCTATCTCATTTAAGATATATTTTTTGGCATAGCTCATTTTAATTCCGGCTTAAATTGGATATGGGTCATTTTGATTCTTCACAGACGATATATCTAGCTCTATAAGTTGTAGTTCTCTTCCAAAACTGAAAAAAATACGTCAACCCTCAACCGTGTTTGTAAATAGTCTCGAGAAAAATAGTTAACACAGCTCAAGATCTGAACCTTATAGCACTCAATGTGCATTTGTCTACATACATGGCCTATCTCCGTTCTACAGTTCTACCAAACAACCAGTATCGGTCTATACTTATACTTGGTTGCTGGAAAGATTCAATCCAATCCAAAATTTTCAAACTGAACGAAAACGAAAAAAGGAATAAGGAAACAAAGAACGCGAAGCCATAACAGATTTGTACCTATAGCCATAGCTAATATGATCTCCACGTCTATCCCTGTATATATAGTACACACAAACTTAAGTGCAAGTTTAGCATGTAGACAGAATAGGCTGTGTACATTGAAAAGGAGAATGAGAAGGCCTCACAGAACAGTTGTTCTGGTTTCTGTACTCAAGATTGTGGGGACATGTAGAGTGAGACAGAGAATGAAGATAGAAACAAGTTCTTGTTCTTTGAAAAGTCCTCTCGTGTGGTATTCACAACCAATTCAACCCATGACTGCTCTCACTCAATTCACTTCAACTTTCCAAACCGAGGACGAGGACCGAACAGAAGAAGAGATCCAAGGAGATCCACGAACCAAAGCAAAGTCAAAGTCGAACGAAGTCGATTTCCAAAACTAAAACTCCAAACTTAAAGATTTCAGCCATGCATAACGAAACAGGACCCAGGACCAGGACCAGGAACCAGGACAAGTGCGAGTATAGAACACGCACATTGTGCGCACTATCTGTACATACACTACATACGGCCAGGCCCAGACGCCCACTCACTTCCAGCATCAGAGTACCTACCAGCATCAAATGGGACTATCTGCACACGCATAACTATGTATATGTAGATACTTACGCATTTTCTCCATCACCACTTCTACTATTCTCCGATGGTTCGTGGTAAAAACAACCAGTTTTTTAGCTTTACATATCTGAAACAAAGTGGTTTTTTGCAATTTTGCCTTTATACCCCCGAAATTCGACATAGAACAAGACATAGAAGGTGTTCAAGTATAAGCAATAAAGGAGGAGTGCAGAATAAATCCAATTAAAATGTAAAATAAATAAAGTTGAAGTTTCTCCACACACAAACACACACACACATCCCGTCAAACTTCAAGTTCAAACATCCGTCCGATACGTGAAAATTTGTGTCTATTATTCAGTTATACTAATACATAGCTAAGCAGCCTTACAGATATATGCAAACTATATATTTTAAAATTCAAGAGCCCCAATGCACTGTTTCCTTGTTCCCCACATATTTCTATTTTAATCGTAAGCAATCCATATCATGTATGAATAGTACCTATACCCACATAAAAATTTTTCGTGGGATGGTTCATTCAAAAATATAAAGCTAAACTGTACAAGCCTATAAAGGTCTTTGCAACTTATCAAAACTACCAGTACCAGTACAGTACAGTACAGTGAACCAAAAGCGCAGTTCATTAAAAATCTAATTTAAAAATGTAAAGAATGATGATGACAAGTATAAAACACGCAAAAAAGGAGAGAGAGAGAGACGTAGAGGGAATTAGACATGGAAATCGAATTCACATTCAAATTGTCAGAGCTGAAAGATATACACACAAGAGTTTGTTTTTCTTGGAGAATCTGAGAAGCTCATCTGTTTCTCTGTGACAGATCGTTTCCATTTTTTGCGAGAGTATGAAAATGAAAACGAGGGCAATTCTGAATCTGAATGTACTGTGTGGTGATAGGGGACTAGATTATGATTATGATTACATATGGATCTTCTTGAAGAACTTACAAGAAAATTTAGACGCAGAATATCAGTACGCATAACTAGTCATATGGTGCACTATTTAAATGTACAACCAATAAATCATTTAAAACTCTCACACTCAAAAATTGTAACGGCAACTTTGGAACTCCAAAGGGAACGGGTCCGCGGACAGATATGGGAAAGTAAAAACGTGAATATAAATTTCAAAAGTTAAATAAAAACTGTTTTTCAAATGTGTGCGTACAGTTAGTACAGTTCAGAGATAGACACTGGCTGTGTAGGAGCAGACGCAGATCATAATAACGTACAGTATGTATATATAGCGCTCATCATTTACAGAAATATAAATGTGGATATAATTACATGTGTGTGGTGTCGGTGTGAATGGGATGGCGGAGGTAGACGTAGACGAAGAAGTAGGTGGAAAAATGCAGAGTATTTTGATGTTGATGCTGATGTTCAATGGTTTGGGATAGGAACGGGAGAACGGCAAGAGGATGCGGATGAGGCGCGGATGATGAGGATGAGGATAACGATGCATGGAGGAAGGAATCCGCAGGAGAAAGACCATATTTAGACTTTTAACTTTTTATCTGTATTCCATGCACATTGGGTTGACGCAGGAAGGAGGGCTAATCGTATGATTTCATGCTTCAATTCAGTTGTGCCTTATGCGTCTCATGAGGAAATTTATGGTCGAGCTTAGTACATGTGAGACTTTTGAGTGTCTCTCTGTGTCTGTGTGTCTCTCTGAGTCTTTTTAGGCTTCTGTCTCTGTCGCTGTCGCTGTTAGCAACTCTTATTATAATATTTACATCCCGAAAACATGTCCAACAACGTTCGTACGTTACAACTTTACCGTCCCATACAACACTTTACCTCTACCTACAAAAGGGAAGACCTGACTGATTTGTGCGTACACAAGTGGAGACACAATACTGGACGAATACAATATATAATTACTAATATATTCGTCGGGCTACGGTACTATATGGACATGGAAAAGCTACCAAGAAAAAAGATAGCGGCAGTGTGTACATAATATGTAATAATAAACATAATATTATGAAACCTTAGCCGATTGCCCTATCTATAGCACTATGTATGCACAATTCCCTTGCCTTGGTTTCAAATCTGTGGTTCTGTTCAGATTCAGATTCAGACGCTTAGAGTGTTTGCTCTTCCCTCATTTTCATATATTTGGTCTATGGTTCTGGTTCTGGTATTAGTTCTTCGTGTGTGATGTGTGCATAATAATATACACACAGAAAAAATATACACGGCTTGAAAATATTTTTGCTGTTGGAAAAACAGGCGGAGTTGGATTTTTGAAAGATGAGACGAGCGTCGAAATGACAGTTGAGAGAGCAAAATGTGCTATCTTCAAAACGCATAATGCGCTTAGTTAGTGTATTTAAATCTTTCGGCGTTGTTAACTTTTCTTTTAAAATTTGGAACAGGGCCGTTTAAATATTTTTCAAAAGTTTAAAATTTCAAATCTGCATGATTTTAAAAATTGTAAATAGCATTTGTTCCACACTTTATTGAAAGGTTAAAATTGAGTTTTTTCCCATATCAAAAATTTTATACATTTTTTGCCTTCTTTAAAATTCAAACCTCCAGCATTTAATTTTAAACTTTCCAGCAGATAAGATAACACAAATTGCACTATAAAAATATCCAATGAAAATATAACAGTTAAATATCCTCGTCGGAATCCTAAATGGTAGTTAAAAAAAGTAAAATAAAAACTTATATTAAATCATACAAACTACCAAACTACCAAGCAATCACATCAAATACACTGCAATAAATTATACGCACATATTTTTTTTTCTAGCTTGAAGCAATCACTCCATTCAGCACTCTTGTATCATCTTTCGATTTACGATTACGATTACGACTACGATTAGTATCACATCAAGTAAAGTCCATACCACCACAACAACCCATAAGCCCATAATAGCGCAAAGCAACACAAGCATTATAATTTATAATATGCAATTTCAATACACAACGTAAACATACATGGGACATGGGAAAATTGAAATATTAATGTTGGCTATGGGATTATACACAAACACACACACACTACTCAAGTAACTAGATTTCTCATTTAAGTTTCTTCTCTTTTTTTTCCCCCAGCAGTGTGGTTGCCACTCTCTGACACCAACGCTAACTCTCATCTGATACTATAAATTTACATCCAAATCCAAAATGAAAAATTCACATATATCTACACCTAATAGGTACTCTCTATGGCTTGGATGAAAAAGGGGAATGAATGGGGTAGACAGAGACCAAAACACATGGGACTTTGTGTTCGAACTTTCCAACCAAGAGATCATCTCTCAAGAGTCGCGTAGTTGTACAGTCGTAAAACGTAAACGAAAAAACCAAAGGACGAGTTTTTGTTTTTAGGAAGAAGAAGAGCCACGTTACAGACATTTGACTCTGACTTTTAGGGCGGGTTGAAAATGTTCATGTCAAGTCAGTGAAGTGACAGAGCCTCCACTATACGCACTACTACATGCACTCCTGCCTTCCATCCATCCATGTAGGTAGGTGCATAATATGTCCACGCTCATGTCCTTGTCTTTTAAAAAGCATGAATCTTGATTTCTGCCAAAGTATAAGAAAAAAGAAAACTTGATCGCACAGTATATACAAAAGAAATAAAAATGAACATCTCTCCTCCAGGAATTTATTTAGATTTCGATGCTACTTAAATTTGACTGTGACTCTGTGGACATTAGGAAACAAACATAGAAATAAAAACACACAAATAAATCATGGGTACAAGTATCAAAAGTACTTAGCAGGAGTGGAATATGAGAAAATATTTGTACGTAATTTATAATTATTGTGTAAAAGGTTTTTACTGCTAACTTGTAAAAGTAAATTATTTTTATGGATTTTTCTGTAAATTCTGTCTGTAATGGAAATGCTAATGTTAATGAAGATGAGGACGAGACATTTTAAAGAGGGAAGAGACAACGAAAACGACTTTATAATACAATTGAAATGAACTATCAGTATAACAGGTTCATATTGGAATTGTGCTCATAGGCTCCAACGCTGTCATCATAATAAAAGAGCAATTAAATATTTAAGCGTAAACTAAGGATAAGAATTATCAACATAAATAAAAGATGAGATGACTTTTCTTGAAGCGACAGCCCAACGTCAGCGTCAGCGTCAGGGAGGCAGCCGCGGCTACATGACATCGGAGCGCAGACAAAAGAGCGCAGACGAAAGAGCGCAGTCATTGGAGCGCAGGGACATAAGAGCGTAGGACATTAGAGCGCAGCAGACAAAAGAGAGCAGACAATAGAGCGCAGTCAAAAGAGCGCAAAACCATACAGTGTACGGACAAAATATCAGAATTTATAAACGAGTGAAATATGAGTGCAAGGCAGTAGAGTTCAAGAAAAAATGAGTGAATTTTCTAGGTTACATTAACGTTAGTATCAACACTGCTCTTAGAAGTAATTTGTGGACCTTAAAAGGGCCGTTGGTTATAATTGGTTGATATGTCAACAATAATAAAAGTGTAAAAATGTAAAAGTAATCTTTGCAAAAAAATATTATTCAAAATCAAAGTTGTGGGCAATTCCGCGAAGATAGTCTATGGTTCGAACATCGGGTGGATGATAGGTCTCCACAATGCGACGCATGCGAGTTGCTTGTTTAGCGTAGCGGGGTCTCTTAGCCGGAGGACCTTGACCTGCTATGATTTGCTCAAGTAAAATGGTAAACTTAGTTTTGTTTCCAGCAAATTAAAGCTTGCATTCAGTTTACTACAGTTACAACGGTACTGCAGTAGATTACAGCCATCGACGTCACTGATTCTAGTACATTTAGAGAAAGGCAACCTTTTTAATTTTTTTGTAGTTAACTATAAACTACAATACTTATGGATTCTGTCTAAATTTTAGCTTGCAAGTGTTGATATTTTTTGTTAAACTATAGTAACCTTAGGAGGTTAAATAAACAGAAAAAATAAAAGCAAATATCATAATTGTGTACAAGCATGTAGTATAATTTTTTACTTTAATTTAGAAAATTTGGTTTCATGATTGACGTCAATTGGCTGAGCTTATGCATAAGCAATATGCTGTTATAAATTACGGCATCCCCCAATACGTTTTTTTGTTATTTTATTGTTGACGTATAGCATAAATCATATACTATAACCTACAACAAACTCCTGTTTATACACTAATTACTTCCAAGAGCTGCGTTGACTTGACTTAAATGTTACGTCGGAAACGCACTCATTTTTTCTTGAACTCTACTGCCTTGCACTCATATTTCACTCATTTATAAATTCCGATATTTTGTCCATACACTGTATAGTTTTGCGCTCTTTTGACTGCGCTCTATTGTCTGCGCTCTTTTGTCTGCTGCGCTCTAATGTCCTACGCTCTTATGTCCCTGCGCTCCAATGACTGCGCTCTTTTGTCTGCGCTCTTTTGTCTGCGCTCCGATGTCCGGTTCCCGCAGCCGCACATAACACAACAGTAGAGTACATTATTAAGTTTGTCCTTTTTTTTCTTAACATGTAAATAATGTACAGGACCACATTATCTTAAGCAGTGCAGAACTTACGGCGTTGTATATACAAAAAACATGCATGTATTATGTACAACAGCCGTAGTCGTAGTCGTAACCTCATTATTCCAGTCCCCTGTGCGAACTTACATCGATATACAAAATTGAAGTTGCAAAACTATATATGAGATTATGTATTTACTATATATTATGTAGAGTGTGGGATATACTAATGGGATCTTTCATAAATATATTATAGTTGGCTCGAGCATTCATGTTTTTGTGTGAGTGTATAATTTGTACATATTTTGTATATATTTCGTACATGTTATTTCTGTGTGCGTAAAATTTGAAGTTGAGAGCAGGAGGGCGCACAAACAAGAAGAAAACCATAGGGGTTCCCTTTTAAAAAGCTCAAGCCAAGCTTTACTATACAAGCAAAACCAAAGCAAAAAAAAAGCAAAGGTTCAATTCAAAACTAAACTTGAAGACAAATATTAAATGTGCTTTTTATTTTTTATGAACTGAGCTTTGCCTACAGATAGAGAATCATATATGTACAGGCTCCATTAACATCTCTACGCATCCATGGGCTATCAACTTTTTTTTTTGAGTATTTTAGAAAAAAGCAAAACGTACACCTATTAAATCTGTACTTGTATTATTTTTAAAGGCTTTACATTTTAATGTACATATCGTTTGTGAAGAACAAAAATGACCCATGTCCAGTTTAAGCTCGAATCAAAATGAGCTATGTCATTAAAACAAAATGAGAAACATGAGTAAAATGCTAATTAGGAGTTTTGGAAAAGCGCAAAATGTCCTATTTATATGTTTTTGAAAAGATGAAAAATGTTCTAATTCCATTTTTTTGAAAAGGTGCAAAAATGTCTCATTCCATGTTTTTGAAAAGGTGCAAAATGTTTTAATTTCATGTTTTCAAAAAGGTGCAAAATATTCTAATTCCATGTGTTTGAAAAGTGCAAAATGTTCTATTTAAATGCTCTCAAGACATATTTGAATATTTTTGTAGGTAGCTGATATTGTTTTTAGCTAAAAATGGATATGGGTCATTTTGGTTCTTCACAGACAATATTATTAATATACTAGTAGGTACAATTATTTTACAAAAATTAACCCTAGTTTCAAAAAATGCCCCATAGTGGTTGTTACACTTTTAATGAAAGGGCAAATAAGCATTCTTTGAACAATAAAGGTAAAGCAAATTATTTTTTCAGTGACTGTTACGAGTTTTGAAAAATGGGAAAACATCCCTTTTTACACGTTTAAAAAATAGCATAAACATTAAATTTTGTATAGTTTTTAAAAATATTTAATTGCTGACATTGCTAAGGTGTAGGCCTTATTAAAATTTAGTTCACTTATACCATGGCCATCGCTAAGGATACGGATAAATCTGTGACATACAGGGTAACTCCCCACTCTGTAACTTATATCTGGGATTTTATGTCACTTCTTATATATTCGTCTAATATTCTTATCGTTATAGTAAGTCGCTTTCGTTTTTCATACTTTGGATATGATGATGGGGGCTTGGCTGGCTTGGTTTGGCATTTTTGCCAAATAATAGTATAAATACCATGTGTCATGTCAATAGGATGCTATTAAAGAATTTTTCCTATTCGTAATCGTATCCGGTGTCTCCCTCTCCATAAGTTAAACAGTTGAAAAGTTTTTTTTCTTTGCTCCCTATATAATACGCTATACCGATACCGATACCATACTTCATACAGTACATTCTTACAGTTGACAGTCTTGGCCACAAAATACATATAGACTGATTTAGATTTAGATTGACTCTACAAGACAGCACTTTTAGACTTGAGGCTGAATACGGAAAATACAGAATACGGAGAGTAGTGACTGTTGAAATGGAAGTGCCACTTGCGACCATACCATCCCATACCATCCCATACCATCTCATACCATACCATACCATACCATACCATGAGCATCATCCACATGTCACACCCGCTGTTAAATTTGAAATTTAAATTTTTTTTCTTTAAAGTTAACTCTTTCACATTCTGTGTGAATGTGAAGAACAAGAGGAAGCGCGAGCAAGAAGACAGCAACAGCCACACAGAGCCGAAGCAATAAAGCAAGAGAGCGTAAGAACAACAACAAGAGAGCACTCTCACTCCACGCACTAAAAACTAAAACACCAAAGCATAATATTTCATATAGAACCAAAAAGAAACCACTCGCACTCTCATATGATATTTCATTTTCTTTCAACTCACCATCACAATTTATGAAATGTTGCCAAAATAAAAAAAAACTAGGAAAAATCTAAAACTAAATAACTAAACTAAACAGAGAATTCGAAGAATAAAATACACTTCAAGATTCAAGAAGTCGTCTAGTACACATTATACAAGACGTATCATTTTCCCTAAAAATACTTTACTATTTGAATTTATTTTCTATATACGTACGTTGCGAGGTTCAATTTCAATTTCAACTTGAATGAGAACGAGAAGAAGTGAAATGTGAGCACTTTTAGAATTTTTGAAGGTAACACCAAAGAAACAAAAACAAAATTAAGATGGACAGCAACAGCTACATATAAAGCAACTCGTACCACTAACGATAAGTGCTCAATGTTCTGTACACTGTATTGCTTACTACCTACTTACTACGACTACACTTGACATAAAACAGCAAGAGTCCAAAATCTAAAGCAAACCTAAAAAGTAGTAATTTTGTTTTTACTGATTTGCAAACTACCTACTACACTTTGAAATCCAGTTAAATAATTCTAATAAATACATACATATGACATGACAATTTTAAGATAAAGCCGCTAATAAAGGACACGCAAAAAATTTCAAATGAAAATGTCAATCGTGACCGTGACTCTGACCGCGTCCTGTCCACTGCTCTGACTCTGACCAGACCAGACCATATGGCCACCAAAAATAATTAAAAGAATTAAGGAGACAGAAGACGGCAGTGTGAGCGAACATCTTACAGTATCGTCAATCGTGGGAGTAGCCACCACCTTTGGAAGAATTCACATGTTCCTCTCCCATTTTTATTGTCTATTACTTTACAATTATTATGACTGTGCCAAAACGGCAGTGAAAGGCCCAAAACACGACAATGACAACGACAACGACAACGGCAAAAACAAACCAGAGTTTTTTTTTCATGCTTTCTCAAGTTTAAACAGTGCTGCAACCTTGCCATTGGATTTTTGGATGAGGGCAAGAACAGAAGAAGACTAAAAAAAAACACTAAAATACTTGTTAAATTGCTGAATTACTAAATGCTTCATACTATCACATTGTACTTTGCACTTTGTACTTTGTATTCGTATTCTACAATTCCAAAGGTTGGCTTCCATGTAGATACATATATATTCTATGGTTTATTGTATTGCAGTTTATCTAAAGTCTGTGTCTGTATCTGTATCTGTAGAGGACCCAAGCCTAAATGCACCTTTCAAGAAGAAAAAAGAAGTCACACAAAGCTCCGTCTACAAAAGCAGAGAGCGGTTAGCTGTAAAACAATAAAACTTGGTTCAAAGGAAATAAGTGCTAATAAAATGAAATGGAGTTTTAAATACTCACGTCATGTATTTCAAGAGCTTTATCTTTTCCTCTCTTATCCTTCCACATGCGGTCCAGCCCACAACAACAGCAACAACAACAACAACAAGTATGAGAGACCAAGTTAAAAGGCAGTGTGTAGTGTATGTACCACCATGCCTTTGCCATGGCCGAGACCGAGACCGAGACCGAGGCCGAGCAGATAAAGCCACAGCTGAAGTTTCCCATCCCCATTACATAATACAATGTCATGCAAGGTACATATCAGGGAGTACATCCACGTTCTCAGAGTAACTTTAAAACTTAAGTGTAATTACAAATTATCATTATCGTAATTTTTATGCTCGGAGTATGGATCGAAGATGTGAGCTGTACAACAAGATGGTACATAATATCGTCTGTGAAGAACCAAAATGACCCATATCCATTTGTAGCTAAAAAGAATATCCACTATTTACAAAAATATTGAAACACTTCTTGAAAGCATTTAAATAGAATATTTTGCACTTTTAAAAACTATGTAAATAGACCATTGCAAACTTTTCAAAAACATGTTAGTAGTAAATTTTGGACTTTTCAAAAACATGTAAATTGAGCATTTTGCACTTTTCAAAACTTTGTTAATAGAACATTTTACGCTTTTCAAAAACATGTATATAGCGCATTTTGCACTTTTCAAAAACTCTTAGTTCACATTTTACGAATGTTTCTCATTTTGTTTTTATGACATAGCTCATTTTGATTGTAGCTTAAATTGGATATGGGTCATTTTGATTCTTCACAGACGATATAGAAAACGCATAGCTTATAGCACACACCAATACTTCTACCAGGACCATAGGACCAGGACCAGCAGGACCAGGAAGGGAAAACTATTACGATTTGAACGTTGCTATAATATGTATATTAAGTTAAAGATTTCGTTTAGATTTAAGAAATAAATTAAAAGGAGGTTCCTCCACGGCCATTCAAAGATGTACGCGCCAGAAAGCAAATTCAAACCCGAAGCTTGAGACTCTCAAAGCTAAAATAATATTATGTATCGTAATTGTAATCTGTAATCAAAGGATTAAGAATAATTTCTATAGGATAATATTTTCCATGTGTGTTGCTCGTCTCCTTTCTTATTTCTCGTTTGTATCAGTTAGTAGGTATAGGTATAGGTGCTCCACGTAGTTAGCACTCTCAGTATGTCTCTATTTTTTTTCCTCGTGTTAATTGAACTATACAACCCTGCGCGCCTGTCCTCAATCCAATGATGGTACCCACATTCTACATTCTACATTCTACATTCTACACTCTAATTTCCAACAACAACAACAACAACTACTACTACTACTACCCACAACAATTTCCAATTAAAGACTAAGAATGTGGAAACACTTGTCGTAATCGTAGTCGTACTTGTTAATGCTAAACACTTTAAAGACCCAGAGCCAGACCAAAGTTAAAGGTTGAATGTTGAATGATGCTATATAGTTAATGAAATAAAACCAAATAAAAAATATCTTATGAAAAAAAAAACACAAATCCTCACCATTATCAACACATTCTAATATTTATTGTAATGGTAATCGCTCTGTCTGACTGACTAGTGAGCAGGTGTGTATAGTAATAATAATAGTATGAGAATGAGAGTATCATTTTAAAAAAAAGTTTCAACCGTTAAAAAAAAGTATGTGAGTGAGTGAGCGCGAGCAGTGAGCAGTGAAGAATATTATCAGAAGACAAAGGAATAATGGATGGGATTGATGGAATGGGAAAGTAATTGCAATCTGTGTTATTTCCTCTCTATAATTCTATTTCTATGAAGTGAACTGAGAAATGGAAGGAAGATCTCTCTGATGAGGATGAGAATTCAAAGCCAAAGTAAAACTCAAACTAACTACTACAGATATGTACTATGCTTCAATTCTCTCTTCTTCTCTCAGAGTCAGAGTCAGAGTCAGTCTCGACTCTCGGTTCGACAAGTCGCAGTAGTCGTAGTCTCACAAGTCTCTCAATAGTAATATAGACACGAAGTGCAGATAGTGCAAAAATCTCCAAGATCCCTCCCACCCAAGAAACCAGAATCAGAACCAGAACCAGCTGCAATAAAATAGCAGGAAGGAAATGGGATGGAAGACAAAGATTGGCTCATCTACACAGTGGCAAGTTGATAAGGGGAAAAAAAGATCGTTAAGACAGTATTTTTCCTGAACAGGAGCCACCATTAATTTAAATCCTTTACCGAAACCGTGTGGAACTGTAGAATTGTAGAATTGTAGAGAATTGTAGAATCGTAGAACTGTAGAAGAAGCGGACCATGCAGGAGGCTATGTCTACAATTCCATCCCATATCCGAAATCCAAAGCCGAAGCCGACGCCGAAGTCGAGTAGAACGTACAGTAAGGGAAGACCAAGAGTAAAGTAAGCATCCATGGAAAGAATTAATACCTGGGCTTATTCCACTAGTCATCAAAGCACTTAACTTTAACTCAACTCTAGGGTTCTTAGGACAAAAACTGTAAATCTTTTGCAAGTGGAAGTGGAAGTGAAAACCAGGCCTAGGAACGCCTGCCTCATTTTTTTCTACCCACTTTTGACTTTTCTTTTTTTCCCTGTCTCTCTCTCTCTCTCTCTCACTCTCTCTCTCTTATTTTCTGGTCTTTCTTGTAGGTTCCACACTCGTTTTATTTCACACATTTTTTTTTCTATTGTAGATTGCCTGTAGTTAGTTTGTATTTCGTATCTACACATTTATATGTTTCTATTATCTCAGCATTTACCGTACCCGTAGTGTAGCAGATATAATTATAATGGTACACAGATATTATGACGGGATATAAATGTGCTAAATATATAGTGGACCAAGTAGGTCTGAGGAAGTACAAGAACGACAACGAGATAAGTAGGTAAGAGAAACTACGTTACGTACCTACCTATGTATTAGGAAGCACATAGAGGCTCAGCACCTGGCTTTTTAATTTAATTTCATACCTTATTTATACTCTCTAATAGTATTTGTAATGGTTTATATTTCCATATGGCTAAAGACTTGGAAATACAGACATAAAAGATAAAATAAAATGTGACTTTTTAGAGGAAGGAATCATTTTTAGGAGATTTTAGATTTAGAATATCAACCTGTACGTGGGCTCTTATCTGTTATCTGTCCTGAGTGTGTCCTCAGAAATTAGAATTATAATCCTAATGTGCTTCTAATAAGAAAGATTTTTTATATATGAGCTGAGCATGGCTTTTTAGACTTTCAATAGACCCCTATGTAATTTTATTTAGATGCATCCCTACTTTGTATACTGCCTATACTATCAGTTAGAGCGCACTATACTGATGGGACCCAGCTTCTAAAAATACAGGGCTTTGGCTTTAACTATGGTACTGGTACCGGAAAACTAAGACTAGGACTGGGACTGGGACTGGGACTTGAATGAGGATCACAAGTTACAATAAAGTACTACGTGAAGTTCATGTAAAGAATTAATGTGGTTCTCGTTCCTAAATCGGGCTCAATCCAGAAGAGTCATCCGACACGAAGCCAATCCCGACGCCGTGCCGACATCCAGACCGAGACCGAGGAGACCGAGACCGAGAGACCGACACACTTTTTATTCACACACAAAACTTTTATTTTGTTTTTTCTTTTCAGATTTTAAACTTTTAACTTGCGGTCTCTTGGTGCGATGGAAACTTTATCTCCTCGTTATTTTACATTGTAGGTATACTATTTCGATTATAGTCCTGATCGCAACTATATATTTGGGCGCTATTGTCTGTATGTAGGCACCTATCACTATAGGAACTATAAAGAAACGGAAAAGTTAATGGTGCAAAATGGAAACTGTGTCACATAGTGTACACTGAGATACAGTCACATGTGCCTCAATACGGGATGAAACAGTGGGAGCGTAGGTGGTATAGGAAGCATGTACACGCAATGACACTCAAGGTGGGTTCTAGACCCTAGGAAAGTAACCTACATATTTTATTTAAAAGTTTCAAAGTACCAGTACCACCTATACCTACTACAAATCCACACACACACACGCATTATTTTTATTTCACATTCGCCCTTTGCTCTTTGGGAAAATGGGACATCTTCATGATCTTTTGACCTGTGAGCTCCTTCACTTTTACCACCACCGTTTTTCTCATTCAAGTCGTGCCTCCCCCATTCATTCATTTAATTAAAATACACGCAGTCTACTACTGCCACTTGAGCTCCAAATGTGTGAGTCGAGTCAGATCCACATAGAGCAGTGAAGTGAGCCCCATATCAGTAGCAGTAGCGGAGGGCGAGAACGTGAACGAGAAGACGAGCACATATTATACATAGGTAATTGCGAAACTTCCTTTCCGTTCATCGTTCCATCAACCTGCATTCAAGTACACATTAATAAGAAGTAGAAGTAGGAAGGAAATCTTTTCCCTATGCACACACGTACAGTACACTGCTGGGGCTCAGGTTGAAGTTGAAACTTGAAGCCAAAGAGTACAGTAGTAGTTGAAGTTGCTCGTTCCTGGGATGTACCTACCTACCTACCTACATAATAATATGTAAAGTTCGAGTACCAGTACCAGTACCAACCAACCACTGGAGTTTCCTTTTTTTTCTTCTTCTGCTTCTCCCCGTCGACTTCATTTTTAAACCCTCGTTATGAGTACGCCGAGTGAATACATTACCTCACAATGTATTTTTTATTAGAGGAGAAAGGACTGGGTGGTTTGGTTTCATTGCTTTAATGCCGTCTATAGACTGAGTCGGCTGGTGGAGTAATTCAAACCGGCGTAGCAATATCAGTATGACTCAGGGAAGAGTGTCTTTAGAAACTTACAATTCTTTTTTTTTTTTTTTTAAATTTTTTCCCACTCACCCGTTGCGGTTGAGGGCAAAGATGGAGCGACGACAACAGGTTAGCGTTAATTCTATAATGTAATATCTATGCATGGAATGCAAATGAGGAGACTATTACTATTACTATTGCTATTGCAGTCCCATTACATGTGGGTGCTGGTGCTGGTGCTGGTATTGATATTGATACAGAGGGAAGTTGAATCGGTATTCCGTCCTTGTAGCAGTACTTACTGGCTGGAGTTTTGGTTCGTGTTCTTATAAGTGTTATTGTTGTTTTTTTTAATGTTTTTTTCTTGTATGCATATATATATATGCCGGGTACTTTGTGAATAAATAAAAGATAAAGATTTAAATTATGATTAATTAATAAGAGAGAGAGAGAGAGAGAGAGAGAGATTGAGCTCACCTCATGATGAAAGCCACGATGGAGTGATGATCATGCTTCCCCACGATGACAGGGACGTAGAACTTTGCATGTGGATAGAGGGATCCTTGAGGAACGAGGAGCTTGACCGCATCACTCGCGTCCGCTTTAATAATTCGGTAATTCCTGTGAGCATCCGTGAGGACGACGGTGGCCAAGGGTGTGGGTGGCTGGATTTGAATACGCTTCGTCCCACCCCCCTCCCCTACTATCCCATAGCCATATGTCGTCGAGAGACCAATCTCATTGCAATGACCATTTTCCGGCTCATAAACTGCGTAGGATACCTGGATAGAAGGGAAAAAGAAGGGATAGAGTCTAGATTTCTATACATACTGTCTACAATTACCAATAAAAACACGGCATTTGACTTTCTACATAATGTGTGTATATTGGAATTGTAGTTGAAGTGCATATACGAGCCATTTGGTTTTTTTTTAAATCAGCCAAAACGAAGAGTAAGTTTTAAAATTTAATTTTGAAACATTTTTAATGTGTACCACGATCCTAAAATAGAAACCATTTCGAAATATTCTAATTAAATCAACGGAAATATTTTTTGGGGCTTAAAAACAGGTTAAAAAAGTAGTGTGTACGTATGAAATTATTAGAACCTTAAATTAAAATCGTTATTACTTTTAAAACACCTACTTTTAAAAAAGAACAAATTAGGATATTTTGCAATTTTAAAAAATGCTAATTTTTGATATTTTTGAACTTTTTAAAGTTGCTAATTTAGGACATTTTGAACTTTTTAAAGATGCTAGTTGAGGACAATTTGAACTCCTAAAGATGATTATTTAGGATATTTTGCACTTTTCTAAAGTAATAAATCAGAACAAGTAATTACAGTTTACTATTATTAAATAATATTCTAAATTAGAATATTAAACACTTCTTAAAACCAAAAAATTTTTGGTATTATTAAACAACGCTAAATTACCCAGCACAGTTCGCAAATTTTAAAAAATTAATTCGATAAATAATTCGCTTTTAACTATCTAGAACAGTTCTTTTTTATATAAGAAGGACAAACGTATAAATCCTAAAGCTCAGTTCGAATTTTAGATATTACTATTTGCATATCTACTTAACTCAAGGCTAGTACTACCCCTTCACCCCTACCCAACACTATTTGTCCAGCCTATACAGACATCCACAAAAAATGTAAACACCAATTCAAACTAAGAATGAAAACGAAAACGAAAACGGCGACATTCAAATCCATCTGAGCATAGAATGAGAGGATGACCATTGCGATGACCATGACTACCCGAAACGATGTTGATCTCATGTAAAGGTGTTCACAATGGCGCTCCTCACATTATCTCTATGCTTGTACAGTCATGCGAGGACATTCAGTGGAGGGATCAGGTCAAGCGTGTCAATTTAAATCCTTCTCTTGTAGTCTAAAAATCTCCCTAGCTCTGGGAAATGTCACATAACTTCCTCTCTCCCTTCCAAATTCAATGGGAAGAAAGTGTCTCGTTTTTCTTACAGCTATTTTCTATGACTCCTATACTCCATACAATAGACTATGCAGCCATGATAAGAGCATGACTATATAGAGAGAGTATAGAGTGGGAGCTTCCGATTCCGATATTCTGATCCATAGTGCCCAACGAGCATATAAATACATACAATGGGAAATGGTATGGTAGTCATCCTCATCTAGTTATGGTTATAGTTATGGTAGAATATTTTACGGTGAAAATTGAATGGGATCCCTAAGGAGCGTGAACAGTCAGAGAGACAGACAGATAGACAGTGACAGACTGGAAGTGGCGTATCCTTTTTATTTGGATACATTAGGAGACTATGTAGAGTCAACAGAGCCTTCTGACAGTCCTTTACCCTTACAAGGTTTCACGCTTTCCCTTCCTTTCCTCTCCTCCCATTCTGGCTCTGCTCTGGCTGGAGGTGCGAGTGTCTACTACTACTCCATGCCTCAACAATTCGGGTAATACGGTGCATTACAAACTCCTGACTCAACTCAAGTACCTTTTAGATTTTAGACAGTGCAGCCGAGAGTTGTGTAGGTTCACTGAATGCCAAATGTGAGAGTTATTTCGATTAATAGAATTTAAAAGCATGCCTAAACTATATAGATAGCTCCTATACTGATAGTCTTAATATAAGGAACAACATTGAGCTGACGACTACATAATATATTGTCGTTGAAGACCAAAAACAGGACATTCGGTAACATTTTTTATTAACCAAAGCTCACTATATCTAGCGTTTGTTTTGTGTAAATACCTTGAGCTGGTAAATGAAGACGTAAACAGGTGTGAACGGCACATTTTTGAGTTTATAAAAAACATACATACAGGATTTTGCAATGCCTAATAAAATGCGCAGATAGTGTGTTTTGAAGTTTCTAAGATCTTCCAATGTGGCATTTTGAAATTTAAGAATGTATGTAAATTTTTATTGTACGATTTTCGAACGAAAAAGTGCATTTTGGAGTTTTAGAAAGAAGCGCAAACAGAGCGCTTCCAGTTCCTAAAACATGTAAAAATAATGAATTTTGCATCTTTTGAAATGAGTCAATAACTGCAAGAATTACACTTTTTAATAAACTAAAAAAAAATTTAAATAGTTTTTTTAACTTTTTTATAAAAGCCGATACTATAAAATACGATACTTTGATATTTTAGAAAGAAAAAAAACAAATACATTTGGAACCGATATGGCTTGTTTTAATTCTTCAATAATGGTGCATATGTAATGTATATACCATGCACATACATAATGTTACCCAAAAACTCAAATATCAATCAAAATATTTAAAATTACATACCTACAATACCTTTACGAAACTACCTATCTACCCACCTTAAACACCTAACGTCACTCCAGTTCCAGTTCCACTTCCAGTTCCAGCGATTACGTACAATTATGTATCTACCTACCTACCCACATCTACTATATACATCGCAAAGCACTATTATTCTTATCGCTACTACAGATTATAGTATCAAACATTATCAGATCATTAGTATAAAAACACCCTTATTTTCCCAGGCTACCGTTATATAATAGTAATAATAATGCACGACAAAACTTTCATTCCTCCTACCAACACCCCGAGCCGGAGCCGGAGCTGATGGCCGATGGCTGAGGCAAGAGAAAGACGGACCCTTGCCACAACTTGGACGTCAACGTCAATGTCAATTTCAATACCGATGCTAACCATATATATAAAGTACCATCTACCTCAGCTGGCAATATTAGTATAGGGAAGCACATTAAAAAAACCACCGGATTCCTACCTTGAAAAAACCACACTCCCTCCTGTACCTTTTAGTAGTTCGTAGTTGTTAGTCAAGTCGATATGTGTATGTACAGCTGTGGTACGCAGTACACACACGCATTGCATTGGACTTGGACTTGGACTTGAGAGTATTTTTCTCCCATAAAGAAAACATTAAATATGAAAATATTATAGCGTACACAGCAGCGGGTATTTTATATTGTACACATGAAAATATGAAATGACATTTGGAAAAGTGTTGACTACTGCTCCAACAACACTAAAAGTTCCAAGTCCTCTGTGAGTTCATAATAATATAGATGCTATATGTGAGGATTTGAGAGAGTAATTCCGCTCTCCTCATATCCTCATCGCCATCGCCATTGCCATCGCATCGCTCTGCACTCTCAAATATGGAGGCTCAACACACACACACAAAGACTGTAAGTACAGCAGACTACGAACGACGTCCCACCAAATAGAAATAATAAGTGTCATAAATTTATAGAGATTGGGTTGACACACAGAAAGACCTTAAGTACGCACTCGGCACATTACATAGAAATGTAAACATGGAAATGCGTTTGCTTTTAGTACTCAAAAAAGAACACGTAGATCATTTGTACACATTACACTCCGTGTAAGACTGACATGACGAGGATCGAGGATTGAGGCGGAGGTTCTATACTCGAGCGAGACCCATACTATCCACAAACACACACACCAAAACCAACACCAACGTAACACACCTTCCCCACATTTCTGCTTCTGTGAAACCATGGACACAGATTATAGATATTTATATGATTCAAAATGTACATCCCTTGTCGAGACGTCGACAGCCCAGTGAGGCCGAGCTAAGCCTGATATGTGTAAATGTGTACATACAAAGCAAATTTATTTTATTTATTTACTCCGTCTTTGAATCCGGTGGCAGTTAGTAGCTAAGCTTCCCATGTTGTACAATGCATATCCTCGTCCACACACACACACACACACTACACATATACCTACTAATATCCCTATATACCTCCTTATTTATAAGTAAAAGTAAGCCCCCGACAGCTCCTCATATTTTTACGGGAAAATCCTGGAATTCTACACGAGAATTGTGACGGCTTTTTTTTACCCTCGCTCTCCAGTCTCCAGCCAGAATTGCTGACGCTGGCTGACACTCTCAAAATACGTAAATACTCAGATAGTAGTACAGTAGGTGCACAGAATGCAATATATCATGGAGAATCATCCTGTACGTACATACATATCTCTATCAGTAGAAAACTATAGTAGGAAGCCTCACTATCTGTGCAGAGGACTATATCAGTAGTTGCGTCTGTCTGTGTGCGTTTTCAGTTTTCATCATCTGTAGCCTGTGCGTATTTAAGTACGGCTGGCGATTTCAACTTATTTTCCTTCTCTGCTGTTCTATAAGGTCCATTCTGTTATGTGATTCTATACGTAGTATGCATGTAACTAGACGACGGGAGATACAGAGTCGACTCTACTATTCTCATTCACACATGAGTTGATAATAATATTATCTGTATTCTGCTGGCTTAGGTTTCGAATTCGAATTCGAATTTCGACTACGAATTCCAAGTCTGCCTATATTATGGTGTCTGGTTTGGATTTGGAGTTTGGCTTGGCTCGTTGTATGGATGAGCTTTGTTATGTTGGGAGTGAGCGAGTGCGTGTGTGTGTGTGTGCGTAAGGTCTGTTTAGAAGGATATTTATTATTTACTGGTTGTACTCCTGGATTTTATGATGCTGTTTATTGTATAAAAATATGTGTTCCCGGAACAAATCCAGCATCCATAGCCAGGCCAAGAAAGAAGCAATAGTCGGAATCCAGTCTGGAGTTCTGAAGTTCTGGAGTTGTGGAGTCTTGAGCCTATTTTGGGCAATGATATACTTCCATGTTTCCTTGTTGACGTTGACGCTAACGTGAGCATTAGAGCTCACGTTAAAGAACTAAGTAGTAGGTACATATATGTTATGTTATTGGATTGGACCTGGTCTGAATCTTATGATGGTGTTTTGTTATTGTTGGTGTTGTTATGACGGCTATTTTACTAGTCACACACCACGCAGTAAGTAGTGTCTATACTTTATTTATATCCAGTAAAATATAGGTAGGTACCTACTCAAGTTGAAAAAAAAACTTTATAAGCGTATAGGAAGAAGGATGGATTTCTGTATGGATTTGGATTAAAAAGAATCTAACGATAAGCAGGCATTTTTTTTTCTCTCTCTCTCTCTCACTTCCTTTTTCCCCCCTTATTTAATTTTGTATAAGACGAAAAAGAAAATTCTTCTCGTGGTTCTATCTGGCGCAGCTCCGTCTCAAAGTCTGAAGCTTATAGCGCCAAAGTGAAAGGGAATAGAAGATTAATAAATTTTTTGTAGGAGCCTGTCTCTGAAGTCTTTGAAGTTAAATTAGAATAATTGAAAGGAGCTGATAAATAATGCAGAGCTGAGCGTAGTATATATGAGAGAGAATAATCCTGACAAAGTGTGATCCTATATGAGGGGTAGTTATGTTGTAAGGTTGAGTAGATTGTACACGTCCCTACTGAAATATACCTACCTAGTCTATGTAGTCACAAGATATTGTGTAATCTTTCAAGATGTAAAGTTTAATGACATCCGGATTTCCTGAGAAAGACTTTCAAAAAAAAATTTGCATTCTTTTACTCAGTGCGACCACTTTGTGTAGTATATTGCATTTTGCATATTGCATTGTATAAAATGAAAGGAGCCCCTTCTCTTTAAGTAAAAGAGTCTCACTTATGACTTATTTATATTGAGACTCCGGAAATGTCATTTCTAATTTTTATGTGAGCTGTTGTACGTAGTAGGTACCAACGTACTTTTGTAAAAATAAAAATGAAATATTCTATCCTCCTTCCTGCTGTACTCCTCCATAATGGATGTTTTCCTTAAATTAATTCATATTCATAATTAATTATAATTTATACACCCACATGAAATGATATACGGTGGTATGAATTAACTCAGGTAGGTTCTTATAGGATCGTAATCGTAATCGGTTTAAATTAAACTAGGTACTTACGTAATTGTTACACACATTATTACATCGTATACAATCTATACAATTTATCACCACATTATGTTCCTGAATAAGCAAAATGGCCAAACTACATTAGTAATCAATAGGAGATTGGTCATTTTGCTTCGAATTCAGTATAACGACATGTAAATCCTCCAGCTTAAGTTAAGGCTAATGTTGATGCTGTGTAAATAATCCTATTAGTTTATTTTTGTAACCATAGTCCCGTACATACTAATGCATTATGTACAGTAATGCGCCGAGACGCATCTAATCAACATAATCTAAAGCTTACCAAAAGACATTCGTAATAAATTTAAAAATAATTGTAAGCTCCCTTTTATTATGGCTACGGCATATATACGTCCTGATATTAGTAAGCTGTACACACTTATTGTTAGTACATCTTTGGAATTCGAATTAATTTCTAATAATAGTTTGACTATGACATAGGTAGTACCTACTTATTATTTTTGGACATAGTTCGACTGTTCGACTGAAGTGTTAAAAGAAGTTTATAATTATAGATTAGCTCGTAATAAAATTAATGATAGTTTTATTTTTACCTGTATAGGGATCTTGGTGGGCTTGACAGGAATACTATTTGCATTGTTTTCATTGGCAGCGGGTGTCTCGGGCCACCAGTGGATGGGCAAAGTTAATTCGGCGAGACAAGTGGAGTCACGGGCATCGGGACTGCAGCTCGAGGTGACAACATCACCCTGACTCTTGGTGGCTTGAGCAACGAGACAAAGTCGAGTCCGATGCCTCCGGGTTGTCCCACCAGTCGACTACGTGAACATTAGAACACAGAGAATAAAAACTTTATTACATATACTTCTTTTATTATTAATATAATTGACATTGTTCCAGGAACATTCTACGTTTCATAATATGCATATGCACGAATGAATTGTACGAGGGGAACAAAAGGAAGACTAAAAACAATGTAGGTATGTATCTCTAGGTACATAGAGAGAGAGAGTTCGTGCTGGATCTTCATACAGAAACAAATTACACAAGAAAAAATATCTCACGTCCACAAAAGATAAAGTTGGACAGGACAAGAAGAGATCAGAGGGAGACGAAATACGAAATAGAGAAATAGACGGACTTTATTTAACTTGTTTCTGACTGACTACTGGCTGCTAGGTACTATATAGTGAGGGACATACCTCGGTACGTGGTACCTACCTATACATAAAGTGTCCACACGGTCTACTGCATACGGTCTACACACTGCTCACAGTTCTACATACTTCATTTTCCATCTCCTTTGTCGTCAAAGTGTCCCTGTCTTTTCAAAGAATCTATCTCTCTGTGTCAAGAAGATGTAAAGAGTATAGAGATCGACCATGAAACCTTTCTCTTGTCTTCATGTCCACAGAGCCGTAAGTAATACGGCCAGGGCATGTACCATTAACTACCAGCCATGCATCATGTTTATCTATGTTAGATACATACCTACCATGTCCTATGTACATTTGACTAGACAGTGTGTGTGTTGTACCGATCCTGCACTAGACTCCTCTCTGCTATGTAAACTCACGTAACAATAATTGAACTCGGCCTCTCTCTCTCTCTCTCTCGGTTCTTTTTTAAATTGTAGAATTGTAGAACTGTAGATGTGTGACTCTCACTGGTACTGGTGTAACCATATCCACAATCTACACAGCTATGAAAAAAGGACGAATTACACAGACAGACAAGACAGATAATGCTTGATTAATAGTGTCGTCCGAAGTACCGAGAAAACCTGTGGTAAGATACACTCTCCGTAGTTCTGTACTTGAACAATCAACATTGTACATTGTGTGCACAGTTATTATTCTTAAGCCTTTTGAAGCATAAACAGATAGTAGGTACTCTAAGGTTAAAGCTATAGCCGTCCTACAATTACAATGTACCTACCATACTGAAACATAGAACCTGCTTAGGTAGGTACCTATGCCCTATCTGAACAATGTAACAATTGACTGGGAGCAATAATGAAAAGAAATGAAAGCAAAGCAAACCACTAAGAAAAAAAACGAGAGCTAACTGCTGCTTTTTCTCCGGTATATGTACTGTGATACGACTGGGACTTGGGACCGTACCTATTTTACTGTATAGCTATATAGTTTCTTACTCTGAATGTGTAGCACAACGGGCTATATGTATGTATTTACGAGACATAGGTATACATATTTAAAAAAAAGAAAAACCATTTTCTTTCATTTTCTATTGCACCTAAGCTGGAAATGGAAGGACATAGGAGACAGAGTAGATACCTAGATTGAAATGGGACAAAGTGGCTCATGTGTTAATGATGGAATTAGTATGGTAGCTACATACAAAGTGCAACATAGTGTCTGTCCATGCATTCTACACAGCATACAATTCCCCAATACAATATTCAGGAGCTGGTTGAGACGCTAGGTAATAAGCTATGAAATAATGTTATACGTGTGAGCCTAAATAGGATTTCAAGAGTTGAACTACACACCTGCTGTCTGGAGCCCCTGGGAATGGTTTGTGGAGGAATGGGTAGACCGAAGGCTGTTTGCCCAGCATGGAATAAAACTCGGAGAATTGGTGTGTCTTTGGGAACGGAGGGTGTGACAATATGAGCACTCAAGTCCAAAGGTGGAATCATCTCCGGCTCTGAGTTCCCTGTCCCATTGGGTAAGGAGCTATCCAGTGGATCTGGGACGAGGAGTCGGACCGGCACAGTTTGCTTCGTGCTGAACGGTCCATAGTTGACACGGATGGACACGGGCTGACTCGAAGGGAGAACCGTGAAGCGCTCCGTCGTCAAACTAATCGGCTCGTCACGCTCACTATCCCAACCTGGAAGGTCAGCTGTTTCCGAGGAGGACGCCGAAGTGACTGGGACTGAGGAGCTCCCGCTCGAAGATGATGAGGAGACGGACGCTGAGGATGTGGCGCTTGGGGTTGTCCGAATAAAAAATCCACAGTCCTTCTGCTCAAAGTGCATCTCAAACCCTGTTGCTCTCACAGCTCCCACTGAAATTAACACAACAATACAAAATTCATATTATAAGTATACTGTAGATTCTGTATTTTTTTTAATAAATTTTCAAAATTTTCCCGCAATCATTCGAAATTAACCAAATTATCCAGTTTTAAAACTGAAAACAAATTCCACCACTAAAAAATGTACATGCAATCGGACACTTAATTATAAAATAATAATATCATCAAAACCACTTAATGTACGCAATACACAAGGTAGCCGATGAAAGTCTTTAATTTGTGGTTCATATTATGAAACAGATATACATATATACGGAATCATTAAAAGCATTGATGCATCATAAAGATAAAAGTCGTCATATCGTCATAGTGCGGAAATTCAAAGGCAAAGGACCGGAGAGAAACAACACAAAAACATGCATAAATTATGGAAGGTACAGGACACAGTGGAATGCGAGTTAAAAAGCAAGCGAGATAAATGGAATTTGTGGGTAATTGATTCCTACATAGACGGCATTACAGACTCTAATAGAAAAGTAACAAGGTGAAGTACAGAGTTTTTAAAGTGGTGGAGAGGCAAGTGTAAAATTCTGTCGTTCTGTCGTTCGCTCTAGTACAGAGAGTAACTATTTCAGAACAGAATAATGCACTTTAGATGGACTTTGTCAAGACTCAAAAACTCAAGACTGGGGAGTTCAGTGCTGCGACGAATACGAATACGAATACGACTGTGACTCTGACTCTACAAGAGACCATCACACTGTATATGTATCCATCTAATATTACTAGTACCTATACATATATCAGTAGCCATATAGATTTCCAAAACTCGGTGACGAAAAACACATCTGTTTACCACTTTAGTTCTCATGGTGAGAAATGCAAGGCGCGAGGAAAACATGAGACGATACAATATCCTCAATAAGATACAATTTACAATACCTTTTGCAATATCAGTATAACCATGTAGCCCTATATAATGCATCTAGGTATATATATGTGACATATCTGCCGTATATAATTTACCACACACACCACACGCCCATCGTCGTCAATCGTAGTCGTAGTCGTAGTCGTAGTAGAAGTAGGTAGTTGAAATTGGAACTTTGAAGTACTCATCTCTCACTACTCACTACCATAGGGATACTATAGGGAATTGTGAATAGACCCAGGAACTCACTCAGAGACCAGAGACAAATAAAAGCATCCGCAATTCAGCATCTTTGATGTGATATGCAAGGGCAGATAGTACGGAAGACGAAAAGGTTACTCCTGCTCCTGATAAACTGTGTATTTCCCTGTATCGTAAAACACAAATCTATGAACGACGGTCGTGCGATACACACTGGGGAAACTAGAAGATAAGTGCCTCGGTCGTCGGTCGTCGGTAGTCGGTAGTGAGTTGACCTTAAACTCATTTGTTGTCACTATAATCGTAAGAGCTTTTAATTTTATTAGTTGACGCGTCTTCATAGCAGCCAACCCAAAACCGTAGCTACAAAATTATGGTAATAGTATTATATTGTGTATAAAGTGCGTGCATGTGCGTGTAATACCAATAACAAGCCAAACTTGCCATATACTTCCACCGCACTGTCCCTCATACTACAATAATACCATGCCTATTATGTGTATTGTGTATGTACAAGTGTCTGCCGTCTGTGAGATCACCTAGGATTGATGCACGTGACGAGACTGCATATAATTAAATGTACATAACTGGTAAATTGTGCCTATTAACAAAATAAAAATAAAAAGAACAAGAACCTCCAATAGTGCCGACGCCAAAGCCGATGCCGAAGCCGTAACGAGATACAGATAGGGAAGATATTTGCGTATTTAGTATGTATTTTATGACGCTTCTCTCCCACTGGGCCCTACCTACCTACCTGTGCCTGTCCGTCTGCCTGCCTGCGTGTGTGTGTGTGTGTGTGTGTGTGTGTGTGTGTGTGTGTGTGTGTGTGTGTTTTTGAGTGATCATTACCATTACCATATTATGCACACGTTCAAATGACATTTTTGTGGGCATCAACAATCAACAGATATTTACCCACACGCATTAGCATCAATACAAAAACCAATAGAGCACCACCGCCCGAGCAATGCCACTAGCCACTAGGCATTTAACATAGGAAGCCGAGCCATAAATGGAGACGGATGGAGACGCAGAGACACGAAGCCTTCTCTTCATTATGCCAAATTATTATTCATGAAGTTCATTTCAAATTCCAATTCCAATATTTACCAGCACCAGCGCCGAATAGAAACAGCAAATCAAGAGTCATGTATAGTAGAGTCAGGCTAAAAACCCAAGGGAACCAGGGTGTATAGGAGATTGTGCAGGAATGTAGGTGCGTACATAATAACATAAGGCCTATTCGTAAGAAGAAGAAGGATCAAGAGACATTTGAAATTTTTAAAATTTGCAAAATAGGCAATCTGTATGAATTTAGAGTTCTCAACACATAAAAATGAGCGTCAAATAAAATCTTAAAAAGTTGTAAGAATATTTAATATAATTAATGCAAAAAATATGCCTAAAATGGCACCTAACGCCAACTAATCCTTTGTCCATTAGTTACAGAAATTTGCAATTATTAAAAATGTCTTTATTCTCCAACAGAACAGAACAGTATTGTATCTTCAATTCAACTCAACAACGACGGCATACCATTAATATTACAAAGATTTCTAGATATATTTAACTTTCTTCCCCACACTCATATATTTCTGTTTTCATACACTACACTCTGCTTCATTTCCATGTCGATTTTGACTTGACTCTCGTCAAATTTTGTGAGGCTTACTGTCCTACTATTAATTACCAAGCTCCATAGGTAAAGCTGCACATGCCCACATATTATCTGTAGTAGGAGTAGGAGTATCAGTAGCAGTAGTCCACTATGAAATAATAGATCTAATAAAATAGATAGAGACCCTCTGTTACCCACACTTATCTTTAATAGTTTACTACACATAGAGACAGTCACGGGATGGATAATAATTTCCTGTGATGATGATGAGTACGATGTACATCATATAATGTGTAGGAGAGGCTCTCGTGTCTTTCGTATTTGTATGCAAATTTTACTTTTAATTCTACAATGTATACTACTGTATAACTATGTAGTGGGTCCACTATATGGTTTTCCTAACAGATCGGAGTCCAGACGACCCACACTAACAACTCACTCACTAACTATAAGGAGAGTGGTAAGGTCTCTATAGAAGGCAGGAGAATTCTTCTTCCTTCGCCTTCTTCGGCTTCGTCCCAAGTTGTTTGTCTAGCTCTTATTACGCTCCCAAACCAATACCAAACCGAGGCAGAGTCATATACATAGTCATAGTCATGCCATGCCAATTCAGTGAGATTCAGACTCAAGACAAAGCCAAGCACGCACTTTATACGCACATTATCAAGACTCTCTCATTTCAGTAGTGTGTCGAACTGAAACTGTGTAGTGGGTAGTTTAGTGTGGACTCTGCGTGGAGAGCTGTCCCTCACTGAATATATCTATACACCATATCGTATGTGAAGAACCAAAATGACCCATATCCATTTTAGCTAAAAACAATATCAACTATCTACAAAAATGTTAAAACATTATGTCTTAAAAGCATTTAAACAGAGTATTTTACAATTTTAAAAAATATCTAAATATAACATTTTACACTTTTCAAAAACATGCACATAGAACATTTTACACTTTTCAAAAACATGCCAATAGAACATTTTACACTTTTCAAAAACATGCAAATAGAACATTTTACACTTTTCAAAAACATGCAAATAGAACATTTTACACATTTCAAAAACACTTAATTAAAATTTTACGCATGTTTCACGTTTTGTTTTTATGACATAGCTCATTTTGATTCTAGCTTAAATTGGATATGGGTCATTTTGGTTCTTGACAGACGATATTATAGTGTCAAATAATATGAAGATGGGCAGGAGGTAGTAACGACAAGACCAACCGAAACCGAAACCGAAACCGACGACCACGAGAACGAAAACGAGAACGACAACGAGAACGACGAGGACATGTCGCAATAAACGAAATGAAGCTCACTTTTGTCTCTACACTCATCTCCCTTAGCAATTTATAGGTAATATTAGCACTCACTCAGAGTCAGAGTCAGAGTCAGTGGACGCGTAGGTAGGTACATAATATATAATTATACATGTATTTACATACATAGAGACAAGCTGTACATTGTCTGATTCTGTCATTCTACACATGTATGTCCCTACTCCTACTCCGACTCCTACTACACACTAATGATACAAGGAATTTGAAGAGTGAAGCCATTGAATGCTCAAGCCGAGGCTCAACTCTTATTTCCCGAGACTCTGCGGACTCGAGACTCGAGACCGAGTGACTACAGTCCTCTCCGACTTCCACTTGCACACTCAACGGAATTTATTGTAATTTATTACTATTTGTGTTGGCGTTGCAAATTTTAGTTTCATATATAGTTTCATTATTCTTGTCTCCGACGTCCACGCTCCCAATCTCCTTTGCCCCTTCAATGGAAATTAATGTACCTGCCCCACTAGCTGTATGCTCTCATTGTTAGGGCGAGGGGTTAAGTAAATTCAGTTTCAGTACAGCACAGTACACTATACAGATACGCCTTGTATAAATAACTTTTAATTCGTCCTCTCTCTCTCTCTCTCGTCGGTAGTGGTAGTTGCCATGTTTTAACTTAAAATTTGAAGGTAGGTACATACTGTTTTACAATACATACATGTGTAGTTGTGGTTCGTTTAAAAGAAGTGGCCCTCGTCTCGTGAGCCATATGCCAAGTTATTCATATGAACATCGGCGAGATCGGGGGGGGGGGAGCAATAATGAGATTACTAGTTTAAATTCAAATTAATTTAAAAGCGGGTCGTCACTTGTTAAAAGTCATAAGCTTGAAGGAAACAATGCCGCCAGTTTAAAATATAACTTTGTATATAATAATTAGTGTAAGTATAAAAGTTAAATTTACTTAAAGTACAGGCTAAAATTAAAATAACCTCCTTCATGTAAATGGTTCCTTGTATAGGAAATTAAGTTTTGTTGCAAATAAAATTCTGTGACATTTTTACATGTAATTTTAATTATGTACCACACGGAATATTCTCGCCAATTGAAGAAATTCACTACTTAGTGAGACTGGACTTGGATTATGAATGCAATTACGACTGAATTTTCAAATTTAGTTCAAATTATGATTCAGTCGCAGTCGTAGGTCGTAGTCCAGAACAGAATTTATTTTTTGGTTCACAACATACACTGAAATGAATAAAATTGCTGGATTTTCTATAAATAAGCCAATCGCTTCTACCTACTTATGTACAATGCCGAGGGAGGAAATACGATCGTGACAACAATAAAATGAAATATACCATTGAGGATTCAAAATTGAGAGTCTCAGAGTTGCTCCAAAATTGTTGTGTAGTTCTCTCAAAAGCACTGCGGTAGTGCTCTGTGCTGTTTTGTGTGTGTGTGCGGAGAGAGAGACTGTGACTGAGACTGAGACTGAACCTTTAGAATTCTGCTTCGTCCGCATACAAACCAAACATACACACACACTCACATGTTAAAGGTTTTTAGTTTTGGATTTGCTTCTGGTCCGTTTGGACTTTGGACTATTGGTGGACTGAATGAATGACATGTCACTTAGAGTAATGAAAATATACTACGGGAGGGACAATTTTTCCCATAAAAGCTCTCGATCAGTACAAATCGACAAGGAAAAAAGAAAACTGAATCGAAATGGAGAGAGAGAGAGAAAAAAAACTCATGCGTGTACTTTACGTTGGGCTTTGGTTGAGGATTTTAGAGAGAGAGACAGGGACAGTCAGTCAGTCAGTAGATATTACAGATATTCTCAGCTTTTTTTCTGTATTTCCACGCACTTAAATATGTATGTGGGGACAGGGGTATCAAGCATCATGGCATGTTAATAGTAGTAGGCACCTTCTCACTTTGTACATATAGTGTCGAGCATAGTACGCTGCCTATAGACTCAACTCTCTATATGTCAGTCGCCTCCTCGTCATCGTCATCGGGAAATGTTGAATGCATTATGCAGGACAGAACTTGAGCTCACAGCGGAGAGAGTGACTATCGAATCGATTACCGGGGGGTGCTGACGATGAAAAATGAGACGTATTTGCAACGTAGCAACAACAAAAAATAATACTTCCAAACTTTCAATGAAGACCATGTAGAATGTACATAGGCACCATAAGGCGGTAGAAGGGGCTTCGAGTCCCAGTCACATTTTGTATTCAGCCCTCCGCTGTTCATACCTAATTAGTCCTTTACTTATTGACAATTTACATTGACCCTCTCAATTTTTTACGACGCTGTGTTTGTAATTAGTCTTTAAGCAATCAATTTTTAATTTAACCGCTACTACTGATAGAGTCAACGCATGTAACTACCTACGTACCTAAGTAATAAATTATTCCCTTTATTAAATATTTCCACATTTTTTCTTTTGGATTTATTCGAGGCTGGCTTTAAGCATCAGTAAGTGACAAGGGACAGGAGAAGGAGTAGCGTCGATCATTAAATCGAAAGTGAAATAAATATTTAAAAAATTTAAGCGGTTATTATTGAATTTTGAATTTTCCAAATTTTATTTCTTCGGTTTAAAATTTTAATGACGAGGCGATAACTACGTTATAAGCACGGGTCTAAGTTGAGGTATAGCAAATTACATAGGTATTAGGGACCTGTCTGTGGTTTGTAGGCTTGCTGAAAATTCGAACGTGAAATTCGAACCGCTATTAGCATTGCATATAGACATACCTAAGGTATGTATGTACCTACGTAATTACTTTTAGTAGGAGTTGGCATTAGACAGGGACATTAGACATTACTTTCTACTTTCTACGTAGGTTACATACTTTTCAGTTTCTATAAAATTGAATCACTTAACACTCCTCACGTGGAGATTTGTAAAATTGCAAAATTGTCTAAAATTTGGAGTAAAACTATTTTAAAGCTGGCTCAAACTGAAACTACGTACTTACTAGTTTTGTAAATTAGACCCTCACCCCACGTGCTTCCTACAGTTTTCTCCATTATCGTTAATACTCAAAGTTGACCCAAGATTAAATGCTTATATACTCTCTTATACTCACTCTTTTAGTGTTTTTTCAAAATTTCAACACAAAATTCGAATTTAAAACTTGATTCGCCACGTGCCAACCCTAGCCATTATATATCAGCAGTACCATAGCATAGCCAGCATCTATAGGTACATTTCAAAAAGGTAGGTATGTATGTAGTCGTGGTCGGTCGTAGACGTAATTGTAGTAGTTAAAGCTCGTCACGTGGGCATCACGATCACGACATAAAATGCTTAATGGTTCTATTAGTTATTTTATACGACTTTTTAGTTTTACGCCTTCACTGCTATACGTACTGGACGTGCCTCAAGTAACTCGCAAATAAAAATGGTAGTAAGAGTACCTACCTACGGATACTAACACATGTATGTGTGGGATGTGGTATGTACAATGTGGTAGTGGTATTCTATAATTATATGTAATTATATTTCATCAAAAATGTTCTTCTAATTGGACAATAATTGGAAGTGAAAAGCTCTATCTGTACTAAACTGCTAATGCGATGAACGGAGACTACCCGAGAAAATCCAAGTCCAATTTCAGTTCCAGTTCCAGCTCCAGTCCAAATACATTTCCTAATTTCTTCCAAGATAATTATCAGTAATTATTACGTTATTCAAATTCTCATATAGATGTACGCTAACTATCAGTAGTACAGTAAATGCTCCACAAAATCATTTGTACAATTTTCCATCCAAACCGCTTTTACTTAGATACCGTATCAAATATACCGAAAACCGAATATACGTCGAAGCCTAAACTTTTAATAGGTCTTCATCACTGCATACTGTTCAAGGAGTCTAACGTACGTTCCAGGAAATGAAAGCGTTCAAGTTTTATAATCTTTTTCGATCGGATCTATTTTAAAAGTTGAGTAGGCGGGTAGTCCTGGAAATGAAGACATTATAGGCATTGATGACGAGAGTAAGGACAGTGACACGGAGGACGAGGAACTGCTACCGTTACGTTACGGCTACCGGGACCGGGACCGGCTCCGGGACCGGTACCCGTCTCCCGGTAATTTTGGACTTTTGTTTTTTTATAATTATAATAATTATTCCTGCTACTCAATGGCTCCCTCCCTGCCTCTGCTCGCCTTTCTTCCTGCCTCTCTCCTCCCTCCCTTCCTCTGGGTTAATGTTCCTCTGAAAATTATTACTCTCTTCCAACGTCAACAAAGACAATAAAGACATCTGTAGGGATAGGCGAAAAGCCCAGGATGCGGAGGCCTACACAGAAGCCTCCCAGCCTCGTGAACAGACACAGAGAAGAAGATTAGATGGGAAAGGATTTAGGAGGAAATATATGAGTTCTCTTTACAAAGTATTTAAATGCTTATATTATGCACTGGAAGACTCAGACTGGAGGAGCCGGGCCTATGGCTCCACTATTACATAATAGGATGCGGATGTTGATACTGATAGATATTATATTATACATTCGGTCTCGGATTCGGATTTGGATATTTCGGTTTGGTTTCGCTATACTATGTGCATAACGTAACAGAAACAGAAGGAGTTTCATTACCGTTACCGTTACCATTACCCGTACTCCTCCAAGCAGAGCCTTACTATTCACAGGAACTATTGGAACCAGAGCCAAAACCAAAAACCAAATCCAAATCCAACACAGTTCCCTCTCCATCTATTCCACTCCCACTACATATTCACAATAATGGTATTTCTCAGAGACTCTCGTGAAAAAATAATAACATTGTATTTTTCCCCATTTGAGAATTTACACTGCATAATAATGCTCAGCCTTGTTACACAATCTCTGGAATAGAGTGTGAATGTGGAGAGTTCCCTCCAGGAATAATAATAATAGTAATAATAATAACCAAGACCGTAAGATAATAGTAATAATATATTCAAAGAACATAATAATACAGAAATAGAATTACCGCCTCTGTAATTTAAATGCATTCCCCCACATACAATAACATGGATATAGCGTCAAATCTATAACTCTGTATGTAGTTTGTAATAATAATACCAAAAAATATACGAGCGGAATATATAGCGGTCTACGTTGGCGTAGTTGTGACTGTAATGTAATGTAATGTAATTATACTTCTCCCGATATGCACAGTCAACATGTAGTATATAAGCAAAAGTGTCATATTAGATATTTGAAATTGTGTCTGGAGATAATAATTGCACAGTGTGCTGAATCCTTGAATGCGAATCCAAATCCGAATCAAACTCCTACATATACTCCGAGGCCGAGGCCGAGACCGAGACCGAGACGGAGTTGGACTAGTTGTGTGCTGAATGTATTAAATATAATGAGTTATAAAAGCAACTTCACAATTCATTACAACTTTCTACATGATGGGAACAAAGGGAGTGGGTGGGGGGAAGTGGTGAGAAGACTGACGATGGGAGAGCAGACACAGTTATAGAATGTTAGAGATAGAGAGACCGAGAGACAGAGGACAATGCATTTGTACAAGTATAGAAAGAAAGCTGGAGCATTTTGGCATAGAATAGAATTCCTTGCTTTTGTTTTTTCTTTTGTGTACATTTTCGACTCTGACTCTGTATCTATATGCGCAAAAATTATTAAGCTTTCTATACGAATACGGTAGCAGGACATCTATACAATATTTTTTTTAAAGTACCTAGGTATTATGAAAGATAGATTTTCAACGAGGAAATGCAAATGGTCACATGTCTCCTTTCTATTCTATTTTCTATTTCATTTCATTCAATAATAAAAAAAAGTAATAGTTACAGTGCAGTACAGTGGTAACAGCAGTTCCTAGCTGTAGAATACTCAGGAAATATCTGTATCTGCTCTCTCTCTCTAAAATAGACCTATTCTCAGTACATATTTGTTTATTCTTCATACTTTAAACACTGGCAATCGCTTTCACTGTGGGATGTCCCTGCTTTTGGGCAACATACAAGAATGTGCAATGGCTTACAGTACGGCAGCCGAAAGCCGAAGGGCTCCACGTAAGTATTTTGTTTTTGTACTACATAAGTAGTTTGTTATGTAGTATGTAGACTGGGAAGAAATAAGGGGTACAATTACCTATATAATTATAGGTTTCTGCTACATAAGCCTCCGGTGCCTGTCGTCTGTGTACGCCACAGTACAGTGGGAGTGTGGAGGGAGCGATATGAAATATTTTCCAGTATTTTCATGAAATTCTGGACGGAAAAGCGAAAAGTTGTTTAGTGTGTGTACATAATAAGAGAAGAGATAGTTTTAGATAGATAGTGGCTCCAGCTTTTACATATATGAAATCTGGCTGTAGAGTCACAGAAGTGTAGACTGTAGGAGAAGGAGAGCTACGTGGAAGGAAAGCTCAGACTTGAGACCACACCAACATCTACTGTAGTCACGTGAGAGGGTGTATGTATGCTCTTGTGTGTTTGCTATAGTTAAAAGAAAGGATATATAGCTCTGGTGAAAGTCGTATAGTCATGTCATATATGTGTAGTGAGTGACTGGCATAGCGAGAGAGAGAGAGAGAGAAAACGGATCCGAAAGTGAAACGAAGAAGTCTTCTAGCCGAGAATCAATACACAGCGTGCTACTACGCCTACTCCGGAGTCCGTAATGTACTTTTACTTTTCTATGGCATCGTAGCCGTGGTTCGTATTGCAATTCAATGGTATGGTATGGGTCTGAGGATGAGTGCTTTCCTTTCCGCTGGGTACAGATATGCTGTGGAGACTCTCTCCTCACTTTGGCCAATGCCAATCCCAATACCGATACCGATACCGATTCCGACTCGGGCTTTCTCCCGTCTCCAGTGACATTACATGCATTGGAATTCAGAATTCAGTGAAGACGGCGGACGATGACGGCGACAACGAGGACGAGAAACGAGAGCGAGAACGAGAGCGAGAACGACGGAGAAGGAAGACGACGACGACGAAGAAGAAGAAGACTCGTAGATGATGTGAGGATGCTGTAGGAGTCATATAACACTGAGCCCAGCCAGTAGCCAGACAATACTCTCTCCACATGTACGTACAGAGATAGACAGGAATTATTACAGTCAAATGGCGAACTCTCCACTGAATGGGAAAGCTCAAATTGGTTCCGTTCTCACTTCAAAATCTGTTCTCACTCTCGTCTCTTCGTTTTCATTTTCATCTCTACAGTCTCCAGCTCCAGCTCTCTCACCCGCCCCGTCCCCGTCCCCGTCTCCAGCCAACTCTCTCAACTCCTACAAATTTTCACTTTTCTTCCACACTTTTTTTTCTAGACCCGGAGACAGTAGGCAGTAGGAGACAGAGACGGAGATAGAGCCTCACACGCAGGCAGAATGTCAAGCAGAAAGAACTGGGATCATGTAACCAGGGCCAGTACCAGTTCCAGCTCCAGTACCAGTAAGCAGAAGCAACCAGGAGGAAAGGCAAAAGCAAACCAATTCAGTTTCACTTGAAGTAATGGCAAGAAATATAAAACATCCAAATGGCCTTCACCATTTGACAGTCACCACAGTCTGAGTTCACCACACCGACAACGACAACGAAAACGACAACGACCGACCAACACAAACTCCATGTGTGCCCACCGCCATCGCCATATCCCAATGACCATGGCCATCAAGTAAGTACAAAAAAAATAAAAGGATGGGGGAAAGAGATGAGCTGAGGATTTTTGTGAAAATTCTATAATAATGGCGAGAGACTTGGAAGACACGAAAGACTCTGGTACCATCCCAATATGTACCAATCTCCGAAGGTATGTAGGTAGGTACTTACGTAGTAACTCACGACCGAGACCAAGGCCATCCAGCTACGTTTTTCGTACTGGGAGAGTCGCAGTACGAGAGCGAAAAGGAAACTATGTAAAATGTCAACTATTTCACAGAGTATGACGTTCGAATGGATATATGTCTATATAGTCCAGGGCGATCTGTAATAATTCTTTTCGCTCTCATTCCCTCAGAATATGAAATTCTCTTTTGGTGCACAAGTATCTACCTACAGTATAGGTATGTAAGATGCTCAGGTATATGCTACATACTATATACAAACACTGGTACTATAAATATGGTGCTGGGTCTGGGTCTGGCCCTATGGTATTTACATAGTCATTGAAATATTGAAATTGGAAGCAGAGGAGATGCTCCGCTCCTATCTATACATTTTGAAAAAATGTGAAAGGCCCGAGCAACGTAGTACGTACTATACTAGTGGAAGTGTATGTGCAAAAATATAATTTGGAAGGAGCATATTTTACTTCCAGGACGAATACCCGGACCGAACCAAAAATACCCATCCGACAATATTTAGTGCGTCCGCCGTCTGTCTGTCCATTCCAGATCGCACAGCCTGATATTTATCATGATCCGGATTATATATTGTGAATAGGCTTAGAATATCCGCACCAGTAACATCATATAGTACTTAAGCATATATACCAAAAATGTAGGGTGTAGCTATTATATAGGGCTCATGACTCACACGGCCACGGTATCAAGGCAGATGGCTCAAAAAAGAAAGTATAGCCGAGGCCGAGGAGTAAAAATATAATAAAAAGAGTTTGGAAAAAGTACACAGTGTGGTGATGCTATGGTGACAAAATAAAGAAGGAAATGATGACGAGATGTGGGAAGGAAAAGGAAAGGACCGAGTGCACAAGAGAAAACTTAAAATTTTCAGCTATATTGCTATGTAGTATATATCCGATCCACTATCTCCCGTCTACAGTATTAGAAAAATAAAAACCTGGGTAGTGCTCTCTTATAGTAGTATCTGACTCAAGCCTTTAAACTGTATGCATGACGTACAATGTGGACAAAACACTATATATCTGACGGTATAATTTTAGTTGTCTATACTATAGTGGCTTCAGTTTTGGTCTGTCTCCCTCTGTTCTCCAGCTCAGTTCAGCAGTGTCACAGTTTACAGTTTATAGTGGGAACGATAAGGACATGCCGAGACAAAGATCCAAGAAATCTTACGTAGTTGCATAGACCGGTACCGATACCAGTACCAGCAGGCGGACGCAGTTCACAGAAACATATTATAGGCTATACATTATGTAGTTTACATAATTTGAGGCTCTATATAGAATAGATATACCTATACATCTCCCTATATGAATTTGGTTTCGGACTGGCTCTCTGAGTGAGTGAGGAACTGTGTTGGAGAAAGAGGAAAGTGTGCTGGGAAAGAGAGGATTGAGAGAGGCCTGTGGAATATTTGAGAGTCGGACGTTTACACGTCATGCATTCTACATCAAGATGAATGGGGTGCTACTCTCTTTCTCTCTACAGATGTCTACAGCTTTAAAAAAAAGTCCAAGTCAAGGCACACTATACCACTACACACTCCACTCACCCTGATATACGGATATACCCCACCACTCTCCATCTTGGTTGGTATATGTAGGTATACATTCAATTTCAATGATCCCAGAGTAGTCACACAGTAGTGTTTCCAAATCCACATAGTAAAAATCCCTCCAAGACCGAGACTGTATATTTTATAATACCATATCTAACATAGACCATCCTTTTCTATAATATACTGCCCTCTCAAACAATCACTATACCACCGCCATCCCAATCATCATGGACCGTCTCCTTTCTCTCTATAATATTGTACCAAAGCATCTTTATAAAAAGAAACTGAAAACACACACAGTTTTATACCATGCTATATACAGAATATACAGGCAACGGGAGACTTGTCCTGCTTAATCTTATTGATAGACTACTACATATATTTATGGACGGACCCGTAGATTCGGATTTGACTTGGGCTTAGCTTTGGCTTTTTAAAGAGTGGGAGAAAATGAAAACGAAAACGATAAAGACGATGAGTGTATGTGCGTTGTACTCTGCACAAAAAAATATTATCTTCTACAACGTAAATTTTCAAGTGAATCAAACATCAAATCAAAGCCGAGACCGCGAGACCAAGACCGAGACCGACAACGAGACGGAGATCGGGGCCGAGGCCGAGGTTCAGACTTACTATCAGAGTCCTACCGACATGGACAGAGTCAGAGTCAGACGTAGGGCCTAGGAATCGACGGACTGAGGGCTAGACAATGAGAGAATGAGAAAGAAAAAGGGGTTAGCGTTAGCGTGCCTATAAGCCGAAACCGAAAACCGAAAAACGAAAACGAACTGCCGGGGCTGTCTCTCGTCTAATGTATCTCCAGTTCCAGTCTCACTCTCTCTCTCTCTCGCTCGTCTCTTTATTATCAAAGATCACAGTTGGCTTGGGATTGCGATGGACGATAAAACTCCGACCGCCAAGACGAGACTGTCATATAGGAACAATGTAAATACGATATGGCTCCGCATCCACCACGCACAGCACACACATGAACACTCTTTTCTGTAGTGACTCCGTACGTACGTAGTAGTGTTGAAGTTGAAAAGTTGGAGTTGGAAAGTTAAAAAGTTGAAATTTACATATCTGCATGTGACAACTTGAAGCATGTTCTATTTTCCATTTTTACTTTATTTTATACTATTTTATGTACTGTACTGAGGACTATATGAATGAGGACTGGTTGAATGTAGAATATCAGTGTAGAGCACGTGGTTCCTGGTTCGTGCTTCTCATCGTTGAACATTGTTTTTACAAAAAAGAATATATATTTTAGAATTATGTACGTTTTTAAAGTACCTATGGTATGATGGATATGCTATTGGCTCTGAAAAGTATTCGTTCATAATACTTACGTTACATAATAAAGTTTTATTAAATATGTGGTAACGTCTGCTGCGTCATGTCTCTGTCATATTGAATTGAGCAGCTCTGCTCCGTGTGGTCTATTTTTTTAAGAAAAAAAAATAGCAAGCTGTGCCAGCGCCAGCGCCAGTATAGTGAATAGTGCTTAGCTTATGTTGGCAGACGGAAGAAAATCAAGGGAAGGAAGGGAATGCCATAGAGCAGCCAAGCTCAAACTCAAACTCGACGTGAACGTCAAACTCGATTTAATTATGAGTGTCATGATGACAGGTGAAGGCATGAGCACTTATAATATTAATAATTAATATAGTAATAATAGTCGTAACTCATATCGTTTTATAAAACATAAAAATCTACAAGAACGTAGATTAGATTGTAAATGTCTCAGAGTGAAAAAGGACATCCAAACCAACAAGGAAAGAACCAAAAGGAAAAGCTATAGCGTGATGAAAAAAAGTTCTGCAGTTTTCAATTTACATAACTTTCATTCATTTCACTAATTGACAATCACATGTCGCATATGACGGCCATTAAATAAAAAAAACATTCGCATTGGCACCGACCCCGGTTTTCTGGTTTCTACTAGTAAACTAGTACCTACCTATAAAGGTTCGATGTTTCTGCAAAAATTTGTGTAATATTAATGCAAATACCCCCACACATATTCGCACGCTTTGTCTCATAAAAAGAAAAATTGGAGCTGTAGCTCATAACTCATGAAAAGAACCACATCAGACCATAGGCCATAGGGAGGGATCCGGATAGAGGATCAAAATCAAAACCGATGCCGAAGCCGAAACCGAGACCAAGAACAAGATTATGTACTATACGTGAAGAATATAATATAATTTAACAAGGACCAGGCTTTATCTCGAATGCAACATTCGTTAGCTGTTATTTAGTTCCCTTCCATCGCTTGCTTGCTTGTTTGCTTATACCATTAAAATTAATATTGCAATTTATCAGTTTTCGCCTACCCAAATCCCAATCACAATCAAATCTCTCCTACTCTCTCTCAACAAAAACAACTGCATATGTATGTGCATATCGTCTGTGAAGAACCAAAATGACCCATAACCATTTGTAGCTAAACACAATATCCACCATCTACAAAAATATTCAAATATGTCTTGAGAGCATTTAAATAGAACATTTTGCACTTTTCAAAAATATGTAAATAGAACATTTTGAACTTTTTAAAAACATGTACATAGAACATTTTGCAGCTTTTCAAACACATGGAATTAGAATATTTTGCACATTTTTGAAAACCTGAAATTAGAAAATTTTGAAATTTTTCAAAAACACGGAATTAGAAATTTTTGCACCTTTTCAAAAACATGGAATTAGAACATTTTGCACCTTTTCAAAAACATGGAATTAGAACATTTTACACCTTTTCAAAAACATGGAATTAGACAATTTTGCACCATTTCAAAAACATACAAATAGAACATTTTACACTTTTTAAAAACTCGTAATTAACATTTTACGTATGTTTTTCATTTTGTTTTTATGACATCGCACATTTTGATTGTAGCATAAATTGGAAATGGGTCATTTTGGTTCTTCACACACGATATTCTGTCTCCTGTAAATAATGTGACGGTCGTGGCTGTCTTCCAGCCATAGAACACAGTTACAGTTGTTGTTTTATTGTGAGTTATAAAATGAATGGAGAATGGAAGGAAAACGAAGGCTCATATGCAAGTAGGAGGGATATATAATATGTGTAGTGACGTGATGAACAAATAAATGATGTTGATGTTTCCATATTGAATTTCCATTTTGGTTGAATTCCATCCCTCGATAAAATAAACAATAATTTATTAAATTGTTTTTGCGTGGAATATTATATGACAAAGAGAAAGACTACCACACCATACGAATGCGGCTACGACTACGAATACGAATACGACTGACAGGGAAGGATATGGAAAATGGCAAGCGTCAAGCGTTATATGAATCCACCACAGAACGATCTGTATTGACGAATATATATTCGTGCAATATGAATTTAATAAGGATATCATCCCCGAGATTTTGTGTGGTACTCAATCTCTTGGTGTAGTCTAATTCTAATTTGGAAAGCCGTACATCATCAAAACCATAACAAATATATGTTAAAGACAAAAAGGTGGAGCCTGTAAGCATAGGTATTATGCATGCAGTTGAACGATTGAGGCACTTCTCACACGATCAGAGACTACAATAATATATTATGAACAACATGAAAACAAGAAACGCATCTATAGCTATAAGCACTCAAAATTCTAACTCGCTTTTATTGTTTTTCCGTGTCCGTGATTGATGGAAAGTGTAAAATTTAGAAAGAGCAACGAGCCCGGGTTACAGAGCAATACGAAGTGGTAATACGAGATAAATGATGTAAGTGTGAATTTTTTCACATGTCTCACAAATAAAAGCAGATTTATATTATCTGAGTTTTTGCTAAAACAGACGTAACTAGAACGATTATTTTCGAAAGTTCAGATTTTTTATAAACAATATTAAATTAAAACACTTTATACTTTTCAAAACACGTAGTAATTAGAGAAGATTTTACAATTTTCAAAATGCGTAATTAGAAAAAATTCTACACTTTTTAAAACGCGTAATTAGAGAAGATTCTACACTTTTTAAAACGCGTAATTTGAGAAAATTCTATACTTTTTAAAACACGTTAAAGAAGATTCTACACTTTTTAAAACACGTAATTATTGAAGATTATACACATTTTAAAACGCATAATTAGAGAAAATTCTACACTTTTCAAAACACGTAATTAGAAAAAGTTCTTTACTTTTTAAAACAGGTAATGAGAGAAAATTCTACACTTTTAAAAATATGTGAGAACATTAAATGTTTAAAAATTTTAGGCACGAAATTATAACGGTTTCCACATTTTTAAAACCAGTATATAATTCCCTAGCGCTGTTTCGATGGAAGTAGTAACCTTAGTAAAATAGACGGAAAACTAAACTTAAATTTGTAATTTTTAAATTTTGCTAATAAACAATGGCAACTATATTTCTAGATAAAAGCTAAAACATCGATTCAAATTCATTTCCCACATTGCATTACACGAGCTATAAACTGGGCTGGCTGGTATTATTACATCTTCATAGACAATGAACATATTTTAAGCATGGATAAAAGATGGGTTTGCTTTTCCTATTTTCCTACTGTCCGCTATGCCTAAAGGTAGACGAGGAGAAGGAAACTGAGGGAAAACCGAAAACCGTGCCGGATTCATTCTAAAGAAACAAACAAGGCTATTAAAGGACAAAGAAGTGCGCGTATTATTCTAAATTATTTGAATTTAACATGAGCTGACAGCTGATGGGTTCATTTTGTTTGTCGGTGTAAATTACGGGGAAAGATAGAATAAATGAATTCACGGATATCCAACATCTCTCTTCTCCGTCTCTCCGTCTCCGTCTCTCCCTCTCTTTCATGTCACATCACATTCGAATAAAATCACCGAGGATTTGTGTAAGACATTATCTATTTGTGTATATAGTATGAGCAGGAGCATGAAATGGAGTACAATTCCATAGCTCGAGTTCCATCTCTAGGATTCCAGTCTCCAGTCCAATCCATTTACATCCCATTTCAAAGGATTCTCCAGATCCACATCTCTCTCCCTGTCTCTCTCTTTCTCTCGTAATTACAACATAAAACTGATTGTGAAACAAACCCAAAACTCAAAACCAAACCACTAATTCTAATACTACGGAAGGAAATGCACTGGACTGGACTGCACTGCACTCGCTAATATTTCTTTGTTAATTCTTCCACGCACCCCCTTCAAGAAATCATGCCTACCTAACTACCTACATTTTACCTGCCTTCGAAATCCCTTTAATTTGTTTATGTTTGCCACAGCAGCATTGCGAAATATTTTGAGCGAAACCTGTACGTGCTCAACTTTCAATAATAATAACTGTAATTTTAATTTTGACATGGATTTCAGTTACCACATTTTAGGTTCCTTATTATTTACACACGCTCCCAATCCCAACACAAATCCAATATATAACACCTAGACAGGCATGTATTTTCAACTGTCTTTTAGCCCTTTGCTTCACGTACGAAATTTAGTTGTATAGCTATGGCTATGGGATTTTGGGATGCTGGCTGAAATACGTCTCAGATTTACATATCTCTGGCCGCCCGAATCCGAATCCCTTGGTCACAATTTCCATAATACATACCAAACAAAGACCATTAAAACGTGTATTGATTTTGTAATTCAAAACGCTCCGTATAGTTACTCTCTGAAAATGATTTAAATTTAGTAAATATCAAAGAAATAAGGAGATTGAAATCGGAATAGGCATCGACATCCGCATCTGTATAGAAATCCCTCCCAGCATATTAAAGTGTATCTAGGTACCTATTGCCTCCCGCGTTAGCCAATATGGTATTGGTAAAATATCGTACTGTACGGTTGGACTGTACATGGATACGTAGCCTCCAGTTTACAGAGTACACAGTGGCTGGAGCTGGAACTGGAACTGGATCGGGAGTTGAATCCCTCCAGACTTGATTTCTCTGATCTCTCTGGAGAGCATAATAGTGAAAACAGTGAAGCAATACAGTATGTATATCATGTTGGAAAAATACTGCCTCTAAACCTACTCAAACTGTACATCATGGGGATCATAGTATCAGAGTGGATTTTTTAATCTTGTGGCTAAAGTTCCGTCGATACTGTCCTAGTCTATCTAACATCGTCTGTCTGACATGCGATGCGATGAGATGACTAGATGACTCCATGACTGCACAAAACTGAATTACTCGAGAATGGAGGAACGGGAGCGGGAGAGGACGAGGGCAAGGACAGGGACAGATAGACGACCGAGAAATGAGAAAAATGAAAATGGGAAAAGCATGAGTTGTGATGACTATGACTATGGCTATGGTAGTGGTATTCATATATATATGTATAGAGATATTTATCTCATAATACAGAGATGAGTTTCATCCATGTATCCATATAAACTCCACATTCTGATTGTAAATCCTATATTTGTATCCTTGTCGTTATCGTTATCGTGCCTACTTGAAGTTGAGCTAAAATTGTGCACTGTATCAATCCATAGAGGTCCATTATTGTACAGAAAAGTTGTTAGTTTGTATTTGTATTGTAGCTCTCCTTGTACTTGCACTGTTTCTCTTTTGTTTGTCTAGGCCTCTTCTATGATGTAGTTTCTGGCGGAGGCGAACATTTTAACGTGTTTATATTACTTATAAATGCTACATGGGGACATTTCCCCATGTAGTATAAATGATCATAGATGACTGTGCAGTGGATATCCGAACATATTATCACTAGTGTCTACATAAGATCTTTCCGTACTTCTACGTTGGTCTCGGATGCATCTGGGAGTCTCCATGTCATGCACATACTGACTGACTGGCTGGCTGGGAGATGATTGGGAGATGCGATTATAAAATATGGGATGGGATGCGGCCTCTGACTATGACAAGGAATATAAAGTATGGAAAACGGAGGATGGAAAACGGAAAAGTGAATAAGGCAAATAATGGGCAAAGGCAAAATCAAGGATTTGGAAACTATACCCCCTTCGCGCGGGCCTCCGTCTCCGTCTCTAAAGTGATCTGATGTGGCTCTGTCTCTCTCTGGATCTGGCTCTGGCTGTCCTGTCACAGTGCGGAGAGTGACTGTGTGTAACTAGTGTAGTATATGTACACATATGTGGAGACTCCGATTCCGGAGATTGGAACTGTGTAGCAAAATGCCATTTGGATTTCCATTGCATTGCATTGCCATTGAGGCCCGAATCAGAGCCAGAACCAGAGCCAGAGTCATATTATGAGGAGAGCGGCACACTGATGACGACGTCTCATCTCTCTACGGGGTCGATTCATCCTCCCGAATTAAACAGATGCGTTAAGATGTGATATGGATGATGTGTCTGAATTTATCTACTAACTCCGTCGCTCTCTCTCTCACTCTCCGCTTTATGCTTAGAGACACAAACTGCTTGCTCACTTCTATTCTCCTGCTATTTATTTCTCTCTATAGGCCAGACCATAATATCATGCCATCATACCACACTCGCACTACCATAGCATCCGTGTAAATTACACGTTACGGCACAGGATGTACATACAGTATAGAACTTACAAGGGTTACTCCTAAATTACTGATTCCACTCCACAAAATACAACCACGTACATACTTACGCCTCTCCTCTGTGTGTGTGTGTCTGTGTGTGTCTGTCATGGGATTATTCACTTCTAAATTGAGAAATTACTAATATCATTATACTTATGTATGTCTCCTTCTGACTAACAATAAGTAAGCAGAGGCTGAATGAACTATGTGCCGAATTCAAAATTGTTTGAGTATCTTCTCCCACAGTGACTCGCACTATAAACTATGGTGATGGTGTGACACTCAAGCTGCGAGTCCCTTGACAAACATTTTCAAATTCGGATTCGGATCCAGATCCAAATCCGCAGATCCAAAATTTTATGAAAAGCGTTTCAAAAGAGGAAGCAGCACAATCGGGAATGGTGCACGGCATTTATTATTCCAGCTATCAAGATTGAAGATATAGACATGGATAAAGTTTATATTGTCTATATACATTTTCATTATGATTTTATTGCTGATTTTGAGGACCCAACCAAAACCAAAACCAACGCCGTCCGCTTCTTTACTACAAAATCTGAAAAGATTTAAATTACGCTCGAGCCTTCAGTCAGACAGTGTAAATAGTAAATATCAAATATTTACAATTAAAGATTAAACTCCCTGTTCCTATGTTCCATTTGGCTTGGACCCTGCAACACCTAGGTACTTATGTGTCGTCGCCGGCGTTTTCGGCGCCGTTCCGTTCCCGTTCACATTATAATTCCCTCCCATTTTTTCTCTGCACCCGTGAAAAATTTCAGTGAGATAGGAAAGAAGGAAGGGGAAGGATATTATATGAACAAAATATAATTACCTAGATACAAATGTTCCATCTCACAATATTAGTGTGTAAAAGTATAAAATGTAAATTCCATCAACATTCCACATTGATCACAACCAAGGATGTAAATCTCACTCACTCACGGCGATTTTTATCGCTTCAAATTCCAATTTTATATAAAAAGAAGTCATTTAAAAAAGTGAGAATGACCCTTGAAGGTTGGTTATGCAGAGGCGCAGAGCACAGGAGGAAGGAGGAGGAGATGCTGCTAATAATTAGATCATTTTATTTGTAGCCCCATTTTATTTTTAGTCTCTCTCGCTCTCTCAAGAAAGTCTGCGCAATACGTCTCCCCGTGTCTGTGATAATGAAATAAAAATTTAAGGAGACAATTTAATGAGGTCTATGTGTTACTCTGTCAGTGTTATTTAATAGATTGCAAATGCTTGGAATTCTCACTCAAGACTATAAAGGCGTACAGAATAGAACGTAGAATGTTTTAACTACACAGTGCTTGCAATTTTTTTAGAATCTTTTAAACTTCATCAAATTCTGTTTCAGCAGTATCCGTCCGCTTCATCTTTTCAATCCGGTGCTACAGTAGATACCATTTTTTGCCCTTTAAAACTCCAAGCAATATACTCCAAGATAATAGATAGTCGATCGTAAAAATTAATACAGTCGGCAAAATTGCGTAAAATATTAATTACTTACCCGCTCGAACTAATTTGTAAACTTAAAGGAAATACTACAAGGAACTTAACTAGAAACTTAGTTAGAACTGGCGGCGATGAGATATTGAGATATATTATGTACTTCTCAGCATATTATCCCTATTGCAATAAAAATGAATGGAAAATATTTGAATTTTAAAAACACGCCGGCAATAATAATGTAATGAGTGGAGAAGGAGGTAAAAGATTTACAAAAATTAACAAAGACAAAAACTGGTTCTCTGAATTTTTGGATACAACATAATAATAATATAGGGATTGTGCCTGCTCAGCCTCTTTTTTTGCTACACAGCACAGCACAGGAGAGGAAAGGATGTTTTGCCTATGAGATTCGACTAGATATGAGACAGGCAGAAAGGAAGGAAGAAGAGGGAGAAGAAAGGAATGTGCTAATAAAATCAAGCCTACCTACAATGTAAAATTGTAAAGTAAAACAACGACGTAAATCATGACTCAATTTCCTTCAAGACAATAATGCAATGTGAAGTTGAAGTTGTATAGTTGTGTCAAGTGTGTCTCGCCAAGTGCTTCTCAGAAACTTGACGGACTCAAAATTCCTTATTGCTTACTTTACTTTTTTTTATACACACACCATTATTTATTAATTACGGAACTGCCAGGCTAGGATCAGGATCAGGCCAGCACCATCACCAGCACCAGCACTAGTGTCAGTGCCAGTGCCAGAGACAGCGCCTGCCTACCTATTTCGATATAGTCAGATATGAGAAGGCAGTATACGCGAAAAGGATGGTTATACCTACCTAAAAGGTAGGTATATTAATTACACAGCTGTTAAGTGTAAACTTTACAGTGACTACAAAAGTCTCCAGTGCTATATACATAGGCTGAGTACGGAAACAAAGTAGAGTGTTTGACGTGGGCCGTACATGCTGCATACTTGCCAATCCTGAGATTTTATTGACTTGAATGGTGCGTACAGTGCAAAATTTTAGCACAGTAATTAAAGTGTAAGTGCCACTTGTCTCTCCGTACCTCTCTCAGAGAGCAATTAATGTATCATTAGACATTTTCTCTTTATTAGCAGGAACACACGAGAGAGAGAGAGAGAGAGAGAGCGAGAGAATTCTACACGTTTTGTGCGTCCTATACTCTTTTATTAGATGTGCCGTATTCCACATCTCTAATATAATATCGCAGGGCCTCCCATTCCCATTTCCACCCCAATTCCGTGTCCGTGTCCGTTTCCAAGCCCGATCCGACTTGAGCCCTCTCCACATATTATGTAGGACCAGGGCCAGGACCAGAGCCAGGACCAGAACCAGGAAACAGCGTTGATGGTGTGTGAGATCAAGACGGTAAAAGATCATGAGGACGGAAGTGTTTTCAAGAAAGAAGAAAGTTCATGCGCCGAGAATTTCCTAGAGACACAGAGATCCTCACCAAACCAATACCCAGGCCAAGCCAGGCCAATACCCATATAGCAAGCCGCACCAGCTCCAGTAATTTTGTACGTTGAATGTTTTCATCTGGCCTCCGAAAAGTTGTGTGTAAACTTCTTTTGTTCGTCCCCTCTTCAATTTGAATGACACACGTACCTCACATATAGCTCTAGATATTTTTTTTTAATGTGTGTAGAGTTGGACTGTGCTCCAAGCGTTTGAAATCTGTGCTCAAAATTCAACGTCAACATAAACAAGGAGGAAGAGGAAGGTGCTCCCTCGTCGCTTTATTTATTCTTAAACATTTTCATTTCCTACCGTTTGACTAAATAAAATAGAGCAGTGCGACACTCCTCAACCACCGAACCAAGCGGAGACGGAGTCAGTCAGGACGGGAGCGGTAACGGTAAGGGTAACGACAGATCAGATCAGACCAGGTCAGGCCAGGCCAGGAAGATTTGAATGTAGGTAATGGAAATGAAAACGAAAACGACAACGACAAAGTAATGAGAACGGTGTGAACTTTACATTTGGAAGGTTCCTTTTCCGTCTCCTCATCATTAAGATAGGAGGAGAGTGAGTGGTGAGAAGTGTAGTGAGGAGTGGGAACGTGAATGTACGAGTGAAATGCTAATATGTAAAGTGTAATAGTATAATCGGCATAATGGGAAGAGCATGTCGTTCGTGGAGGAAACATTTTCTGGCTCCGGCTCCGGCTCCGGCACCGGTGGTTCTCATTCCTATTTGTTTCATGCTTGATATTTGAGCATTTAGTTGAGGTTTGCGTTTTTGGTTTTTTGGTTGATGTTCTATTATCAGTATCAGTGCTGTAGTGGGACTATGGAGCGGGCGGTGAATGGTATGGTGGTGGTTGATGTTATTAGTGCTGGTAGTTAGTGCGAATGAAGAAGTGCGAATATCAGTGTCAGAATTTCCCATGTCGTTTTCATATTCCCTCTCGTAGATTTTGATTTTTTGGCAGAAGAGTACATTATATGCTTCACAGTGAAATACTCTGATAAACTTTTTGGCACAATGATCAATCCACGTCTGGCCGTCGTATGTATGTTATGGTTCCACAGCCTGCCTGGTCCTCGCTCCTGCGGGTTAAGTTGTGCAGAAATAATTCTATACAGCAGCGCACACAGTTTACTCATCTAACAGAGTACTGCTTGTGAAACTAGGTGTATCAATGCAATTGACTGCTCTGCCTTGTACTACAACACAAGTCTCGTCCTGGTACCGGTACTGGTACTGGTGTAGTTTTGGATTTTACATGTTCAAGCGTCAACCTATAAAACTATATACACACCACAGATATTTTGCCTATACTATATATCCTCTGTGTGATACTGCCTCGTTCGTGAGCTCTAATTCCAAAAATCCAAGTGCTAATACATTATATGAGAGGAAATAGTCATGTAAATATTTACAGCATAAAATTAATGGTGTTGCTGAAATTTGGCGAGTCTGATTATTTCCATCGTTCGTAACAAAAACAAATCTTTCGTTTCTCTGCTCTGTTCTGTTGTCTGCTGTCTGTACTCCTGACTTCTGGTTCTGCCTGTATAACTGCGACGTCGGTGTCGGTGTCGGTCTCGGTTCTAGGGAAGTGCACAGAGGATTTTTTTTTTCGTGTCTAGTAACACACTCCTCTGGCATTATGTATACACACACAGTGCGATTCTGAATTCTACATGAGTCGCTCCTTAGTGCCCAAGACTTGAACCGTAAACTAATACAATTAGACACACAAATCGCATTCCCCCGAAACCGATAGAATAGAAATAAATCCTAATTTTTTTTATCATTTTTTTTCCTGCTTGTACTGTGGGAAAGCTATAGCTATATATATTGTACTCTGTGATGTGCACTGTTGACTGTACAGTATTCAATCTACCTTAAACTACAACATCTGGAAGAAAACCTACCTATAGGTATGCATAGGCTTTAATTGCCGATGGTAGGTAGGTATAGGTACGGGTACCTGGTACTGGTAAGGAAGGTGCTATTATAACGGGAGCGCTTCCTGTGATATACTCCACACTTTTTTCATTTTACATTGGAATTTGGAATTTTGACTGTGAACTAAAGAAACGAAATTTTCATGAGCTCCAGTTTAGCTAAAGGTACAATTAAAATTACTACTACATAGTAAAGAGTAAAGACTTGAGATTAGAATCTAAATGGAAACCTCGTGTTGGAGTCAAACATGCAATGAAGAAATGAATGAATGAATGCCGGAGACGATGAAGCCGAATGCGGCTCTATGAAGGACATATAAATGTACTCACTCCCTATATACGTACCTATATCTTAAATTGAAGTAATATAAAATAATATTACACCTAAGTATATATGCATATTATACAAGCATTCAAATTTCATTGCAGTACATGCATTTTTATCATACACAACAATTATTACAAATTACAATAAACAAATAAAAGAATAAAAATGTTTAGAATTTAGAATTTGGAGCATGAGGCCTTTATATGTAGTACTGCACAATTCAACTGTAAAGACTCAAAACAATTCTGAATTTACAGGATTATGAAGGGAAATAAAGAAGCATCGTAAAAAAGTACGCAAGTAGGTAGGTAGGTGTAGGTAGGCTACGTTTGTCTATTTTTGGTCATGTACAAACTGATAGAGGAAATAAAAATAGCAACATCAATAATTGTCGTGTACACTCAGTAAGCACTACGCACACACGCAATATAATACTATAAGAAACAATAAAAATGATTCGATTTAATCATATAAAAAAATATCTCCCAACAATACTAATCTTTTAATAATGTAATAATACAATTGGTTTTTTAGGGATTAAATGGCCAACATACCCAAAAGGACGGATGTCCATATCCATTGAAAGTTTATCCTTGACATTTTCAAATACTTTATATCTCCAACGATATTAACCACCAAAAAAAAGTTATGTGTACAAGAAATTTCTTTTAAAATTTCAAGATCCTTCAAGACTTTGGTTTTGACCAACACAGAAGAGTAACACTTTTTTTCTATCGAATTTAATTTGAATGGAATATATTGGACTGGAGGGGTGAGACGTAGTAAGTTCAGGTCCTACTATAGTAGCTGAGAAACTAATTAAATTCCTCTAATGATGTAGACAACAGACAAAAGGGAAGGATATTTGTCTAGAGGTTTGAAACGTGCGTGGAGAGTTCAAAGTTCACTTTTAGCTTATGTGAATAACTGTCACTCGATTATTTTCCAGGGGAGATTTTCAGTCTGAGACTGACTGAGAAAGAGGAGACCAAGCTGACTTGGAATTACTACGATTATTATTATTAGTCTTCTCCCAATGGCAATGGCACTACTATACTGTACATGTAGGTGTAGGACTCCAAGACATAGTTTCTTTAATAGACACACTGACGATGGGACACCGGTCCTGGTGATGGTGTGATCGTGGTGGAGTCGTGGGAAGGAGGACAATAAGGAACGTGCTGAGGATGCCCTTTAACAATGAAATGTGGAGAGAAGACGACAAGTTGGACCAAAAGGCCGTCGAAGAAAGAAAGGGTCAAGTCACGGACAACTTTAACCTCCAAACTCCCCAACGACAGAATGAGAGTCAGAGCTGGAGACAGAGATGTCTAGCATACAGAGGGACGACTGAGGAGACGATTAATTGATTTAATGCTCAGTCGTCTGTCTTGAATTTCAATAGGAGACTCACACGAGGAAGATTTTCCTGGAACAAAATGTGCAGACGAGACCAACAATAAATTGGGATTTCGATGACAGTCAATAAAATCACATGTCTCCATTATTCACTGTTACCACCAACTGTCGATTTTCCCGAGAATTTCCTCTCGTCCTTCCTTTTCTCCTTCTCTCCCCTCACATGAAGAGGACGAAGACGACGACGACGACACAGAGACACACACTCTGAAAAAAAAAGAACAGACACTTTTTGGGTTTCTTTTACATACAGAGAGAGTTTCACTCGCCAAAATGTACACACAGAATCCCTGCAAAAATATTCTTCCTCAAAGTCTCCCAACAACGTCTCTCAAAACTGTTTAATTCAACAAATAGAGGAGCGAATAGTGAATATAGATTGGGATTGTGGAGCAGCTCTTTCAGAAACTTTGTGTAAACTTTTGAGATATATATGACAAAGGAAACCACAGCTGGGAGGATCTTTGCCCGATTAGTATGGATTAATTCAATAACTCAATAATTCCGTGAAATTATTCATTAGCACGGAACTTCATGAAAATGAAAAGACACAAACAGGGAAACACAAACACACAAACTTCCTTATTTACTTGGGAAAGTATGTTTCTTTCACAAGGAGAGAGGAAGTGGAAGTATGCCGAATGCTGAATAGGGAAGTTACTTTGGATAAATAATACGACTGCTTTTCTGGGATTTCTATGTATATTTTTGTCGCCTTTATCTTTTTTTTTTGTTGGAATTGAATAGATTTTAATAAAATTCAAATTTTCGAAGGTCAAATTATGGACAAAAACAACGTGATGAGGATCGTTATGTTAAATTTCACTGACTCGTTGATTTTATATGTACCTTGTTTTTCCTATTCTCTCTCGGTCTCGGTACTAAATTGTTTTCTCAGTTGTTGTTGTTGTTGTTTTTGTTGTTTCTATTTGGTTCAAGTCAGGTTCTGGTTCGACTGTAGGAGTAGGACTCGTACTATGGTTGTTGTATTTGTTGACAGAAGCTTAGGGATCCGTGAGTAAAGTCATTTAGAAACTAAGTAAGTCTCGTGTTTTTGGATACAGAGGCAAGGCTGCTTTTGAGAGTCTATAATTGTGGAGAGAGAACTGTTTAGACTGTTCAGTCAGAGTGGAGGTAATAAAACTCGGTGGAGAGAATAAATTGGCCTGATCCGTCGCCGTTCTCTCGTGCTGCCTCCGGTATTTACGTAGTTATGAGTATATTTCTTTGTATATTTTAAGTATTTTCGGTATCAAGTATCAAGTAACACTTTTTGAACTGCTCAAGCGACTCAAAACGATTTCACTTAATTGCCACATTGTTTTCCACTTTTGGCGTCGTCACACACACGCCTCACACATACCATTCCACTCCCATGAGATGAAAACACTGACTGACTGACTGGTGTTGACTTGATTTCTTTTGATAGCCTGTTGTTCCTACTAAAAGAGAGTGCTACGAACTTACTTTTGAATCTTCTAATTTAAAATCAAAAACCATGAGAGCAAAAATACTCGGTGTATTTGTTACTTGTGGGCTCAATTGTTTAAAAGAATTGTTAAAAGTTTCGTCAAAGTCCGGCAGTATTGATTTTTAGATCGCTTTTGTTGGTAGTTGATTCAGTCCGTAGTCAATAGTTTATTTAGTTGATGTTGATAGTGCATAGGGGCAGTCATTAAATAAAATACACTGACTGACTGACTAGTGAGTACTGATTACTGATAGAATAGTATTGACAATATTTGTTTACTTTCCACGATACTACTGTACTGTTGTTGGGCTCCAGAGTCTTAAAAAAATCAACGATGTAACAATCTCCAATGTCAAAATTCAGAGTACTTTTAATGGAATACTGTATGAGTGAAACTAGAGCTGTAGTTTCTAGCTGATTATTGATTTGGATGAAGATGTTGTTGATGATTATCCAACAACATCCAAAGTCTTTTACTTTATATACTGTTTAGAGAGCCACAGACCAAACTTTAGACCTCCAAAAACACAGACAGATAAAATATATCCCCCAAAAAACTTGACTGACTGAGTGTTTTCCGCTGTACTCTGTCACGATTACGGTTGTTACGACTCACGACTGCTCAGGATAAACGACAAACGATTAATTAAATACTCACAGTCAAATGACATTTCAACTTCTCTCAAAGTTTTCAATTCTGAATGAGGCTGAAAACGAATGAATGAATGAAGAAGAGAAGGAATAGCCCGGCGGAAATGTATCAACAATAGTCGTCACACAAACAACACACGGCGATTTTGTGTCCCCACCACTACTTTTAATTCCTTCTTGAGAATTCTCCTGAACTAATAAAATCACTCTCAACTTTTCTGTTATTCAAAACTAGAATGATATCAACCAGACGTCTTATAGATTTCTCGATATTTTCACTTCACTCTCCCGTCCTGTCCACAATTCACAGTAAATTCTGAGTAACTTTTCAGTTTATCGGAAAAGTTGTGACTGACGTGATAACATAGAATTTGATGAGGGCCAGTAATAACAGTTTTATTTCCTCCTCCTAAAAGGTATTTTGAAAGTTTCTTTAATTGTATATTATATATTGACAAGTACTTATAGTAGTTGATCTTTGAATCAGATTCAGAATCAGAATCAGAGAATGCGTGCTCGGCAAGAGATGAGAGCCATGCACACACACAGTCCTTCTCTAGCAAGAGACAACTGGGAACTGAAGTTTGTCGAGAGATCGGGATGTAGAGCTCATAGAGAGTAGACGAGTGAGTGAGTGAGAGAGATGCCCTTTTCTATTTAAAATACAAAACTTGTGCTTCTATATAATGCTACGGTATAGCCCACACAGTTAGGGGCTGGATGCATGTATTTAGATAGGCGAAGGTTGGTTGGTTGTGTGCGCGCAGTATTAGACAACCGCTGCTAGCTGGGTTGATCTTCCTGTACGGTGTAGAAAAAGAAGTAGAAGTAGGGAAGTTTAAGCAGGCAAGGATACAGAGCCAGAAGAATACATACCTAGTTTTCCCTTATAGACTCCCTTGGTTTTCCTTTAATTCCTATTTTTCCTTGATTTCCCTTCGCTTTTTTTCGCTGTATTATATTATAGCCACTACTCACTACTGATATATATGCTTATTCCATTTCATACAGAGAGAGAGAGAGAGAGAGAAGACAGAAGAAGAGAGTCAGTTCTCCAATACTTTTAACTTCCTCATCTCATGGAGCCTTCTTCCCGTCCCGTTCAGCTTCCAGCTTCACTTTCAGCTCCTTTGCCTTCCGTCTACGGAATTTAAGAACATTTTCAGACAACCAAGCACCACACAGTGCAATATTCAATGGACCACACCATCTCTGACAACACAAACCAGGGCCAGGACCAGGACCAGGACCTGGATCAAGTCCATATGATGAGGAGGACCTCGTCAATCTCATCCTCGGACAAGGCAAAGCGTCCAGGGTTTTTTTATCTCTTTTTTTCGAGGGGAGATTCATCTAATTTTTATCAAGCGATGGCATTTACTTACTGGGAAAAAATATGCATTATTTTTAATGTTGTTTTAGCATACTGGTAGTGGGATTGGGATTGGGACTGACTGGGAGTGGGAGGATATTTTTTGCAGGCGCTTATTCGGTAATTTACGGTATTTGAATTATATTGCTGGGACACTTAAAACGAATAAGTGACTAGTGTATTGTTTTACTGCCATTTCATAACAAAAATATTTATTTCCACATTCTGCAATATTATAAATAAAATGTGAATTTTATGTAAAATCTGTATGCAACGAATTTTATTGATTTCAGCCCAATCAAATGCTGTCTTCTATTATTTCTCCGTAATTGCGTATTGTTCTTTTTTTCATTATATGAGCTATACTAGTAGTAATAGCGTTGATTGTGATAGCCCAGATTACATTTCATCAAGGTGTGCTAATGGAAGAAAAATGGTTGTTTTTCGTTCCGTTATTACAAAGCAAGGTCCAAGTCCCAGGTCCACACCCACACACGCAGCCACCCAGGCTCAGACCTACTAGCAAAAGAGTTCCAGAATAAAATTAAAATTTGCAAAGTTCACTCAAATTGGCTTACTTTGTGATGTTATATGTAAGTCTATGCAAGAACAATGGTTGTGGCTACACCTCATTCGTCATGTCTCTGTCTCCGGTTAAAAAAAAGTTTTGCAAAATTTATTTTTATTTTGTAATTTATTAGGGAGGTCGAAGTATGTAAATTATTACCATATATTGCCAGTGGTTTGTTTTATCAAGATTTTACACCTATAATATTATGTTTTAATAAGTGCACGTCACCAGTACCTCCCTGCATTATTTCTACCACCAGTCATTTAAATTACAAGAAATAAAAATTTATTAATAAATTCCCTCGCATGCTCCTTTTTCTTATATAATATGTGAGCTTCCGAAACCTCCTCCAACAGTATTCGGAGGAAAAGGAAAATAAAAAGACAAGAATCTCCTTCCAAAAAATAAAAAAGAAGGAGAGCCAGATCATAGAGCCACATACTAAGCACACGAAAGTGCAGTAAAGGAAAGGAAACGAAAGGAGAAGATGAGATCGCGGGAGGCGGGCGAGGATGTAGAATCTGGAAATGCCGGTCCCTGAACGGAGAGTCAATTCAGATGGAGCAGTGTACATACTATAGTAGCTACATAGTAGGACGAGATGAGAGAAGCAGGAGCAACAGACACAAACTCGAGTGCGAGTTCGAATTCGAATTCGAGTTCGAAAACGAATACGAATACGAATACGAGAAGATGTATAGTAGGTACCTACATTACATACAACTCTTTTGCTTTCAATGCTACCAACATATAGTTTCCTCTCTCCTCCGATTCCGACTCCGACGTCGACGTGTACGTCATATACAAAAATGTGGCACGTTCCTGTATGTAAGTATGGGGGAGAAGGTGGACGTTTCTACTTGTACAGGGCTAGACTCCAGCTATGTAGTATATATTGATACCATCTAAGGCTCATATTGATAAACATAGTGACTCCAAATTCAGACACACAAACACATGGAATCTGAGTTCGTGTAGAGAAACGCTGAAATACTAAAATGCTGAAATGTCTATATGTAGATGACGAGGAGGAGGAGGACGAGGAGGGGTGCACGAATGCTCAGGATATAGGAAATAGGATCTTCGGGTTCAGATGCGCTCTCTGTTCGCTTCTTCCTTTCTACATTCTAGAATTCTAGACTATATCCTCTCTCCACTTATACCTGCAACCAGTACCAGTACCAGTCTACCTACAGGCTACATGCCGTACATGCCTATGCCTATGGCACCAAGGTATATGTGTACAGTTGCATTGTATGTACAGTCCCATAGTGAGAGTGGCTGTTGCAGTTGAGACTTTGGGAGTTGAATAGCTGAAAGCTGAATAGATGAGACTAAAATGTTGTTTTGAAACGGTGAAGCATGAGAGAGATAGTCAGAGTAATACATAGTGATGGTGAGAGAGATGCTGTTCATAGTTTTTGGTACGGACAGACAGACAGAGAGAGAGATGCAAACTCCCCAAAATTTCAATCTCTACTCCACACATTAATACATACTCGTATAGCAAAGCATGGATATATGTACGGAGCTGAGTGAAACAGAGATACAGACAAGCTCTTCTTGCTCTCCAGTCGGCCTCGGCCTCGGTCTTGGTCTCGGTCTCGGTCTCGGTCTCGGTCTCGGTGTTGGTGCCGGTTTGGGCTGAATGACTGGATGGCTGACTGGCTCTGGCAATAGTAGTGCAGTGTAGTAGGACCAGACCACCGGCTTGAAGGCAAAAACATTTCCATGGCCTTCTCTTCACTTGATGGCTTGGGATTTATAATACCTACGCTACTGAACCAGGTCCAGCTCCAGACTCAGTTCCAGTTCCAGTTCCAGTTTTAGCTACGTCGTACAAGGGCCTAGACTGTCTTAGCCACCCACCACCACCAAAGCAATATACAGCAGCCCAAATAAAAACCGAACCGAACCTGAATTAATGCCTTGCCTTATATTGAATATGTACAGACAAATTCTGCACTTTACATGCAGTATAATATGCCTTTAGTTCACGTGATAAGAACAAGTCCGAAGACGAAGAGGATGCTGCTCACAATCCAACTAAGAAAGCGAAGACACACATAAGAAACCAAGCCGAGCCGAAAGGGAAGATTTGCCCTTAAACAGCTGGCTCATCTTCCCCAAACTGCATTTCTCACTCACTTCTCGTTTCTCTCAAGTCGTCCTCGTCCTCGTGCAAATAGTGATTGTCGTGAGATTCATGTGGATCCAGTATATAGATATATAGAAATCCTGAGCTGCACTCCATCTCTATTATATGGTTAGTGAAAGTCACTGCATATGTATAGTACATAATATAGAAATGTATACCTAGGCCTGGCTCATACTTGATGGGTGGTGAGCTGTCATTCCCAACGCCGCAATATATCTGTACTCCTGGTATGTATGTTATTATGTAGCTTGTATGTATGTATACTTGTGTCAGATAGACGGACTCGGGTTGGGATTCGAATTGGAACTCAAATTGAAAATATAAATCGGATTGGGATTTGAATTTGGATTTTGTTCTAGTATAGTAAAGTTCAAGCTTACGTTTAAGTTACAAGTAGGAAAGGGAACACGATGTTCAAGTTGGCTCAAAGGTTCGTTCAAAAACTATTGGAATATCCATCTCTCTCCACGTCATGGCAGGGGTATAAGTAATCTGTATTAAAGTCTAAAGTCGTAATCGTAATAAGATACATGGGATTTCTGCATTTTGGATACGTGTGCATAGAGACGCATCCACCTACCTTTTATCCTTACATATATGGTTCATTCCTATATGTATGCTTCCGAGTCGAATGTCGAAACGGAATCCCTCTAAACTTTCCTGTTCCTCTTTTAGTTTTACACTTTTACTTCACAGTTCCAGTGTTACTTGACACCCTCCACAACTTCGACTTTTGGGCCCAACCGCACCGACACAGCCACACAGTCAGAGAAGTACAGCCACAATTCACCGTCACACATCTCACAATTCTTCATAAATTTGTCCTCCTCTATATTATGAATCGTTGATATTTATTTACGTAGGAACTTGAACAACTATGCTAAGGGCTCAGTGTACATGGAAGATTTTCAGCTCATTTTCCAATAAAAAATTTTCCCAATCCAGCACCCAACTCAATCATAAACGAAAGTCGAAGCAAAATCCACGTGCCAAACCCATAGGCGTAAGGAAGATATAGGGATTCTTGATCAAACAAACTTGTTAGGGATTAGTTTACCTGTATAAGCAGATTTCCGTTTACAAAGTTTAGTGACCTCTGAAATCCCTTTGTACTTTCAAAAGAAATTATGGGACTTACCAGTACTTTCGTCGAAGTAGTAGAACCACACATAGGCGCTCGTGGGACAATTCCCAAATTTTGAATAATTTCACATTTCACTCAAAATATGTGAAAAGATTTTAAGTAGTACTTTAAGAACAAAATTATGCTTATTTTTAGTTGTTCGATGTCGCATCGAATTGTTTGAGAGGGTAACAAGTGTCCCTGGTTAGCTTTGCAATTTTTTAATAATTCCGCAAAAGTTAAAAGGACTTGTGTTTTTGTGCATGTTGGCCTTGAATTGGGTTAAGGAGATCACTAACCTCGGATTCGGATTTGACTGGATAATTTGCAATTTCCTATGCCTGTACTTGGAGAATAACTTTGCGACTTTGGAGTAATAAGAAAAAAAATAAATTAATGAAAGGACAATGACGAGGATTACTGCTAAAGTGAACAATGGTATGAACTACGTAGAAGAATCACGTCTAAGGGATGAAGCTCGACAATTTCGAAGGAGGGTTTCCATGAGAGGATCAACTATAGAGTAACTTTATGTACTCATACCCTTCTCAGCTCAAATCAATATATAGACACTTAAGTAGTATATGTTGAGCATGCCTGTGGATATATAATTATAGTCACAGACTGTAAAATGAAAGCACCGTCGAGACTCGCACTTATTTTACTTTCCAAAGAAATGGATCAATTCTAATGGTGATACTTGATGGCTGATGGTAAAGTTCCTGATTGGCACCATTACCACCATTATATAATCTCTACGTCTATATACACATGTATCATAGCGTTGTTGAAGAATGAAAATAAGCCCTATTTTATTCCCTTAAAATCAAACCCAACAAAATAGGCTATCTAACATATTGACTGTGAGTGCCTTGATTAAGTTAAGGTATTAGGTATATGGTTCTTAATTTCAAAGTGTAAACATTGTGATGTAAACTTCACGTAAAATGTCTCATGAAAGTGTCATATTTTTGTCTTTGAGACCTTTAGAGTGCACGTGTTGAGCGTTATACATTTTTTGAACCATGAACTCGTAACAAAATAGATAGCAGTGAAATTGAAAGTGTTCAAAGTTGTTTAAATTTGAATTTCCTGTCAAAAGTTTTCAATATCAAAAAATTAAAAATTTAATTAGTCACGAAAAACGCAAATTTCGAATAGTTTGCATACTTTCAAAATTGTTTAAAAATAAATTTGTTAATTTCAAAATGTTGCAAATATGACGAATTTCCATGTTTAAAGTAGATCAAGCAACGCACTTTTTTTAAAGTGCAAATAATGAATTTTTCATGTTCAAAAAAGTTCAAATAACCTATTTTTTATGTTCAAAAAATTGTAAAACGTATTTTTTCACTTTCAAAATAGTTTAAATAGTGTATTTACTATTAAATAAATTCTCGAAAACATAAAAATATTTTGTATATTCTGCCTACAAGAATAAATTCTGTATTTTGCACTTTCAAAAAGTCGTAATTTGTTGAGGAGAAGGAGAAAGTAAGTAAGTCAGCAGTCATCAATGACGCAACCTAATTTTAAAAGTTAGGGAAAACTTGCCATTTATTGTATCACTAGACTAACACTAACTTACTTCCCTACACCCCTATCACAATCCTCTGGTGCAGGAAAAAATGTATGTACATAGGTAATTCTAACTAAAACATATATACCCACAACATGCCTCTCTTCAACAAAACGAAAACGATAGTTATTCCAACTATTATAATAATGTAACAAATAGGCACCTATAAATACAAATAGGTATGTAGGTATATGCGCTCCTAGAATATAGGCGCAATTACTCTATTTTACTCTTACGAACACTGCCATCAAATACCTACCAGCGCGAACCTCTCAAATCTCAAATGGCGTTGGCTTTGAATGGTTTACAAGTCCATGTCTCGAAGTAAAAAGAGAACCAACGTACTGCTGTCATAGAGAATAACACATAAATACGGTAGAAGTGAGGGAGAAGTTTTTGGTACAAAAAAAATTTCAACATTTATTTCAGAATGTTCTGTAGAATTGTAGAAAGAGTGTCGACTTGTAGACATGGACTTTCTCCTGACTTTTTCCTTCCTTTTCCGTATCTTATCCTGAGTTGGGCATTTGTTAGAGAGAGACTGAGAGGGAGAGAGATGATGAAAAGACGAAAAGTTTCTATCGAAATTTTTCAGCTTTCATCTACTACACAACTTTTTCAAAGTCGGCTGTCGGATTCGCATTCGAATTTTCGACTCAGATTCTACAAGAAGTCTAGTTCACATTCACTTTGGATTGCCGATTGGGTTGAGCGTTGCCTTTTGGGAATCAGATACTTTTTTGTTTCATCCCATGCCTTGATTTTTATTTGATTGTTTCTCCAAAAATAACAAATCCAAATACCAAAATAGAAATACCTACTACATACTACTGCTACTTTTTCTAGCAGACAAATGCGTTACGGTTACGGTACTACGACTACAACTATATTGCTGCTACAACAAAATGAAAAACATGTTCTAAATTGTATACATAAAGCTACAGTCTTTTAAATGTTTTAGTATGAATAATTGTATGTCCCATTTAATAAATTAGCAATTAATATTAATTAAAAATAATACAAACTTGATGAGTCAGCCATTAGTGAATTATTTTAGTTTTACAGGAAACAGTCCCCACATGTGGTACATAAATTATGATGATTTAAAAATTGCTAGATATATTGTCTGTGAAGAACCACAATGATCCATACCTATTTGTAGCTAAAAACAATATCCACTATCTACAAAAATATTTATAGATGTCTTGAAAACATGTTAACAGAACATTTTACGCTTTTCAAAAACATTTAAATCGAACATTTTGCGTTTTTCAAAAATATGCAAATAGAATATTCTGGAATTTTCAAAAACATGCAAATAAAATATTTTGAACTTTTCAAAAACATGCAAATAGAACATTTTACACTTTTCAAAAACTCTTAATTAACATTTTACGCATGTTTATCATTTTGTTTTTATGGCATAGCTCGATTTGATTCTAGCTTGAATTGGATATCGATCATTTTGGTTCTTCACAGACGATATGCATTTAATTATGCACTAGAAATTTGAAAAATCATGGTTCCATTTTCAGCAGTCAGATCCGACAAAGTAGCGTTCAAAATTTCAAAAAGTACAAATTTCTTTCTGCCGTCTTGTATTCCACACATCTTACAAATGATTTTCTTAAAATCTTGTAAAATTGTTACTTCCGCATCTTTGGACACCTTTCTCATCCATGTAAATTTTTTCATGCCTCTTGCTCTGTGGAATACCTAGATATGAGCTAAAATAAAAACATAATCTCTGCTGTATGAAATCCAAATAATGCTCATTTTATGCGTCTACATAATGTACAGCTTTTCGAACAAAGACACTTCCTAGCTGTGCTTTCTTTCACTAACAAGAAAAGCTTTCTTTTTTTTTCTTTTTTTGGGCCGGAAACTGGAGTGCATTGCACTACAGACCATTCATACAAATATGAATAATGACAATGGATTTTAAATGACTTATATGCCAAAAAAAAGAGACTACGAAAAGGAACAGGAGTCGAAACTACGTATAAAAATACGAGATCATTATTAGTACATCTATAGCCCGTATTATTTGTACAATATTTTTCTCGCTTTATGTGTAGTAAAAGACTGAAGACTTTACAACTGTTATATAGAGCTTGAAACTGGAAGCTGTATGTAGTATGGGTAGATACTTAAGTTTGATTTCCATTTCCTTTTATATATTTTGATACTTATTTTTGGTACTCTCAGATTTTTTTTTCTTGGAGAAGTCATCGTCACGGGGCCGACGTGGCGATGGCGACGGCGATTTGGATGTCGATTCGATGTGGACTACTATATCTCTATGTACTATCCTATGGCTGGTCCTAGTTGGTAATAATGGACGGAGACGCGGAGACGGAGACGGAGAGAAACGTCAGGAAGAAGGGAGGCAGCACTCTCATACTTTTACATGTAATTTTATGTATGAAGGTAAAATATGGTCGGTCTGTGACCTCTGACGACGCTCCATGCGATGGGATGACATGGAGACGCGACGCTCAAGAAAACTTTGAAAAGGGAAAGCACAAAAAAAAATAATCGAGAAGGAAATACTACGAGACCGAGAACGAGAACGAGTGTTCGTACAAAGTGATGTGAGTGATGTAGAGACGTGGTCCTTATGCCGTCGCCGTCATATGAAATAGGGATATCTGTAAGTAGCTGTATGCATATATTTGATACTGCACACTGTTGAAATACTATGGGCAGTCTGTTTATGCATAAATATTGTAGTTCTATATACTACAGAGTGTCAGGTAACCTTTGACCCCCACCCCCATATTCCAGCCTACACAGCACAGTCGCAGTTGAAAGTTAACAAAATTTTGAAATCAGGGCCGGATAATGCGGCCAGCGCAGGCAGCTTCCGCTGCTTCAATTTTCAAAAAACATGTAATTAAAACATTTTACAGTTTTCAAAAATATGGAAGTATATAAAATTTTTTTACATTTCAAAAAAATGCAAATAATATATTAGTACATTTCAAAAGCATGCACATAAAACATTTAACACTATTCTCAAAACATGTAAATAGAACATTTTAAACTTTTCTGAATCAAGTAAAATGATCATTTTAAACTTTTCTAAAACATGTCAATACAACATTTTCCTTTACCAAAGAAAATCATCAATAAAATCAAAATAGTGGCTTTTGTATGGATACAAATTGCTGCCTTAAAGCAATTGCTTCGTACTTATATTTTAAATATTATTCTATTATACACACAGCAAAAAGTTATTATAAAAATTCAATCACAAATAAAAATTGGATAAGAAAATTAGACAATAGTCGGGTTTTACAACTCCTAAATTAAATTATATGAAAAATGAGCTCAGGGATGTTTTGAAAAAGGCGATTTTTTTTAGTTTTACAACACTTTTGATGAAAATGTAAAATGTATCATTTTAAATAAGCTGAAAAAAACGCTTAAAACAGGTGGTGTAAAAGGAAAAATTTTTTTTAAAAGGAGTTATTAATAGTTATTTTCCTAGTTACTTTACTGTTGATAAAAATTGATGAAAAAAAACCCTTCGTCCAGGTTATTTTGGTCATCAAATTTTTATTTCTAAGCCAATTGTCAAAGCTTCTTTTAAATAACATATTTTCAATATTTTTAAACCCATGCGTTTTGGCTGTAGATAGGCAGGGGGGGGGGGCGCAAAGGTATATGGCACCCTGTACATTTAGTTGCTACTATGTCGCTAGATCGTTGTTCGTACTCGTACAGTGACTACTCAGTACTGATATTGCGGAGACTTTGGAGTGATTTTATTTATCTTGGATATTTATTGGATGTTCGTTTTCGTTCCTTAAGAACTCTAGATTCTGGTATATTCAAGATTGTAGATTGTGGGTGTGATAGTGTCCTAGGTTGTTTTTATATACATAAAAAATAATGCTACATGTATGTACTGTGATGCACTCCAAAACTCACAAGAAAGTGTCACTGTGTAGAAAAAGGCATTTTTCTTGACAAATGAGAAGAGCGAGTATCTAGAAATCCGTCGACTGCTCTATTTTCTCATCTTCCACATGCTAGAATTCTAGAAGTCTAGATTTGAGATTTGTAGAATTTTGAAGAACAACTTTTGCTTTTTTTCATGTGGATCGCCATCCTGAATTTAAATTCGTTGTACACATACATATGTATGGAGTGTCCGGATCCGGATCCTGATTTTCTGACTCTGACACCGACACCAACACCAGTTTTGGTTTTGGTTCGTCTGAATCTGGTCCTATGTATGTGAGCAGATTTTCTAAACATTATAAAATATACAATAAAGCGTTGAGAAAATTCGAGTTGACTTTTGGATGTTATATAGATACAAATAAGATCATCATATATCACCACCATCTTTTTTCTCCTATACTAATAGTAGGTACTGTATACCAATAAGAGTCGGAGTCTTGCAGTCTTGCTAAGTGAAGCTTGACTCGTCCGTAATAGATTGTCATGATCCAGTTCGAGTCAAAAAGAGTGGGAACTTCTAGACTTTGGAATTGTATATTAAAATCAGAATCAGGAAAAAACTTTCACTGTAGTAGTAAAGGTTAGAAGTGCACATATATGTAACTAGTCTGGTAATTTGGTGACAGTATAATATTTCGTGGGGAAGGCTTTCTGAATTTTTTAATTTAAAATTTAATCATTTATAGGGAAAAAAACAGACTGCACGAGCCAAATATATTAGGTGCATATTATCACTTGGGTTACTTGGGCTTGTGTTGACAGGGCCGGATAATGCGGCCAGCGCGCAGCGTAGGTAGCCCCCGCTGCTTGAATTTTCAAAAAATATGTAAATAGAATATTTTGAATTTTTCAAAAATATGAAAAAAGAATATTTTGACTTTTTAAAAACATGCAAATTAAATTTTTAGTACATTTCAAAACCATGCAAATAAAAATGTTTGGACATTTCAAAAACATTCATATAAAACATTTAATACTTTTCTCAAAACATTTAAATAGAACATTTCGCACTTTTCAGAATCAAGTAAAAAGAAAATTTTGCACTCTTCTAAAACATGTAAATGCAATTTTTTGCTTTACCAAAGAAAACCATCAATAAAATCCAAATGGTGGTTTTTGTTTGGAAACAAATTGCTGCCTAAACCCAATTCCTTCGTCCGGCCTTGTGTGTTTAATATGCAAACCGTATTATAGTATTGCTTAATTCATTTAAAAATGATTTCTAAAATTGAAAAAGAAATACCAACCAGTTTTTACGCCCTTTTATTTTATAATATTTTCAAAAAACTTATTCATAAAAAAATATGCCTTATCACATAGTGGTAAGGTGGGAAAATAACTTGCCACCACCCGGTCTCGAACCAACAAACTAAGGCGAACATTTACCAAAGCAGCAGATATGAAGCCCAGTGTAGTTAGCACTGAGCTACGCGGGCTCACTAAATAGAAGTACCTATATGAGATGGAAAGCTCTGGATCGTCATATTACAGATGTGCCTAATTTACAACATAATACATAGTGAGTGTATTAATTGAGTATCTGAATTTCCTATATGGAAAAATAAACCTACAGGTACATGCACAAGAGTGGCTGACTGTCGAACTATAGACGATAGACGACCAAATTTTAAGACTTGAAAGTTTAGACACATTCACCTAGTGACTAAATAGTAAAACTAGTGAGAGAGGTTCATCACGGAGGTTGACGTTGACAGTGTATCAGGAATTCTGGAGGAGCAAATGAAGTTGAGATAGGGCATAAAACTAAAAGGAAATCAAACAAGCTGACGACTCGAAAATAATTTATAGTATTTCTGTCAGGTCCACATTTCCTCCAGTAGTCCTGGGTTTCGTCATTGGCAGATGAGCTTTTGTAAAACACATGAAATCCCTGTATTTAAACAAATGTGGAAGCCTTTAATGAGCTCACATTTGCATACAGACTCGCTCAATAAATTAAATTCTCCTATCTCCTCAACGAGATCTTTCTTTACTTTGTATTTTACTTATTCCAGAGGCATTTCCCTTCGTACTCTTCTGTACTCTTTGGAATTACGCATTTTGCTTTCACCCAAGATCCGGATCCGAGAAAGTCTATGTCTTGTCTCCAAATTGTCTCCAGTTCCTCATTCCCCATTCCAATCTTCTCCGCTCGTTTTTTTTCGTTTTTTCTTATTTCGTTTGTAGTTTGTCGGTTTCTCTCCAGTCTTCTTCACTAATAATCCCAATCATTGAAGATTTAAAGATTGCCACATATTTGAAGTCAAAGTCCTTTAAGACGCTGCCTCCAGTTTACAATCTACAGCTACCAAAACAGTAGCAACTAGTATTGAATTTAGAATAAAAAGTAAGAAATCTACACATCAAGATAGAAATACGGGCAGTAAAAGGGTGCATATTGGAAAGAACTAAAACAAATTTACCGACCTTCTCGATTCTCATGCACTGGTACAATTCATGGGTATATAAAAGTGTAAACGTGATTAAATTATATTGTTAAGTAAATGTTATCCATTTATTTTGAATGCATTTAGTAAAACTAATATTTTTGTAACATTAGAATTACTACAATTTTAATAAGCAAACGCCTCATCGTAAATAATATTTCAAAGGTGCACGAAAAACTTTGGTTTTTGGAATAAATCGTTCAGTTTCTTTACCTTCCAACTTGAACCAATAGTCAGTGTCACTGTCATCAATGAGACGTCTCGAAACTCAAAAGTGAAATAGAAATATAGCTAGACATCGTATATTGTGAAATCAGAATTTAAGATTCAAAAATTCTGCTTATGTGACTTACAAGTCAAAGTCAAAGTCAAACAAAAAAAACTCACACAAAAACTCTATATGCTAACGATAAGTCAACGACCAAGTAGGAAGGAAAGGCGCGCAGATTTCTATAATGATAAACAATACTATATTCTGCATCACTTACAAATGCAAATTATACCCTGCTGAGTCTGGGTCTGGCTTGACTACGCACCCATAAATATCACACAAATACAAAAGACTTTTAAAACTAAGAAACTGCATAACTAAAAACGCACTGGAAGTTTGTGCGGGAAACAAAAAGTTAGACTCAGAATTTCTGTTTGAAGATGCAGGGAAAAGCGAGAGAAAAGCTGAAGGAAATGTATATAGTGAAAGGCTCAAGGAAATTTCAAAAGCTTTAAATAAAAGCCAACTTGAAAATCAACTTGGGCGACCGACAAAGTTCAAGTCAAATTCAAAGTCGGAGGAGCCAGAGCCCATAGAGTTGGTTGTTGTTGTGTAGTGAAAGTGAAAGTGAAAGTCTTGAAAAAGATAACCGACGAGCGTGTTGTGCTGTACAGAGACAGAGACAGACAAAGTACAAAAAGAAAGGGGTGAGATGGATGATGGGAAGAAAATAAAGACAGTTTTTGGCTTGGTGTGAGATACACTCTATATATATACGTTGTTGCTTTCTCCAACAGTGTTTGTGTCACACACATAGAGAGAGAGAGACAACACGAGAGAATTTCCTTGATTTCATTCCCTCCTCAGGATGATATGGTATAATGATAAGGATATGAGAGTGACGAAGGACGAACTGCTGGGAAGTTTTTTTTGGGAGGATACGACGCGAAATACGAAAAATGTCTTCTGCCTGTCTCCTCACTCTCTCACTTTCTTCCTCTGTTCTCCTTTCTCAAAATTCCCAGGGTATATTATCATCCAAATCATTTTTGGTCTGCTCCTCACTAGTCAGAAATGAGAGTCATGGCAGGAGGAAAGCAGATCTCGAGATTACTTCGTTTTCGTATATTTATAAGGAACTTAAAGTACCACTGCGTAAAAGAAATCCTCAAGCAAAACCGATGCCAACGGCAAAGCTTAAGTAAAAATAAAGGTTCTACAATTTTACATACAAAAAGAATAATATGCAAAGAAAGTAGTGGGAGGGCAAAGTCAGCAGTGTCACGAAGAATGAACGTTCACTGTATATTATATATGCAAACTGCAATTTGTACTATTTACATTCTTCTGTGGGTCTAAAGCGGAACAATGTGTACGGTGCGTATTACTGATTCTCTTACAAACTCACTTCAAAAGTGTGTTTAAAAAAAACATACGAATTATAATACAAATTTTCTCTAATAGTATGCCCCGCGTGTACTATTCAATAAACTCCAGCTTCTTACCCCCGCGTATAGAATTTTAAAAAATCACGCATAATTATAGTTATGTGAATATCAGAGAAAACTCAAATTTATTACAGAATAACAGGGTTAAATAGAGGGTCTGCAAAAATACTCGGGTTTTATAAATTCTTCTAGCACACGTGGGTGAAAGGCCCCTAGACAGACCACCTTGGTAGCTTTACTAAAAAAAAAGATTGGGTGCTGCTTATCTTAACTAAATACATACAACATACATTGATAGCATTGTTTAAAAAGACGGCAAGAAATTCTTGAACCCATATATAGCCATAGCAAGAGCAAGAGCAAGAGCAAGAGCAAGACCTAGACCTCAAATGGAGTCTTGGAGATTTACGTCTAAAAGGAATAAGAAGAAAAGAAAGGAAAGGAAATTTGCATCTTTATCGAATTTTTAAATTTATATGAAGCCTTTAGCAAAGTAGTTTTGTCATGTTCATTTTTTCTCATTCTGTAAGCCATTTACTGACTGTGTGGGTCCTTTTCTTCTGCAGCGCCAGTATATCAGGTTCAGCGAGCCTATATACACATGGATTTATTAATATGTGGGTGAGTAGTTTGTAGTCTGGAGCTGTAGCTATAGATGGGAAACATTAGAACTACAAATAGAGAGAGAGAGAGAGAGAGAGAGAGAGAGAGAGAGAAAGGGTTGAGTTGCGGCTGTACATAGTTCCTGTGGTTGGTAGTGGTTGGTTGGTAAGTTGGTTTGGTTGTAATGTAATGTATGAATGTACATGACATGGTTGAAATACTAATACCGTAATCGGAAACCACACGAGAAAAGTTTCGTTCGTTTATATTTTCCTTGTCTCGCTTTCTCCTCCTTTCCCCACACAATTTTCTCCAGCTTTCTCTCCACTAATATTATTAAGTATGTACTCGCAGAATTACGCATATAGTCTCACAGCCATTCCCACTCCCATTGCCATACTCTACAGTTTTGCATGGTTGGGCCTCCTCTGTGTCCCTGTCCCTGTCCCTGTGTGCATCAGCATATAAATGTACTCATAATATTCTTTCCCTTTTTTGTCGTTTTCAAGACGCACGACAAAGTAATTCAAGGAATCTTGAAGTTTTCTTGAACTGGAAACTGGCAAGAGCTGGTGGAGAGTTGGAGGTGTTTATTTTACTGGGGGGAAGGGGGGATTGCAATGTCAGCGTCGGTATACAGAGATATGCCCTCAATTTAAGATCCAAAAATGTCAAGACTTAAACCACAAATTAATGATAGTTATTTGTAACTTTGTACATGCAAAGCCATATTATACTATGTTAATGAAATAATTTCTAAAAATTCTAATGAAGATTCTAAAATGAATGAAATTAGCAGATGGTAGAATACTAATTTATGTTAATAGTAAATATATTTGATTTTTTTATTTGATTTTCTCATATGCTGTAAGGTTAAGGTACATTCGGTTTCGGCCCGGTTAAAGCTCAAATAGTTGGCGGGTAAAACTTTAACTCATTTATGGGGAAATTCAATCAATAATTACTTTCAGTACTTGGTACTTGACAGTATTATTTTAAGAATGTTTTGAATATAATGTTTTCTTTAAACAGAGTCAAAATAAAATAATATACAATAATATAATTCTAAAACGTAAAACCAACGATTACTATAATGATAATGTCCTAGTCGTGCTACTCACTCATGTAATTAAAGTTCAAAAATATTTTTGATGGATTCATTTTCTTTTTGGGGAGGCTCCTTGTTGTAAACTATTTCTTCCCAAGGATTTCAATCATTTCATCAAATTTGCTTTCTTCTTCATTGAGGAGGAGAGCATCCATGCAGCCTTTGAAGTATGTAGAGCCAAAGCAATTTGACCTGAAATTAAAAAAAAACAGAAGAAAAATATAGCAGTTAAAATGCATGTATCTGGTATTTTCGGCCAAATTTGAATTTCAAAACGTTCATTTCTGAAAACCACATGTCCAAAATTGTGTGGCATTGAAGAAAAAGTTAGAGATATAAATATGTGGATAAAGCGTTACCTGCAGAGAGCGTGAAGTTGAGTCTCTCGATACAAATTGAAACAGTCATCACAGACGCGCTCAAGCTGGGCGAACACACTTTTATCGTAGCTCCCTTTGCACTGAATGTCAAAGAAGGACCTCTTGCTCAAAGGGCGCCCCAATGTATTTCGGACGGCCGCCAGAGAGTTACCATCCACAGACATTGCAGAAGCCGTCCCAAATATCCCAATAGTACACAAAACGAGGACTCCAAACATCATCACTCGTCCACTCACTCCTTTTTTACTCCCGTTCCCTTCAGAGCTGTCAATGTTGAACATATCTGAAAAATTATATGAGTGTTCCAAAATTAACTATGTACCCTTATTATGTAGCCTCTGTGAAGACAAAACGCGCTATCTGTAAATCTGTAAATTTCTGTTAAATATTACTTTCGTCACCGTACCGTTAAAGTTAATGTTCCTGATCCCTGAAAGAAATTTGATTCCTTAAAATACCTGTAGACTGTAGGTACTTTTATTTGTAACGAAAACAAAAACGACCAAATAATGGGAAAAACGAGTTTGAATTTTTCCAATAGGCAATTTACTTTAAAATGATTTCAAACGAAATTTTCGAGTCGGAATTTTTGAACAAAAAATATGAAAGTTTTTATCTGAAGAATTTTTGGAGAACTGCAGAAATGAGCAGGATCAACAACACAGGCACTTGTTTCCACAAAGTGAAGAACTCAACACTAAAAATATTTCCTTTTATACTACAATTGTCAACTGTAAGAATTGTACACTGTACAGGGGTATAGGACTGACGATGAGAGAGTGAATTAATTAAGAATTAAGACATTGCGGGACTTTCCCCTGAAAATGGAAAACTAAGCTTGAAATCATGCGAAATTATGTTCTCAATGGATTTGATGTCCCATTGTGTATTAATTGAGTTTGGAACAAATTGTGAAGAAATATATGAAAGTGGTTTTATGTCATTTTCTTTTGATGAGAAAAATAATGGATGGTATGGTCTGTTGGTGTATCATTGAAATTGAACTCGAAATGGTTTGGTTTCAAATAGAGTGCTAATACTAATTGGCGACTGGGGTTATAATATATAGGTCCAATGTAATTTATTCCTTACCTCTTTAACTGAGTAAACTGAGTAAACTGAGTTAGCAGTTTTATAGCTTCTCGAAATTGCACACTGCATCGTCTAGATTTTTTTTTATGCTTTATTCCCACTCAGTCAGTGTCTTCTTCAAGGCTTGAAGGAAATCTGAAGATGCGCTATAGGAATAATTATTTGTGTACACTTCACCTTTACATTGTGATGACATTTTTTTTAATTATTGGGGAAAATCTCGAGTGCCTATAATTTTTTACTTGTATTTTTATGATTGGGTTCAGCTGTGTCCTGGTGCAGGTGATGTAGTATGCATTCTAAAAATCTAAACGAAGATTGTTTTTACAAAAGTGCAAAGTTATAAAGTAAAATGTTTTGTTTGTATTCAAATAATAGAACTGTCAATGCCGTGGCTGACTGCTGTTGGTTTTATTCATTTTTTTAAATTTCAAGTTCAATACTTTGGCAGACTTTATTTTTGTTCTGTTAGCTCAAAAACATTATTTTAATAATAAGTATTATTACTATCCTACATAATACTAACAACAATATGTATTACGGTAAACTAAATAGTAAAATACTACATTTTAAAAAAACTTTCAAAGCCTAGATTAGAGGCCAGTGGCTTTGAGGCTATTGGCTTACATTGTATAAAAAACTATAAAGAAAAAAAAAGATTTTAATTTATGACTATTTCAGTTATTTTATTTTCATTTTTTCCCCCATTTTCTGCCTCTCCATCTTTCAAATCCCGGAATCACTGAATCACTGCCTGGATGTTATTTGTTTCTGTTCCAATTTGTATGTTGAATGTTGTGCATATATATATATTATTTAGAGATTTAGTATACCACGTATAGCTTTTGCTTATTTCTATGTTTTTCTTTTGAGGTTGTGTTGTGAGAAAGAGAAGAAGGATTGTTAAAGAGTTGGAAGACAATTTTGGTGGAAACAAAACCAAATATTTGAATGTAAAAACTATAAAAGACTGTAGAGAGTCCCACGGGGAAATCTTCTTGTTTTTCTTCTTCTTGTTTTAGTCGAATTTTATTTTTGTCAACCCAAGGGCAGGATTTCTTTATCCAAGTACGTACAGAGAGTATGTAAATTAATATATAGGAAGATGTACTATACGCGACACATCCAATATACTATAGACATATACCCTTCGTAGTATGGTAATAGTTGAAGAGCGAATGTAAGCCGGGCGTTAAAATCAGAACACGTTGTCTCACATGTATTTGGAGAAGTTCCTTCTCCAATAATTCTTCTAGTTAAAGTTTTTGCAATTTAAATTGCTACAAAACAAAGAGGTGTGTTCCGCATCTTTGCCACAGATTAAATTCAATTTAATTCAAAAAGGTGTCAATAGTTAGTAAAATTTTCTGATTTCAAAAAGGTCAAATATTGTATTTTTCTGATTTCGATAAGGACAAAAATGTTATATGTAGCTGATAGGTAGCTTGAAAGGTCAAATATTTCATTTTATCAATTAATAAGATCAAATGTTGTATTTTGCCTTTTTCAAAAACGTAAAAGTTTTATACTTTGTTGATTTAAAAAAGGGCAGATAGTTGTATTCTACTGATTTAAAAAATGTTTAATTAAATACAGATTTTAAAAGGCCAAATTTGGTATTTTTCCTATTTGAAAGAAGTTCAAATATACAGCATTTTAGTATTTTACCCATTTAAAAAGGTACTGCATTTTGGTTTTTTGAAACCCACAAAACCCAATTTGAAGTGGATATTGAAATTCGAAATAAACCAAAATTGTCCCATATGGCGTGTTTTCATTCTTCAACGACGATTTCCTTAGTAGGTTCCTCTGTGGCTGTATTTTTTCAAGTTAGGAAGTCTTTTTGTATTTGGAAGCTGTATGTGTTTTGCATCTCTGATTTTGGCTTTCGTAGACTGCATGGAGAGTAACTCAGGGAACAAGATGGCACGCAATACATTAGGGTGGTTGTAGTCGCAGTCATCGTCATAGTAGTAGATTAGTGAAGAACATAGGAATTTATTTGTAGTTGTCGTTCTTTGGTAGTTACTATAAGGAGTTGTTGGTCGTCGGAGAAGTAGTGGCTGTAGTAGTAGTAGTAGTAGCAGTCGTTGGTTTGAGAAGTTGAGCTTGTTTTTCCCGATATTGACGTAATATTTCATATGAAATGATGGCGAACGCATGGGAGGCATTCAGACTCTCCACGTTGTTGTGGAGTGGGATTCGGAGGCGGGCCGTCGTTGTCCTCAACAGACTTGGATGAATATTCTGAAGACTGGCTGTGATTTGCAAAATGTCACGACTCAGCCCTTCTGTTTCGCCTCCAACCACAAGATAAACGTTTCGAAATCCGGAATAGTCCACATCCGTGTACGAGACAATGGGGAGAGACTTTCTCTCATCCGCCTCAGAAGCCTCCATATTGTCACTACCACTATTATTATGACTATCTGCGAGAAACAATGCAAATGATGATTGAGACATCTTATTCTCCGTCTTCCTGTCCTCCTCGTCGTTGTCACTGTTGTGGACGTGGACGGCGGCTCCGTCTTCATCGTCATCAGTCCCAGTCCCACTAATACTTCTTCTTCTTCCTCCTCCATCCACATCGTCACCACTTTTACTTTTCCGTCTATCCCCACCATGAGCCTCCCCGCCGCGAGCCGCTCCTCTCTCCATCTTCAAAGATGTCTCATCCTCAATCTCCATGCTGTTCAACAATGAGTGGAAAGGGTAGTTCATTATAATCGGGATGTAAAACTGAGCTCCAGAGCCCGCTCGTAACACTTTTGGATCCCATGGATCACAGCAGCCTGTTTAAAAAATAGAAAAAAAATTGGATTCCTTTATAAAAAACATTAACTCATATATAATAATGTTACAAATTACAACTTACAAGAACAAGGTACAAATTTTAAAATTGCACTGTTCAATAATGTACGTCAAAATACATGTAGGTAAAGCTCATACGTAAAAATAAATTACAGGTTTTCCTATCTTTGATCTTTGCCCTTTTATTACTGCTATGAAATATTAGGAATGTTTATTAAATTAATTCACACGTAATAACAAGGATAAGGACAGTCATAATTATAGGTTTCGTCATGTCTGTTTGCCTCATTCAATTACAACACAGGTAAGGTAAGTTAAAAAAAATTTGAGACGAGAGAAATAAACCATTCCACGGTGTATGGAGATTCTGGTCACACCATAATTCAATTGAAAGCATAGTTGGTAGGTATAGGTCCATACCTAGGTACTAATATTTAAACGACGTGCAATGTAAAATGAGGGAGTGAGAGTGAGTCTCTCTCACAACATCAGTTTTGTTGGTAACGTTTCATCACCATCACATAAATTATTTTAGATGATGAGGTTTGTGTGGTTCTGGCCTGGCTGTCTTGTCTCTTTGATTCACTTGGTTGAATTCATTGAATATTTGAATTATTTGGTAAAACTATCAAGTATGAAGCCACATAAAACACAATCTACTCACTCCATTTAGACAGTATAGACACAGACACACAGACACCGACCGACCGACCGACACTCGGCTGATTTGCCCTCCAGCTGGAAGCTGTTCCTGTCGTTTGTCTTGTGTTACGTTCACATCGTTACCTATATAGCAAATCCAGTCAGTCAGTAGAGTCCCGGTCCCAGCACCACCACCACCACCACCATTAACCATTACCAATAAAATTCCAAAATCCAAAAGCGTACCTACATTTTTGTTGAGCTTTAAATCTTCCAAACTCAAAACTCAAAGTTCACTATTAACTCACAGTCAGAGCCAAGCACCATCGCCATCGCCACCATCACCATACCATCATCACCGCCATGGCTTGAAGCAGATCAACATTATGCAAATGTATTCAAATTGCTTCGAGGATTCTCCCGTTCTCATAAACCATCTAATTACAGCGACAGGAGTTGAAACTCTCTATACATACCTATATAGTATGACCTATAGTAGGCACGTCATATTATTATTTCCAGTAACGTACAAAGCTATACACACGTTTCTATTCTTCAATGAAATGAGACAACCACACATCCATGTAAACTCCCCAAACACATAAATTGCTAATTCCAATAGTTAACAAATTGTATAGCAACCTTTCCTATGGGGATAGGTACCTAGGTTAGGTACCTACATTATATATAGCTGAGTTACAAACTGCGGGACAAGTACGCCGGCGGTGACTGGTTCTTACACTCTGAAACTCTAACTCTGTCATGACCAGCAACTAGTTCCAACTACTAACTACCAAAACCAGGACCAAAACCAGAACCAGACAAACACAAACTAACCCAGAACCCGAAGACAGAATTACTCGCGGTGGTTCTGTGGCTGTACGACAGGGCATTCGTGAATGGTATGTCATGGTAGTGCTAGAATTCTAAAACAGACAAAAAAATGAAGGAAAATTGTCACTCAAATTCAAATAGTCGGCAAGTCCAAATCATAATAATTATGAATCAACGCCGTCACATATAATTATAGGTTTTCACTCCAATGGCTGTTATGGACTGTGGGTCCGTGGCGTAGGTGTTAACACGTTATATGCTGTGTGTGAAGAACTCAAAATTACGGACACTTTACAAACTACCCAGAAGACCCAGAGGAGAGACAGAAAAAAAAACTCGTTATGACTTTTGAACCATTCCATCAACATCATAGTCAATTCACTATTTCAGACTATCTCACACTCATTCATGCATAGAATAAAAACAAAAAAAAACACGATGAAACATGAGCATGAAGATCAAGCGAACAAAAACCTAGGGAACTCCCTCATAGCTTGAATTGTAATAGTGTGTGCGCTCTTACATGAAATAAAACCGGCAAAAAAAAATGTATTACGTCGTTGAAATTGAAGCTTCTCGAAAATAATGAAGCTCGTGTTTGATATGAATACGACGAGTGACACTTATAAAACGATAGATTGGCTTATAATTTTTAATTGGATTTCTCCAATTACCCATTTAATCTTCACCCTCAAAATACCGGTAGGCAGGTACGGACGTAGTTAGATCCAGCTGGGACAAATCATGTATATACCTAATAAATATGCTGATCATACATTTACGTAATTTATTACATTTTATAGCTGAAAGCAATACCACCAACAAATTTCATACTTCGACCCAGAAAAGTTACGAAACCTGCAGAAAATTGGACTTAGGGAAGTGTCGAGTGTAGCCCTAATCATAATGTCTCCAAATCATTGGACCCACACTACCTATACTAATGGCACAACCCAAAAACAATAACAACAACAACAACAACAGTTTTGTGTGCTATTCACCTATGTAGGTAAGTGGATACTCCTCTCCCTTATGGAATATCATCAGCTTCGTTTCTAGAGAGTATCTCCCGGCTCCCGGGCAGGAAAACAAAAACAGAAGCTGACACCAAGACCAAACCAGGAAAAGTCTTCAACATATTTTCACTGAGAGAGAGAGAGCAGACCAGAGCAGAGACGTTTTGAGAGTGGTATAAAATATTAGAAAAGTTTTCATTGACGCGGCGGCAAAAGAGGAGGAAGAAGATCCCTACGGTTTGGTTCAGGTCGTAATACAAGTTTTTGTCAACTCATGAGAAGATTGGACAAGTAATGTATAATGTATGTACATACCCCCCCCCACGTAGACATGGACCTTAATGATAATTGTTTTTCGTTTTAGTTTTCCTTTTCCTGTGTTGGCTTTCTTTTTGGCTGGCTGGTGGTGGTAGTGGCGAGATGGTGTTGATGCGACTGCTATTACGATCCTAGCATATTATATAGCTCCTAGGCTTTTTTGGGCATTTGTGCACACGTATGAGACGAGAATGAAAAGTCCACCACCATGACTACCAACTACCAAGCCCACATATATATAAATGGGTATATCTGTACAAACCGAAAGAAGATACATATCAAATTCATGGAAATGGAGACGCGAAGAGATGAACGGAAACTTCTCTAATTCTAAAGTGAAGTCGGGCGGGGGGAAGGGGAAGGAAAAAGAAGAAGAAGGAAAAAAAAGGAAAACTTGAAGATGATTAAACTACAAGTTGTCGGCAAAATAAAATGGGAATGAGAAAATAGCACGCATTTGGTATTATGGTCCCTTTCACTGTATACTACGGAAAACCATAGGAGATTGGAACTCAACCATAACCACAATTATGTAACGTATCTATGTAGACTCACCCGCAAGCACAAAATACCTCCAATACACTTATCTAATGGTAAGTACAGTAGTCTACTAGTACCTACATAGGCTGTGAGGAGTCTGCATAATATCTCTGTTTCAGTTTCAAGAGTCGTCGCCTCATTTGCCAGCCAGAGCCAGTGCCAATGGAATGAGAGGGCGAGTGTGGTGCGAAAGAGGACGAAGCGGAAAAGGAAAATAATATGAGGAGGAAAGAGCAATATAGAAAAGATTACGTTATTGGTGGAGGGCCAAGAGCAAGACGCGAAGGATGGGGTCAGGTAAAAGCAGAAGGTGCAAATATAGCTGTCATAAAACCAATGGAGAGTATAAAAGACAAAACTTTTCCTCTTTTTATTTCAGGGGGTAAAGCTCAGACTCAGACGAAGAAGGTGTATACATACCAACTCATACCTCAACTATACGTGCCGTGCCATGCTCCACCATGAGCCATGGATATGGTCTCGGGGCCACCACGTGTGTCTTCCCTATTACATAGATTGTAAACTACCTACCTACCGATATACTTTCCATATAAACACATGGCAGGTACGTATCACATCCACAAGAAACTACTCAAGAACTATCCACATAGAGAATTGGTACTGGAGTCGGAGTCGTATAACCCCAAAATTCCGGAATTTTCCTCTCCATTCCCACCCCTACTCCACGAATGAACAAAACCAACCGAAACCAAAAAGAACCAACTTAACTACCAAATTACTACGACTGCTTATATTACACAGCTACGACAGATACTTCCACTCCTACGCCTTTTACTTACTTCTACAACCGTAGCCGAGGCTGAAGCCAGTGCCATAAGGCCCTAAAGCACACATCACACTGTCCTCAGAAGTAACCACACTAAATGCAGATATCCAGTATTCCAAATTGCGAACACGAACCAACTTGTACTGGTAATAGACATAAGGAAAGGTAAAAGGGCAAGGATATATAAGTAGAGAGACCTTCAAAATACACACATAGAAATCCAAGAAGATGATAGTTGATCTTGATGGTAAACAACTGAGATAATATTCCCAACCATCTTCATCCCATCCCTCGATCCCCATATAGACAGATTAGATATTTACCGGAAACAGGAGACTGGAGCGGGAGCGGGACCGGAGCCGGAGCCGGGGTCGGGGCCTGGAATGGCGGAGAACATAAGAGACAGGACCGAGACAAAACCACACCGGAGGGTGTGCGGGAGTCAAGGTAGAAGAATGTATATTGGTTTCGTAGACAGAATATTATTAGTAATAGTATTAGTGGGTCCACCCCAAAAGGCAAAAGACACATGAAAAGGACGAGAGAGATCTACTGCACTGCACTGAAACCTAACCACATATTTCTCCAGATCCACATCCAGATATCTTTTCCATTCTACATACATATATGCAATTCTGGAGTTGAAAAGAGAGAGAGAGAGAAGGAGACGAGCTTGACGGGATGAGGGAAAAATAAACGGAGGAAGGAAGGAAGTAAGCAGTGTAAGAAAAAAGTTCATAATCGTTCGTTTCGTCTCGCATGAGCTTCGTTCAATTTTTGGGCGCAAAAAACGGACTCATGGAGCTTTCGGAGCTTTGAAACGGACTCAAGGCTCATGTGGGTCCCTGAAAGCTCATGAAAGCGCGTTTCCACCTCCCGGCCGTCTTGACGGACGGACAATATTTTGTCTACCTGTAGATTTTTTCCCTTTCCAACTTTCCACTCTAAAAGTACCTAAGTACCTACTACCTACTTACCCACCGCCTACCAGGGCCTGGGCTATATGAGACGATATGAGTATGAAATGTTTGAATACTATAAATTATCAAATTGTGATGTTATATCAATGGAGTTTAATAAGTTTAATTTATTTTATGACTGTGTGTGTAATTTACTATGTACTATCAACATCCAACAACTAAAACAACAACAAATAATTGTAGCCTTTGTTTTTTTTATTTTTTAATGTTTTTTTTATTTAAGATTTCATTCAAATTAACTTATAAATTAAAAACAGTAGAAAAAGCAAAATATGGTCAAAATCATTAACCAAAAAAAAATGCTCTAATACTTTAAGTTTGGTGTGTAAGAAGTAAAAGATAAGTTGTAAGTGTAAGCTTTTTTTCTTTTTTAGAATTTTTAGAAGTTATGACCTACTTTTTGATTGGTCGTCACTTGTCAGTTTGGCTTTGCTGTTGGTTTGGTATTTGAGTATTTTGGTTTAGGAATGCACACAGTTTAAGCAATGCAGCCGCACCTTTGCAACTTTTAGTTTTACAGATTACACTCAATTACTCAACTAAAATACATAAATATTTTGAATCGGTCTGACAACTGCTTTTATTTTAATTAGCATTAATACTATAGGGGTTCTAAGATCATAACGTGATAAAGTTTGAGGGAGGTGGGGTCTGGAAAAAAATACACCTTATCACTAACATTAGTCATGCACGCACAAACACAAACAGATTTATATATGATAAATGGGCTAGACAGAATTTGAGGAAGTTCGTATGACGTTATAGCTGTGAGACCCTTTATATTATAGTACCTTATATACTTAATCCTTCCTATACTGTGTTCACGATATACATACTGCCTACCTACCTGTGCCAGCAGAAATTGTCAACTTGACTCCCTAATGGTAAAACGCTCCACCACCCCAAAGCGCGAGGGCTCCTTCGGGGGGCAAAACGGACTCAGAAGCTCGGCCTTCGTGCTTTCCAAATCGAAAGCTCATGCCTTCGGAGAAAAATAGAACGGCGCACCGTTCGCGAGGCATCGTTCAGCCGTTCGAACGAGAAAAGTCTTACACTGGAAGTAAGAGAGAATGCGGGTAAAATAATAGACGTCCAAGTTACGTGTGTAATATGGCGGGGTCTCGGGTCGTCATCGTCGTTTCCTTTCCCTATTCGTATTCCTGGTGGTGTGTGCGTATTCAATTCAAGACTCATAAAAGACGTAATGAGAAAGCTCCTTTTCTTATCCTTCCTCCTCCAATCCAATCTTACGTAACCTACCTAACCTACCAAACCTATCTACCTACCTACATATTAGTATCTCCCTCAAATTAACTATAGGTAGGTAGGTACCTGCATTTCTATGTAAGTACATATACTGGGTGACTGTAAAAAAAATCCTTTTCTCTCAACCAATACAGATCCATCCATCTTCCTCGTCGTCTTTTTTTTACCCCCATAATAATTTCATTGAATACATCATTATCTCCTTCATACGTACCTTACGTGTACGGCTTATGGACGAGAAAATTCGACAATATATACGAACCTACTACGATACGAATAAAGAAAAGGAGAAGAAAATAATACGAGGACATGAACCCCTATATTAATTTTCTTTTTACTATCAATATGTAGGGAGTCTAGATATAATTTATAGCCATGAATAATCTCCTAGAGCCTATCTGCTGAACCGATGCGATGTGATGAGAGTCAAAACATTGAGAGAGGGAGAAGGGGGAGTTCAAAACCGGTACCGGGACCGGGAACAGAACCAGAACCAAACCCAGTCAACCAGTAATGCTATATGTGTCTAATAATATAGCCTATATATGCAAGCTAATACCCGTACCTATAAATACAGAATATGGACATAAAAGGACATGGAATTTTTCAAGTATGCAAATATTATTGAATCGAAAATGACATGCCGTCGAATTTCCAAGGCGATGTTATCTGTAGGCTCAAAAATGTCTAAATAAGCTACACAGCATCACGTATAAATACGTTAGGGATATTTCAAGATTTTATCAAAGAACACAAGACGACATACTTGAGTGTAATTCAATAATAATAACTTTAAAAATTCAATATGTCGATTTTCGATAACATTATTAAATTAAATGCTCACATTCAAAAATTTCCAACCATATGTTGTAACTGATACTGATAATGCTAATGCTAATAGTGATGAGGCCCTATATTGCCTATGTTGAGGTTACATATTATATCAGTAGTAGTATGGAGTAAGGAGTAGGGAGGCACTGATGCTACCAGCGGGCTAAAAATATAAGCGTTTGATGAGCCCTTACCTTTTGATAGTAAAACTCGTTTACAACCGACCCCTGCGGCTGATCGTAAAATAGAGCCCAAATTTCCAGGTTCACGAATATTATCACAGATGACTGTAAGGGGAATCCCTGTCTCCAAATTAGTTCTCTTCCCAATCTCCTCGGGTCTCGGCTTGAAGAAAACTCCTGGAAAAAATCATTTGACAAAAAATAAATAAACCAAAAAAAACACGAAAAGGTAAAACTAACCATGAGTCTCTCGGACTGAATGAAGTTCCATAAATAAATACCTACATATTACGTTACATATGGCGGTAGGTAGGTTGGAAGGTGGGTAAGGTACATACAAATCATACCTACCTTGGTACGTAAGACGCTATACATAATCTCATTATCAATGTAAAACCTCCGAATTCCTTTTTATTTCCGTATTCTGCGTGAGTCCACCGTACTTTACTGTAGTAAACGCTGTAGCCTTTTGCCACACACGACCCCGACCAGCAGACGATACACTTGAAGAGCAATATACCAGACTAGAAATATACGTCTAGGCTATAGAGCCACCTACATACATAATACATACTTAAGAAAATTGTCGTGCCCCCTTCACATTTTCTCTCCCCTTTGAAACTTAAAGTAACAAATGGTTACAGTCGATCATAAACCTGATGCTACTCGTTCGTACCACCACCGCACCGGCCCCAGAATATAGCACCAGCACCAGCTTTCCTTCGATTTCCATGTCGAATTCGAAAACCAAGTTTGAGGAAGAAGGGAAGAAAAAGTGCGTGGGGCCCGTGGGGTGTAAAAAATATCTCTGAATAAAATATTATTCAACTTATACAGCTAAACACGATGTGTAACTTTCATGTATCTTTCCTGTGTACCTACAATGGCATGGTTGCAGAAGAATGAAAACAAAAGTCCGTTAGTTTTCGATGAATCAAAATCCTATATGTATTTAACAGTTGGTTTGTTAAATCAGCTTATTTTTGTGCATCTTATTGTGTAATAAAACTGCTCATGAAGGCAGCAAACTAAGAAAACTGACAATTTACTAATGTACCCATTACGCGCCATGCACAGAGTGCCTCATAAAATACCGCTCTTCCCCCCCCCCCCCACTCCAATATAAACGAATATTAAGTCCTTAAAAATTTAATAATAATGCTCATTACGACGATAATTTTGTTGCGGATCTAACAAACAATAATTTTGAAAGACTGTCAAAAAACTGAAAAGCAAAGGCAATGAGGTAAGTTGTATCATATGTATATTGTATCTATGTAACCGAAACCGAAACTATCCCACGCTCATTCTCAAGCCCGAAGCCCTGGCTCTACAGTCAACTATACGATCATGATCACGCTTCTAATATATATGATGATATAATATTTCCATATTTCCGCCCTGAGTCGTTTTCCCTCTCCTTTTGTGTAGTCATAACTGAATCAACGCAATGGAATTAAACTGATGAATAATCTGACTCTAAAAGAGCAAACCACAGAGTTTGGGAGAGGGAAGAGCAGAGTCGCTACAGGAATAAGAAGATACTCCAGACTCTTAAAAGAGATGAGAAGAGAGAATTCTGAAATTCTGTAATTTGAAACACAAGAGGATTACAAAGTGCAATATAGAACTACATACATAGACTTCCGTACATTTATTATGTACCTGTCCTGTGTAAAAAGGTCGACGTCGACGTCGACATGGAACTACTTATATGACGGGAGAGTGCACACACTTTGGTTCAGATTCGGAGACAGGCGTCTCAAGTTCTGGAGCTCTTCTGCTGGAGTCTTGAGACTGTTAAAGTAAGATTGGAATTCATCAAAAATTCAAATGAAGATGATAATGAGCGCTGAGGATTATATAACGAGGGAATTATACGGGACGTTCTTTTAGCAGAAGAAGACCCAAACTCAAACCAAAAGGGAACATCACATATAGTGACCATTTAATTATCGCTCCTCTCCCCACTTTAAAACTTTAAGTCACAATCCCAAAAGATTCCTTTTTCTAATCCCCATAACCATAACATGACCTTGTATTCTATTACTGTATTATATTTATACCCAACCCATACCGCTATACTTACTATATGAGCTTAAAATATTACTACGGAGATGCATAAATATACATAGGTACATACTTATGTTCAATTATCCACGGTCATTTTACAGTTGCCTAGATACAATTAAGGTATAAGCACGAAACGAAGCCAAACCCGAGACCGAAAATTAACCGAGACCGAGAGCCAAGTCAAAGTCAAGTTTAGGTATGTGCGTAATGGTAAGCTCTTATTTTTCCAAAATGAAATGCAAGGAAATACAAAGATGGCTCAAACAATTACGCACACCTTTTACTTATATCTACCGTATAGCTTCTAATAACTATCGGATATATGGCTAAATTTGACGCAACTCCCTGGATCACTAATAACTCACGCGTTTCTTATAACTCCCGGGATAAGTCCCAAGATTCCTCGTACTCGCTATTACTGTGCGCAGAATATTGATAACTGCCACGTCCCATCCAAAAATGATAATGTTATTTATGCATGCGAGTGAAAGTTAATAATTTTAGTAGAAAACGGTTCTCTGGTTCTACACTTCTCTCCCCATAGTGACCTACTGCAGACTACTAAAGGATAATCATCATATTCAAATACACGTCCCACACTGAGCATAACTCTATTCTCCATTCAAATTTTTCCATACCGGAAGCTCACACTTGCAAAACGAAGTCAACGGGCGACGTTGCCTTTGACTTAAAAACGACGAAAAAGACTACGACGACAGCAGTCATAATTTCTTTTGTAAAAATCCACCATGTAGCACTCCCTCACAAATACTACTGGGACCAGAGTTGGCTACATTCTACTTCTACAATTCTGCTTTGTACTTTCTATTTTGTAGTTTTTTTTTGTCTGGAATGTATAAGATAAAAAAGAGAGGATACAAGACAAAAGACAAGGAAAGAAAATAATCTAAATTCTGACTTCCATGACATGACCTAAATTTGTTAATACTGTTAAAAAGTAGTTGAGAAAAAAAAGGGGGAAAGTTTTTGGAACTGAACCGTCTGAAAGGATGGGGACGACGGTTGGGAGCCGTCTATGTGTGTCTACACAAAATATGTACAGATTCTCTCAAAAGTCTGTAGCCCTCCTGATAAAATGGCAAAGGGATGGAAATGTAAACTGTTAAGATATTTTGGATTCGGATTTGAATTCTAAATTTGCACTACTCCTACGACTCATACTCCTACTACCACTTTTCACTATGACTGCCATGATGCTACTGTGGCACAATGTACTACGTACGTACAGGGTGAAATTCGATTTGCATTTATTTCTGTATTCAAAATTTGAATTTAGCATGGAGCCGCATTCTAGGATAAGGATGAGGATAGTACTGACTAGGATGTATGGGATATATAGGGATAAAGGAACTAACTTTCGCATGTACGCTGCAATGCCTTGGTTTCATTTTCTTTTGAGTAAATGAAAGATGAGGAAAGTTTTTGTTTGATAGTTAAAGTGAATTTGTTAAATAGAAGGCTGTAGGCTGTAGTAGTTGTGATCGCTCTCTATGTCTCAACTGATACAGTAAGTAGGAAGTAAGACAGTGCAGTTTAGGTTTGTGTATGTACCTATCTAGTTGGCCTCTCGTATTGGTTTTAGTCTTGACTCAAGACTTTTCCCTCCTCCTCCTCCTCACTCCGTATCCATCTACTCGACCATCCTTCGAATTACTGAATTAGAGCTCTAAGATATGTACAATTACAGAAAATGAGTTTCTTCAATTTAGTTCCTCACTGTTCTAATTTCATGATTTGCATGAACCCTTCCCTTGTCAGCAGTCCTCAACCTACATAATATCAACTCTGATGAGTCCCTCACAACAAAGTTAAATTACGAAATTTGTAAAATACATAATGTATTGTGTCATTTGAGCACGTTTTCTTTTTTACTTTCACTTTCTGTCTAGAGCTTTCACTTACAGTTGTTCCTATAGTTTTTTTACGGCACGCTCTACTCTGTCTGCATGTGTGTCTAGTAGATAGTAGATTAACATTTTTTGATCCCGCTGTGACTTTTTTGACCGTTTACATTTTATACCCGCAACTGGAGTCATCGGCCTCATTTTCAAAATTTTTTTATCACATAAACAGACTAACAGACAGGATCTAGTAATTTCTTCAAAATGAAAGAAATTGGGGAAATTGTTAAAATTAAAACAATATATCTAATAATGTCTAACGCTAGTCTTAAGTTGGTGGATGTAGGTTTCACGACTGCTGTATTTTCGAAAATGTACATATCGTATATTATATGTGTTCCCAAAAATGTTTGCACATTATTAAAATTTTAAATAAAGAAAATTATAATTTTAACACAGAACGCACCATTTTAAAAATAAAGTCGCATATTCGTCTAACTGTAAGAACCTAGGATAGTTTACGAGGAAGCCGCAGCGCACACAAAAATTTTAAATTGAAGAAAAAATTTATTAGCCCTTTATACAAAATTTCTCAATCAGATAAATTACAAAATTTATCCATCTAAATTGGTCGCACGCTGCATGAATCCCCTAATTACTACCACGAATTTAAGAACTAAGCAAAAATATGGGCGATGAAATTAAGTCTTTTAGATTTATTTTGTGTTTTGCGGGCTGAATTTCTCATAAACTATTTTGTTAATTAGTATGAGGTTTATTTTAAAAATTTTGTGTGCCATGTTACAATGAAGATATTTGTTGAAATTTAAAAAACATGTCCCATCGTAACTACTTATTTCACGTGTAGTGCATTGTCCCTATTTAAAATGTGTACTGTATTTATAAACCTGAAGTAGCAAAAATTGCATGGCTTGATGTGCGTAATTTACACATCGAAATCAAATAATAGTAATCTAAAATATGATTTCATTCCACATTCCGAAACACTTACCAACAATTCCAGGCGGAGTCATGAGACTGGACCAATTTTGAATGACGGATGGAGAAACATACAGAATTGGTATTTTAAATCTTTCAATGTACGGTTGTAGCCTGGTTGGCACTTCCTTTATAGTTTTCTGGAGAAATAGTCTGTTGAGGGTTAAGCCAGCCTTAAAACCTTCTTCAACTAAGCGTTGTCCCTCCAGCACGATGAGTCTCCTCTGGTGAGTATATTGTGCTTCCGTCATTACGTCACTTGAAAAAAGTAAATAACACAGTTATGCCATTGGTATATGCAGTAAATTTTTCATATGGTATTACTGTTGTCATTGTTCAATTCAAAAAGCATACCAGCTTTACTAGTTAATTTTCACAAGTAGCTTTCCCCGGAACTCATTGTGTTGAAAATTCGACGGTTGTTTATAAAACACATTTCAAAACATGGAAATTACTTTAGGGTTCTTTTAGGGAATTCTAATTATGTATTTTTTGCATTCTCAAAATAGAATGTTTTGCAAGTTTCAAAACTTTTACTGTATTTAGCAAGTTCAAAAAGATGTAACTAACCAGTCTTCAACTTTCAGAAAAACGTAAACAGTATCTTTGTACATTCAAAGAAGTACAAATACTGGGTCTTTACGCTTTTACAAATGTATAAATAGTGCCTTTCGTAGTTTCAAAAACGTGCAAACAGCGTATTTTGAAGTTTCAAAAGCTGTAAATACTGCTTTTGAAGTTTCCAAAAGGTTTAATTAGCGCTTTTTGTATTTTTTAAAAAGTGTAAATAGCGCCTTTTCCAGTTTCAAAAAGTGCAAGTAATGCTTTTTACGGTATCAGAAATGTGTAAATAGTTTATTTTGCAGTTTCAAAAAGGTGTAAACAATATGTCTTTTGAAGTTTCAGAAGGTGCAACACTAGTGCTTTTTGTGGCTTTATAAAGGTTCGAATAGTGATTTTTACAGTTTCAAAAGGGTTCAAATAGTGCATTGTTTTAGTTTCAAAAAGCTGTAAACACCATTATAATACAGTTTGCATACCAGAAATGCTAAATTGAGAAATATAAAATGGGTCCTCATGAGTAGCTGGGTTGTGGGCGCATCTATTTGAGTAAATGCGTTACAAAGCTTCGGACACTACGAGTGTGGGTGCGAGAGCGGGCAGCGGGCATTTTACTTTCACTTCTATATCCAGTCCAACCTTGGTCATATACGTTTACACATTTTACTTTACTTTTATTTGCTCTACCCGTCTACCTCCCCGTACTTTATTTCTTTGGATTCTCCGTCGGATTTGTTCCCACTCACAGACACACACACACACAAGCAAACAAACGAATGTCATGTATACTACGCAGTGAAAAAAGTTTATACAATAAATTTTTCGATTTATTTGAGACCAGCAGAGCAGTCATTGCCATCGTCGTCCTCGTCATTTTATATATATGACCTTCCAAAACGCTCACGACGACAACGCAACGAGGGAAACCGACATCAAAAACGAAAACTTCTGAACCGACGAGAATCCAACGATAAATCCCTTCTTTTCTTGACGAATATATCATTTTTAATACAACTGAAGAAACCCAAGAAAACCGAACGAGTCCAAGAAAGAGAAAAAAACGAAAATGTAAAACGAAAGGAGATTTTTCAAACTAAAAAAAAAGTTGGACGTTTTTTTTTCGTGTAAGTCAAATAAAAAGTTTTCAAGTAAATTAGCAACTAATATATACGTACGTAACTAATCAAGTTCATCATAGGTAGATATACTATAGGAGTATAAGTAGGTAGATACCTTTAGGTAGCTTCTATATGTACTTACCTAACTTACAGACAGATCCCCTACTACAATCTACAACTTTTTGATTTGCTTTTTTTTTCTTTCCTACTTTTCAGTGTAATTTGAAAACTGTCGAGTTACACGCATGGGTGAAACAATGAAGAAAAAAAGAAAGAAAGAAATGAAATGTGTTATATATATGCTATGTATACCTAGATACCTACAATGATTATACCTAGGGTACTTTCGAATTTATACACCGTAGATTCGGATTATTGAGGCGACGGTTCAAAAATGAAACTGAACAAATCACAAAAAAGAAATAAAGCACGGTTCTCTGATTTGATTGGCATGATGCAATAATTTCTTCTTCCATTTTATATTGGACCTTTTCCTTCTTTCTTTCTTTCTTTATCCTTCATTATCAAGAAGAAATCTTCAAGACCAAGACAAGGGACTCTTCAAAATCAAGAAAAATGAGGAAAAGTTTAAAAGCCAATGTCAATAAGACCCGAGGAGTATTTAACATGTAACCTTCATTTTTTACGTTGCAATCTCGTTTTTCTCCTGTCCAATTACAGTCCCTGACGACAATGCTAATGACATTCCGTTTAATCAAATTACTGATACTATTAAGCTTGGAAAATATGCATGATGAAGTTATATGTAGCTAGATACGTAGGTAGGTACATAGTTTAAGTCATTAAGCTGAAACACGGCTTTTTGCAACAAAAAAAGAGATGCAAAAATCTCACGGTACTGGTTTACACTTCCAGTGTACTGCTGCGATGATGACAGTGATTACTTTATTCGTTTGTAAAATTAAGTAATTTTATTTTTTACATAGCCTCATGTTTAGCCATATAATTGTGTATCAAGTTTCCCTAATTAAGCTTGTAGGAAATATTACCAATACAATAATATTCTGCTACCATGAATCATTTACAAAAACTTTGTTTAATGGCAGTACATATTCGAAGAGATGGGACTCGAAGCTGGAAGTAGAAAAAGGTCGAAGAATATGTGTATGCTCAAACAACATTTAACGCTTGCGAGAGCATTATGACTGAAAGTACTATTTTGTAATTTCTTTGTTAAATAAAAAACTTGAAATATTTTTCATGGAATTTTTACTTGTTTTAAAAAAACGGACGTTAAGAGTCCCCTCTTTCTTGGACATTGCATGTACCTAAAGTATATAGCGTGGTTTAATTTATGGACAAAAAAGACACAAAATATTGTTTGATTCTATTTCTTAATAGGAGATAACGTGTCTCTCGTGCGTAGGTGCATATAGGTACTTACTTAAAAATGTTTGCTGGGTTGAAAGGTGAATATTGATCTGGCTCTGACGGAAGAATATCATCAGGTTTAATTGGAATCTCTTTGACTTTCTTTTTTCCATGACGTGGAGTTGGAGGTGGATTATCACCCGGAAGGTAAACTTGAAGTGGTTCCCGAATCACAGCACTATGTCTCCCACCACCACCCTTTCCTCGTGTGGCCATATTGGCCACGAACAAAACCTGTGACCATGAATTACGAGCACCTCTCATCGTCATTGTCAGCGGGGTTAGTTTCCCTTTCCCTCCACACATGCTTACATTACATAAACAAGGACTGATACCAGAACAATTACTACTACTACTACTACTGCTCCGACGACTGCCTCTTGTACTCCTCTTCAACATCAATGTCATCCCCAGTCGTCCCCACATTTTCCTTATCTTATATTCTTAAACTAAAATCAAATCAAGCCCTTGTGTGTTTTTTGCGCTTTTTTCTCAGTGTGTAGGCTTTCACTTCTTTCTTCCAATTCCAAATTCCAATCACTTTCACAGACCCAGACTTTCTCTTTTCTTCACAGAACTGACAAGACAAAATTGTATAATTTCCCTCTCGATTCAAACTGTTTTGTTCGTATCTTGTTCGTCTCCAGATACTTCTTCGATTTCCAGTATTTCCACTTTATGAGCATAAACAAGAACTTGTAATCTCACGACTATGCAAGTTATGCAACTATCGTTGTTCGGTTATCCTTGCCATGCTCGTGTTGACACCTCCTTTACAATCAGTCCAAATTCCTTTTAAGTGTCGCTTTCACTAATCATCCACACCCAGATCAGTTTGCCTCCGATAAATTTGGATTCGAAATATAGTATTTGCGTGTAAGGGGGCTGAAAGGTTCTGGAAAAATCAAGAAATCAAAATTTGTATAAAGAAGTTACATGCAATCAGAATTTTAAAAAATCATTTTCATAAAAATCATTTTATTTTGCATATTTTTAGAAACAAAAAATTTACGTTTTTCAAAATATTTTTAAAAACGTATTAAAATTATTGTAGTTTGTGTGTATTATTTTTAAAAAATGTTTCGTGTACGCTAATTGTAAGTTTGATGTAACTCCTGGGGCGCTATTAGAAGAAATACGGTACTTGTTTCTAAATGAAAATGAAGGCAAAAGTAACACAAAACATTCCCCAAGCCAAATTGAAAAGGAAAAAACATTTACAAGTTATATACAATATTGCAGCAGTTTCTAACGCATTTACATGCACTAATCTTCCAGCGTTTCCCCTTTCATTCCTATACCTTCAAGTCCATGTCTAAATCAAATCGAAATGATCTAGTATCTCACAGAAAAAAAAGTGCTCGAAAAAAAGGAGAGAATGGCAGATAGTAAGCTATGTCTTTTGACTTCCAGCGGCGATGGTAAAAGTAAGAGATTATTTTTGTATTAATATGGGCTTAAAGTTGGTGTAAACGAAACCCCAAAATGGTTCATTGCTTGAAGCCGTCAAGCGAACTGTTCATTATTTTGATCCACAGCCAAGAATAACCAAAACCTACCAAACCAAAGGCCACTTGAGTGTAGTGTAAGTTGTGCGTTAAAGTTGAAAAAAAAACACAACATAACATAACCTAAGTATGCATGCAATATTATGAAGCGTATCTAATATGACTTCCCTCTTTAATATAAATACGCTGGCTCAAAAAAGAAAACGTATACATAGTGGATAAAAAAAGGAGACCTTGCACTAATAAACATTAAATATCTGAATATATGATTCTGTGCAAAAAACTGACTACAGACTGCAGAGTAAGTATTCGAAATGATGCAGTAGTATTTTACAGTTAAGCTCCAGTTCCTTCAAAAGACCGAAACTTATTCAGGATTTTTTAATTTGCCATTCTTTTAGCAGAACAGATATGTATCGGTAGTTATGAATTGATATTGTAATTGTAATGGTGTTAGTCTACAGTTTAAAGAGGTGCAAAATAGGTAATCAGTTGTACCTCTTTGAAAGTACAAAAAAACAATATTTAAGCTTTTAAAAAAGAAGCTACCATTAAAAGCTAATAGATATTAGTAGGTCGAACAATTGTAAAACGATTTAATAGAGACCCGCGTCGTATTAGAAGATTTACGGTACATAAATAGTCAAAACATTACCGAAAAATTGTGGAAACACATACAAAAATTCTCATATGAAGCACTTCATTTAGTAATCATGATGATCAAAGTCTGCAATAATGTAAAGAAAATCTACAATGCCAGGGGCGTCGGAACCTATTTGTGTGAGGGGGGGCAAACACCATGGTCAATTTTTACCATGGGGGGGCAGGCCTATGCTTTAACATGGGGCATCCGTTTTTCTGGGGGGGCATTCTGCCCCCCCTGCCCCCCTGGTTCCGACGCCACTGTACAATGCAAATGATTAGAAGAGTTTATTTCAGAACATGAATACGAATATCAAATATGTGTGTATCAAAGTAGGTAGGTACATATTATGTAAGTACAAGGTGAAGCAGAATTAAGTTCATACGTCATATAGAGTACAACAACAGAATTGAGAAGGGCAAATGTGACAGTCTGACAGGAAGAAGGAGTTCAAAGGCACGGAAGTTGATGAGATAACTTTTCGCGTTTATACCGTGTGCTCTTTTTTACACGATTTTATATGTCTCTTTTGAAACTGTCTAATGACAACCAACAGCAAAAAAAAGAATCATCATATACTTCGTATTATGAGAAACACGTGTCAGCCAACCATGCATGTACAAACAAAGAATAAATAAAATAGGAATAAATGGGTCTATCTAGGCAGATTAGACTTTGTAGAATATGTTTTCCTTGCAAAATATCAAAATTATCTGTAATTTTTTTGGTGATTGTTTTTCGAATTTTCATTACTAATGAATTTTTATAAGCGTATTTTGATTGTAGAAAACATTAAGTAAGACTAATTGTTTTCACTGTTCAAATTAAATATTTCCAATTTTTATTTCTAATAGTAAAAGTGTTCATTAACAAATACACTCCCAATAGATACATAGATATTTACTTTTTTAGGAAAGAGAATTAACTATAGGTCAGGTACCTCTCAAAATTCCTCGTTAGACATAGGGAGGTTATTTTTATGTTAACAATAATTAGTTAAGTTCAACTTGGGTTGATTCTTCCCAAACGATCTACTATCTCATCTACTACGATTGGAACTATCCTACTTGTAGAATTCTCTTGGAAGCTGTAATAACTGCCGAAGGATCAGGAGCAGTTACTGTATGTAGGCGCACTTATGTACACGTCCGAGACAAGACAAACCAATCTTAAAGAAACAAAGAGAAAATGATGATGAAAGACAAAAGTTTGAGCTTAAAAGTTGATGCTGCCGCAATAACAAAAAAAACGTGTTTGCACGTTTTCATTTCATTTCATCTCATTTTCTTTCTTTCTAACCTTGCGGAATTTCTCTAGGCTTCTCTTTCTCTCACTGTTCTCCCGTTTTATGGCTACTCGATTAATGACGGTACTGCGTGTGCGAAAGAAGCTGTACGTAAAAATAGCAATGGAACGTACACCTTATATGGCCCTGCTGGACATTAGACCATAGGATCACCGCAGAAATTATCTTTAGAAGAACGAGCAAAAAGAGACACAAAACCAAGGTTTATTATCCCCTGTTTTCTCCCTTAAATCAACCGACTGGAACTAAAGGTTCATTATAAATATACATATGTCTGGACATGGAAACCTATTTAAGTAAGAATATCTAAGGCATTACTCTATCTGCATTTTTACATAGGCACATGAGATGGTTGGAGAAGAACCCAAAAAATTTATTTGCTAATCCTATTCAAATAAAATCAAAGCACACACCTCTAGTACTGTTTTTCAAAGCAGCTTCCTTAATTATCACTGTCTAAATAAGCCCTTGTTTAATGGCAACCTTACTAGGAAGATTAGACTTGGATTTTCTGCCGAATCTAAAATTCGATATTTCGAATTCGTTTTGTCATTTTATTAATAAGCAATCTGCAAGCATCTGTTAGCGGCACTGTTAGCCAGGTTAAGCTAGGTTTCAAAGTATTTAGCATAATAAGCTTTTTAAAATTAGATGTCAAACAACATACCATACATGGTATGTATTAATTGCTCCGAGACAACATAATAATATTATTACATGCCCGTTTAGATGGAAACAGCGAATCCCTGGAACTTGCCTTGCTGTATTTGTACGTGCCTAATTTACCAAGTATTTATACGTTGAACATATTATTATGATCCGCCCCGGTTAAAACTACTCATAACGGGACTGACCCGGGTCGGTCCTAACCCACCACCCACCTACCTAGGTGCAGATACTCGATACAAATACAATTAAGAACGCGTCGTCAGGCAGACATGTCCACACGGTCTCGCGTCTTTAGGTCGAAAGTCCTTAGTCCGAAAGTCTTTTGTCCGAATTTTTTTGTCCGAATTTGACGTCTTTTGTCCGAAAGTCTTTTGTCCGAAAGTCTTTTGTCCGAACGTCTTTTGTCCGAAAGTCTTTTGTCCGAAGTTGTTTGTCCGAATTTGCGTCCAAGTTTCCCGTCAACGTAGTAGTTTAGCCAATTTGTAGGAAGGCTTTTGTTTCCATCAATGCAAGAGTGTATTAATTATAACTACATTTCTAGAAATGTGCAACAAGCGAAAGTAATTGCTGGCCCAAGAAAAAATCCACAGGCTATATGTGACGGGTTTAATTCAATAGGAAAAGTGAAACTACGCCCTCTATTTTTAGCAACATAATTTCAATCACGAGTAATCACGACTACCTATTTCAGGTGTTTGAATTAATATTATGTCGACTATTTAGTTTGTTTTTACCTATTTACATAATTTTTAAAATATTGTTATTTACGGGTTTGATAAGTCTTGGTAGCTCAGTCGTAGCAATAATTTTACATACTAGTAATTATGTGTTGTTTTATTTACAGTGCATATCGCAGTGTAGCGTGTAGCACACTTGTGATGGTTGCGGCATTTAAAGTCTGTTCCCAAATGATCTATCAATAATTATATGTTTTATTATTATATTATATTATTACGACACAGTATACAGCGAAAAAACTTTCGAACAACGGGTTTCGGACTAAATACATTCGGTCAAAAGACTTTCGGACTAAAGACTTTCGGACTAAAGACGTTCGGACAAGACTTTCGGACAACGCGTTTCGGACTAAAGACGTTCGGACAAAAGACTTTCGGACTAAATACATACGACCGTCCACACTACCATCAGAGTCACTAATATTGTCTAGATCTAGATCTATTCCAGTTCTACGTGAATGTAAAAAAAAATATGTACACAATAAAATGTAAGGAAAGAGTTGTTAGGAAATAGTAAAAAGAGGAAGAAAGAGACAGAGCTATCTTGTTGGATGTACAAAATCCAAGCAGTATATAGAGATTTGGATTCTGTCTGTAGTCTGTACTAATAAAATCATAGTATATATATAGTACCTACCTACCTATTTGGTTGCTTGGTGGAAAGCTCGAGACTTGGTTGGAAGAGTTGGAATTCAACTTTTGGATTCTAAACACATTCCCAATTTTCACATTCAAACCGAAACGAAAAGGAAATGAAAGTGGGTCTTGTCTCTCTTCCTCTTTTTCCCTACTGCTCTCGGAAGTCGGTGTCTGTATAGTGCAGCAGTAGCAGTGCAGTGTAGTGAGAAGAGAGCCAGTACTTTACTGGGTATGTGATTCACAATTCACAGGGTATTCCGAGTCTCGCAATAATATGGATGTGGATCATCTGGAAATATCTATATGTGTCCTGTGACGATAGCCATTTCATCTTTCTCATCTATCTTTCCTTTATTTTTATGGGCCGACTTTTTTCCACTACTTTTCTAGTTTTCGTCACTTTTATATTATTATTATTATATGTGGAGCACGTAAGTTTTTTGAACAGTGATGCCGATGCCAAACAGTAAGTAAGTATACCGTTGTTGAAGAATGAAAACAAGCCATATTATATATATATCGTCTGTGAAGAACCAAAATGACCCAAATTCAATTTAAGCTAGAATCAAAATGAGCTATGTCATAAAAGCAAAGCGAGAAATATGCGTAAAATGTTAATTAGGAGTTTTTGAAAAGTCCAAAATGTTCTACTTTCATGTTTTTCAACAATGTAAAATGTTCTAATTATATGTTTTTGAAAAGGTTCAAAATGTTCTTATTCCATGTTTTGGAAAAGGTGCAAAATGTTCTAATTCCATGTTTTTGAAAAGGTACATAATGTTCTAATTCCATGTTTTTTGAAAAGGTGCAAAATGTTCTAATTCCATGTTTTTGAAAAGGTGCTAAATGTCCTACTTCCATGTTTTTGAAAAGGTGCTAAATGTCCTACTTCCATGTTTTTGAAAAGTCGCAAAATGTTATAATTCCATGTTTTTTGAAAAGGTGCAAAATGTTCTAATTCCATGTGTTTGAAATGTTGTATTTGCATATTTTTGAAAAACACAAAATGTTCTATTTAAATAACTTCAAGGCATATTTGAATATTTGTGTAGATAGTTGATATTGTTTTTAGCTAAAAATGGATATGGGTCATTTTGGTTCTTCATACACGATATGTAGGTACCTACGTTATTTTTCACAATACATATAATGAAAAGACGTTAAGTTTTTGAAAGTAAATAGCACGTTGAGAAACTATACGCATTTGAATATAAGCTTGCAATGTAATTTAGCAGTATCGATCGAGAATCAAGGTTTAAATTTTTGTAAATTATTTTGTCATCATGTATATATTGTATAATTAATTTTCGGACCAATTTAAAAGAAACCCCAAAAATATAGAAACAGAAATACAGCAGTGTGGATTTTTTTGGGGGGAAACAAGTTTTACGTCTACAACCAATTTGAAAATTGAAAGCTTACAGCCGCCACCTCGTGCCAAATAGAGAATTTACTTTCCCTATTCAAATTGAATGGTAGGATTGGAGCGAAAATTTTGCGGCTAGATTATGCTCCGCCTTTGGAGAAGTTCTATGCTAAAAATATTCTATATAATTTTAGGATCTCAAATCAATAAAATACTCAACGACACTACTATAAAATCAAAATTTAATTAATATTTTGTATTTCATCTAAGCCATAATTATTATTATAATTTCTATCATACCATTCATAATAGTCCTCTCGTCCTCGAATAACTAAAGTTGATAGGGATATTTGTACCGGTAATAGAATTACTTTAATGATTTAAAATTATTTACTACTTTACTACTAACCTGACTAAACAAACACCTAGCAGTACATAAAGCAATAAAAAACTACACGCGGTAGCGGACAGCGAAAACGGCAAACGGAAATTGTGGCTTTGAAGTTCTCAAATTTAAGATTGTGACTGTGACCCACCACCACCACGAGGTAATGAATGATGAAATGAAAGAAAAGCATAATATAAATTACATTATAGCTACTACTTATGTATTTTTGACCTCGGCGGTTACAATTATTTGATATTACTCGCGTGTGTGATTGTCTTTAATTATTGTATGCAATACTAGTATGAGAATATGAGGAGTCAGTATAGAATCACTAATTATAAGGATTAAATCAAAATTGGATTAATAAAATGTAGTGAGAAAACTTGTACGTACCTTTTGAATCAAAAACAGCGCCTCCCGGTAGGCAGGGCGATGATTTTTCTTACTCGAAATTCGAAGATAGATAATCCTTGATAGTATCATCCGCTAGATTTTGTTTACACCGTATAGTTTCTGTCTGGATATCTGGTCTGGCTGTTCTGTCTGTAGGGTATTATTATGGATATATGTGTAATTTCATTCCATTACAGTACAGTACTCCCAATTCCCAATCGCCAAATAAAAACCAAATATAATATAATTCCTATTTCCTATATGTTCCTTATAGGAACTTCCTATATGTTCCTTATAGGAACTTCCTATATGTAGCGAATAGACATTCCACGGTACACCTGTAGTCTTCTAAAAGTCTTCTTCGATTCTGCATTCTGCTACTCTACTTCGATGTACTACGAGCTGAGAGCCCTGTCCTTTTAGCTTGATAATAATTTGAGAGGAAAAGCAAATGCAATGCTTTTCGTCTCCCGTCATCCAGCCCAGTCACTCGTCGCTCCTGTGTGTGCATAGTTTTGTGCTGTCAGTGGAAAACTAGTTGTGAATTTGTAATTAAGTACATATTACATCCAAGTTGTCGTTGTTTTAGTATAGAGGAAGAGGGTATTGTGTACTGATAATAATGACTAAGTAAGGAGTAGATGATGTTGTGGAGAGGAGATCCTATTATATAATTGTCCTTATCTATACATTACATAATTATATACTCTGCTGAAGTGAATTTTTCATTCTTTTGTTTTGCAGTCTGTACCTTTGGAAGTTCAGTTTTCGGTTAACGGTGTAACTGAGAAGGTGTTGTCTTGTCGTGTTTTTGCCGTGTGGTCAACCTTTTTTGTGAGCTCTATTCAATTTGTGACTATTGCACCGGGGTTCTGGCTGTAGGATTTATTTTTAAATGGTACAGACTGGTACTAGTACAAGAAGAGAATAATTACCTGCTCAAGAATACTCTCTCAACCAAATTTACCAAACACTGTCCATTTTTGATAGAATTTACTTCGACGTCAGTCCAGTGGATTGATGCAGATTCCAAGTTCTTATCAACTTACATTTTGAATTTTAATTTGAATCTCAGGAGCAGACTTTTGACCCTAGTTAGTAGTCTCAATCTCGTTTACTGAGGAAAGTACTCGTTGACTTACAACTCAAGATACCTACACCAGTTTAATTCATTAATTCAGTACTCGTTTAGGAATATACTCGCAACACAAAAAACAAGAGTCCTACTAACTAAAAAGTATCCCCAAATAATTTTAAATTTAGTTTTGAGAAAAAAGGTTGTCATGACTGAAACAGGACGAAGAGCTCTGCATTATGTCTTGAAGACGGGTAATCGTTTTCAATCCTGGCATTTTTTCCAGAGAATTCTTGGAATGAAGGTAAATTACATTTTGTACCCTCTCTTCTTAACATTTTCAGTATTACTATATAGTTGTATACAGAGCAAATTCAAATAATTTTGAAGAATTTGTTAAGCGTTGTATGTTTATTAGTTAAACAAAAGCATGCGATCACAATATCTTATTTGTGGAGTTACCAAACTATTTTTTTGACTGGACCGATGGAGTTTTTGACGCAGTGAGTCAGTCACATCCGTAAATGTGTAGACCCCTCTTTACAATTTATAATAATTTATTTCATTTTGTTGATTTGGAGTCAGCCCGTAAAACATAACAGCCGCTTTGAGTGTATAGGTAACTTGTAAGTAACACATTTTGTGATGCGGACGCTGGTTATGGAGCATAGTTGTTGAGAGTGGATTTTGGTAAATAGGGCATTCAGATGTAGGTATGTAATATTTTTTACATAAATGCACTTGTAAAATAGGTATCAAAATTGTAAAGTAAATCAAACTTTTATTCGATCCATTGCAGTTGTTTTGAGTGATACCTCATTCTTGAGGTGCGTTGATTTGCGGCTCTCCTATGTATGTACTTAGTAATGTAGTTGTTACCGGGGAAGCCCAAGCCGGTGATTGTTTGAAATAGATAAGGATTAGAGTTCATTCAGAATTGAGCATTTGGTATTTGCTTCCACCTGATCAGGACACATTGTGTTTTCTGATATCGTTCGTTATCTTATCAGCCAGTGTATTTAACCCGTGATTTCCTACCCGCCTTTGCAGGCTAGGAGATCCAAACTACCTAATTTAATATATATATATTTGAACATAGTGCATGATTTATACTGAGTATTGATACTGGCCCGGTTTTTTTACAATATACTATAGCGTCCTTTGATTCTGGTTTATTTCTTCTTCAGGAGCCTCAGTACTCAATTTATATTTGTATACCCAACGAAACGTCAAAGCGTCACCTGTACGTATTATTATTAGTTTGTAAACATTTCTAGAAGATAAAAAAGTCATACCCAAAAATGGTTTATTTCTCAAGGACAATCCTTACTTGATTTTCTAAAATTAGAAATCATTGTCTCGTATTCATCATTTTGTCAAATTGAATTTTCGTTTTCCTCCAAATTCTTTCTCAAAGATTATATTTTTGTAGAATATTTATTACTTCGTCAAATTCTAAATTTGAATTCATAAGTTATTTGATAGAAGGCAGAAGTCAGTGGGGAAATCAAGGAAATTGCATAAATAAATTTTCAGTCGCACGTCGTCACCCTGAACCTGATGTGAAATTACATCACTTAATTAAATAGAATGCCGCACTGCCACTCAAAATGTTACAATTGAAAATTAAACAGTAGTCTTTCTGAATCTGAACCTTTGGCCTGGATTATGGTTGGACTAGCAGAGGAAATTCATTTTTGCGAAAACATGCGGAATCATGCGCTGGAACCTGACAACAAACTAACATAAAGACACTGACATATTTTTGTAGTGTTTACTTTTTAATTAAATATCGACAGATGTATTTGTTATAATATAAGTAACTTCAATTTGGCGCAATATAAGTTTAATAATAGCTTTTGGTGTCTATTCCTATTAAATGTTTTGCATGTATTAAAAATGTTATGTATGCATTGCTTAATACCAAATATAGTATTATAAACTGAGGCTACAAACAGCGTTAAATTTTATTTTATTTCAGATACTGCGACATGAGGAATTTGACGAAGGGTGCAAAGCCACGTGCAATGGGTAAGTTTGTACAACTTTTCTCTTGATTACTGGACGTACTAAAAAAGGTTACCTATAAGCATAAGTTAGATTAGCGTCAGCATGAATGTATATAATGTGAAGGTGGTGCTTGCTTTTTAGTAAATGTGAATGTTTATATTTTTGTTTGTGTGTGTGTACGATTCTATGTATGTTGTATGGGGTTGTTTAGATATCATATTAAATGAGCATAGAACTGTGTGTCTCTCGTGTATGACAATGCCAAATGCCATAGCTAATATATCTGATGGTATTTTTTAATGATTTCTGAACATTCTTTTTTCTTCCTATTTCGTTCCTTATTCAACAAAGAAATAACAGTTGTATTGAAATTAAAAGTACTATATGGTATTATTGGTATATACTATTGCATTATTGCGGTATTAATTCATTAATTCATTTCAGAAAAATAGTTTGTTGTACACCTGTATAGATTACTAATATCTAATCTCAAAAAATTCTCGAAAGCCGGGAACTCTTCAGCTAAATCTATTTTTATGTCTTCTATAGTTTCTTGTGTGCGTAGTCTAGAATTCTGAACTTTTATTATTATGGAAATACTTGAAATTCATGACATGATCGATAGTGGCAGGAATTTAATTTCTCCATGTTCTGTATATCCATAGCTGTATTTTATTTGACTTCGTTTATGATAGCACGTTTTTCCTTTTGCTTCTTTCCAAATTTCATTTAGACATCTGTCCAAAGTATGTTATACGTATGTATTGTGCACAATAGTATAAAATGGCTTTAAAAATAAAGCAGGAGGCAGCAGGCTTGTCAGTAGGTATCGCGGTAGGAAGTAGGAACGGAATAATGGCAGTCGTGAGGAGCATGTGATGAGCAATGGAAAAGAATTTGAATTTGAAACATTATTAAGGCTTTTGAATGCATTTATTATATTTCTTCTGGCGAATTCATCAAAATGATGAGCAGAATAGAATACCAGAAACTATGGTGTGTATCTGTTGTGAATGTAGTAAAGAGTTCTGTACTGTGGTGTAGATACTTCGATGTGAATTGAATGGGTTTTCTTTTTATGCGTAGGTAATATAATGTGGTTCCTGAAACATTTTTGCTGGTACGTTAGCGGGTTGTGTGATAAATATTTTTTGTTTTCATCGCTGTTTTTTCTTTTATTTACTGAATAGACCTTATGAAGGAAAATGGAGCAAAACCATGTTGGGCTATGGACAGGAAGATGACAATTTTGTAATCGAGTTAACTTACAACTACGGAGTGTCGGCATACAAGCGTGGAAATGATTTTCAGAACATTCATATCTCATCCCCCGGAGGGATTATGGAGAGGGTAAAGGAAGGAAAATTCCAATATGCTCAAGAAGAGCCAGCCAATTCTTTTACTCTTGTTTCACCCTGTGGCTACACATTTATAGTGAGTGAAGGATCGGCCGACCAACAAAACAATGGTAAATGAATTTAAATTTAGTATTTATGTTTAGGAACCTTGTATTTCAGGCCAAGTATTAAATGTATATATTTTTAATAATTGTTGATTACAATTATTTATTTTTTTACAATTGTGTAGATGAAAGTATTCCTCAGATCACGAAAGTAACGTTGTCCTGCTCAGATGTGGGCAAATCTGAGACTTATTACTCTCAGCTGTTAAAAATGCAAGAGTACGAGAGAGGGGATGGCTTCATTGTTCTCGGATTTAGTCCACAGCAAGCAAGGCTAGAAATGCGTCAAATAAGCGGGCCAATTTTACGAGAGTCAGCCTTTGGCAGAACGGCATTCTCCTGTCCACGGGAGCAGCTGCCCGAGATCGAAGCTACTGTAAAGGAAGCGAAGGAAACTATTTTGACACCTCTGGTTAGCCTTGATACTCCTGGAAAGGCTACCGTTGAAGTTGTCATTCTGGCTGATCCTGTAAATCATAATATTTTTCTATTGAACAATTCCAAAATTATTATTGAAAAAAAAATTAATTTAGCATTACATTAACTAAATAGTGAAATGCTCTAAAATAGCTAATTGTTTTATTTTTTTGTTTCGGAATTAGGACGGGCATGAAATCTGTTTTGTGGGGGATGAAGCTTTCCGGGAATTATCTCAAATTGATGCAGCAGCCTCCGAGAAACTACTTGATGCCATCGCGGCGGACAAGTCAGATGACTGGTACAAGAAGCACGGGAAAGAGAAAGAAGAGCGTTAAAATTAAAATCAAAAATAAATTTTACTCTTATTGTGGGATACATCCTGATGGTGATAAAATCATCTGCTGAAAACGTAAAAGAAAGTGCTTTTGACTAAAGAAGACCAAGACCTAGATACCGATTGGACGTGATACGCAAATTTTTTTAATACTTTAGTTGCTTCCTGTAATTTTTAAGAGTTGATTAAAAACTAACAAAGAGCATGGAGCAAATTAGTAATCTTCGAATAAATGCATTAAATTTAAATAATTAATGCAGGTACACACCTATAATAATTGTAAAGTAATTTTGAATTAGAATTTTGTTATAAAATTATGAGGGACCTTAAGTATCATTAATATAAAAGTGTGATGTTTCAAAAATTATTCAGTTTCAAATTCAACCAAAGCAGAAGTACGTTTTAAAAACTTAATACTAAAAGGCACTTGTATTTGTTGAACTTGGAGCCATTTCGTTGGGATTGACGAAGTTAGCTTTTTTAAAAAATATTTGAACTATAAGCAACAGAGAGAACCTCAAGTGCCGTTAAAAAGCAACCTGAGAATTTGCAAATTATTTGTATTGGTAATTATAGTATTTTAAAGTACTTAAATTTTAAAGCGTCATAATGTAATTTAGTGTATGAAATATCAACTCTAGACTCCAGTGCAGTGGTTTACACTTTACACAGGGTAAGCTATGAAAGCAAAAATGCATCTTTTCCTCTTGACATATAGAAATACTTTCGTATTTAATAATTTTATGTAATTACAATAACTATCCTAGTGAAGTCAGAGGCAGTACTAATGCTGCAGATTTTAACTGTCTTGCTAACTAGTAAGAATGGGTGAATAACCAGTGGTAGCCAGTGGTTACAATTTTATTATTTTTAATTGCTGTGTATATATTTTGTGTATAATTGTAGCTGATTTAAATTTTAAATGCTACTTTGATTCATTTAAAAATAATTTAATTTTTCCTCGACTTCAAAAGATTTATGTATAAAAGTAGATATGAAGTTAATTCAATTTTTTACTTTAATTTTAAAAATGTATACGCATGTAAACATGTCGTAATTTCAAGTCCTTTTAACCAACAGGTTTTTTGGGATTGTTGTAAAAAATACATACTTAGTTTGGCAATGTGATATGCAAGAGAAAGGATAAGTATAAATAACTAGGTACGTGTATGACATTTATGCATACAATACAGAATGTAGATTGACAACAGAAAAGCAAAAAAGATTGTTATAAAATAACGTCATTATGTTTGATTTTATTTCTGTAAAACTTCAATAAAGGGTGTAATTCATCCATGCGTGCATAATATTATAGTTAGTTTTATAATATCATCATTTTAGTAAAGGTCTTCTTGAAATTTGTTTTCCTTCTTAAATAGGAATAGCAGAGATATTATTACACAACATCACCATCATACCAAACTTTAGCCAAAAATTGTTAATAGTTTTTGTCGTCTTTTTGTTGGACATGTCGAGCACGAGGTGCACTAAACCAATTTAAGCGATTGCTAAGTCTGGAATTAATATTGCCAGATCGATTATTTTGACTGACTGTACGATTGGCCCCTTGACGACGAATCCTTTCCCGCATCCGCTGTTCTTCTTCATCAGCATGCATTCGCATTCTTGGTCCTTTCAATTTCTTACTCCATTTCGCCTCTTCATCATCACTGTCTGAGTCATAGTCACCCCCATGATTGCTATCTTCACGATCATCATCATCCCCAGGAGACTCACGCCGTCGTTTCAAACGTGAGTGTATTGAGGCAGCTGCTCTATCTTCAAAATCAACTAAAACTTTAAAGTTTTTCTTTGACGGACTGAAGGCATGATGAGATTCTTGACGTCGTCGATGCTGTTGATGTGAATGATTTGGTATTGAAATATTAAAGTTTGGTTTAGATTTGAAATTTTTCCCTTTCCCACCAATACTGCTACTGACAGCCGCAGTCCCACCAACCGCACTAGTAGTGCCATTCTCGTCATCATTCCAACTTTGACTTAACTGGACCCAAGCTGTACGATTGGTAATGGGAACCGGAGGTGTTTCCACTTCTTCAACAGTCTCTTCAATTTCATCAGCCTTTTTCAACATTTTGTTTTGTTGCACCCGATTTCTAAATGATTTGGTAACTATTCCGTATCCAACAGGACCTAAATACAAAAACGTTAACAAAATAATTCCAATTTGAAATAGCACGTTAGTACAAGTTTCTGTTTTGAGCTCACTAAATAAAGTAGTATTAGTAACATTTAAATTCGTGTGAGGGCACAAACCTGACCAGTTCGGATTGCCAAATTTTTTGTAGTATTCACTATGGCGCTCTGACTTTTCTTGCTTTTTGTCCTGTGTTGTCGCGTATCTCATAAGAATCCCTCGTGCTTGATTACAAGGGACAGAAAATCGCCAGGTGTGCCCTGGCGGCATGGGAACAGTAATATACCGGGAGGATACACTTTCTGCTGCATGAAAATCAAAAGTTAATGACATTTCCTCCGTTTCCAATGCACCGTCTTCCGTTTCTTTTCTCTCGGGTCTTGGCTCGACAAGAACTGGTTTCGTAATGCTGAGTAATGATCTAGCTGCCTCATACTTGTCTTTGTAATTAACGATACCTGTTCAAAATAAATACAAATATCTAAAAGTTAAAATTTATAAGAAACGGCAGTACAGCGACGGTACAACTGTTACACAAACAATTCTTGCGATTTCGAGGGCTTACGCTCTTGGTTGTGGTTAAGAATTAATGTCTAACCAGCCCACACTGGCGAACGGGAACGCTTGAAACTCAAAGTATTCATGCATCCAAGTGGGTACATATTTAGAATATGTATACACAAATACTTATTTCAAAATAATATTTAGGGCGAGTGCACGAGTAAGTTACATTGCATTCACACATGCACCAGAGAATGAAAGTTTTGAGTAGGCGGTACAGTCTTCGCCTATATTAAATCTTTATGTCATTTTAAAACAGAATGTTGAACACAATAATGACAGTGGCAAATAAATAAAAAGATTGATACAAAGGTACATACCAACATGTTGTCTTTGTTTGCACATGTCGAATGTAAAAACTTGCATAAAGAATCAAGCGATGAAACTAACTGTGACAAACACAGAGAGCAAATATCTACATCTATAATCTACATACTACAATTTCCATTACTCAATTTGAATACTTACAGCAAGCATCGTTGACCCATTCCATTTCCAATGGGCGTTGATTATTGTCTCTCAAATAACCAAATATCTCTTCTGTGCTCATCTGATTCGTTCCTCGAATCAGGATCGAGGTCAGTCTATAATGACTACCAACTTTGTCCAGAGTTGGCTCTCCGCCGTCATCTTCAATCAGTCCCAATCTGCCAGAGAAAAAGGAATGAACAATTTAATTTAATGATCTGGAATTAATATGATTTCTTTTTGAGACAAAAAATATTTAAAAAAAAATTGCTGCTAGTTCTAAAACGACTTACGATACGTAGAGATCGACGATTTCACTATCAGTGGGTAGCGGCTGCTCCACATAAGAAGCTGCATTGGTACTCCCTTGAGATCCAGGTGCAATGCCGAAGCGGGCAGCTCTTGAAGTCAATTTCTCTTCCGTGACAAGTATATCAGTTACATAGGGATTGGGATAAGTACGAGGACGGTATGCTTTGTCAGCGGGCTCAGTGGATGGTCTAGGCATGCTGACACCTCCTTCGTTACTAGATCCCACATTAAACTGTGAGCTCTTAATATCTTCGCCAATATCTTCAACCCCATCCACCTCCATTGCCATATCGTCATCATCTACACGTCATGAATAATAATAATAACAATAATTACTGGTCACCAAACTTCAAATTTGACTTCGACTTCAACCACCCAACAGCAACATCCAACCACAACCACACTGACTTCCCAAATCCAAACACATAATTATTAATGAGTGTGGAGTATGAGTATGATTTTACATTAAATCCATTACATCTTCGACTTTAAGTTGTATAATGTAGATAACTACTGTGTAGTCTAAATACATACCACATCGCGTCTGACAGTTTGAATTAATACACAAAAATAAAGATGAAACACGACTGCATCTACATCCTCATTAGCCTAAAGAAGAGTTCAAAACTTTAAATTCAAACTCGTATGCATTTAGTCCTATGCTGTCAAGAGATTCAGACACGTTCACCCCTCGTTCGTTCTCGTTAATAATATATATATATACAACAACCAACTGCTGCTCAGAACTTTTACCCTATTAACTGAAGACCTACTGCTTCAATATTGTAGATACATACAAATCACCTTCAACGCAAATAAAAATGCAAGTACTGTACCTGCAAAGGAATTCTTCTTCTTTTTAATTGAGTATGTAAAAATAAATTAGACTAGAACCAAGGAGCAATACCAATTCCTAGTTTAACAGAACATTAATTTACAAAAATCAAAATCATTTCAACTTCTAATTCATTGTTGATGATCGTTTTCTACCTACACTAACCAAGGAATTGAAGAAATACTGAGAGTATTGAAATGTTTTATTACGACTTCACTTGGTAATCTTTGCATTTAATCGATGTAGTGTAGAATTTTAACAAACCTAGGTAGGTCACGAAGTATATTATATAATCATGTACCATAAATTTTAAAGAATTTAAGTAACTATTTACGTTACCAGTTACCACTGCCTAAAAATAAACAGGAATTGAAGACGTTTAATAGTTTAAAGAACGAGAACTGGTAATATGTATTAGGTAAATTATCTCTGTACATGCAATTTATAAATACTAATTCAGTTTAATTTACCTTCATACAAGGACCCATTCCCTTCCTGACCCGATAGTTCCCCATCTTCTCTGTCCGAATCTTCCATGTCATTAGTTGCTACTTGTCCACCAGGACTTAGCTTACCAAGGCGGTCACTGATGCTGATACTACTGGGGATGGTAACACCAGAGCCCGGTACAGCGACATCATCTGCAGCCATGGTCTCCCCTTCGGTCCGATAAAGGTCATTTTCGACTTCAATCCGAAGTCCTTCATTAAAATCACTCATCCTTCCTGTACAAAATATACTTCATATAGACTAGATTGTCATAAGCTCTATAAGCTGTAAGACAGAGGTTTCCCAACAACAGACAGGTTTAATTAATCTCAGCAAGAATAAAAGACAATTTAGTTGATACATGCGGTTAATGATTAGCAGTACAAAGCCCACAGACTAACGACTTAAGTTGCTAGCTAAGAAAATGTATGCTATTTAGCTTATTTTAAGAAGGGACTACTGCTCAGTAACTCGCTTAGTTAGCACCTACATTGAACAAGTTATCAACTAATGTCAATGTTTATTTCAATACAATAAGTTTAAGGCCTAAATTAAAAAGCTGCTAAAAAATCTGTTTAAATTGTTGTGTCTGTACACTAACTGCAAACTATCATAGTTTTACTGAACAATACAGACTCCGATGGTTCCGAATAAACTACCACAATTTAATTTATGATTTAAATATTTTTTTAGAATTGTTGGGCAGCTTGCCGATTTGATTGTAAATTATAATCTATGTAATGTTAAGCTGCTATAAAAATTTCTTTAAAGAATTTAATTACATCAGAAATCATTATGCAGATAAGCAGTAACTATAATCACAGTACAGCTTTTGTAACATCTGCTATACAGCCTTATTGTCAAACTCAAACTCTCTGTTGACTATAAGGCTATAATATGGTACATGTCACATGTATATACTTGGATTCTTATTTATATAAAATTCAAGGTAGGTCTGCTGGCTGGCAATTTGGAACGACTGGCTAACAACTGACATGTCACATGTTGACAATGACACTAACGGACTGAAAACAAACAAGGCAATAATTACCTAGTACCTGATTATAGATCCATAGATTAAGTAATTGAATAATCATTTACTGATTTATGCACTCACCTACGCAGTACAATCTGGCTGGACGCGCGTAACCCACACAGACACACTTATGACAACCAAAAACAGCTGATGAACAACGATGGATGATAAGGACAACAATCAACAGCAACCAGTAAACAAAGTCAACCTATTGACCTATTCTGTGTCACAACACAACCCAACCAACAAGAGTGAACAGTCTAACTTCTGAACTTGTAAAAAGATCAATGGATGATAAATGACCAACGACAGTTCACAATACATACACAGCACACACCACTTGCTGCTACTTAATACTACACTAAACTAGTTTGTATCTGCAAAAACAACAACACGAACAATAACCGCAATGTCTTTTTAGTGCTTTACGCAAATCGTACTTACGTCTGTAAAATTAACTGTTAAATCTACACAGTAAAGTACTCAGTCAGTTACGGAATATCGTTGCAATTAGACCAAAAGATGTTCAAAAGTTCATAACATACAACATACAAGATGAGATTGTCGCAATTGTCAAACAAGACACTACCTTTTTTTCCTCTCAACTTTATGGTGACGGTTCCGTTACGGGGGATGGTCAATCCAACTTTCGACCAACTGATGCACTGACGATTACTACTAATTATTAGCGTAAAGGTTAAACTACAACAACAAAAACCAATACCACATCACGTAAATTGGTAATTAGTAAATTCTTTTGCAACCGTCGTCAGTAGCCAACACATATAGAAACGTTTAATGTATCCTTCACTTCACTTCAATCACAAATCAATATAATCCAGCAATCATGTATATCTTGATTGCGGTCCACAGACAGACAGACAGAGACAACAGAAGGAAGGGTCAAAAAATCAAAATCAAATATTAATACGAATATATATATCAAATGGAATACGACGTAAAAGAAAAAAAACCTAAGTAAGATCACTTTCAATAAAAAATGTGAGGTTCCTATAATAAAAGGGTAGGTGTAATTATAATTAAGGTAGAGTTGAGAGTAGAGATTTTGAGCAGGAAATAATGAGACTTGACTTGACTCACTTAAGACTATTTTGTATTTACAGCTTTTTTGTGTGTCTTAACAGTGCAGTGGTTTACTTTCTCTATGGGTACTGCACGGCAATTTTCATGGTACACTTTTGCGGTCCACATTCGACATTCTCATTCGATTTAACTTCCTACATACTGAGTGTGCATAAACTACGTGATACATTTTGGAGGAATAGGGGTTCAAGCTGCCTTCATCGTTCCGTGTACATACCAAAAAGGTGGGGTAGGGGTTCAAAATATCATGTTTTTGTATTACGCAATTTATGCACATTTCCGTATGTTCATAATATATTATGCCATATGCAATTTAATACGTGGAAAGTAGCCAGTAAATGACGTTAGGACTGAACCCGGATAGTTTCTATTTTTCGCGCTCAAAGAAGTAGGTAGGAAGAGCTTCAAATTGTTTTTATGACATTATTTATGCACAGCCCTTTTCAAAAATGCATTCGAATTAAAAGTTTGTATCATAGCCTATACTGCTCATTTAGGATGGGAGGGAATGAAAATGATGAAGCTTCAGATCGCGCCATCGGCTAGCAAAACGACAAACTTTCCAATCCTTTTGCATTGCATTGGAAGGGGGAAAAAAATAAAAGCGCGTTTTTGAAAGATTCTCTCAAATTCAAATTGCGTAGAAGATCGACTAAAACTCATGCAGTTGGCTGAGCAGTAGGAGACCTTTATTGAGATTGGGAGAGTTTAAAGACTGAGGAATTGGAAATGGGAAAGGAGGGCTTTGGGCTTTATATTTATTTGCACGTTTTTCTTTTGCCGTGTACCAAACAAAAACGTAACGTATTTGGGCATTAAAGCCTTGAGGAGCTGTGAGTCTGTGAGTATGCAGATATAGCTTTATTAGTTCAACGGATAAGGGTTAAGATTGGGATTATAATTATGCATTAAGTACTAGCATAATATATTTTTGGTCTTGAATTTTGAGCTAGCTACTACACTCACCTTGTGTTAAGTTTAAAATTCAATAATGACACAATGACTGTGTACTTTATGAAAAGTGAAAGTGGTATCGTGAACGAACTCTGTTCTGTGTTGGATTTACTGGTTACTATAGTTATAGAGTAGAGACAGAGACAGTAAGAAGAAGACTGATCATCCTTCATCCTTCAACACTTAAAAAAAGATCACTTTAATGTGATTTTGTCTTGTATAATTGCGTGGTATGAGAGATTAGAGTATTGATCAATCAAGCCTTGGACTTGTGTGTGTGTGATTCGTGTCTATCCATACCTGTAATCTGGAGGAAATGGAATAATACGTCGTCATTAGTCAGTCAGTCAGTCAGTGCTACACGGTTACCATTGCAAAGACTAATAGTACACTACCTACTTACCTTAGACGAATCTATGAAGCTTCTACCTGACTTTTATCGTAACGTTAACGGATTAGCGGGAATCTGGAATATTTTAGAAGTTTTGAAACGGAGCTGCTTTATCTAATTTAGATAGAGAAATAGAGACGACTATTTATTTCAAGTTTCAAGAGCACCAGTTGGAGCTTCGCGTGTTTCAGTTGCATTATTTGTTAGAGAGCGTTTAAAAACGCTTAACAATAACCATCGTTAATTTTTCATATCAACTATATTAAAAAGGTATTAAATGTTACTTTCAACTTCACTCATTATACATACTACCAATAATGAATTATGAATTACTTAGTTGAATTTTTTATGTTTAAGTATATATATATGAATTTTGCTATTTAAAAATAAGAGTACGTTTTTAAAAGTGATTCTGAATTCAAAATTACATGTTTAATGATTTGTGTTTGTAGATGATTAACTATAGGATGAGATTGAATCAAATACTGGGGAATCCCTCAGTCATTGTCCGCTGCAATGATCTTGGACCATTTATGGATTTATGCAGTGTGGACGAGCTCAAGACGTATTTCCAACTAATTGTGGATAATATTTATGGATTTCCATCTTATCCTGGCTGGGGAATTCGGCGTCTTACACGAAGTGCACAACCAAAGGAAACAGAAGCTATTTTAAAGTTTTTAGGACCAGAAGGTCCACTGTTCAAAGCTATTTATCGACTAATGACTGATCGCACTTTTCGTTTGGAATTCCCTGTTTCCTCCCTTCCGGTGAGTGTATATTGGTTGGCGGTTGCACTATATAAATGTATTTTACAATTATACATGTATAATTAATCATTGAACCTGATTTGAAATTTTCAGACGGTTTTAGATCAGAGAATAACCCGGTTGGATATACCTGAATTTTTTACTAAAAAGGTTCAACTCGTTTATGATTCTTTTGGTCAGGTGGCCGCTGTTAGAAATATTTTTCTAAGTAAGTAAATCACATTAAATATAAGTTAGAAATCATTATGAACTTATTTTGTAGGGGAATATTGTGCATAATATTTTACATTGCTATTTTCCAATAGATCCATTTGAGTATTACTTCTTTATGTTTGCCTATGCTAATTTGGGAATCGGTGCAAATCAGAATTATCTGATTGGATGGGGATCCTTAAATGATACGCTGTACACAAACTTACTCGATGACTACAATAATTACTTTTTTCCATGTGATGGTAGAGGTGTACCTCCCATCAGTACTAGTCCAGGCCGTCCACAGATTGAATCCACTTTTAATACGGAGCCTGTGATTCAAAAGTAAATTTTCTAGATTGTACTAATTTTGTTGATATCTGACCTACGTTATCTAGATCTAGCTCTGTAACTGAATCCGCAAGTTTGTGTTATTGGAAAAGGAAAAAGCAACGCTATTATTTGAATGACATTTTTGAACTATTTCGATTTCAGTAACCGCAGCAGTATTACAACTCCCACGCGGCATGATGCTCCACATCCCACCCTATTCAGAGCCTCAGTATTTCAAGAAAGTGCAAATGTGGCCGCTGCTGCTGCTCGAGATACAACATTCTCTCCATCAACCTATTCATACATGGATTTATGGCGAAGTGAAACAATATTGAACATTTTCATGGAAACATGGATGAGTGTCGACTGCAACGATACGGTATCTTCGTTCTTCGTACGTCTGTTTGCATTTCCTTTAAAACCCTTGCAGCGCACTTTTATTTTTACTGCCTTCATTATTTGCCTTTAGCTTTCCAAAATTTTATAGTTTTCTTTTTAGATCTCCAATTCATGGCAGTTGCCTGTAATTTATTATCGTTGTCTTTGTAGCAATCGAGTCTACCCAGTGTTGATGTGGTAAAATCGGTAAGAATTATTGTTCGACATCAACATTTTTTTGCCAATTGCCTTAATCAGCAGTCACTCCATCCAATGGAAGGGTTAAAGAGGTACACTGTCTATTACAAAATAACCAAAGTAAATGTTTTCATATTGTATTTGATAAGTGGGATTTATATCTGGTTTATTGTGTCCTTAACCTTTAATTTTAATATTCATTTTTAAAATAGAACTTTACTTCCGGCGTACCAAAAGAAATTGTACGTCTTTCTCCGTCATTTGTTTAACCGATGGCCTCTGGATAATACATTTCGCATAGTTTATGAAACTTGGCTAAGCTATATCCAGCCATGGCGGTACGCTAAGATGGACCGTTTCAGGTACGTAGATCGTTGCTAGACAGAAGTTTAGGTATAAGTTTTTTATATCTGTACAACATGAATAAAATCTATTTGATTTTTTTGTATGTAGACAATTTCGAGATAAAGAAGTGACACTTATTGAACCGATTTGGTTTGGATTCCTGGTTGATAATATTTTATTCTATACGGTGTTGTTCCAACAAATGTTACCACGTTATTTAAGAGCTGACTTAACATCCTCAAAAAATGCACTGATGCTGTTTCGAGCTTCTAAAGTTTTCACTGCCCAGGATAATATGAAAACCGTTTTAATGGAAATTGAGCAAATGGTTGTGAGATACATTCAAAGTCCGGAAGATCATCCAATTGGCGGGGTTTTCCATGGATCATCATACCACAGTGGGAATTTAATGCCTGACTCATGTAACTCCATGGAGTATTGCACTCCTAGTCGGTTAGCTAATATTAAACAGATGTTGGTAGAATTAGAGCCACCCGGATTCACGTACAAAGCGTTATTTTCGGACGATACTAAAAATCTGGTAAGTGTAAAAATAAATAAAACCATGAAGTTGTAATGTGGAACAATTATCGTTTTTCCGGCATAGTGTTGTGGTTGATTATAGCTGGACAATGACAAATTTCTGTTTTCATTCTGCAGGTCAAAAGTTTGGTATTAGCGATTAATCAAGCTATTCAAGCTGTCGACGAAACTACCGAAGTTGCTGCGGAACCAATGAAGACACAAAATTCAATTTTAAAACTACTTGGGGGAGCGGATTCCTCTTGGTCTCTTGGAAGGTCTGAAGTGAATATTCCCGCGTCAGAAAAGGCTAAAATTGCACAATTATTGGACTTTTCGAGGCAGCAGCTTGTATTTCTTTTTGATGTATGAACATATTTTGTTTGAGTTCTAGAAACTCGAATTATCAAATCCAATCAGAATTAATTCTTGAGTAGTTTATTTATTTTTATTCCTTTTAAAATTTGATGATTATTACCTAATGTAACTATTTTACTTTATTTTATTCGATTTCAGCTTTACAACTTGGATATACAGCCAAAAGATAATTTACATGACTCGTCGGGACATTGGGACGGATATTCAAATGGTTCATTTGTCCATCAAGACGATTCAGTACACCTTACACCTGGCAAGTTTTCAGCATCCATTGCCTCGTCGCTCACGCCAAAAGGTACATATACAGAGTCAATGGTGACACCAAAAGGAAATCCAGATCTGGTTCATATACGCCATAATGAAGTGGGATGGATTGTGCGACTACTTATTCTCTTGTCAGGGCAGCTAAATAAAAGAGTAAGCTTAGTTAATTTTTTTCCTTTTTGTTCTTGTATATAATGTAACTTGAATGTGCACACACAGTATAATATTGCCACATTTTACACTTTTTTAAAAATAAATGTAAAAAGTAACGATGGTTTATTTTTAGTTTATCTATAAAATCCAGCAAAACTATTATGAGCCAACTCTAAAAGGAAGATTATGCAGAGGGATTTTCTCACCACCGATATTGTACCATGTGATTGAAAAAGTTGCACCTGGACGTCAGATCAAGAATGTCAGATATCTTTCTCCAAGAGTTAATCTTCGACCATTAGGATCATTCCCTTATGTGTTCTTGTTTGTTTTCCTAATTCTTGTGTCCTATATTTATGGTTTCAGTCCTGTGTGGTTCATCTTCCTTGGCTTTGTATGTTTTTCAGCCAAAGTCGGGATTTGTGCGTTATTGGAAAAACAGGATAGCTTAGACCACTTGATTACAAAATTTAGTCCTTACATTTACAACGAGAATGATGATATTGATAGCGATTAAAGGAATCCATTAATTTTTAACAGTGTCAGTGTTGCCATTAATTTTATAATTCAGGAATTGAAATATAATTTTTTATTCTTTTTGAAACCCAAATATGAACGACGATCCAATGATTTTTGTGAAGTAGTTTAACAGTAACAATACTACTGGTTTTGATTTATGCTAATATGTGTATATTAATAGTGTATCTACTCTAAAGAGATACAAAATTTGTCACTAAAATTATCTTGATATTAATTAAGTGTTTAGAGTTAGCAGCAGTTTAAGGAGTGAATGGAATTAATTCAAACGTAACAAACAAATAATTTATTGTATTGTATTGTTTTTATCCTTGAGTAACTGCTGTCCGAAGTTAAAGATGAACTGAAAAATATAACTTTAATCAATGGACTCCGTAGATTGTAAGGCAAGCTTATTAACTTTAAACGAAGTTATTAATTATTATACTGTCCTCAATTGAGAAAGTGCCTCGTCACATTATTGTACGAATCAAATTATAAGTGTTGTTGTTATGAAGTAGGTTATAAATATGAATTATACATAACATATAGATTATTCGTTTATAGAGTATGGCACATAATACGTTTGTTATCGTGATTACTATGAAAATTGAAGGGTGTGTGCATACCTTGTTTGTACTCGTCACTGTGAATAACAGCCATGATAGCTCATAGGAAGTGTACGCTTGAATTTAAAAGATCACAATTAAAGTCCTTTACGATTTCATAGGTTCGCATAAAGTAAAATATAGTTTGAATATGAATATTGCTAATATTATGAAATGTACTTTATCGCGGGAACCCAACTAACATTAAAATAATTTTATTATATTAATTGAATAAACTGAGCAAGACAAGACTCGATTACTAAAGTTTGAGTTCATAATCATTGAATACTGCGTCACCTTAAAAATTAAATTTAAAAAAAGTAATTCCGCTTCATCTGCGGTAAAAGCCAGAATTTCTGAGAAGTTAATAGGGTGTGGTAATTTTTTTACACTTAAAAAAAAACAACGAGGAACAGGAGTATATTGTTAATTGATATTATATGTCATTCAAATTCATGACTAAATGTATTCTCACACTAACTCAGATTTCTCTTTATGTCTTAATTTTTACATGATGACGTAAATGTAGTACATATTATATTAACCATAAACCACCCTATTCTTTTATGTTAAATAAATTCTGCATTTCATCAACTTAAACTAATTTTCGTTTCTAATTTTTGCCAGTGGAGTTCAGTGTTCGTGGCTGAGAGTAGGTAAGGCGCAAGACGAGAGTTAACAATGAGAATGAGTAAAGAGTAAATATCTCGTCAATTTTTAAAGCTAATAATATTAATATCATAATTAAAGAATGATTGATGTCTGTCGTGTATGCTGAGCACACAGTAACATTGACTTCAAAGGGGCGGAGCTTAGATACTCATTGCTTGCATATCTATAAAATAAAACACAGACAGATCTCTGCGCAAAAAAAATTAATTTTTTAAAAAAATAAATAGGTATGTAAATCCTATACAGCGTGAAATCACAGATGTGACTCGCTACCAGACAAGCACACCCTGGCTTGATCTATACTATATTATTCGTATATATTATTAGCTTTCAAAATTGACGAGATATTTACTCTTTACTCATTCTCAGTGTTCGTAGCTGTTTGATTTGACAATAATGCGATTGCATTACATTTCAGAGCAAAATTATTTTTATAATACATCAAATAGGGAAACATTGCAAAATAAAACGCAGCTATGAATAAATGCTAACCATAATTATCGTGCTTTCAGGTATTGCATTAGACTTAATGCAGTATTATCATTCATACTGGTAAACCTTCGTAAACGCGTAATTTTATTACTGTATAATTATTCGTTATTTTTTTTAGATTATCTATGTGCATATTTCGTTTTTATTAACCCGAAGCAGCTAAAAGACTTAAGAAATCTCATCCCATTCTATACACCTCAGCTGACTAAAAATCTAAACCGACATCCCACATAACCCCATCTTCACATAGACTCTTATTTATTCACATCGCAAGACTTTGTGCATGATAAGTAGGTACTAGGTAAGTATACTTATGTTACAAAACTTTTTCGTACGAAAACAAAATAATAGACGACCTAACCCGTAACCGTAACCCCAATATTCATCCAAATATATTCGTAAATATCCATTGATAGATTTTAGAGTTGGATTGGAATCCTTATAAATTCATAAAGCAGTCCCATTTTTTATACTAAGCATTTCCGGCTAGTAGCTAGAGCTACTAACTCTAACTAACTAACTAACTAATTAAACTGGGCACTGCGAATAAAGGTTCAATTATTTCTTCCTTGCAGTATGTATGAAGAAATAAATAGTTAATAAGTTCTTATCACTCAATTTTTAAACTCCAAATTGCTGATAACCAGCACATAATATAACTACATGAAAAAATGTTAAATTGTGTTAAATAAATATGCATGTATTTTATTCGGTGATGCTGTTTCTACTTTACTTATTATTATTACTAATTTTCTAAATAATTTCCGAAGTTATAAAGATTAAATACGGAATATAACTTTCATCAATGGACCGTACACACCACTTGTATGTGATTATGTATTGTAACAATAATTCTGTATGCTTTATTGCCTACGAAATGATTATCCAAATTATTTCACGCTGCGCTCAATTGAGAAAGTTCCTTCTCACATTATTATTATAATCAATTTAGGAGCGTTGCCTTGTTTTGAAAATAAGTTATGTTAATGAATAATATCCTTTTACGGAGCATAAATACAGAATGAGGAGTAATGATTATACTATATGAAAATTAAACAGAATTTGAATGGACATACCTTGTGTCACTTCCCATAGTGTAAATGTAAACTATATAGCCAATATACGTCATTAAGGAAGTGTAGTAGAAGAATTTAAAGTATTGCAGTTATTATTAAAGTCCTTTACAAAATTTAATTTTGGTTCAAGAAAATAAAATATATATTAAATTCAAAATATTATTTATTTATTCATTTTAAATCGCCTTTGCGCCAATCCTTTCACTACTTTATATGTATTTAAATAACAAATTAATATTAATATCACGAAAATCCAACCAATATAAATAAAGATAACACCACAAGTTGTCATTATTATTACTTGAAAAAACAAGGGCTAAAAGCAAAATTAGGCAATTTGAATTTGACGCCAAATCATAATTGTTAATTTACAACCTGTAAATTAAGATGGATGCAGCCGTAAATTGGTTAGTTGTGGCGATTTTCATGCAGGCATTTTAAAAAACTTAATAAAAAATGGCTCCCGCAAACATGTCTTTAGGCGATTTTCAGTTTTTGAAAATTGGAAACCTTAATCTTTAAATTTCAGCCGGTTACTCATTATTTACTTCAATTAAAAATTTCAAACTGAAAGTTAAATATAATTCAAACAAATATTAAATAAAATTATTTTCAATTTTGAATGAATTTTATAATTATTGATGTTATTACAGTGCATCAACTGACATGATGTTTCAGAATTGCAAAAGCTTGCTAAATTATGTAGATAGGTCGGATTACACAATTACATTGGGCAAATACTTAGCATTCGTTTTTGTTTCATTTGAATTTCGTTTGATTTAATGAAAGAAACATCTGCATAATATTATAGTGTCGTTAATCGTTAACACTAAATTACCTGCATCTGCATCTGCATCCCGGATGGAACATGGAACCCCCAGTCTCCAGAATGTAAGTATAAAAACACGTAGTCAAGATTTCAAGTATTAAATTACATATACTTAAGCACATATTGGGCAGGCATGTACAAGTTCGGCCAGGAGAAAAGTTTCCAGTTTCCAGTTTCCACTTTGAATTATTTTTTTCAATTTTAAATTGCATTTTCGACAATTTTGATTAACCCGTAACTAATTATATAATAAGCTATCTGAATAAATATTAAAATTATAAATGGGTTAATCATAATTAACAAATTTAATTAATAAACTTAATTATTGGTTAGTGGTCAGTGAAATGATTACAACTTCGATAAATACGATTCAATGGTACAGATATTAAACCAGTTAAATTAATCACTTTTAGGTAAAATGTGAACTAACAATTGTTAAACTATGATTAATTTTTATCAATTGCTAAAATCGGTAATTAGCGTTAACAATTGATAACTTAACCTGTGAAATCGCACTAACAATTGTTTAAATTTAAAATGTGTAGTTTTTTGGGATCTATAACTAAAAATTGTTAAGACAGTAAGAGTGATTTCACTAGCGACTTTAACAACTGTTAGTTAACAATTACTAAGTTATCGATGGTTAACTTTGCGATTTCACGCGTAGTTACCAATTATTAAAGTATCAATAGTTAGTGTGATTTCACTACATATAAATTAACAATTGTTAGTTTTAGATCCCAAAAAATTACACATTTTAAAGTTAAACAATTGTTAGTGCGATTTCACAGGTTAAGTTATCAATTGTTAACGCTAATTACCGATTTTAGCAATTGATAAAAATTAATCATAGTTTAACAATTGTTAGTTCACATTTTACCTAAAAGTGATTAATTTAACTGGTTTAATATCTGTACCATTGAATCGTATTTATCGAAGTTGTAATCATTTCACTGACCACTAACCAATAATTAAGTTTATTAATTAAATTTGTTAATTATGATTAACCCATTTATAATTTTAATATTTATTCAGATAGCTTATTATATAATTAGTTACGGGTTAATCAAAATTGTCGAAAATGCAATTTAAAATTGAAAAAAATAATTCAAAGTGGAAACTGGAAACTGGAAACTAAACTGGAAACTTTTCTCCTGGCCGAACTTGTACATGCCTGCCCACATATTGTAGGCATTTGTAGGAACAAGAAAAGGATAAAGAGAAACAGATGTGAGAAAAAACAAAGGGAAGTCAGTGTGAGTCAGAGTTTCAGATTTTTATGTTATGTTGTTATTGTAGCTGTGGATGTGCTTACTTTGAACTCACTCACTCCAGCTACTAATAATGAGCGTAATTGAGGAGGAAATACTGCATTTGAGCTATCTCAAGCCTGAAGTAAACCAATATTATACTATGGCATTGGAGTTGACTGTGGCTTTGTGTATAATATAATAATGTATTCCCCCGTGCATACAACATTCAACACAGATTATGCATATTACTCGTAGGAATACCCGCGTATACGCACATATTTTTGAAAGCTGAATGGAATTATTAATAGACATACGATCTCCACATTTTTTATGATATATTCGTCCTTATCCGAGAAATCTACTGGAACCAGACCTATCCACTATAGGCCACAACCCTCCTAGGGAATCTACCATAATTTCATAATTTACGATTACAAAACATTCGGGGCTTTCCTATTAACTGTCTGTGTCAAACGTCCATATGACCCGGTCCAAGACCCAGTCCAGTCCAAGCATGCAGGTTATAAAGGTAAACATAAACCGTCCATCTCTCACTGTTTATTCATATCTTCCCACCCCATATCCGCCTATTCAATTTTAGTAGGGTTCACAGTTTACATAAAACTCCGAGCACAATTAACAATGCATTCCGTTCACAAGCCGTAGTCGTATGGCCGCTTCTGAAATTCAAAAGCCATACTATTATACCATGAATGAACAAATCGGTTCTAACGCCCCTGGGTATACTGCATTCGAAAACGAACTAGACAGAATAATTATTACATCCTGTGAAAATTCTGTTTAAAAATTAAACCAATTTAAATATTTGAGTGGATCCCCCTAATACCCAGGATATTTCCTAAGGGAAAACCCTATGCGTAGAGTGCTACATATATGCTCCAATAGTAAATTATACATCTTGTGTCATTCATGCGAATTATAACAAAAATCTCAAAAACTATCAATGCGCTTGACAATACGGAGGGTAGTGTGAAATTACATAATCAACTACGCAGTACGCACTGTATTTTCTGCCGCAACTTGCAGTACACCCGTTTACAGTGCATGCATTAAGTTCACCCTCACTAGTCAGATCCGTGTACTAAACTTAAACCATCCCCGCGCACAATAATAGACCCTTGCACTTAATGCACTATGAAATTATTCTCACTTTGGACCAGATCAATTAAATATATAGTGCGAACCGCATGCTTAATATAGTTTGTATTTGAAAATTAAATTGATTTGTAATTTGTAGAATGCTTAGCGATCAAATACCTGTGCACAATAGTAGACCCGCGCGCTATGAACAAATTCCCAAGTGAGCTCGGGCACCACTGAAGACCAGTGTATATGTACATCAACAGAAAAAAATCCATACATTTGATTTTTGACAGCTTATATACTTTAGAACTGAACTATACCTCCCTATTTTCTGATTTAATGGTGGTATCACTGCTGGTTGATCTGGCTAATATTGGGTCTTCCATCAATATAGAGCCAAAGCAAGATGCATACGAAATAAGTTATTTTCGAAGAAATAATTCATGAACTTCGAATTTAATTTTTATAGCGACTGTGGCTTCAATTGCAACTAATAGGTTTAATTATATCAGGCAGGCACGAAAAATTCTTCAGAAATAATAAACGGTAGGGCGTGTAGGGTATAAAAGTTTTTGTGATATTAAACCATATCTTATCTTATGTAATACAGGGTGGGCCATTTATTTCCGGGGATTCTAACAGGCTATAAAAGCCAAGTTAATTCTTCGAATATAACGAGCAATATACGAAAATAAAGACAATTTCTGGGAAATTTGTTTGACACCTCATCTACTGAAATCAGCCAAGAATTGGTTGCAAAATGGCCTAACTAACAAAAATCACAGTTTTTAGATTTTTTGGCCAATCCTAAAATTATTGTTTAGCAACGTTCATTTAAAATTAAAGCGTAAAGCAATGCAGAATCGAAACATTTAACTTCAAATATCCTAACAGAAAAAAACCTGGCCAACTTTTAAAAATTTGAAAATTTTGAAATGTTTGAAATTTTGAAAATTTTGAAATTTTGATTTTCTGAAAATGTTAAAATTTTGAACATTTTTAATTTTTAAAATGTTTGCCAGGTGTTTTTTTGTTCAGATATTTGAAGTCCAATGTTTCTAGTCTGCATTGTTTTACGCTTTAATTTTAAATAAAAGTTGGTAAAAAATAATTTTAGGGTTGACCAAAAAATCTAAAAACTGTGATTTTTGTTAGTTTTAGGCCATTTTGTAACTTATTCCTTACGGATTTCAATGAATGAGATGTCAAACAAATCTCCCAGAAATTGTCTTTATTTTGGTATATTGCTGGTTATATTCGAATAATAAACTTGGCTTTTATAGCCTCCTAGAATCCCCGGATATAAATGGCCAACCCTGTATGATATGCAGCGGTACAAACGCCTATGCTAGTGTACGAACAATGCTTTCGTCTAAGACTAAAGAGATAACAACGCCAAATAGTGTTCATAAACTTGAATTAAAAAAAGCAAAACACACTCTTTTACGGGCTAAAATTATTATATCCTCCCTTGTGGCTTGAGGTAGTTGTCCCCATGCCCGAATGTCAAATAAACCTGAGGCTAGGACCAGAATAAAAATCTATGGCTATTGACCATATTACATGTAATTATGTACATACATATTCCAGAGGGAATTGAGTTTCAGACTTCAAAAGTTTTAAGAGCTTTCAACTTTTTTCATCCTATCCTAAACTCTCACGATACGAATCAGAATGCACTGGAGCATCGACAGCTTAAGTACCAGTTAGGGAATATGTAAGACCGGGTGATGAAATCGGTGGACTCCCGACTTGAAATAAAACAGTGACGTGTGTCTGCCTGCATCCCGGAAGTCGGAAGTATTCCTTTTTAAATTATAGAAATGAGTAAATATCAATTCACTCTGATGATGCACTGAAAAAAATTACGCGATTGCAAAATGACTATTAAGTAAGTACTTAGACACACAAACCATATATACATAAACCAAATATATGCGTCACCTTTTTTTAATCATTTTATTTTTTTGTCTTACGTCATACACATATAGAATAGGGAACTACTGTAAATATTATACGCACTTCTTATTCAGTTTTACGCATAGATTAATTATTATTTACAATGTTAAATTTGATACATTTAACTTCTCTAGTGAACCTCGACACCTCGTCAAGACTCAAGGAAAATTAGTTTTCTATCAAACGTGGGAAAAAGGCATAGTACTATAGGTAACCTACATCGACAACAGCAACACACAACAAACACAATCATAAAAGTGACCCACCAGCCATCATCAGCTATTTTTGCTTCATATTACGAAACATTCATACAGCTAAATTTCTAACCTGCACGAACTAAAACAATCTATTATCGATTTTCATTAATTTCGCATTTTATAATAACATTTTATTAGATACTAAATATAATAACTAATTTTTAGTAGCAATGCATCTGTATCTATTCCAACTCACTAGTTATATATACTAGAATTCGAATGGCAGCCCCCGAATAAGGAATACGGCCGTAAATAATAAGTCGGAACACATATACTGAGATCAGCAAACTATTTATTCCGTTACTGTTGCCCAACCACAATCAGCTTTTCCAGAGGATTTCTTTTTAAACAATTTAACCTATGAACTTATTACTAAAAGTTAGCAGTAATTACTGTTTCAATACAAACTGTAGTTCTGGTCTGGTGTAGTCGTAGACGACAATACTGTTTTAACAAAGTGCATAAGTAGAAACCTATCAAAAAGTGTATAGTATATATACTTTTTGAAAAGCATTTCAAGTGTGTTATTTTAATGCTATGCCGTACACGTAATCCCTGCTCCAAATCCAACCCCAATTACATAATTACATACAAGAAGTAGCTGACTACATAGTACGAGAGCATTAGCGACGTAGCGAGTTTAAAGTGTAATTTACTTTGGAACAACTGTTTCAATAGACGGCTAGCTCACGCACTTTTATAATTACGTACCATGTGCTTTTCCTTCCTATTAAAAAAATAATGTAATCAAGTGAAACCATCTGCAGTGCAGTGTGGAAAACGAGTATGCAATCAGACTGTTTTATTCTCTCAAGAAGGTTCATTTTCGTTGTGTAAACTACAACAACTACAGTAGTACTTAACTACAGGACTTCTGAGTGAACTTGTCTACATTTCTACATCATACATAGTATATCAGTTGAGTAATTAGGAAAAGCTTGGTACCTACTTATCGTTAAACATGGAAAACGGAAGAAATACACGACACTCTGCTGTACGCCATGCCGATCTGTCGTGGTCGTGTAGTTTAAACGAGATTACAAGACAAAGGAAGTTTCTGAAAAAGATACGATACATCCTACTGTCCTACTTTATTACACATCAGACACACACATGCATGAAAGTATTTAAATCCGAAAAAAGTAAAAATTAAGGCATATGCCTTTTTGTTTTTTCGGGTCGGGCTGCTGCTAGTCATCTGCTAGCTCACTCACTCACTGCTGCACCAATAAAAAGAATGGTGATCAGATCAGCTCTTGGATCTTGGACAAAAAAAAAGATCCAAAACAAAGGTGCGTAGTGAAAATTTGGGCGCGGAAAACTGAAGTGGACGGCTGCACGAGAACCACAGTCACTATCACTGATGTTGACTGACGGTGTGTCTAAGGGAAACATTTCAAAACCAAATAAACAGTCAACAGTATTCAACATTCTGTATTCGATCGACTTGTCGGAGGCCGGAGGTAGTGTGGAAACTGGAACTTTTGAAGTGTGTGTGGGTGTCGATTTGACCTAGAAATGTTTGTTAATTTCGAATTCGATATTTTTGTTAGCTTTGGTATAGTACAGACCTAGTGTATCATCATTTTTGGATTTCTTAATTTTGTGATACTTCGGTTAACATTCAGATCATAAAAATGTGACATGTGATATGACTTAAAAGTGATTTGCCGTTTGTGTTCCCAGTCAGTCTCGGAGGGAATGTTGTATTCTGCTGAACTTACGTCTCGTCATTCAAACATTTTAAATCACATTTTTGAAACAGAATAAAATTGTTCCACATGACAAAAACAGTGTTGAGCTCTGTACATTATTCATTTATTTATTCATTATTAGATTGTGTGTTATAATTTTGTTTTCTTGTTGAACATTCAACATTCAACATAGAATATTGAAACTGTTGACTGTTATAACTGTTGACTGTTGGGACTCGCTACTTAGTAATTCATTAGTGTTGTTGAAGTATTCATCTTTCGGTAAGAAGAAATATTAGGAAAAATAAAGTTTCAACTAAACCGAATACCAAGTCAAAGTGAAGAAGCTGTGTAGGAAGTACTGTTGTAATTTGTGTACAAAGAACAATTGTTCTTTTCGTTTGTGATAGTGCTTTCACAACCACAAACACAAACTAGTAAATTGGATTGTGCACAATCACAATGTAGAACAAACACGCAGGACGACAAACAAGAACAAACCTGTTTTTGTCATTCGTCAGCACAGAACGTTTTGTGGACAAACACAATCTATCACAATAACAATCCTAGCTGAGAAAATACATTGTGAACAACGTACTTTGTGATTGTTTTGTTATTTCAGAAATAACAATCTTCCAATTTGTTTGTTCACAAATTACAACAGTTGACAGTAGTAGGAAGTTGAAACATTCGAAAATTAAAATATTAACATTGAAGGGATCAGTACATAAATAGTTGTTTGAATGACTAACAAACAGTCAAAGTCAACATTTTTTGATGCCTGTAGTGCTGTTTTTTTATTTTCACTAGTAGTCTGCCTGGTGACATACATTATGTATTTATTAGATAATATGTAATACTTTCAATAATTTGTAATTAAAAATTTACAAGTCTCCGTAGGGTGCATTGTTTATATGAGCTATGAGTTGATAGTTGAAGTTTAAAATACCTTATCAGGAACTGAACACTTGTAGTGTAGTATTAACGGCTAATGACAAAGATGATTCAGCTACAGATAAACTGTAACTTAAACACTATCCACGTCAAGTGGTTATGATGTAGGACGGTAGTGAGTAGTGAGTAATGAAACTAGTGGGGTTTCCTAAAGACATAATTGAGTGCTGACTGTACCTTCTTGAGTTTGAGTGAGTAAGACATCAAGTGGTGTTTATAAAAAGTCAAGATTATAATAGCATTAATTTGGTGTGGTTATGCAATGGGTCACGAGCCAGCAGTCATAATTTATTACTGAAACCGGTCATGGGCTCACGGGTGAACTCCGATGACTGGAGTGAATGAACACACTGAGCAGCGGTATTAATCAACTAAAATATCAAGTAATTAATTTTTTGTTATTCTTTTCATAAATTTCATATCTAATCGTCAGTCGTCGCTCGTTCGGACGGTTCGGATGACCAATGATTATGTTTATCAAGTAAATAGGCTAACTTTATTTTATTACTGGACCTTAAACAGTAAAACGGTAACGATATCAGTCTTAGTACTAATGAAAAAAGTTTGTAGTACAATTTTTATTCCATCAAGTTGCGATATCAAATCACCAATATAGTGTTGCTGAATTTTCAACATGCTCTCCTAGTACATAACATTTTTGATAAATTGTTGACCTTTCGATATTGAATTTTGGCAGGCCTTGGCATCTAGATTGAAATTTATCGTGATAGTTATAAACATTGTTTTTTATTGTGTGTTTATGATTTGATTTCTTAAGCCAAGCCAGTAAAAATAAATGTGACTGATAAATTCGACTACGACCTTAAGCCAGTCTGCAGGACGACTACCAATTATGCAGGTCCGATTAAGAAGTAAAAGTTGTTAAAAAAGCCGGAAGCATAATAAATTTGTACTTGTTCATTTTGTATAAAGCAAAAGCTAATCAACTCCTTTTTATAAGTCTAATCTAAATAGTTACACTCCCTTTTCTATTTTAAGATTAAACATGAAAATTGAGACATAATTTGTAGCGCAATATTAAATTAATGCCACAAGTCAGGGACCTTATAGAGGAGTACTAAAACTGGTTGGACAGGTTTTAACTCCCATTTAAAATTGTCAATTGTCACACGCCCTTTATTTTGTGGTATCGTCAAACATTATTTGTGTGTAGTTGACAGCTTTCTCACATTCTTGCATTTAGAATATTAAATTAAATAATCCAGTTTTCTTCCATACTTCAGTGAATACGTTAGAATTGTTTCAGGTAATGATATTGAAGTACCTATGTACATATGAGAATATTTTTTTTCTTTCGAAATTGAAACTGGCATTGTTTTTCTATATAAATATATTTGCTATTTGCACATTTTTTTTTATTTATGACCGCCGACATTATCAAGATCAAAACCGCAGTGTGGACTGTGAACCTCCTTAACTGGTTACTTGACTCTGGTGATTCTAGTCTTTGGTATAGCATTGCTAAGAAAGTTTAATTTGACCAACTGAAAGTAACACGTTTCCAATATTTTCTCTCTATCGTACTTGAATGTATCCTTTTGCGGTTTGATTGTATTAATTATTTCCTGCCGATAGTTCCAAGTCTTAAGTTATTTATAATGTAGCCCAGGTTGGCTCGGTTAGGGTTCTCATGAGTAAAGGCATTTAGATATTGCAATTGCAAATTGCAATAAAACGAATGAAAGACGACGAAACATTGGCACAGCAAGAAGTGGAAGTATCAAATATCGCCTTTTGATTTGACTGTGCATTTGTTTTCGACTTACAATGAATTAGACTTTGCAGATTGTCAACTTACGTATGTGCGGTTTGCTTTTTGCTTTCCCGTGCGCGTACGTCGTACAAGCTCATAGTAATTCTTAGTCTTATCGTAATGATATTTTTGTAGTTGTTGTTTGTCAGACTATCGATGTGTCACCTGTCAAAATTATTATCAATTTGTTTGCGGCAAGCCTATATATGTGTAATGTGGATGTGGACCCAATAATTATTATTCTTTTGAGGTTGTAGTTCTGCACATTTCTTCGAAATCGAGTCTCGAGTCGAAAGTTTTCTTTGCGTTTGAGCACCTTGAAAATTAAGAAACCTAGAAACTGCTATAATAGTTAATAGCGGTGGAGGTATATTATTATTATCTTAGCCGGAATTTTGCAGTGAAAAGGGAGCGGCAGTACAGAAAATAATCTAATCTAACAGAATGCCTAATTGATTGATGCATATTTCACTCTCGATTCTTGATCCATTCCCTGTTTTTGTCCACTACAATCTGTAATATGCAAATTACCTTTGTTTTATACATAATGAATAATAATCGATTTTTAACTTCTTTCTTGTATCGTTAATGATATGCAATTTTGTTGGAATCAGATATTTTTTCCCAGTTTTTACTTTACAGACGCTCCCTGCCGTAGATATTTATTTGTAATCATTTATGTGAATTAATTCCATATTTTTTACGTTCTCTACTACAAGGAAAATACATCATATACCTATCAGTATATGTATTGTGCACAGTAGTGCTTGTTGTTATTAGTTTGGTGGCGTTTTATTATTTTCCCGTACTTTTATTGTATGCTTCGAAATCAAAACAAAACGATAGCTCTAGCAGCTAACGAGTGATCGAGTAGATCCAAGACATTATCAGCAGAGCCATCATTCACCTACCGCTACCGCCTACCGTAGACTCGTCTTTTGACTTTCTTAATGTATTTCTTGTTGGCATTTTACAAGTTCCTCATGTTTTCCTTCAAAGTTTAAAGTAGGCGACGATTACGATGATTAGTTTTATCGTCATTAGTTGTAGTAGAGGTATACTGTACTGTGGATTCTAGAACATTGTTTTTTCGAGGAGTGCAGTGCACTTCATACACGCTAAATACTCAAGTTATTCAATAAATTATTAGCATTCTAATCCATTATCTTGCATGGTTTTAAACCATTCTGATTATGAGAAACGCAATATATAGATCTAAACAGCTTGCCTTCTACCTTCTTTAATTACTTAGCCAGTTTTAGAATTTAATTTCGATGCAGCTATGCTAGAGTGCATAATTAATTTCTTAAGCGCCTGGATCTGGAATTTTGAAATATGATTCCGAGATTAAGCAAATCCATTCGATTAATTTAGAATTATGATTCAAATGTGAATAAGTTAGCTATTTAAATGCAAATTACAATGGGCCATTTAGAATTGAATCGATGCATACTTAAGATGAAATGGAACACGTCAATTTAATTCAGCTGGAGCTTTGTTTTGACGAACGTGCTAATTGTATTGAATTTTATTCATGCCGGCATGAGACTATACAAGAAGCCTGCCGCCACCTCCAGAAATAACGTAAATATGTAAGCACATAATGTATGTCTAGTCGATCCATGCCATGTATTATATTGAGACGTGGTTTGTTGGAATCTTTTATTCGTCTCTGGATTAATATCAGTTCTATAGCTAGTCGGCTAAGTCGGCTTGGGCTTGACAGTTGACAGTAAGGCAAGGCAGAAGGTGTAAGGAGATAATTATAAGTGCGCTTTGCATATACATAAACTTAAATGGTGCGCCGTATAGCTCCGGTTTGAATTTGAATAAACTGTATGCTGAGATTATATTTTGAATTGTATTATTTTTATCCCCTCAATTATTGTCTTATTTTTATTAGCATTGCCTCAAATTCGTAATTGCTGCGATTTATAAGTGGCGGACTGGCAGTAATTAGCTAATTAGAGTGCGTTAAAATTACAATTAAGTCATTAGTAGCACTCTTCCAGATAACATCTGTTTTACATGTTCTGTTTCTAGGAAGTGCAAGGAATAAGCAAGTGTGTATGCATTTTTGTGAGCCTACATGCATTGTATAAAGACCTACACGTCAAAAATTATTCCCTCGCCATGGTTGAACCATGTGAACTTATAGCAATTATTTTAATTACCTATATAGTTTTTAATGAAATAAGTATGAAAATTGCTTACCATACGTTCTTTTGCTCTGCTATAATACTTTACGTTATTTGTACTTTAAATAATTAAATTCCATGTACGTAGTTTTGAATTGGTTACTTTGACTTAATCATGTTGGACATGTTATTTCTCCGACTGCATTTTCGCTCATTAAACTCACGGTCAGTACTCTCCGTTGAAGCGGATGGCTAAATTAGTGGATTTGGAGGCATGGTCTCTAAAAACTTGTGAACATATTATTGTAATTAAAGTTAATATTTACCCGGTTTATTTTTTAAAGGTCACACTAGAGGTAAGTACCCACATTGGACTAGGACTGGTTGTAGGTCATAATATGCGCATTGAGCTTTGCACAATTCTTGTAATTTTAGTGCAAAAATGGCTTTACGACAGCCGTGTGTGATATTGGGCTGACTGTACTCAAACTTTGGATTTCACCAAGTGTTGAAAGCCAGAGGCCAGAACTATACCATGGAATTGAAGTCATCAATGTTTTAATTAAATTAAATGAGGCTTTCCGAACAAATTGCAGGAACAAGTCTGTCATCAAAAGCATATGCGTGCTATGAACAAAATGCAATTAAAACAATTAAAATATGCGATTAAAAGTAAATAAAGTCGAGGCACGAGCGTTCTCACATGAAATGATATATCTTGCGGTTGTGTTGTTGTTATTTTGCTGTTGTTGTGTGTGCGTCGTGACATTTTTTGTTGTTGCAACAACTTCAGAGTAAAAAGTTCATGGTGAGTTGGTGATAATGATCAAAACTAAATCATGCAAATGAGTGAAAACTAATAATCCCTATCATTATACGTATCATTGCGTGTCCTTACGTTGCGTTGGTAGTCATGTATCATTCTTCATTCTAATGAGATACTCAAGAGTCAATTATTAATTGTTTGAATTCGAATTCAATTAAATTTTATTTTTTTACTTTGACTTTCTATATAAGAAATGAAAGGAGGTCTTGAGGTTGATTCTGATTGTAAGTTTTTGTTTTGATTGGTTTCCGTAGTTTGGAATTGCATTTTTAGAGTATATAGCAATAGCAATAGTAATACACTATTAATTAATAATATGCAGGACTGCAGGATGTGTACATATATTATTATGTAGGTGGCTACATTCTATAGATGCGACAATTGAAAGCACTTGAAATTAAATGCATTATGAAGCAGTTTAATATTTATGATTTTATAGATATAGACCTTTGTGCACATGCTTTCTTTTCATATAATAATGATTGTATATTTTCAAATGTGAAGTTTTCAAATGTTTTCATTAACCTTCACGCACGCAATCCTCCACCTAATTCATATTACTGTGCAGAGAGGAGACAATAAGTAGGTAAACTACCTTGAAAATTAATTATCATCATCTCTGACGAGGAGATGAGTTGATTTCGATTTCTATCTCGATTTTGAAAACATTAAAAAGGTGGAAATGGAAAAATTATTGGGGAGATTGTAGGTGTAGAGTAATGCTGTCGAAAGAGTCCAGAGGTCAGAGGTGTTGGCAATGGTAATTATATCTCTCTTATATTCTTAATAATTTATCACAGACATTTTAATTTTATTTTGCGTTTAACACTTCGTTCGTTATTCACCACATATTCTCCCTCACATTAGGTGTAATAAATTATAGCTTTTAGCGCTTGAAAGCTCAGAGCAAAGTTTATTAACGTGCTTACATGTTTTGTTGGTACATCCGTAGGTAATGTTGTTGATGTTGGCGTAATAATAGTACTTCGTGTTACTTTATTAGATTGTAGTTATATGCTCATGGGGATGTAGGGAAACTCAAAGAGATGCTCGAAAATTTGTATAATTACAATTTTACTCTTGATAGTACGGCACGTTTGCTTGGGTTCGTCATTTTCGTTCTTGTTCTTGTTCTCATTCGTGCCATCGGCAAAAGATCACACAAAAAAAAATGTAGTGTAGGACGTAAAATAAAAAAAAAATAAAAAGGTTTTCGAACTTGATACTTGATCCTTACTCTGAGTATGTCTAACGATAAGATAATATACATGCGAAAAATTACAAATCAGAACCGTGAAAGCCTAGCAAACATGTACGTAGTATTGAAGACGCAATATATAATTATATTCTAGCAAGATGTGCCTGAATATGCCTGCGATTTGCAATTTCGATCTTTTCAAACTTTAAACAATTTGAACGTGTTCCCGAATTTCGTATTTGTATCTTAAATGTCTTGAAAATTTTAAGATGAACTCAAGCTTCGTATTTTAATTAGGTTATAGCTTCCACAATGATATATCGAGTATAGTTTGCATAACTGCATCGTTTTAACTACTTTTCTCTGCTCTGTCTTTCGGTTGATATAATTTGTTTATAGTGCAATTTCGGCTTTGACTTTGTAAATTGTTTCAATTCTTGAGATCTTGTTTTCGCTCTTGTTGCGGACTGTGCTGTGTATTAGAATTGGATTGTGTGGATTTAATTTACTTTCAGTAGGTAATTGCCACTTGGGTCTTGTGTGTATGTAAGTTAAATGTTAAATAGCTTGTTGTGGTTAATCAGCTCAGCAGGGTCAAAACCAATTTGTGGACAGGCCTGCTGATAATGTGTAAGTAGATGGAATATTGTTGATGATTTGGAATTTGAAAAAAATTTGAATATGCATCATTCACATTCACCCATCCACCATACTGACTACCAACCATCTTTGGCTCTTCGTGAGCTTGAGGACTTGGAATTTGGAGTTGAAGTTCAAAATGAGATTTGAATGGGATAGTAATGTAATCTGAAATTGAATTAAATTGACCCATAAGATCATTTATAACAAGGAGGCAATAATTACACTACCATTCATCAGTTCTTTTCCCTCCATCTTTATTCATGAAGATTGGGCTTTGAATTTTGACTTTTAGGACAATTTCCTTTGGTCTACCTGCTACTAGATAATCATGAATAATGAGAGGGAAGGATCGTACTTACAATACACTCTACATAGTCTACAGCAGAGTCTCGACTCAGGATCATGATGATGATGATGCTGATGATGATCATGATTATGACTCGGATTGTGATCACTGATTACATGTGATAGGTATGTAAAAATTGAAGATTCATGATGTTGTGTGGCAATAGGTCGAATGGATTAAATGTTGGCTTTGGTTTTGGGTTTTTTGGGTTTTGAACTAGTCGTCGTTTGTAGGGATATGTATTTGCATACAATTATATGCATGTATGTGCTCTGCCATAAGTGCCCTATGCATGTTGTGCTGGGCATGTTAACTATTGAGATTTTATTTGAGTGAGGAATCACGTCCAAGTTTATGCGTCATTTTTTTGATTTGACTTTTAATGGATCGTAGCACAGTAGGTGGTGGGGAAGGAGGGCCGAGGCTTCCACTTCCTTCTTCTTCGTTCTAGTATTATTATTATTTTGTTGCCGCTAATTTTTAATGTAGGGACTCGTGGGTAGTTTGAAAGTCGGTGGAAAATCTTCAATCTCATTTAATTTTCCATTCATAATTAGTAAAGCGTATCTATCTGTCAAGAACATCAGATTGCATCATGCTATGAAAATGAAAATTAAGATTGGATATCACAGGTGATTCGAATTTGGAATCTCTTGTTGATTACCTAGTCTCACAACGGCAACGATACGAATCATAAAATCATCTCAGATATAGTGTGATATTGTGTGTGATGGTATGTGATGGTCGTACGTCTAAAGTAAAGTGTGAAGGTCTTTTATTTTTATAGAGATTTATTTTGTATTGCTTATAGTAACTTAGGTGTGTGATAATCTCTTTAGGTCGGAATTTGGATGCAGGAAATAGATGTGTCCACTTCTTATGCATATAAAAACTGTAGGTAAAAATTGAGTTGTAGAAAATTACTGTATGTAACATTGTAACTAACTAACCTCTGACGTTACTCTGAAACTGAAAATGGTCGGTTTACTGTATTGGAAATTGAAATGGAAATTCTCTGTTTGTTTTTAATGTTGGGTACGTCTGTCGGTGTGGGTACTTAAATTGACGGCGTAGTTGTAAATATTTACTCTTTCCTGTCTTGCCTCATGTATGAATCTACCTACGACGTGTTAAACTGCATACCGAGTTTTTGTCCGTAGATTTATGTCGATAGATATTTTGGATTTTGGATTGTTGTGTAGTACTAATTCTAATGATAGTACAGTTAATAGAATTCGGAACATTATTAGGCTTCCAGAGCAATAAAGGGTAACATGCAATTATTATTACAGCCGAAGAATTTCTTTCGATGTTCGGAGATGTGTTTCTCTTGAATTTGTTTACAATTTTGAACGTGAGCATTGTGAGATTTTGATTCCTTGTTTTCGTCTTCTTCTCCTTTTTCTTTCGTTTTTAGCCCCTCCAGCTTTTAATTTTTGAAAGTTATTCGTGGACGTCCGAGTTCTTGATTTTATTTCTTGTACGTGCCGACTGTAGTACAAGACTTTGATGCTCCTTGATATTTTACATCATGACAAACAACAAGTATATGCATAAGAAATAGTGGAGAAATCTCTGCTTAAAATGATTTTCTCTTTTTTTTTCCTTGATATTTTGTTTTGACTTTACCCACACTTTTTCGACTTTTAGGGTTTAGCGTGACTATTACTACTAAGTCGGTGTTTAAAGTTTTGAAATTGATACCTACACACACGACGGCTACGGCTACGCTTTGCAGTTCATATGATAGGTACCGCCTACCTACCTACCTACTTATGTAATGTGTATAATTGGGAGTAAAACGGAATCCAAGTCTAACACCAAATCCTACTGACAGAAAGTTAAATTGCCGAAACCGAAACCATCTTTCCTTCCTTCGTCTTCCTTATGTTTCAAAAAATGTATAAAAATATTGTTTGCAAAATTAAAAACCAGTCAGTTGTTTTAATTTTAGTTTAACATTCAATCAAGTTTTATTATTCTGATTGTGTACATAGCTTTTGAGCTCGAACTGGAATTCATAGTTAAGGAGGCTGGTTGGTATGAAGAAAAAATCTCATTAGTCAGATTACGTAATTTCTTACAATTTTTTGCTCCCTTAACTGTGTACAAAAAAAAACATTTAAAAAAATTGGAGACTTACATAAGTAAGTGAAATGATTATAAATTAATGCCTCTGCTGTGTGTTTTTTTTCCTTCCTTTCAATATTTAATTGTCTGAGTTGTTCTGTTCTACTACATTCCTACACAGTTTACATATTTTTAGTGCTTCTTCTGTCTGTGGAATTAGAAGTCTACGTTACACGGTTTGTAAACAAACGAAGTGAATTTGTTATCTCTTATCCACGTATTACATGTATATATACATATATATATATCTCCTATACGGTTCTATTAGTAGAAACTTAAAGCAGATATGTCAAGCTACATATATGTAATGAATTAACTATATTTAAAAAAAAATAGGGACAAAGAAATGAAAAGTGGGAAGACGGAAATACAATTGAGATCTGTAGTAGTTAGTCCAAGTCCACACAACGTATTGTTGGAGATTACACTTTTTTAAACTTAAGTCGCTATGTATACGTATATAGTATAGTCACTATGTGTATAGGTAGTGAAGAAGGATAAATGAGCAACCAAGGGAAGCACAAGCGTGTGAAATTGTGCTACGCTCAATTTATAATTATGTCATTTCATGTTTCAATTCAGAGATACAGACTTTATTAGAGAGGTCTGCTCACTAGGCAGTACTCAGTCAGTGCTTCGCGTCTCGTGTACTTACAAGGTACACTGTTTTGACATGTAGAATACAACAAGGCAGCATTTGAGCCTGCGAGTACGCCATAACAGTAACAATCTAAGTAAGTTATAACATGTAAGTAATAAAAATTTTATGCACAAACTACATGTATGAAATTTGCAATATATTTATAATGGATAAAATGAAAATATACTTTCTGCGGTGTACTCCTGTATAATAATATGTACTGTGTATAGGATGTAGGAAGCGGAGTAACAACATCATAGTTATTAATTGCGTTAATGGCTAACTAGTAAGTGCAGTGCGTGCAGGGTACATTGGACTGTGAGACTATAAATTGATAAATGATTTTATTTAGCAACGCATGACTTCTGTATAGTTTATGTGGAGCTATGTAGCTTCGAGGCTGTGAATTTTAGATGGAAGTGCGAAAGTGCGTAAGATTTCAATTTCTAAATTTTCTTTGACAAACATGCTCTATCTCTACAGTTAAAGCGACGTTTTCCAAACACTGCAGTATAATATGCATAAATACCAAACTCGTGTAGTTAAAATTATAAATTAAAAAGTAGTAAAAGGGAGTGATTTAGAAAAGAATGTTTTTTTCATGGTTATCAAATATATAATGGATTTTAAAAATTTCAATTGGTACTCAGATTTCAAAATTTATCTGCACTCACATATATTAGACAGTCATGTATGAATTATATACATTTGACAAACTCTAGCATGGTATAGTAATGACTGGTGAGAGTTGGGTTCTGTTTAGTTAATTTGACATCAGCGTGGCTTGGGCTTTGGATTTGACTGAATTTGGACAAGTCCGTCCGAATTAAGTCATGAAAAGTCTAGTAAGTCGAAATCAAAAGTAGTCGCGGGACAATAATGTTATATTTCTATTAGATTTCATTGCAATTTTAAATTTTCACTTGTGTCTTGATTGGGGGGACAGTTCATGTAGTAGGCAGTGCCGTACGAGCGTCAGCTCTCTCTTTTAGTGGTACAGTACAGATATGCCTGTCTAAGCATTTACATTTTTTCTTTCTCCCTCAATCTCTTCATGGTATTCTGTTGTCGTTGAGAGCTTTATATCATTTATTGAGATATAATAGCTATGCGCCTGTGACTGACTGACTGGTTGACTAACTGTTGAACTGTTGTATGTCAATTGGTAGTTGAGTTGACTGGCTCGGGCTCTGGATGTTTACATTTATGTTCGGCATATACTCATGTAATTACAGAGAAAGATACTGTGGTAGAAAAAAAAATATTAAAAATATGCCTACCGACATACATATGAAAGAATGAGAAATGTGTGTCACTGATGTGATGGGTCACCATACCATTATTTACGTTTTACGCCTTCTCTATTATGACTCTGCACTGTTCGTATTCACATCTATATAGACGGCTGATACATCCTTAGGTACTGCTCGTCTCAGAGTTTCGTTTAATGTGGAAAGCAGGACGTATGTATTACTATACTAGTGAAGAATGACGACGAGTGGGACTCTGAGCCTTCTCGAGTCGGTTCGTCATGAAAATGATCTGGGGCCGACGATGACGGCGACAGCATGGTAGGGCTTAGGAGATATACGAGAAATTAGACACGACAATCAAAACTCATTTTAATTCAATTATCTCAAAAATGTGGGCTCAGCGATAACGAAGAAAACGATTAAATGAAGATGGCAGATTTATTTACGTGAGGTTCGTCAGTCTCTCAGCTGTTGTTTCCGAAGCGTATGTGCTTCTGATTGTAATAAGGGATGCAGGTGGATATCTTCATAATAAAAATAAGTAGGTAGAAGTGTAGAAGTAGAATTCAAATTTAAAGTCGACGTACCTACGTAAACGTCGTAAATCCAAAGCAAAATAAGTGGATGTTTTTGTGTGCAGTAAAAATAATATATGAGTACTTTAAACTTAAAACGTTCGGAGTTATTACTATTATTAGTATGTAAGTATGTACGACAAGGGATGGACGTCTTAGGAAAGGGAGCCGAATGACAAATAGCCAAGATTACGGCTCTGATTATATACCATTACAATTAAAATTAAAGGTTAAAGCGCATGCAGAAAAAAAAGTAACCTATAGTATATTGTAAGTGCATATTTAGTAATTATTATTGTACTATGGAGCTGCCAGCTGCCAATAACGTATGTACAGATCCAAAGCATAATGATTGTGCTAATGCCAACTTGAACTGCCAACGCCAAAATCAACAACTGGCATATGTCATAATATGTACATGTCTACTGACTCAGACAGCCTGACTCCCGTAGTAGTACAAACTATGTTACATACTATGTACGAATGAATACAAACTATAAATAACTACCTAAATAGAAATCATTTGCATTTGTTTTTCAAAGGCACAGCCAAACAGTAGAGTGCAGAGCTCAAGAGTCAACCAATGTCAAGCTCACCTATCCTTATAAAATGACGATTTATTATTTTCTGTGTACTTACAACGTACTATGTGGTAGGGGAATCTCCTAAAACCCCGCAATCCCGCACTTCTACAGCCTCAAACACCAGGACCACCTCTCCACAAGGTACCCTTCCCTTGATACTCCTTGGCCTCCCCGGGGTGGACCTCCAGAGCTCCTGCTCTTGAGTACTAGGCCCGGATCTAAGCCCCGTCCTAACCCCCGTCCAAGCCCTCACCGACCGCTTCCCTCGAGCTCTAGACCTCCTGGTCTGCAGCTTATCAAACGAGGAGCCCCCCTCCTCGAGCTCCGGCCCGAAGCTCCTGGTCGGTCTCCTTGGTAAAGGCCTGCGAGCACTGCTCCTCAGCACCCGATCTGATGTAGGCTCCGTGTTGCGGCCTGGAGATGCAGTATGTCCCACTCGTATGCCCGTGCTGGTATCTCGCCCTCAACACTTGCACTCCAATGGAAAGCTCGCCCGGTCTAGAGGTAGAGGATGCACCTATGGGCAATATGAGACTGGTCGGACTGACCAGCCAAGTCTATACACTACGTAGGTATGAATGTCTCTATCTGACCGGGGCAATTTGGACCCGAATGAACACACACTGATACACAATGTCTTACACAGCCCCCTAAATGCTGTCGGCCATATGCTATAAAGTTGGTACGCACACCGGTAATGTCTGGGGAAAATCTCTCACAATTACACCGATTTATTAATCCATTTCACGGTCATCCGACCCACAATAATGTCAGTTTATATGTCGGGAATACACTGTCACAAATACCCGGTTTACCCGGTACAAAATGCGGAATAACTACTCTATTTATAATAATAATAACTGTAAACTTATATTACACTAAAACCCCAACAATGGCTAACGACACAGCCAACACTATATTAACACTCCTAACAACTGAGGTCTACTGCTACTTCACGAACAGAACGCTTCTTCCACCGTGTCTGTGTCTCCTGGAGTATGGCAAAAGAATGAGGATCGATCCTTCTGCTCATCGTCTCGTGAGCCCTCGACCTGAAGACCGACCCAAACTACCCCACTTACGGATATCCCCAACCTGATCGGTGATTGGCTATCCACCACCTACAAGCCTACCTTCCACCGCTGATTGGCTATCGTATTCGTACGAGCCTACCTTCCTGCTCCCCAATCTTCATCTTCCCGAATGGTCATGGTCGGTCCCCTATACTCCATTACGCAGCTTCATACCTGCTACTATGTAGGGATCGTTATCATGTCGTATGCTCATGCCTACCATACCACGGCCCCGATCCTTCTTGATCATACATTGCCCATCCCGTCTACGCGTGATGGCTCTAGTGCTTTGGTACTACTACCACTACCAGACCATGCACTCCTCATCCAGTCCCCACGTGATGGCTTCACTACCTACACCTACTTCCCTGTCCCGACCTAGGTGTCGCCTATGCCCCCTCGTTGCTGGAGCCAGTTTCTCTCTCCCACTGTCCCCCCCACTATTCTCAACTTTGCCAGGCGCCTGAAACATCGTAGAGGGTTCTCTACCGCCTGAGCAACGCCGAGAATAAGTGAAGAGGCTAGTGACTGGAAACGGGAACGACTCTTAGCTAAAAGGTCTTGCCGTTTCTCTCTCCCACGACCCCACCTAAGAAAGACATGGTACGTGTAGCAGTGGACCTGAGGACCTTACCTGCTGTGGAACAGTAGACCTGAAAACCTTAAAGACTCGATCTGATCGGGGGGTCCCCGTTCTTATACATGTAGACCTCTCTACCTCAAGACCCAAAAGACTCAGAAGCTCTCGTATGCTTTCTAACTATGCGCTTAGATCAAGGTCCCTACTAATAAGCACCTATCCCGACCTCAGTTGTTCTATTCATAACATAAAAAGGAATTAAAATTATTCTCTAGTCAAATTTACAATAAAAGTCCATTATTCTAAGCATATGTATACACTAATAAGACATACACAAAAAACTCATCTTTACAAACTCATGTTCATGATCGAGCACCGGCCCATCCGATTGTTAATAGTATTCACAAAAAAACATTCCAATACACAAAAAATGCCTTATATGATCAACCTCAACTCCCCTCGAGGTCCTTATACAAGAGTTATATAGATCTGAACAAAATAATATATAAAAAATATAAAAGGTATATATATAAAAAAAATAGATAAACTATACATGTCCCATGCTCCTCCCTCATTATCTTAAGCTACTCAGGGAACTCATCTGGTGCGATGGTCTCTGCCTCACTGGTGTTGCCTTCGTGGTCCTCTGGCTCCGGTCCTCCTCGTAAGGATCCATTGCGAGATGTAGGCATTGAGGTGTCCTCTTCATTGTCCGAGAGGTGTATAGATGTGACTGTCTCGTCGATAATCAAGCTAGAAGTGCTCCCTGATCCCGAGGGTCCTGCTAGAGGGCCAAACTCCAGTGAGGCTTTCCTACCCCGCGACAGCTCCAGAGCCGCCGCCTGCTGTGGCTTAGAATCCTGAGCCCCCGGTCCTCTAGTTGGAGTCGTCTGGTCTGCTTTCCTCTGCTCCTGTTGTTCTTTCTGCCACTCCGTTACGACCAACTTCGCTAGATCAACTTGGTTTTCCATTAAGACCTCGGCTGGTCGATTGAGCACCCTCAGATCAGTGACTGACTGTGTAAACTGAAGAGCTTGGGCTTGCAAACCCGCCAGCTTTTGATCAAGAACAACATCATATGTCAATGGTGGTGGTACTGGCTTAGGTATCTTCCACTGACTTGTACTCAGGATCTCTTGTACCGTCCGAACTACTTCATAAATATCCTTTGTCAAGGGACGCTTCAGCATGTTGTTTAACATTGTGTGTATCACTAATCGGTCGTCGTCTGATCGCTTGAGCTCATGGGATCTGATCTGGATCTGGTACATGGCCGACTGCACCACGTCCGCTCTGAACATAATGTCCTGGTCCCCTGGTAGTAGCAAAAAGTGGTGATCGTCATCGATCTGCTGCGGATCCACAACTAGTTGGTTGGTCTTGTGAGCGTAACACTCCGTGGTGGTATGACCGATGGCTCGACAAGTCTTGCATATACGCCACCACTCATCCACGACCGGCTGAGTGGGTGCGTAGATCCTCCCTTTGCTGTTCCGCTGCACAACTCGTAAGTGGCCTGGGATAAAATTCTGCGGGAACAATAACCATCCCACCAACCTGTTGAGCGTGTACACCCTTCCTAATGCAGAGTGCCCACTACTCCACACCCGGGTTAACGTGCTCTCCAGGAGTGACATGATTTTGTCCCCCGCCTCTGCACAGAGTCGTCCCATCGCTTCTTCATAGGACACGAGCTGGGATTTTAGGACCCGTCTCGTACCCCCATCTGACCATCCTGCCTCATCATCGGATGACGATTCCTGCTCGGACGTTGATGCAGCTTCTGACGCCGTCTCTGGTGCTGGTGATCGTCGTGGCGAGTCAGTTATATCGATCTCCTCCGGTACTGTCTCCGTTCTAGGGCGCTTAGCTGGTGGCTCTGTCTTCACCCGGACCTTATGACTGTCAGCTGGGCTTGGACTAACACTAGGCCTTGTCCCCGCCTTCTGCGTAGCTATGGGACGATTACTGCTGCGGGTCCTTGGTCCTCGATCTTTACCGTCCGAACGTCTGTGATCCCTAGATGACCGCGGCCGTTTCTCTGCTGAAGGTTTAGGATCAGGTACAGGTTTCGCCAGGGCCAAAGCCGCCGCGAGATCATCTTGCTGCTTTTTTAGTCTTAAACGGTCCAATCTATTCTTCTCCGCCACTCGCTCAGCCAGGCGTTTCTCATCCCATTCCTGTAGTACGAGCTCATGCCGGACCTCAGCATCTTCATCTGCAGATCTAGAGGTCATACAATCATCCCAGTCGTCGCATTGAATCTTCCCGTCTATTAGGTCCACTATCTTTACCTCTAGTACTGCTTCCACGTGCTTCTGTAGGTACGGGTAATCAATCCATTTCCGAAGCTCCCCCTTGCCTTGCATCGTCTGGGCTGGCTTACGCGGCTCCCCTTCCTTGCCCTTTAAACACCACTTATCAATATAGCTCTTGAAGGCATCAAACGCTCCCCCAAAATGATTCCACACATCCTGTTGTGCATTACATCGGTAGTAATAGAGGAAGCTAGTGGGTTTATCTGATACCCGAGTCTCGGTTACCACGTCCTTCTCCCGGTAGAATTGTGCCTGTAACATATATGCTACCGTGACTGTCTTAAGCCATTCCCCAGGTTGCAAATCCAACTTATATGCCATTTCTAGGCGAAGCACTATTAGTATGGCGAGGGTACCGCGAGCGTCCATAATTTCCCTATTTTTGAGTTTATCCTCGCGATACAGCTTAGCATATTGGTAGAGTACCTTACTCAGCTCTTGGCGGCATTGATTTGGAGAGAAGTCAGGTGCTACTACTGGAATACGGGTATCCATGATCTTTATCCGTTCCTTGTATGCTTCGACCCACTTATTGAAGCCCGTCTGAGCGGAGGTGAAGGATTCCGAATAGAGTCGAGCCAAATGATATATACCCAACACCTTGGTGACCATATACCTGTATTGGGTTGGTGTGAAGTACACTCTGTCCTCTGATCCCCTTTTAGCTGGTCGATTATCCTCCAGGTAGTCTTCAACGGTAATCTGGAGCTTAGGAAATATTGTAAGTAACACCTCCTCCGCCCGTTGCGGTATCTCTCCCTTATATTTAGCTCTCCACCATCGTTTCAACAGGTACCTTACATCCACCATGTGTTTCGGGCGAGTGTCCGCGAAATTCCTCAGAAGTTCAAATTGGGGCCCGAGTTGGTAGGTCCACTTGACTGCGTTGTTCTTCTCCAACCAGTTTAGGAGATAAGCTTGTGCCTCCGGTGCCATTGCTGCATAACCTGCCAGCACCACCCGTGCTCCGTCCGTTATTGCGATCACCGAGATATATCCTCTCTTTGTGGTATGCGTGTTCGCTCTCCACACTTGAAATGCAAGATTCGGTGATTTGTCAAGCTTAACTAAAACTGACTGGATCTCCGCTTCCTTAGTCGCCCCTGGAGTAACCCCTACTTCTTTGGGTATGGTTGGACGAATTCCCTGGGATTTAGATGGCCATGCCTTGTCTCTAGTCACGAAATGTCTCACTATTCGGGGATCACTGTGTGGATCATCTATCTGAGCTTGAGTCAAATGTGCGTCCGGTGTGTCGTCTTTCTTGATTCGGTAGGCTTCTACCACATCTCGGAATGGTGACCTTTCCTGTGGACGAGATGCGATTGGAATTACGCCTCTTCTCGCTGCTATACCCTTCGCCTTCCTTGATTCCGGTCCCAATCTTGCTGGTCGGGACACAACCGTAGGGTTGAAAACTGGGTCGTAGGCTCCTTGAGCTAATGCATGTGCTGCCCATGATACTTCATGGAGTGGTGCGGTGACGTCCTCGAGCCACGCTGGTGAGGCTGCCATGCTAAAATTTAAAAATTTAAAACCACCGATTAGACAAGGTCTAAGTGAGACGCACCGTCTCCCTTTCCATATAAAATCCCCGGCTATCCTTAGATCATGCTACGTGGTCCTAAACCCGAGTTTTACATGCCTTGTCATTCCATAATTTCATCATGCTTAACTACAGTGTGGTCTTCTGAGCCTGATGACGATGTCACCGTAGCTCCGAAGACCTTCTATCCCCGCGTGTGTTCATTAGAGACGCTGCTCTATCCCTTAATCATAACCCTCGGAAGGGCTATGCCACCGTAAATTGTGATTGATCACACCTCTTGCAGACCTCCCTTGCCTGTATATTACCGCTACCGAGTTATTACCTGCGGTCCCCCCGACCTTCTAACCCGGTCGGTATTACTGTATAGTACTTGGTGTACGACCTATATCCCTCAGACGCTTAGGTCTACCGTACTACCAGTGTCCCGTACCGGGTTCTTTAAGTTGGTCTAAGATCACCATTACGGCGTTCGCCTTGCCTGGATTAGGCCGAGATATGTTGGTGTAGCTACCCGCTGCTCTACACTATATCTCACTGGGGTTGAGGTCGATCGCTTGCATCGAACCCCACTCTTGCCTCACTGGGCTGATCTAACTACTGATCGCATCTACCTTCGTGGACCTGGGTTGAGTGGAGAATTAGTGCCGACCCTACCCTGTGCTAACTCTTGTCCGTTTCACCGCTGCTCTCCTTGGGAGAAGAAGTGGCCTGCACATGGGATGGATCGGACTAATGTCTATTCAAAGATCGCTTCCATCGTGGCTCTTGTGCTGACTTGTTTATCCTCCCTAGTCTTGAGGAGCCCTGTACATCTACTGCCCACTCTCGACTCCTACATCGAGACACTAAAGTGGGACAAACCGAAAGTCACATCGGTATGAAGTCTCAGCTGGAGTTGGTCACTCAAAACTCCCAGCTGGAATCGAATTGGTTGAAATAACTGCCGGGAATTCTGCCCGGGTGCTTGTTTACCCTCGCTAGCTTGAGGAATTTTACCTGCTATGCTTACTATAACTTTCCCTCCTGGATGGAATTCCTTACTCTACGTCCAATTTACCATTACTATGCTGGTACTGCATTCGACTGGAGCTGGTTATTTCCCAGCCCCCTTTCGCAGGACTCAAATTAGTTGAAATCACTGCTGGATGTGGTCTCCATTGCTTTTTTATGCTCCCTAGCCTTGAGAACTAACCTACTCTTGCTTTCTGCTACACGAATGCTCGATGTCCTCCTGCTGGACCTTTGATTTAACTGTTACGTCGATATTAATCTACTGGTTGAGTGCTTGTTTACCCTCGCTAGCGTTGAGGACGTTGACCTGCTGACGGTGACTACCTGCATACCTGGTTACCCATGCGCCCTCCTGTTGGGCTCTCATGCTTACTGCCCACGAACGACCTGTTAGCTGGATTTCCACAGAAAATCATATGCATGGGAAAGCATTTAAACGGCTGTACGTTGTGCTAGACTGTACCATTGTCCTATGGAAGTATCTCCGTACCCGGCTGAACACTACAGAACATCGCAATTGTGGCTCGTTGGCCTGCCCTGTATTCTTCATAGTGCTCACAATTGACATGTAATGCCCTTCTGCTTGTTTATCCTCGCTAGCTTGAGGACATATACTTCATGGCATGTTGTACCTGACCTGAAGCCCAACTCTAAACTACTCATCAAGGTGAGTCATTAAACCGCCTTGGCGGTCTCCTGGTTACTATGCTTGTTTATTCTCCCTAGCTTGAGGATCGAACTAATTACTTGGGTGTTGTGACATGACTACAAAGCTAGCAGACTCATGGCCTATGCTAATCATCACATCATGTACCCGCTCATCTCCATTCCGGGGTCCTCCGGTGCTCCTAGGCGATGCTAATTCTGACGACTGTACTATTCTGTTGCTGGTTTATCATGCTCTCTCAGCTTTGAGCGTAACAAAATGGATTGACTTCGACCGAGCTGATGGTCGCTGGAACTGTACTGTTTAAATTACCTATGCTGGGCCGCGTTGGTCCTGTGGATCTGTTGCTCCCCATGCCTTTGAACGAGGTTACCCTAGGCTAACCTTCTATGAGGGCTCTACGGGCCCTCCTTCTCCGTGCTGGGTGCTCCACCAACATCTAAATCGGACACCAGCTCCCGGTATGTGGATTTCTTGCGCTCTGAACCATATGCCGTGAATAGGGTTGGTTACTGAGCAAAGGAGCTCACTAGCTCCAGGCTGGGTCCTCAGCCTTTCGTGATTCTTTTGCCGATGGGAGTTGTTTTACCCATTCACTAGTAACCTACCCTATGCTCGTCCCTACGGTGGAAGTCAGGACGAGCACACGGCGCAGTTTAACGTCTTACACGTCATAGGACGTGTTCGGAAGAGTAGAGACCTCAGCCCCTACACCTCCGCCTTAACCTAATTATATTTTTTTATTTTTATATTTTTATTTTTTCCCATTTTTATATATTTTTATGTAAAGACTAACCTAATACCCCCATTCCCATCACCAAAAAAAATTAAATTTCCCAAAATTGCTAAATAGTTTTAATGCAACGCCTTTCTAATTCCGATACTTCCTGCTTCATTAATTTGCGGTCTCGTTCCAGGGAAAAGGCATCCTCAGCAGGTCCCCCATCCGGAATGCAGTTTTGCCCAGCTGCATAGCGTTCATACCTAAGCGGTCCGGAGGTTTACGGGTTCTTGTTGACTTCCTTAGTATCGTAGGAGGTCCGTTGTACTCTTGGTCGTACTCTTCGGACGTATCTACTGGCCCTATGCTCGGGCTCTCGATACCTGTCTTTGCTACTAATGGTGTGTGCTGTCGCGCCTCTGGCTTAGTTAACCTGCTCCTTGCTGTATCCCCGGCTTGTTTGCCTTGTGCTAGTCTAGTCTCGCTTCCTGATACTGCTATCCTAGGTTTCTGTGATTGAGTCTTAGACCCGTCTTCGTCCGTCACCTCTACACTGTGATGATATGGGAGTATGACCGAGGTATGGGATTTAAAAGCAGTAGCTTGCGGATCATAGGGGTCTTTAAGGCTGACCCAGAGATCTGAATATACCTCCGCTATCATCCAGGGCCCTGTATGTATGGCTTCTAGCGCCTGCAACTGGTGTCTATTACGTGTCGTAACTAGGTCTCCTACCTTGTATATACAATCACGTGTGTTCCGGTTGACGTGTTCGGACTGAGCTAACTGAACTAGTTTGATGGTTTTATGCACCTGCTCTCTGATGACTGTGGCGTCCGAGAGTAGTCTTAGCTCAAGATCTGTTTCTGTAATTCCCAGAGTCCGTTGGAGCTGCGCTCTGCGATCTACTGGGAGCGTGATATCCCTGCCTAAATTGAGTTGACAAGGTGAATATGTGGCTGCTTTGGATTTCGATGTGTTCAATGCCACCATGTAGTCTCCCAGTTGCTTCGCCCACTTGGTACGGCCTTGGGAACAGAACGTTTCGAGAATGCTCTGGATATCTTGGATGGCCGCCCCTAGCTGGCTAGGGTACGTCTGGTATGGTGGGACCTGTACCGCTAGGCATCCCCATTGATGGAGCTGCTCTTCCCATTCTGTTCCAGAAAAGTACGATGAATCATCGAATACGATTCTGCTGGGAGTACCGAAGGTGTTAAATACCTTTCGCAAGAACCTGAGAACCCTAGCCGTGGAGACAGATATGAGTGGCTCCATACTTATCCATTTGGAGAAATGATCTATGCAGACTATTATGTATTTATGTCCCGCACTTGGGTTGAGCTCACCGATGATGGCTACCTGAACGCACTCAAAGATCTTATTTTTATATGAGTGGATACCGATCCTATCCTGGTTTAGCGGGGTGGTTGCTTTGGGTGACTGGCATGCTGTGCATGTCTTAACGTATGCTTCTATCGTCTTTGCCATGTTATAGAACCAGAATCGCTTTCTTATTCTTTCATATGTGGACTGAGCCCCATGATGGCCTGGTCTTGTAGCTTCATGAAAGTGTAAAATGATATCCCGCTCAATAACTTGCGGGATAACCGGGACCAAGCGCTTTCTAGTCGTAGCCACCTCTGGATCCAAGAAATCTGATGCTATTAGTGGATGCGACCATTTAATATGTCTGCCCCTACGGAGCATGCCAGGTGTTATGCTAATCTGTGATGAGCTGTGGTTGCCTGATGGACCGCCTACGTCTCGTTCTTCCTGACGCTGTTCCCAGATCCTATCTACCCTGTTGCTATAGAAGTCGTCTGTTTGCGTGCCCTGTTTCAATATAGATTTCAATGGGCTCGGGTCCTTGTTTGGAATATACCTGCACAGAATACCTTGCACTATCGCGTAGTCATACCTGTACCTGGATCGATGACCAACTCGACATAAACTCCTAGCAATAGTGGCGATCGCTTCGTCTGATCTCTGAAGGGTCTGCAGCATGGGCCCGTCCAGCATATCCATGTCGATCTCGATGTTATTTCTCGAACTGGTAAAGGTTGCTATGCAATGGTCGACCTGGCTCGGATCATCATCTTGTGATGGATCCGGCAGAGCACCGCGTGAAAAAAGGTCCGCCAGTCTATTATCGCAGCCTTTGACAAATTCGATGTCGTTCACTACATCACCCAGTTCAATCGCCCACCTCACAATATGTTTATTGTAGAGGTGGTCGTTTGTGGCTGCGTGTTTCAAGTAGGATAGGGCCTGGTTGTCGCACCTGAAGATAACCTCCTTTTGGTATCGTATCTGTGGGTTAAAGACCCGATTTGCGAATCTAATAGCCAGGCATTCCTTCTCTCGAGCATCATATTTCCGCTCTGCGGTGTTTAGTAACTTACTTCGACATTCGATCACCCGGAACCGGTCGGCTTTAAGCTTATCACAGTAGTACTGCTGAGCTAGAATTGCTCCTAAGCCCGTATCACTGGCGTCCGTATAGACATACAAAGGATGGTCCTCGTCAATATCATTGAGTGCGATCTCCTTTGCAATTGCCTCTTTGATTGTATCGAAGGCTGTTTGCTGCTCCGGGCCCCAAGTAAAAGGTCGATTAGGATCTTCCTCCTTTTTGAGCTTAAGAAAGATGTGCTCTAATTGTGTCGCATTATGGGGAATGAACCTCATATACCAGCCAATAGCACTGAGAAATCGCTGAACGTCTTTCTTGGTTTTGGGGGCCGGGTAGTCGCGAACAGCCTCGAGTTTCTTTGGACATTTGGTAATTTCCATTCTGGTAATTATATGTCCGCAGAAGTGTACTTCTGGGAGATCGAAGTCACATTTTTGCCAATTTATAGATAGGTTAGCGTTATGTAAGGTCCTAAATACGAATTCTAGGTGTTCCTTGTGTAACCCCTCCGTCGCGCTACAAACTAGCATATGATCGGGATTGAGGAATAGGAATTTACCTATGTCATTACCAAAGATCCGGCTCATAAGCTGTTGAAAGATCACGGGTGCGTTCTTCAGTCCCATGGGAAGGACATTCCATTCCCAGCACGCATTTTGCGTATGAAAAGCTGTGTACTTCTTAGAGGACTCCGATATCGGGATCTGCCAAGAACCAGATCGCAGATCGATCCTTGACATATACCGACCTGGAGGTAGGTGTTCCCTAAATACATGTATGCTTGGCCTGGGACTGTGAATCTTGGGGATATACTTGTTCAGTTCTTTATAGTTAATTACCAACCGCTTGTCGCCGTTCGGCTTCGGGACTAATAACATTGGAGATGAGTATTCCGAGGTCGAACGGCGTATCTTGCCCTGGCGCTCCAATGCCTCAAGCTTCTCGTCTACCCACTTGGCTATGGCCGGTGGCCGCCGAATAGGTCTGCATTGCAACACTGGGCAGTTGGGGTCGATCTTTAGATCGTACACCATTGCGTTTGACATACCTGATGAGCCATCACTTCGAACCACCCGATCATATTTTTGCGCTAAAAGTTCTGCAAAGGTTTGCACTGGGGTCCGGAGGACCCACGTGCGATCTAATGTGTCTGGGGTCGGTGTTGGTGGAAGATCACCGACATCTTTTGCTGGGTAGACCGCCAGACCTCTTATGAAGTCGCCTACCTGGTGTTCTTCCTCGGCCTCAGTCTTGACTGCCCAATGCAGTTCTCCTTTGATATCATTGAAACTAAGGCCGTACTTCCACCTAAATGAGTTTCCTATGAATATGGGATACATGAGACCTTCTTGGACTAGGAATTGTTCTCGAAACCATCTACCCGCTATATTAAACTCTATTACTACTTGCCCTGATGCGATCTTAGGTATACCGTCGAATCCGGTTACTTTTGTTTCTGAACTCTCTACTTTTAAGCCTAGCTTAACACATGTTTGCTTTGATATGGCGAGCGCGGTACAGCCGGAGTCTAGTAACCCATAGATTGGAAATATCTGATGATTTACCCTTACTCGTACCAGGGCGAAAGGGGCTCTGTTTCGTTTTCGCACTCGACACGGGTGCCCTTCGATGTCCGTGTCTGAGACCAGTTTAAATGCTCCTCGGTTTCTGGTGGCGGTGTAGTAACGAAGGTTGATGAGATGATGTCCGTCTTGTCGGTGTCCTGGAGCTTCTTCTCTAGCGCTTTCCTTGCTCGGGCTGTCATACGACGTATGGATCCGCTCATCTGGAGGTCCTGCAGTTCTGTCTTAATGGGCTCTTGCGGTGGGGGTGTGTTCTTGGCTTCTGGCCGTTGGCTGATGTGTTCCTCCTGTTCTTCCGTTGTCTCTTTGAAGTTTTGTAGCAGTCTGTTTGCTAGGAGTTGTGCCTTTTTTGCCCGGCAGTCTACCGTATGATGAGAGCCATTGGCACATATTGTGCACCATTTGGCGGGTCGCTTCACTCCTGCTCTGGATTGCCTGTTTGGAGGTCTGGGCCGCCTTGAAGGTGGGCTCCAAGACCGGTCTCTTGGCCTCGTGTGTAGATGTTTCGCTCTCCCCGGAGAAACCCAGCGGGCCCGCTGTGGATGTCGGTCGCGAACCCGGTATCTTCCTTCCGTGGACCTGCTCGAGCTGCTATCTGCTGAGCATCGCCTTGTCCTCTCTGCTTGCTGATAAGGTCTGTCATGTCTTCTATGTTTCTTGTCGCATGTGGGCTTATATGACTCTTGTTCACGATGTGCTCGTTGCTGTGTCTGGTGGAAAGATTCAACTTTGCTAATGAAGTCACTGATGTTGAGTGGTACCGGAGTACCTGAAGGGAAAGCCCCCGCTAAACTAGGATGCATGTTCTTCCTGATGCGGTCCATAATTTCCCTAGGTGCCCATGGTCGGGGCTCCTGGATGTTTCTTAGCTTGGTGTAGAATTTCGAAGCCCATGCACGAATTTGCTCTGTTGGCTTCTGTTTGTTGTATACTATGTGGTCCAGGGCTGCTTGCATGTTGATCTTGTGATATGCTTTCAAGAACGCGGTACGCACCGGTTCCCATTTGGGTTCAGTGTCTACCAAGACTGCTCTCAACCAGGCTGCTTCTGCCGGTGTAGAGAGGCACTGTTGAAAGATATTGACATACGACTTGTGCTGGATGCCGTGGGCCTGCATGTGGTTCTCGAAGGATGCAATGTAGTTACGTGCTATGTCTATGTCTGGATCGAATTTCTGTGGTAGGATGGTCAAGCTGGTTGCCATCATTCCGAGTGCCAGCTCTCTTTGCTTCGCTTGGAGCTCTTGTGCTCTGGACATCTGTGCTGTCTGTAACTGTAGTATTTCCAGGACCGCATCTATGGTTGTTGACTGTCCTGTTTGTATGTTGTTCCCGGAATCCGGAGATGTGGGCTGCTGAGTGGTGGTTTCCTTCCTGGCAAGGATAGTACTCGCCAAGGCAGCCTTCTCATTCATCTTGACTGTCTGTTGCAGCTCTTCGTTATCTCTTCTAGTCTCGACTAACAGGAGGTTTAGCTGTTCGAACCGGCTAGACATGTCTCTTAATGCTTCTTGTAGCTCGTGTATTTGCTGCGAGCCGGGGTTAAGTAGGTCTTCGTTGGATCGGGACGTAGGTGGTTGGACCGGGCTGGGTCTATGAGCTTCTGCTTCCTCTTGAGCCAAGTCCAGTACACCGCTGAACGCTGTTTCCCCTTCCTGTGCCAGTTTCCGCATTCTATCTTTCCTTTGTGCAAATAGGGATTGGACCTGGTCCTGTGTCATCAACTTGGGCAGCTCTTCCTTGTGGAGGATCCCCCATTGAGCGAGGAACCATCGTTTCTGAATATAGTAGTTCCCTAACTCCTCGCCGTCCTTCAGCTTGAGTTGCCCCAGTTGGATCATCTTGGCGATCCGTTGCTTCCATAAGGTCTTCAACTCTGCTTGTAGCTGGGTTGAAGCTGCCATCTTCTAAATCCGTCTTCTGTCTTGACCGGCTCACCTTAATCCCGATTGACTTTACTGGGTCTCAGACCTGATTTTTACCGGATCTTTTTTGTGCCCCTGGTACGTGACCGCCGTTATACTAACAGAAGGTGTGGGTATGGAAGACTAACACTTATACCTGATGCTGTGGTGCTCCGTGTATGGTCTAGAACCTCCACGTCGACCACTGCACTGCACATCAAATGACTGAATACCCTTAGCCTGGACAAACTGGACCGCCGAGTCGGTCAGACCCCCGGTCTGTATGAACCTGCCACTATTGCTCGGAGCTCGAATTGGCTTATGTTGTGACTCTCTTGGTGGTGACATACGTTTACGTAACCTCTAATAGCAACGATATAAGATGCGACCTATGTAGGTGATGTTCTCTCTCCCCTTAAATCTCGATGTTCCCAGTATGGTGTTCGCCTGACCTGCCTGAGTATAGCTCAGTCGAACCTCTATCCCGGAACTCGTGATATGTTATACCAGCCCCTATTCTAATGCTCTAATGTAGTGATATAGAGAAAAAAAATTTATTTTAGAAATAAGGAACTGGTTTATCTCACCTGGGTGTGCTCTGGTTCTGACAAGATGAGAATCTTGTGTCCGTCGTAGTCGCCAGTGTGGTAGGGGAATCTCCTAAAACCCCGCAATCCCGCACTTCTACAGCCTCAAACACCAGGACCACCTCTCCACAAGGTACCCTTCCCTTGATACTCCTTGGCCTCCCCGGGGTGGACCTCCAGAGCTCCTGCTCTTGAGTACTAGGCCCGGATCTAAGCCCCGTCCTAACCCCCGTCCAAGCCCTCACCGACCGCTTCCCTCGAGCTCTAGACCTCCTGGTCTGCAGCTTATCAAACGAGGAGCCCCCCTCCTCGAGCTCCGGCCCGAAGCTCCTGGTCGGTCTCCTTGGTAAAGGCCTGCGAGCACTGCTCCTCAGCACCCGATCTGATGTAGGCTCCGTGTTGCGGCCTGGAGATGCAGTATGTCCCACTCGTATGCCCGTGCTGGTATCTCGCCCTCAACACTTGCACTCCAATGGAAAGCTCGCCCGGTCTAGAGGTAGAGGATGCACCTATGGGCAATATGAGACTGGTCGGACTGACCAGCCAAGTCTATACACTACGTAGGTATGAATGTCTCTATCTGACCGGGGCAATTTGGACCCGAATGAACACACACTGATACACAATGTCTTACACAGCCCCCTAAATGCTGTCGGCCATATGCTATAAAGTTGGTACGCACACCGGTAATGTCTGGGGAAAATCTCTCACAATTACACCGATTTATTAATCCATTTCACGGTCATCCGACCCACAATAATGTCAGTTTATATGTCGGGAATACACTGTCACAAATACCCGGTTTACCCGGTACAAAATGCGGAATAACTACTCTATTTATAATAATAATAACTGTAAACTTATATTACACTAAAACCCCAACAATGGCTAACGACACAGCCAACACTATATTAACACTCCTAACAACTGAGGTCTACTGCTACTTCACGAACAGAACGCTTCTTCCACCGTGTCTGTGTCTCCTGGAGTATGGCAAAAGAATGAGGATCGATCCTTCTGCTCATCGTCTCGTGAGCCCTCGACCTGAAGACCGACCCAAACTACCCCACTTACGGATATCCCCAACCTGATCGGTGATTGGCTATCCACCACCTACAAGCCTACCTTCCACCGCTGATTGGCTATCGTATTCGTACGAGCCTACCTTCCTGCTCCCCAATCTTCATCTTCCCGAATGGTCATGGTCGGTCCCCTATACTCCATTACGCAGCTTCATACCTGCTACTATGTAGGGATCGTTATCATGTCGTATGCTCATGCCTACCATACCACGGCCCCGATCCTTCTTGATCATACATTGCCCATCCCGTCTACGCGTGATGGCTCTAGTGCTTTGGTACTACTACCACTACCAGACCATGCACTCCTCATCCAGTCCCCACGTGATGGCTTCACTACCTACACCTACTTCCCTGTCCCGACCTAGGTGTCGCCTATGCCCCCTCGTTGCTGGAGCCAGTTTCTCTCTCCCAACTATTAGTACTTGTAGGTACTTCCATTCTTTTTTTTCGCAGTAAATAAAAATTATGTACTTTAATTGCGTAATTTATTTGCATGAGGTAAGATTTTTCAAATCCAGATTTAGATGTCGAGTCCAATTTTCCTTATTTAATTTAGCAGCAGCAGCGTACCTGTAATATTCAAGTAGTATGTATTAGGCACATTGGTGATTTACGACTTGGCTTTAAATTTTGACTTTGCTTTGTTCTTTGTACTTTGTGAATCAGAGCACTGGATCTGATATCTTTATTGGTCAGCAGATAAATTGAAGAAAAAATTGTGTAGGGTATATATAATTTCATATCCTTTGGTCGGCTCTATTTTTTGTAGCTGTACGTTTTCTTTTGTTTTTATTTGTTATTTTTAGCCAAGTTTTTGAAATGCTTAATTTTCCTGTAGCGTACAATATAAGGGGTAAAGGCTATAAGACGTTTACAGTTACTAACATTTATTTTACATGTTATAATGAACTTTCCACTTTCCTTATCCCTCTAGTACGAAATATAATATATGTGTCGTAGCCGTAATCATACAGTAAGAACTTAAGAAGTTAAAAATTTAAGTTGTTAGAATTTAAAATGCCCATGATTCCATGATTAGGAGGTCGCTGTGGCCGGCACGGGCACCCACGTCTGTTGTTGGTTTAACTCAGCTTGGCGTCTGTCTCTTGAAAATTGGTATTATTATTGTAAATTGTATTTACAAAGGCCAAGGAAAAATAAGCTGAAATGATGTGTAAGTGCTTTTCTCGTTCTCTACGTTTTTCTCTATTGCTGAAATTAAAATGTTAATAGTGGAAATTCTGGAAATGGAAAGAAAGGCTTAGAGCAAGTTGATGTAGGCTGTCAACCTATTCAAAATTCACAATTAACTTATACTAATGCTAATACCAATAGTACATGTTGTGCTATGTAATTAAATGTCAAATTGTAAGATGTAAAGGGAAGAATATGTTAATTTAAGCTCTTAATCGGTTTCTTCGTCCTTTTAGATGTCGTTCTACAGTGGCTTCTTTAAGAAACTAAGAATGATGGGGCCTGTTCTTTAAGTTCTTTGTACACTGCTCAAAACCTCAAAAAAATTCGAAACTATAAGCTTCCTCAATGTCATTATAGTATCATTATCATAGTATCATCATCATTTAGGACGAGTGACAAACGATGACGGATGGGCATGTACGATTAGGAATTATTAAAATCCACAAGTAGAATGCGGAATTTAAGGTGGTAAAGCATATACATATCGTCTATACAGGGCTATTTATACAGTCTGTAGATTGTCACACAGTATGTAAATAATAATACTAATATTAATACACCTGTATGAAGTTCCAAACCGAAACTATGACAAACATTTTACACACACATCATAGTTGTGTTGGTTGTGACAGTATAGTCTTTATATCAGAAAAATTCAGTCGCATATACATACAGCTTCTTCAATAAGAATTGCACTCTGATACTGAATATTTTAATTTATAAATTTTAAAGCGTATACATAAATTTCGGATGTTTGTTTTAAAAGTAATTCAATACACTGAAAATTGTTATGTCAGGTTTCCGTACTGGCAGTGCATTATATAGCTCTTGTCTTTGACAGTTGACAGTTAACAACCCACATTAGCAGCTTTGTTAGTGTGGCGGCGGTAGCCTCCCAGCCGGATTGACGGATGGTACCCATGAATGATACCATATGTAACACATGCACATATTTGAAACGGCGGCATAAAATCAAAGCGCTATAAACTGCATGTGCCTGATTATTTTCTGATCAAAAATCAAATCTGAAGACGCAGAATGCTGTCTAGTCCGGCACTGTAGTTTGTAGTGAGTATAGCTTTTGCAATGTCAAATTAATGTTGATTTCTTTTAACCTTCAACATTTCAAGTGCTTCCCATTGAGAGAGCCAGAGTCGCGCAGCAAGGGGCTCCTTGCTAGATTTTCCTGACTAAAAATCCTTTTGGTTTTCTTATACTCTCGTCACTCGTTAATTCCACTCGTTATCCTTATCGTGATTCGTCATCTTAATCGTTTTCGTTACATAATAAAACATTAAAGGAAATGCAGTAAAGGGAATTAGAGTTAAGTCCTGCTGATATTCAAATTTAAATTCAACAAAGTAGCAATTATTATTATCTGCAATGCAATGTGGTTAGTGTCATTAAAATTAACCAGCTTCGATGCTGTGTGTATTACTATGTATTGCTATTATGCTCTACCCTGTGACCATTAATCTGTGTAATTATTATTATCGGCTGTGGCAATGCCTTAGAAATATAATAATAACGTATATAATGCTTATAACCAAATACAACGACTCAACGTTTTAAGGTTTACGATTAGTTGAGTAATTTCGATTTTAAACTGCGTAAGTGTGTCTGTGTAGCTTATAGATATAAGCTAAAGAAATATAATTGTCTATAATTATAGAATGCTAAATGTATGTGCCTAGGTGGTTTAATATTAATTCTATTACTTTTATTATAAATATTGATATTAATTCGGTATGTGTTGCAGATATTTAAATACTATCTAGATATGTACATAAATTAGCTCATACGTAATATGTGTACATTTTCCAACAAAGTGGTTTATCCATATATCCATATATAAGTGGCTACTACATGGCAATAGTTTTGTTTAGTTGTTAGTTTATTCTATTCATTATTTCTATTACTATTACGATGCATAAATTTGTACGTAGAGGTAGATAACAACAAGAGTGCGTTTTTTTTTCGTCGTTGTAGTTTGTAGTTGTAAATATAAAGATTATAAGAAGAAACATGTCTTCTGTCAGTGTGAATGTGTCCGTAGTCTACATATGTAAGCGCTCTATACAGACCAGAAACGTGGCTATCTGTGGGTGCTTCACTCACCTTGTGTGATGTGTAAAATTGTAAATGGAAATAATACATATATACAAGTGATAAAGTGATACCCATGCTGTGTACCGTCTTAACTACGTCTCCTCTCTCTCTCTCTCTCTCTCTGAACATTTCTACGTTTCTTGATTCATTTATTTAAATTCCAGTTCTTGTAGAAATGCTAATTTTTATTTTTGTCGTACTACGAGAGAAACGAAAACAAGTGCTGTAAACTGTGGAGACCGTAGAACTAGATTCTAGTTGCTAGTTTAGTAGTTCTTCATAAGTGGACGTTTACGGCTCAAGTGGTGGTGGTGGTGCTTGTTTTGAGTCAAAAGTAAAAGAAGGGATTTTTTAATGGGGAATTATTACACAGAGAGCTTATAAAATGTAAAATGTATTAAATAAGAAATTAATCGTTATTAATGTTATTATCATTATTATGTATATCTGTCTATATAATTATATGCCTATACCTACTCTCACATTTGCAGTCGGCACTGCACTATGCACTGGCAGGCTGGGACGCCATGTGGTTTTGCGGGTCTGCCCAACATTAAGATAAAGTATGTGAGAAGAATAATATTAAAATTGATAGCAATAATAATATGAGTAATTATTATTATATAGAGATATGGGGACCGAGACCGGTAGTTGTGAAGTTAAAGTGGAAAGCTGGGTGCTATAGTAAAATAGTGGAGTAGCATGATCGTAATAGCAATAGTATGCTAATATAATTATATGTAATTTAATTTCCAACTACCGATTGTTAAGATTCTAGAAAGGGTAGTAAAAACAAGAGTGGTAAATTTTAGTCTAAAAGAAAAACAGTAGAAAAAAATTTACCACTAATTTTAATTCAGATTTGAGTGTTGTCGATTTCCTTTTTGCATTTTTGATAATAAATAATTCGATTTTGAGTTTGAGGAAAAGTAATATAGACTATCTGTAACTGATGTTGCAGTATCTAGTATTCATGTAGTATCTTGTATCTTATTATTATTCTATGGTCGTAGTCTTAACATAGGTGTAGGTGTAGTTTAAAAATAAAATTAATTTCTGATGCCATGAAAAGCAATGTAATTTAATGATAATAACATAATAGTAATGAATCTTTTGTTATGTAAAAGTGATTTTAAGAGTTGTTATTATGACTATTTGCTTTCGTATGACGTTGCTTTTCTTACTACCAACAACGAAGCAGTAGCATTATTAGCGCCTGAAGAAGTCAAATTGAAATATAAATTCAAGGACTTTATGCTATTCTCTCTCTTTTTTACCCCGATACTGATGATGATAGATGTGAATTGGAGTTAGTTTATGTATAGGGAAAAAAGACATTTAATTATATAAGCATTGCATGGGTACCTACCTACCTACATAATAATGCAGCGTCTAAATATTATGTACATACCAGAGGGTAGAGGATGATTCAAAGGCAAATAAGAAGACTGTCTGGAAAAAAACATCCGTATTTACTATGGCTATTTATTTACCAGTGCAAACCATGCATACAATAGAATTTAAATTTTAAAGCGATGAGGATGCTTAGGGATGTTGGATGTACATATGTGATGGAAATACAATACAAGCATAAATGTACTGTAGTTACAACAAACAATACGATTGTCTCTCAGAGATATTTAATTTTATAATTTTATTTATTACAACTCACTATTTAACATAAAAACGATGAGTGAAGATGCTTTCGTAGCTGCACTGAAATTATTTTGTGAAGGAGAAGCTTGTAGCTAAATAGTTAACAATGGCTATATGTTTCATGGCCCATAGGGCTGATGGTTGTGCAGTCTTTACGCGTAGAAGCAATACTTGAGGAGCCAATATAATATGCGATATAATTTGTTTAAATAGCTATATAGCTCTGCATAGAGTAAAACATCTTGTGTACGTATTTTGTCTTAGGAGAAGGAAAACAAGTCAAACACTTAATTCTTGAATGAAATTATAACGTACTAATCGAGTTTCTAGGTTAAAAGTGTTAACATTGATAATTTAGTAGTTAAATTTTAAAAGTGCGAGTAGGAAGTTATGTAATAATTAAAAAAAAAATTGATGCTATTTGTTATCATTGTTCTTCTTTTTACATTTGCTGAGTTTTTCAAGTTTGGCATATTACTTACACCTCTGAAAGTGGAACCTCGCAAAAAGCAGTATTTACAATTTTTCAAACAAAATAAACTATTTGTACGTTTTATTTTTAAAAATGTCATTTACAGTTTTCTGAAAGTGCAAAATACACTTCAGTTTTCTAAAAATACAAAATCACTACCGTTTTGTAAGAGTGCAAAGTACACTATTTACAGTTTTTGAAACAGCAAAACACATTATTTGTACGCGTTTTTGAAAGTGCAGAATGCACTATTTAAAGTTTCGTGAAAGTGCAAAACTTCTTTGTTTAATCTTTTTTGAAGGTTTACAACGTGATATTTGCATTTTCTAAAGCAGAATTATCGTAAAAATTAACTCTCATGCAACGTGTGTTTAGATAATATTTTTAATAATATTATGGGATGGCTTGTTTTCATTTTTTGTCACGTCAGCAAAGATACTACAGGTATGAGTTGTGCTCATCAAAAAAGTATGGGCTCACAAAATGAAAGGATTCGTGTATGTTGATGTAACAATTAAAGGCTGATTGCCCAGAGCTTGTGACTGTACGTTCGTGTGACCAAAGAGATACATATGCTTACGTAGATAAGTCTGCAGTGTAACAATAAGAGGAGGTAATTATGACTCTCGAGTGATAATTACTTGGTAGTTTATTTTGCATTTATTTAAATTACAATTATGCTGATGCTATCCATTCTACTTACGCTTTACATGCTCTTCACTCTTGTAGTTTCTTGGGTTATACATAATATTTTCTATTCTGTATTCTTTCTATTGTTGTGCATTAAATCATAAAATGTGCACATACAAGAATAGTTTTTTTTGTCCATGTGAAATAAATTGAAGTCATTATGTAAAAAATGTAAAAATGTCAAGGACTTCATAAGGATGTGAACTCTATAGAAAATTTAAATTACTCTATTGCGTAATTATCTACCTTTTGTACTAAAACGAAAAATTCAAAGTAAAAAACTGATTCTCTCTATCATTCTAGATCTTTCTCTCGTTTGTTCCACGCCTCATTTGGACTTTATTGACTTTGACTTTGAAAGCTTTTGAAAATAGAAATGGGGAAATAATTTGATTTTAATTTTTCTAAAAGCTCCCGTTTTAAATTGGGGTTTCAATGATTGTTGATGGATTGATTCTAAATTCATCATTTTTTGTAATGCACTATCTGTGAAAATGGAAATACGTAGTTCATGTGTCATTTGTAATCGACTCTTGTCTGCATCGGTCGTTCTCTCCCATCTCTGATGGCTATTTTAATGCGCTTATTTCCGGTTAGAGGTATGTACATTACTAGTAGTATTATGTAGGGAGATTGTAAGCACCTACATAATAATTATGTTATTAGTGAGAAAATACAGGAACAGACAGTTACATTCTAATTTCAATAGCAAGGCTAGAACATTTGCACTACTTCTATTTTTGATGTTTGTACTGCATTTCCTGAGTTAAAGTTGACATGACTTGTGTGTAGTTTCATTTGTTTAGATACACACACGTGCTTTTGGAAGGAAACAATGACTTTTGATTTTTATTTCAACTGCATTTCCAGGTTACAGCATTTGACTCACGATACGATACGATGGAACTCTTACGCTGGCCTATAATCTGGCAGTATAATAATTGTGTAATGCAGCGGTGGAAATTTTTCCTCGCGCTGCGGGAATAAGGCTTGAAAATAGTACGCATTACATATTTTTGGGTTTCATGTAAATATTGAGTTAGGAAGGAGATAATCAAGATAAAGATGGGACTGTGAGTGTGGAATAAAATGCCATAGAGATGCCATTTTGAATTCCAAAAGTTATGCTATGATAAAATGAAGTTCTTATTTTCACTTGTAATTTCGAACACTTGTGTGCATAATGAAATTGAGCTTCACTTGTAACTTTGTCTCCAAGGTTCGTTTTCATCTCGTTCGACTTTCATCTTTCGTTCGTGTCCTTAGCCATATGTCCATGCGTCTGACTGGTACTGGTACTGGGGTTAGTGATGGTGATGGTAGTTCGCTCTTTGACTGTGTGATATTACACTAGATGCGTGTGGAAGTTGGTTGAGGGAGACTGGCAGAACATGCAATTTACATATATATAGGTACGAAAGGAGTGTGAACTTGGATCAGCTCTCTACTCAAAAGCTATTAAACATTAAATACAATTATTCTCTCTCTCTCTCTCACTCTTTCTCTCTCTATCTTTCGCTTTTATTAACAATCCCTGCGTTGTCTCCTGTCGACAGCCTGGACTAGGCTTTTAGACGAGAACTCAATGAAGCCAGTGTTTTAGAGAGTATAAAGCTTCAAATTCCGCAAGGTTATATTATTATGTCCTATAGGTTATACAGAGAGCCGGTATTGTGGTATTATAATAGGGATTTTACTTTTAGTTATATAACAACAATGCTTCCTTTGCTTGTAGGTATGTATGTTTCCCACTCATTTTCTGTCTTGTGTTGTTCTGTCTGGTTTTGTGTGGAAATACGAGTAGAATGAACATGTATGTACATATGTATAGATGTTCACGTAGTGATAGGGACATTAAGTATGGGTACAGGTAAATCGCATTGCATTATGCCAATCACAATTGTGGATCACAAATCAGATCTGAAGTTTAAAGTAGTAGTATGTTCATCAAAAGTAAGTAAAGTAGTGAAGTAATGTTCACAAGTATGTAAATGCATACTAGTGTTTAGTTGTTGTATATAGCAATAGTTGTAGTTTTGTTGTTTCATCTCGTACTGAAAGCTGCATAGTTTGGGTTTGGATTTGAAGCAGGTTTTCTATTGTGTGCATTCTACTACTGTACATGTTGTCTCTCTCTGGAGAAACAAAGAAAACCATGAGCATGAGCCAAAACTAACAACAACAGCAGCAGCAACATCAAACCAAGCTCCTAGCCGCCTAAATAACATGAATACGTAATCCTATTACCTACATTATGTAATGTACCTGCTTAGACAGTTGTGCAAAAGAATGTAAAATACTTTTGTATTTTTTAATTCAGTGAAGACCTTTTACTTTACGTACTACTTACTACTACTACTACTACTACTACTACTACTACTACTACTACTATACTAAAGTCAAGGTGGCAGAAAATATTTAATTAAGTGGCTGTACTATACTCTGCTAAAATATAGATAAAATATAATTTAATAATGATAAAAATTGAAAAAATACCTTGATTTTCAGCATTAACTATACAAGGATGGAATTTTTACAGCATCTAGGTACTTAATTTACATTGGTCTCTCGAGTTCTTTTCTTGCAAATTAAATGACACTGGCAAGCTGGCGCTGGAATTTTGGGAATTTGAAATGAAGGACGAATTATAGAAAGGATAAATAATAATGAAAGGATGTGACATAACAAAGAACGAATTTGAAGATTAGTATCCATACTCTGCGATTTTAGAAAGTGCACTAGTGCTGCAAAATATGATATCTAATAAATACTTCTAGAATCTATAAATTGAATGTATGTATCCATATATGGGTAATTAAATAGCTGGACGCAATGCAAAATATTTTAGAGAGATAAGGTAATTGCGTGTACCGTGGCATGTAACCTAGCATTTCTTTTGTGCACTTTTGTCATAAATCCAGGTAGGTAGGTACCTGCATTCAGTATTCGCAAGGGGATTGCAGATCTAGATTTTTTAGATTTAAAATAAGTTGAATATTGTCTACATATATATTTTTTATTTCTGCCTTCGATTTTTTTTTCGGTCATTTCCTTTAGTCTCTCTCTCTTTCTTTCTCTCTAAGCCTCGTTGAATGACTTTGTCTGGGTCTGGTTTGGTTCTTTTTTATTTCACTTTGTGTACTTCGTGTCATAGTATTAGCATATATTAAGGTAAAAGCCTTCCATTGTATATATTGTATGTATAATGTAGTGTTGTGAGTATTGTATAATGCTGCTTAAGTCTTGAATTTGAAATATTTTTTCTTCTATTCAAATTTAAATCCGGACATCTTTTTATCCCATTTCAATTCCATTCTCAACTTCAAAATCCAAATCCAAATTTAAATCCAAAATCCACGACCAACTTTCTGATAATAACATTACATGGGAGAGCCAAGGAAGCAAGTAAGCAAGTCAGAGTCACTCTAAATATTACATACCTATATATATATATATATGTATAGAGATGAAGGCACACAAAAAATAAGCAGACGACTGGGACTGCTGCTGCTGCTGCGACTACAAAACGAATGTGAATGTGTAAATGGGAAATGAGCGAATGGGAGTTCATAAATGCAAAAAAAATTGACGGATAAAAAAATAGAGATGGATGGATAATGCGCGAACCCACATCACATCACATTATGTACTATCTGTGTGTACAATGTTGAAGTGTAGATATGTTTGTTTGTGTGCTCGGAAAGGACGGATTTCTGTGCCGTATCCCTTGAGCATTCGAGTTAAATGGTAAATGGGTCTGGTATATCGCATCGCTACTAAAGTTAAAGTTAAATAGTGAAATAGGCTCTTTATTATCATGTGCTATGCATATGTGTGTAGGTACTTGGGCATGTATACACATTTTGTGAGTTGCTGGTCCTGGTTATTGCATATATATGTCTGTCTCTCTGTGTGTGTGTAACTTTGTAAGGTGTTGTAAAATGCGCCTTCCCTTTGCAGCACATGCAATGGCATGGTAGGTAATCATTGCTCTTGGTCTTTCCTCTACTTTATATGGTTTTAATATGGTGTATTATACGGACTCATAGGGGATATAGGATATGATGGCAATGGATTTCACTCTCGACTTCAGCTCATGTGAGAGAGAATCTATGTGAACAGACCGTCACCGTATAGTGAGTCTAGTAATAGTTAATAGTAGAGTTGGGATAATAAAGTGTAGAATGAGTAGTATGGAGACTTGAAGCCGAACCTCAACGTAGTTATAGTGGTGGTGGTATAGGCCATATAGGTATACACACACACACACACACACACAACTTGGAAAATTCTATATGATGATCATGTTAGATGTTAGTAGGTTGATTTGGAGTTCTGCGGCGAGAAGTGCTCGTCCTATGGTGTGTGTAGCTCTGTGGCTGCTCAAACTTTTTTTTTTACATGCCTTTATATTTTTTGACGCTTGACTGTGTCTCATATGCTGCTCTAGTGTGTCTGTGTAGACGTAGACACTGCACTGTGTAGAGTGAGAGAGAGAGAGAGACGAAGTTTAAGAGAACAGAGAGTCTCTTCTGACTGAGCGAGCAAGCAGTACTTCACGCGGACAGAGAGTTCTCTTGTTGATTCTGCAAGTCTCCGAGTGCTCTGATCTGACTGGGCAAAGTGAAGCAAACGCAGGAAAGGCAAAGTCTCATACAGTATAGTAGACTCTCATATTCAAAGTCGAATTCCAATTCCACATTCGACATTCAGTAGTCAGTGAAGTAGAGCAGTAGTGTATCTTCAGTTCGTTTTTCTCCATTTGCTCCTTTCATTCATCTCTTGGCGCATCATCGCTCCAAAACCCAAAACCGCTCCAGATCTTGGACTATCAAGACAGCTCTCGAATTTCCAACTCCAACTGTACAAGCCAGCCTGGTTTCTGGTGCTGGTAGGCAGGCAGGCACACTGACAGACACAAAGTTTTGTGTGTGGGGTGTATGCAACCAGACTTGTATTTATTTACATTTCATTCAAATAAAAAAAATAGAAGATTTTTGAATGAACGACACAACGGCAACAAATTGGAGTTGGGTGGTAGAAGTCTAGGGGAAAAAAGAAGTTTAAAAGTTGAAATTGAAATTAAAGTTGGACCGATATCGCCGGATACTGAAGAAGGCCGAAATTAATAGCCTAGCCAAAGAAAAAAACTGAAACTTAAAATTGCATACTGCATTCATCCTGCATAAGCGGGGCAAGACTTGTCTTCCTTTTTTGTAAGACTGGAAACGTTTAAAATCTCAATCAAAACTAATCATACTGATTTTTACAAAAAACCCTGGAGTGAGGACTTGGAAGATTCGGATTGCTTGGCTCTGTTGGCATTGAATTATTGGGGGAAAAAATCGGAATCGAAATAGTTTCTACTCAAGTTGAACTAGTTGATAGCTTAGTCGCATTGCTTGAGTGTTTTTTGAGTGTGTGCTCAACTTTTAAATTATGTACATGAGTACTTTTTGGACTGACTGAGAGAGACCTCCGTCTTGTAAAAGTTCTTCTTGCCTGTTCAAGTTAATGAGTGGAGTAAGCAGTTGTGTGGGTGGAGTGGAGTGTTGCTCTCGTACTGCTACAGATATAATTATTCTGGCTGGCAACGCTAACGACTATAATCTGTAAAGCTAAACTGCATACGGGGCCCTCAAACTGAAACTGAGACCCGAGACTAGCACTAGGGCTGAGGGCTGAGACTGATTCTGGTGCAGGATTTAAGCATGAGACACTGAGGCACCTGCACTCTCCAATAAAATATATGTTGAATGGTGGATTTTGTTGTGTCGTTTCTCCACATTTGGCAATTATTAGTTTAGTGAATTCTACATAATAATAATACTCCTTAACTGTGGACAGCTGTGAACGGACACCGATACAGTAAACAGTAAATAGACTAATTGTAAATGTAATAAGTGGGAAGAAGAAGACGAAGAAGAAGACGGAAGAAGTTGAACTCTATATGTAAGTACTTTATAGTACGTTCTACAGTGGGAATAAAACTTATCACCACTAATCGATTTTGGTTAGATTGTTAGAACCAGAACCAGGACATTGTTCCCAGTGGTATAGTGGTAGTGGTAGTGATGGTGGTTTCTCTATAGGTGCATACATGTATGTACATACTTTAAACTTGTGGTGTGTTGAATTGATTTGCATATTATAGGTGTATGTTAAAACTATGTTATAGTTACTGTTACTATATAAGTACGCGTACACAAAATACTACGGACACATTGGAAATAATTATTATACATGGGATATTGGAATTCCAGTGCAGATATTCCTTGTCGTTATTATCGTTAGTTAGCATTAGCTGTGGACGTTATCATTATAATACTATCCCGCCTCTTAATTATCCTCATTTGTGTCAAATTCTTTGAGTTCGAATTAGAATGCGTTTCTATTTGACGATTACGAAGGTAAGCTATATTGCTTTGGTTATTACTATTACTATTTATTTTGCATTCCATTTTACATATATGTACCTAAGATACATTGTAATGTGTATTACGGATATCATTGTTAAAGTGCTTCTTCCAGTGTTTTCTGGGCTACTAGGTACGTAGGTAGTATGCTAATTATATATCACTTGTGTGTGTATCGTTAATAGTTTTAAATGACTAGGGTAGAGAAACACATTTTATAATGACTCCGTGGAATTGCATATTATCTGCACCTTATTTCAACACGTTGTCAGGGAATGGAGGAGTGAAATGACTCAAGACTGACGTTTACTTGACATTTCTTAGAATATGTTGAACGTTGAAGCTGACAATCAGTAACAACGTATGGACTGCGCCTCCTAAAATAGTGTGAGTTAAAGAACAGAGTATATAGCTTGTCCCGTATCTGTGTAGTGGAGTTGATCCGAAAAGTCCAGAGATCCAGGTCCAGATTTCCAGATTCAATTTTAGATGCGCCTGCCTACATGTACACATCCATGTGCGTCCTGCATAACTGTGACAGTGCTAATTCTATTAGTAGTTTATGACATCGCATAGTAGCCTCTCTATCGTCTTCGACTTGAATTTCCTGAAGCTGCAGGGTACACAAAATAGTGGAAAATGATCTGTACTGCATGCCCATGGATGCTCAGAATTTGTTTCTTCCTTCGTCTCTTGCTGGTGCATATACAACTACTGTTTTTGTATAAAGTCTAAAAGTCTTGTCTTGAAGCTCTCCAAGTCGTTTTCATGTCGTGTCGGCGGCTTACCTCCATAAATAGAACTAGAACATCCACGACTACGAACATATTTTTTGCCCGACGGTCGCTCGAATGCAATGGGAATATGACATTAGCAATAGGAATATATAGCAATATTCCATGTAATGCAGTGGAGTCTGCAGTCAGTCGGCATTGGGATCGACAAGACGAGACATTGTAAGAAATCCAGTCAATATTATACAGAGATGTAGAATGCAGACGGAGACTTTAAAAGATCCTCCCGGATACGGACTTACGGGCTCAAAATACAAACTACATAGGTAGGTAGGTACATGTACATGTACGCCGAAGTACTTTAAGAGTCAATTGCTCAAAAAGTATAAATCCCAGATACCAGATACGTACTCGGTTCATCTGTACAGCGATGTGTCAAGCCCTGTCATATGATAGTAGTAGTAAGATCGGGGATACAACATGACATGAAAAATAGCATTAGTTAGTATAGTTGCTATCGTAGTTTGTATAATTATATATATGAGATTATTTTATTGGCTAAGATGTAGTGTAGTGTAGAGTAGAGCGTGTAGTAACATATAGGTACCACATATATAGTGACATCGACATGCTTTAATGTAACTGCCCATGCTTAGAATTTCATAATGAAAGCTCCCAAATCCTAAAATCCAAAATCCAACGTGAGCCAGTTCAGTTGACAATTTTTACGCTGCGTTTCTACGTCTTGGTTTGTATTGACTATTTACACTGTGACTTTTGTGTTGGGTAGGAATATTTGTATTTTGTAGGTAGATTACGTAATATCTGTAGAAGGGAAAAAAGAATAAATGTTTTCAGATTTCGTAAGCGTAATCGTAACCGTGAGAAGAAGAAAAAGTTGCATACAAGTTAAATTGCATTGTGTATATTATAGTACAGAGGGAAAGGACTTGGACGATAGAAACTAAGTACCTACCTACACATACATATTATAGTGAACATCTATCTATGCCTACTTAGGTACATGCAGTATGAATACAATTTGTGTTCCTATTTTTTTTTGTAGAGTCGCCTGTGTGTTTAAACTGTATAGGTTGAGCGAGATGAGTGACTTAAAAAAATATTGACATAGGTGTTTCCAGTGTAGTAGAGAGAAGGGCCTGACGGAGTCTTAAATATGGCGATGAAGATAATATTATTATCCTGGGAGGAATTTAATGAGCTTGTTTTGACGTGTTGATTGCTCGAGTTTTTCAATCGCTGGTAATTAACCGCATGCTCTTGCTTAAAGTTTGTGTGTATGTGCAGGAGTACTGAGCCAGGGCGAGGACTGCAGGAGAGGAAAGGTACACAACATAACATTTAATGTTAGGCATTGCTTTTGTATTTTGTTTGTTTCTTTCATGTATTGACTGGTTTCTGTTTTCCAAGTCAGATATTGAAAGCTGGGCCAAAGTGCTCAAGTTACACAATAATAATGCATTTTTATGGAAATAGAAATGGGAGAAATAAAAATAATTTTCAAAGACCTCCGCTTCAAGTCATTTCCAGTGTTTAAGTCTTTCAGTAGTTGAAATACGAATGTTATTTTTTGCTCTTTCTCAGCTTCATTTTTGTAGTGGGGCTTTTTATAAGTACCTACCAAGGTACCTACAACCGACGGTTCGGTTCGGTTTGCTGTTTTTTTGTTGTTTTTTTTTTGGTTTATTTAGAAAACTATTGAGCTTGTTTCAACTTCGAACCAAGAGAAAAAATGAAAATTCGTTTCGCACTGAGTACGTTATTTATTTGACAATTTACAACATTGCACAAAATACTTGAAATTTTTTCTCTATTTGGTCTGAGGTAATGCAGTGTAATGAATGTACTGAAACTTGGAAACATTTTCAAGAAATGAAAACGCTAATCGTATAACGTAAGAATTTTTTCTTCTGTCTTATCATTATGTAGAGTATTGTGGAGGGTGTAAGTAACTACAGATTCTACCGTTTACCGTTTTGTTGAAATGAAAAATTCTTTTAAAAAAAGAGACGTATTTTTTTATTACAACTATTTTAGTGTTATTTCAAATTCTATTTTACATTCTGTGTGCAGTGCACTCCTGTCGTTCCTGTGGTAGTCTATTTGAATTCCTTCAGTGAAATTTTAATACTTTTCCTACTTATCTCAAAGTCAGAGTCACACAAACGTGCTCTAGACTGCATAGTTGAGGTTAAGTGTGTTGAGCGTTTGTAGTAGTTTGTAGCATCCTTTTTTATACAGACTAATATGGAATTTCTATAGAATGGAGAGATGCAGATTTGTAGAGGTTGGAGAGAATCATAATAATAAATTAAAATATTTGTATAATCTGTGCAGATAAGTACGTAAGTAGGTATGTATCTACCTACGTACCGTTTTTGTAGTAGTACACAAAAGTTATGAGACAATGTGGAAGCTGTCACTTTAAAGTAAAGTATACGGTAGCTAGTATGTAAATTTTCAATTCTGAGCGCTAAGTTACGCTGCACTTTGTGAAAGACGACTACGACGATCTTTATTTCGACGGGAAAAGGTTTATAGTTATGATACTCTCTTGATGGGGATGTTGATGGGCAGCTGAGAGATTCATGACATTGGGCTGTCATAAATTATTAAAAAAAATCAAATAATTATTTTATCAAAAGATTAATCCCAACACATTATGACATTATTGTACCTCTATTATATTGGGATGTATGTATGTAGTTGCCATATTATAGTCTTCCTTAGGCTTACTCTGCTCTCACTAAACGCTAAACGGTAATTACCTGCAGACAAAGCTAGTGTGTTGGTGTTTTCGTTTTCAATTTTTATCGTTCAATGAAAATCTTTCTAGTTTTTTTAGTATTGTACACTAGCACTCTAATTTGTTCGGTATCACATTCCTTGCCGTTGCTGTTGACAGTGTTGAGTGTTGTATGTGGAGGGTGTGTGGGTAGACCGTATTTATTGACTAAAAACAAACTAGTATATAACTATGTTGTATGGACATCAATTGAATCGCTATATAGATGCGGTTCCCGTGTTATGTTTTTTTTTCATTTTTCATGCTGATATACTCATACGGATACAATATGTACGGATTGTGCGCCATAGGTAACATTGGACGTGCGGTGTGGCTCTCATTGCTACTACACTCAAGACTCAAGTTGATTGTATATTGTCTAGTTTTTCAGCCGTACCAGCATTTTCCATGTATAATTATCATAGCATCATAGCTAGGTAGGTACGTGTATGTACAGCTTGTGAAAAATAGGTATGTATATACTCACTAGTCAGAATACTCTGCAGTCTGCAGATTATTTTTGGTGAGACATTTTATTGTCTGAGAGCACTGAATACGATGCACTGTGCCTATGTAAAAGTACGTCAGGTCAGAGGGAGATGATGATGATGATGCCAAGATGAAGACCGAGACCCAGACCAAGACCAAAAGGAGCATTATTATAAGAAGTAATATAAGAAGGCAGAGCAGAGGGATTTTTTTTACGCAGCATAATTTGACAAAACATGAGCGAAAATGTCACAGTCACAGCGGTGACGCTTGACGATGAAGGAAAACTATTGTGAGCTACTTTCTGTTTTAAGTTTACTTTTTGGCTTTTGCTCTTTGGTTTTACTCCCTTGTTGCAGGGTTATTAACTTCCTATTATAGCTCCACAAACCACCACGGTTACGACTTGCTGTTTTATACATTTTACAAGCCATATAACATAGGTACCGGTACCTACGTATCTACCGATATGTAGGTACTTATGCATTATGTATATGACATACGTACCTACCTACGTCCAACGTATTGTAAGACTCTCATTTTTGTCTATTAGCTTCGAGAACAGAGTTGTATTATATTATGGTGAGGATCGTGATCAAAATGGCAAATGGCGAAAATCCGTGTGTGCTATATATTTGTGGATCCGGCACTGAACGTACTTATTGTAACAGTAAAAATAGTAATAATAGTGCAGTTAATTCTGTCTAATAAGTTTGGGCATCTTTAATACCAAGACTCGAGACAGTGTGTCTGTTGACACCGGGCCAGAGCAAGTTTAACGTGAGATGAGTGCCGCAGAACAGGAACCATACCAGTCCCAGTTCCCAGTCCAGCTGTCTACGGGCAGGCAGTACAAAGACGAGATTGAAAAGGTTAAAAGTCCCTATTACTAAAATACTAATAAGCGTTTTGGCTCTCTCGGAAAAAGTTAACTCAAGTAAAGAATTCGTACCTACCTACCTACCTACCTACCTACCTACCTACCTACTTACCTACCTAGCTAGCTTAGCAACTTATTGCTAAATCTACCTAGGTAGCTTAATTTAATTCAAGTCCACTTAAGAGTGGATGACTTTGAATGTGAATTTAAATTTAAGAGACTGGGGACTGTCAGATTGCGTCCGTAAATTATATACGTGCATACCTACCTACTCTTTGTTTTGGCCGAAGAACACACTACATAAAGAATGATGTAGTTTTAAACTTTGGGAGTTACGATTAATAGTTTAAATGCAATGAAGATCATGTGCTTCGAAATTGGTTGTGAAGTACCTATATGTAGGGAGTGCTCGAGTGAGCCCTATATATCTGAACAAGGGAAGCAAAGTTGAATTTAAATTACATTAAGATCTTTCTCTCTCTCCCTGTCTCTGCTGATCTCCGATTTGGAAGATACGTAGAAAGAACGTGCCTGTAGTTTCTAGAAGTGTACCTTTCACATTCAGTCATTTTCTGTACTCACTTCTACTTTTTGGTGGTTTCTTCTTTCGTTTGAATTTTTGGTGGAGGTGCCAAGTCAAATTTGTGTGTAGTAGAAGAGTACCTTTTAGTGTATGTCTGGAGCATGGACCAAAGTCTGGAAACAGAATCAGGCCAGGCGGATGGGTACGTGAACAGAATTTGAAGCAAAAACGACCCACGAAACAAGAAAGGATGAAGGAGTCTCTGTATTATTGCAGACAACTAAACTGATAACATTTTGTAGTTTTTTTTGCAGTATAGCACAGCACATTCACAGTGCCTCTTGCTTTTTCTTTTCTGTCTGATGCTAAATTGATAATCAAGACTTATAAGACGTAAGATGCCATAGCTCACCTATATCTAAACCAATACCTAGTCGTAGTCTGGGAGAGTTTGTGCGTAGCGTCTGGGATTTGCACTACATTACTCGCTAAATACTTTACAAGATTACAGGCTTATTTGGTGGTAGGCTGAGTGCCTTGCCTAGGCTCTTCACTTCTGTTTGTCGTTGGTGTTGGTGATGGTAGTAGTTCAAAGCAGTTTAGTTCGGTTCTTGCTCTTATATGCAAGAATAGGACCAGGATAAGTGTCAAGTTTCTCATACTTGGTCATCCATCAAGTCTTTATTAGGTTTTGGGTACGAGACGGAAGAAGAATCGAATCGATCTCATCGATTGATTTCATGAAGAAGGTACTCCGCCCTCACTCTCAGAGTCAGTGTCAGGAACATATTAGACCAACCACACACGGTATACGTACCTACTTTCGAATGCGCTATGTACTTTCATATGCAGATATATTTATTCTACATGTAATTACCTGTATAGGCAATGCTAATAAATGTAATGCTGCAGTATATCAGTCAGTGTCAGTGTCAGCAAAAACACTATACGCACTTAACTTTTGAGGTCTTCTGAATTTTAAGTTTCCACTATGCGTAAACTCTTCAAGGCTGAGTGAGCATTTCTCTACACAGGGATATATATACGTGCCTGTGGGATTTCGAATGAAATTTTGAATCTTATTGGAAGGAAATGTACAGGGAAAATATTAAATAGTGTGTAAATAGAATCTATTTGAAGCCCAAGTCAGATCAACATATAAGTAATGTCAGCTGTCCATCAATTTCAATTTCCCATTGAAGATAGTAAATCGAAAAACTTGAAATAATAAATTACAGTCACTTTAATGATAATGATACGTGAAATGTGTTTATATTGTGTATGTTAGGGCTAACATTTGAATGTGTCGTTTGACTTTGATGTATAAGGCACTTCCATATTTTGTAAATAATTAACAAGGCTTGTGATGCACTACATACTATAAATGTAGGCATTGGGACTGTTGTATATGTAAACTGTTTTTTTTATAAAGTTTTAAAGATCTTGTTTACTTTTTTTTTCCTGTACTAGATAATTTAATTTTACTACCTCCACGGCTGTATAGAGATGTAATAGAATATTTTAAGTTAAGACTTTTCTAAGTAAATGACTCTCGCAGGCTGAGTTAGGTACAAGTATAAAAAAAAGCAAGTAATACGGCATCATTATGAAAATAGTTGTAGTTTTTGTTATTGTTGTTGTTCGTAATGACGGTGCATAAAGCACGGTTTTAAAATCATTGAAACAATTTATTTTGTCGTAATTTATCATCAAATGTAATCTACGTATCTACCTAATGTCTAATGATAATGGTTGATAGTTGATAGTGGATGGTAATAAGGCGCAGAGTGTGTCAGGTTTCTTGGGAACACATGCTGTTCCGACTAAATACTTAAATTTATATGGATTTAATGTTTTGTGTGTGTATGAATAATCCTTTTAGTGTAGAAGAAAAATCAAGTAAAAGCATGGGAAATTAAGCAAAGTGTTTTGGACATAATACACGAATATAATACCTTTATGTCTCATGTCCCTGCCTTTGTTTTGTATTAATACCTACCTTATAGTGTACACCGTATGGTAGGAATTTTTCTTCTTCTGGAGGTAGGTGGGTAAGTAGGTAGGTTATTTTAGTAGTCACTGAGTTACTAAGGAAAAGTGTATAAAATTTCATGAATTTCTAGGTTAACTGCTTTTTAATGCTGTGGCACTTGCCATCCTTATATTCGGTCTCGTTAAAAAATGTATATATATTTTTGAGGCTTTTGTCGAGCAAGGATTTTTATGCTTCATTCCATTTTAATTATGCAACTAATTTTTTTTGTGGATGATTTTGCGTACAATGTTTCTTCGAGTTCGAGACGATGAGACTTGAAGATTTTCAGTGCAGTTTTTTTTGTATTGAGATTTAAAATCCAGATCTAAATTCATATGTCAGATTCATAGAGACGAAACTATCTTTTCTATAATCTAGAATTCCACTGTCACTCTCCATTTATATTCTTCCATATATACTTTGAAGTACAAAAGCAAAGGTGAGTACAGGATCAAAGGACCCAAGTGCAATATTGAGAATGTACTTAAATGTAATGCAGTGCACGCACCATAACGTCTACTTAAACTGTCACTGTCTCGCTGAGTGAGTGGTGTAGCAGTGTACCTACCTAAAGGTCCAAAGAACCTAATCCTTCCAATTCGTGTACATATACTAGTACTTATATGTTGAAAGTTTTGAATGTTCTTCCTGAGCGTTTAAACGACGTCTTTATTTTTATTTTTTTGTTATTGTTGATTTTCTGTACAAATATCTGTACTCTTGAAGTACTATATGTATATTATGGACATGGGTAATACATACAACTTCTAATCCTTTACTTATCCGCTATGGATTTCTGCAGGATTCATGGATCAATGTACACCATGAATTTGAGCTGGTGAAATGAAGTTGAAGCTAGATGTTAAATTAAAGCGTGGAACGCAAATGTAACCATAGAACCTATATGCCTAATAATTCTATAGAATATTCATCTGAATATAGGACCTACATAGCTTGTAGGTAGTATATGTAGGTAACTCTGAACGTAATTCCGTAAAATTCTTTTACTTTGATTCTGCTGTTCTTAAAGTGAGTTTAAAATATTTCAGATATGCTATATATACAAATACAGTTTATGTATATGTATGGTCACGGAAAGGCTACTGGTGAGCAGGGGGGAGTCCATACATTATGTATGTAATCACACAAGATTATATTTGCACACTGTCCCTAGATATATAATGTGTAAATAATGTGTAATCTAATGATTGTATTATGATTGTAATGTGAGATTGGGGAGAGCAATAAACGATGCGGCAAAAAACATGACAACTTCACGTCAACTCACCTTTTAGCGTTTTAGCACATTGCACAAATTGCCTCCTGACGAGTCTACTTTTACACTTACATCTACTTAAATACTAAAAGAACTTTGGTAGGTACGTAGGTACATATTATGTATGTACGCATACTGTGCAAATATGTACATATTACAGACAAATATGTATAGAAGTTAGTAGGATCTACAATGCCTCGTACATATATCTTGAAACACACGGCTCTCTACAGTTTAGCGAGGGTACTGCAGGTTTTTTTTTGCAAAGCAATAATAGCGAAAATCCTTTTACTTTGGAATAACAAAATAAATATGTAATTACAACGGCGATGAAAGGTAAAGACGGCGATGACGAGGACTGCCAAGGAAAGGATGGTAATGGTAGAATGGTTGATGGTATGACTCGTGTCATTTTGTGATTCTCCCATTTTCCTCGTCGTCCTCGTCGTCGTCTGTCCTCTGTCGACGTTGACGTCTCTCGTCTTTCCTAAATAAATAAACAGAATAAAACGGGGAAATAGTTCATAGAATAGAGTACACCTAGATGATGTGTGCCTTCTTTGTTACTTGGTGCGTGTTTATTGTCATTGTCATTGATGTCAGTTTCTTCTCCTTTTTTTTGCTAAAAAATAAAATGAAAAATGTAGACCCTGGTACTGGTACTGATTTTTACGTTCACATGAATAATTCAATTAGAATGAGGTACTGTGTAGACTAGACTGAAAGTTTGTACTTTTTAGTACATTGTGGATGTAAGAATATAGAAGAAAGTGGATACTTTTAAATGTATGGATGACTGAACTTTATGTATTTTGACTATTTTTATCTGTACGTATTATAGTTATGTATATTTTGTGAATGATTTTTTGCGAGAAAACAAAATTTAAAAAAATGTCTGAATCTGATTTGCTTCAAATTCTAAATTCGATTATTTTTTATTGCTCATTGTGAATGAGAATTGTCATGCCATGTGGAATGTGAAGTTCTATTCAAATTTAAAATTGAAGTTCAACGAAGGTATGTATGTATATTTATTATGTCTATTCTATATAGTCATACAGATGCTTACAGTGTATATGTATATTGCCTATTATTTTTATGGGATCGTCGTGTAGAGTATAATCGTACCTACATAATAATATATTTAAAAATGTGTTTCTTGTTTTATCTTTTACTTCACATATAATTCTATTCTGTCTCTACTCTCGTTTGAGCGCTGGCTGGTCCTGATGTACATGGCCGAATAAAACAGAAAACTGTGAATACTAAATGTCTGCTTGTTTTCATGCTCCGACAATGACAAGCTAATCTGTCACTTGAAGGCTTTTAAAGTAGATGGATTGAAATCGATGGTATGGTTAGGGCATGCCATTTTATTTTTATTGCTATATGGCTCTACGACTGTCAGTATCTAAAACCGTGGGGCTAACACTGGTTCTAGTTCTCCTGGCTGTGTCCTTCTTATCGTGTCATTATAATATACTATCTACTACTATATTCCGTCGGGCACATTCACATATAATACAATCTACAATTCATGAGAATTTTCAGTTCATACACATACGGTTTGGATTTGAAATTTGAATTTGAGTTACGAGCGGGTTTAGTTCACAAATGATATAGTCATTGTCTTCGAGTCTGAACGTCTGTGTACACATATATGTAGTGAAGTGGCTGTTGACATTGACATGGTATTTATATAATCAGTTTGATGCTCTGTTTTTTTTGCAGTGCTTAAAGAGTTCATCTGTTCGTCATGTTTTCCATATAATATATCTGTGCGGTGCCATAGGCCAGCGGGTACTTCTGCACTACGATAAATAATACACGATACGCTATTACTATTGATCCTCTACAACTCTAATAGTAGGTTTTACTTGCGGTACAAAAAATATATATATATTTATACGTACTTAAAATGCTCTAAGGTTTTTATAGTTGTTACAATAAACAAATGGAGAACGAATGATATCTTTGAGGCAGAATTTAATTTAGTTCTCGTTCTGGGCCATCTTATTATGTAGGTAGGTAGGTAGGTAGGATATATAATGCGCTTACCCCTGTACTGCAAGTAACGTGGTATGTAGGTTGATACATTTATACCTGCAGATTAAATTACTTGTACCATTTGTATTTCACTATAGTAGTTTACTGACAACGTGGATGTTTGGATATGTTAAACGCTATTTTACATTCTATAGATGCCTAGTTCTGGCTCTGATGTGGTGCTTTTATTAGAGTGGCACTCTTAAATTTTAGCAAGTCAAACTATGGAATCAACATGGACACATAATATATCCATGTAGTAGCGGCTTTTTAAGTAAAGCTGTAGCTTTACAGCAGATTAATCTCTTAATTTTTATTTATTGCACATCCAAAAATTTGCGTATCACTTAATCAAAATCCAAGATTAGAACTGTTCGTAGTTAGAATGTTATCGGCTTTCGAATCGTTACTATCTCGTACTATTTATGTTTATATGTTTATAAAAGCGAAATTATTAGAATTGACAGTGCATAATATATTTTGTACTGTATTAGAAATACTAATTATGCTGTGCATTAATTGCGGTCATGAACGAAATTGAAATCAGCATCCAAAAAATTCATTCGTGATTACATATATATTTTATTCGTTTATATCAATTTGTGTGTTTATATCCTCATGTTTGGAATTTTATTGTATCCTGTGAAAAGTGCAGTTGGGTAGTGTGCAGTCTGCGCAGGGAAGGGAGCAATGTGTTTTTCTCTGATGGGGATATCCATCGCCGTTATATTATTGTGTCTGTAATTTAAATTCAGCGTGCATGCATTATTTAACGTTGTTTATTATTATTTCTCCAATTTGCACTTTGTAACCTTCGAAGTTTAATCGATTCGAAAATCGTTTTGTGAAGTATAATAATTACAGCAATCAAATTCAAATAGTACCTAGGTAGTTTAAAACATAATTGTGAAGTGAATAAGTATCGCCTGTGTGAAATACTAGTCTGGTAAATATAAGAACAAAGTTAGTACAGCGCACCTACAACCTCGGCTACCGCAGTTACCAGAACTGACAAAAATAAAAACATATGTATAAATAGCTATAATTTCTTGTACAGTGTGTTACAACATTACAAGTCATTACGAAATTCCTATTGCCCCCATTTCTGCAGTTCAAGTAAGTGCAATATTGTAGTATGGAGATATCTTATTTTACCTAGCAACAAATTTACATTTTAATGTTTATTGCAATTGCAATATAATGTATGAATGCTCTAAAGGGTTAAACATTCTGGAAACGCGAAAAAAAATCTTAGAACGGTTGAGTTTTAACATTTTAAAGTGGAATTGGATCTGACATTTGACATGTAAAGAAGGAAGAGTTCAAGGGTTGTCTGGAAATACAGAGAGATTTGACTTCAAATATTTGGTTGGTCTCGGAGCCGGTATCTAGATTTAGAATTACGACGTTCAAATGTTGAAGATACTCTTTGAGTTTGTCATCTGCCAAAGGGAATGAGAGTGGTGTGATAGGGGTTTGAAATGTTAGGCCAGGCCACCAGTACCCATATTATTTACTACGCTACGGGATGTTAGTTATAATTTTTATGCTTTGGTTACATATTATTATGTAAGCGTCAGTGTTGGTGTAAGCAAACGGGTGTTGGTAGATACTACGTAGGTTAGTATTTTAATTACCTACATATTTATATCTACAGAGGATGTGTCCGGATGGGTACCAAAAAGAAATTTTTATGTATGGTAAGAGTAGCTCAACTTCAGGTTTTGGCTTTGTGGGTTAGCATAATAAAAAATGTTCAAAAATATTCTGAATAATCTTTTTATATCGCACTATATTGTACATATGGTTCTTGGCTAATTGTCATCTTGTCTTCTGTGTCACTGCTCCTGACTACCGCATACTGTACTGCCACTGTCATAGTGCACTATACATTACACTTTACATGACACGATATAATTATGTCTGATAGTGTGTTTGTTAGTAGTAGTTTAAGTAGTAGATTCTGAACGTATTTTAAAAATTGTTGCCGTTTGTAAAGCTGAAGCATAGCTGGGCTAAGCTGGGTCTGTTTCTGTTTCTGTGTATGATAGAGAAAGAATTTTAGAATCAAAACAAGAATTACATACATTTTAAATGTAAGTGCCTACTTAACAACATAGCTGAGGCCTCAATTAACAATTGAATTGTAATGTGTTAAATTTGCATTGTACTACAAGTACCTGTTTCGGTCTCAGATCTCAAAAATGTGTTGAGTGATATAGTTACCTAATTATTCGTAACTTTATAAGCATATTGAAATCGGCTTGGCATTGACATGACAGAAGATATGCTGCAGTTGTTGCAGACTGAAGGACAGAGATGAAAGAATGGTTCAGCTTCGAGCTCGATTTCTAATAATTTGAATATGATTGCTTGCTTGTCTTGTTTCTATGGATGATGATGGTTCGTCGTTATCGTTATCGTTCTTGTCCGCGTATGTAGGTGACTGTGTAACTGAAACTGAGCTAATGTTATGATGCTGGTACTGGGTCTGGGTCTGGGACTAGAACTAGACAATACAATTAATGCAATTAGGAACACTTGCTTTTGATTGATATGTGAATCGGAATAATGCAAAACGGATAAAAGTAGTCTCTGCTTTGATTAAACCGGTTTAGTCGATGCTAGTAAATAATTATGTACGCAAAATGTAGACTTATGACTACAAACAGGTGCTGAGTACTGGTTTCCATCCATTTAATATAAATAAATATATAAACAATAATTTTATTCTAATTATTAATTCTGATAAATAGGTTGAATTGTAATTTCGAATGGCGGGTGTTGGAAGAAACCACTATACTAATACCTATACTTATTACTCGATGTCCACTTATTAAGATTTAAATTGCCTTATAACTTGCCTTATATTATTATTTATTATTTTATTTTATTGGGACTTAGTAAACGAAGGTTGACAGACACAACATAATATGTAATGCACTCGGTACTCGATTTTTTAATCAGTTGTTGCAATTAACAATTTTCCATGTTTTCGTCCATTCATTAAGATAACGAATGGCGATATGAATTTTTTAATGAATATTTTTGGAAAGCAATTAGTCACTTGCTTTCACGCACATTCCTATATATATTTGAAGGTAATGTTGGAGATATTTAAATAAGTATTTGTTTTGTATTTCTTGGGTTTTATTGTTTCCCATTTGATAACTTTGATCTTTACACTTTACAGTACATTTTCCTTCTATGTAAGCGTATCAATAATTTGATTAGGAAAGAAAAATGTGATGAGTGAATCTGTCTTTAGTTGTTGTGTTATAAATGGAAGACTTTATTGAATTATTATGGTTGTTATTATGATGGGCTTACCTCCTTAGTGTTCAATAATGGAAGGATCGTTAGGTCTAGGGCAGGGGTCAAACATCATGGGCATGGGTAAGCATTGTATTGTGTGCCAAACAAGCTGTGCGTAATTATCTATGTGCAGGAAATATTTGAATCAGTGAAGACGTCTGTTAAAAGGGACTCTCCTTTCGCTTTCACTTATGGATTATTTGATTTGAATGCAGATATGTACCTGTGGCATTCCATTTGCTCTGGTTTAACTATGACTTAAGCTCTGTCATGTCACTCAGCAGGACAGTATGAATGTGAGTGTATTTGCCATTAGGTGTATCATGATGGAAGATTAAAAATAAAGATACTTTTATAACACCTTTTAAAAACCAAAACTAGCTATCTAAATATTGATATTTGAAAATATGTTCTGTAAATAAATATCTACCTAGGTAAGTTTTAAATGCGTAGGTTTGAGTTTTAAAACAGTTTAAATAGTGTAATTGTCAAAAAATGTGCAAGTCGTTTATTTTGATTTTTTAAATAGAGTAAATTATCTAATTTACAATTTAAAAAATTTGGACTTCCTTAATTTTGCACATATTTCGTGTCTAGTATATTTTGCTAATAAATACAATCATCCTTTCTTTACAACTCTCTTTGAAATGATTCAAAAACATTATTAAAGTGAGCTAATTTAAAAAGAAATAATGAATAGCTTGTTTTCGTTCCTCAACAAAGCTGTGTAATTGGGATAACAATTTATTACATTGAAATATATTTGATTTTGTATGTCGTAATCCCATTCGTAGTCGTATAGTCTTAATGTTACAGTTGGTATGGGCCCTGGGTTTCTTGTTTGTAGTTTCTTAATAGGGATACCACACAGTACGTTACTTTAGTGATAGTGCGCCAATTATATTTTATTAGTATATAGCATAGGCATACGTAGCTGTACTCAAAAGAAAGCTAATCAAAAACAAAAGAAGTCTTTGAGTCAAAGAAAAAGGAAGTAAGCGTGGAGCGAGAATGATGACGATAACAAAAAAGAGAGCGATATCTTTCTTGACTGTTCTATTGAAATTGATGAAGAAATACTGTGACTGTAATAAATTATACAGTGAGTAGAATCCATGTGCCATTTCATTTATGGAATTTGGAATAAATGTTAGTCTCAATAAAAATTTCATAACTATATAAATTAGTCTCATACAGATAGCACCTAGCTCTGCACCTAGCCCACCCCTTCCCACTCCCCTCCTGTCTTAATTCACACATTTTCACTACTGTAAGTAATAATTTATATTTTGTTGACAAAATTATTCCTTTTGCTTGTCGTTTTACTCGACTGGAGATCGAAACGGAAATAATTCGGTACATAATTTATAATCATTCTTTAAAAAGACTTAAATCTGAAAACATAATTTAAATCACGTAAGTGCTACTAAAATCACGACATTTGTTTCGCTTCAGATTGAAATAGGAAGGGAATTTGGCATTTTTATTTAGGCGTATTATGACCACCTATTATTCATTTTACAACGTTGAGCCGTCTTTTGCACTATCCGTCTATCCGTGTCCGTACGTCGTCGGCATCCCTCAAACGCAAACGGCTCAAACTAAATTACACACGACCACACATCACATCACAAATCACACAATAGATAATAATGTGAAAAGGGAAAAGTGTGTACATTTTAGTAAAGCCGCCGTTAACAAACAAGAACAACGTGAAAGGAGTGAGCTGTGCGGCTGTCTGTACATTTTGTTATGAATGATGCTGATGATTATTATTTCTACCTATTCCTATAATTTGGAACAACATTGTTAGCAATTTTGAAATACTTGAGCGATTTTGTCGAGTGATAGCTTAGCTCATTTTGAAGCCCTTCAAAAAATAAGAATCCGATTTTTTTTATTTACTTCTGGCCCATACAACACTTTTTATAGCGATTTTTCGAAAAACAAATCGGTTTTTTCGATTTTATTCGAAAATTGTTTAAATAACACGCTGTGAACTCGATCATAATTAGATTCTGCTAATCATTGCCGTTCTAATGATGTATCACTTGTATGCAAACTTTATGAGTATCCGGGCTAAATATCGACTTTTAAATTTCGAAAAGAGGTTTGCGGGAAATTCAAACTCTTTCATTTTATACGGCTGATAAAGGGTCAGACATATATGGTGCCACCCACTTTGAGGGTGGGTCAGCTGGAAATAAATAACCGCATCGTACACATTGTCGTTTTTTTCATGTTATGCTTAAGAGGGTGACGCATGCGAGGTGGGTGGGTCCCAAAATATGTTAAAGTTCGCTGGCGTCATTTGTGTACGGCTTTAAATTTTCCGGCAAAGTTTTTCAGTTTCTTATGCAGTAGGTACAGTTAGTTAAAGCTAAACCTTCCGTCTACACACATAGGTAGAAATAAAATTGGTCTAGTATAGTATTTTAAAAGCGTACTAAATTATGTAAATATAAATATGCACAAATAAATATTACTATACATTAATCGTAGAAAAAAAACAATTACAAAATCATATAACACTATATACTACAGCTCCATATTGCTGTTAAGGCTGCCCTTAAACAAGGGGCGAAGCCCCTTGTTTATTATTGCTATGATTCTCAGTTTCCTTTCAAAATCCCAACTGTCAAGCTTTGCGGGAGATAAAAGTAGGTATAAAATAAGTTCAAACAAATGATCATTTAGAGAAAATAAATATAGTCATATAATTGACATTATAAAATACAGCGAGCTGTGTACGTTACGTATCGACGTCAACATCTTTATTGTGACTGTTACGTTTATTTTATTACAAACTAGTTGATTGGATACTCTTATTATGATTTCGTTGTTCTACTTCTACTACATACTTCTGGCTGTGGCTGGCCTGGTTCTGGGTTTGGTCCGGGCTCGGGCTTTCGTCTAAAAAAGTCAAAACAATGTGCGCAGCAAAACATTACGGATAAATTAAAATCAAGGAAAACGATTGCGATAATTCCTCGTGTGTGTGTGTACTTAAAACATACTACGTAACAAACTATAAAAGCTTAAAGCAAAGAACCTATCATTAAAGAAATGAGCCTTGAGCCAGGAATTACTGGTACGATTAAGATGGACGATTAAGATAACGTTTATGAGATGAATAGTAATGTCAGTAGTGTCTGTGTTGGTTTAGTATTGGTGTATAGCGCAATACTGATACTACTACTCTCGTCCTAGTGCTACCTTACTTACCTATAAAGCGAGAATGATGAATAGTCCATCATGAAGATTCCTATTGTTGTTATTATTCATATTCGCTCAAAAGCATTGTGCCCATAAGCTTACCTAACAATAATAGTTTTTTAATATTTTATTAGAAACTCAAAATCAAAAAATCAACTATCAAAAAATCATGATTTTTGTAGTTAATAATATTGTAATCTGAAGGTGTGGAATATCCCATTTTCTCCAAGGCTGTTAAAATGTTTTTTTTTCTCTGTTGGTTCTGACTGAATACTAGAAGTATTATTATATTATTATTACAGACAGAATTCGTATTAGAAAATGGAAAAGCTATACCGCTTCTGGCTGGCACTGACTCTGGTGCTGGTTCTTCTTAATCATTACAAAATTATCTACAAGGAAAAGTAGTAGACACAGTAGATGGACGATGTATGCAGAAGTTTCTGCAAAGAGAGTCAGTCCCAGCCATCTTAATTATAATCATGCGAGATAACAGATAACGTTGTGTAAATGAATCATCAGTCATTTTATGATGCATTAAATATCCACATTCTCAGTTCTGAGATGCACTACCTACGGCGGCTTATGTACATACGTGGTGTGATATATAGATACATATGTTACAGGTCATTTCACGATGATCTGAAACAACATGTGGAAATGAGGCAGACAAATTAAGTTTAAATGTATACATAAGGATCAATAGGAAAAGCGATTCAGATTTAAAAATAAGTATGAACACCCAAATAAGGGAATGAGGAGAAGAAGCAGAAGAGAAACGGAATGAAGAAAGAATAATGAAGGAGAGAAGAGTGAGACGGAAGAAGAGATAAGAAGGCATGACGCCGTAGAAACAGGGACCAGTATACGGACGGAGCTCAGGATTAGTTGAAGCTCGTGTCAGGCTTCTACTCCGTATTTAGTTATTGTATATTGGTTCATCATTTGAGATCGTATTGGGGTTTTGTAAGATAGAAATAATTACCTACTCTTAGTTTGTAAAGATCCGTGAAAGGAATAATTCCGAGAATAACTATAATAAAGAATACTAATAATACTACACCGTAGAGCGATCGTCAGGAATCATTTAACATTCACCTCGCGATACCATATCGACAATGGGGGTGATCTCAGATAATTAGTTATTATATTATAAAGTTAGCTTCCACTGCTAAATTGACTCTGCACCATGGTAATGGATCCGAAGGAAACGTTAGAGTACATTGTCCAGGAAAGAAGACCACAGGATCTGAGGGAGCAGTTCAAGGTCCAGCTTCCACCACAAGAGATTTGGAGATTAATCCAGCGCCCTACTATTGAGTCTGGTTATGGACATTACCCATCCCCATCAGTCTTCCTCTCTTTCCCCGAGGGGAGATTTCGGATGAGTAAAACATATACCTAAAATATGTATGCATTTCCCCATTATTTCTACAATGAAATTAGTCCGTGTTGGTTTGAAGTTTGAATTTTGGTTTGGATATGAGATAATATTAATGCGATTTTACTGCTTTTACTTTGCTAAAAATTAAAGTGCTGAATTAGTAATTCACGAAACTGACAATTATACCATTACGTACGTTGTTGTGTGTGTGTATGTGTGTACTTGGAAGTGGCGGTTTACATTGACCAGTAAATACTGCAGACCACCAGAAAGTATTAAAAAGAACATGCACATGAGCATATTCATGACTATACACTTACCTACCTTCGTTTCATTTCAGATGTTCATTACTCATATTCCTCATTCTTCATTCTTCGCTCTTGAGTCAACTTTCTTTTGCTAAATTATTATTCTACATAATTTTTGCGAAAATAATTATTTTATGTAGGGACTGACTCACTGTTAGCTAGCATGATGGATTCTATCTGGCGTCTTGCGATTACGTTGGTGCATGAGGATCTGCACAGCATGTATAGCGTAGATATGTAGCTCCTGTGCTGCTCTGTCCCCCTGTCGTTCTGTCCAACATAAATTAATAATATATTTGTATTTAATTTGTGGTAAATCAAAATCAACTAAAGCCCCGACGTAATCTGTTATTATCTTGGTCGGAGGAGGAAAGTCTCTCTACTATGTATTTATTTTTCACACAAATATTATGTTGATCTCACTCTAGTGATACTCTCAGCTGTCTGTCTGTCCATCCTATCTGTCTTTCAAACAACTTTGCGCAGAAATATGATATGATAACATTCGTGCCTGACGTATGATTATATGATAATGCTAATACAGATAATTACATGGAATCATGGTTATGTAGGTTTGGTCTTTTCTTAGGAGATTATAGGGATTGGGATAGTTGATAGTGATGAGCATAAATAAGCAATATAATTTTGTGAAATATATGCAAGGAAGGGGTTTGGATTGTAGTAGTAGGTATGTAACTGGGCTGGCTGCGGATCTCATCCCTTGCCTGAGAGTGTAGTAATTCTGTTTTGAATTTGTATCTTGAAGAAAAATTCATATATAATACAAATTACACATGTCGGAATACCAGTCCATTCGTCATCTCTAATTCTAGAATTATGAGTGAATTTGAAATTTAAAATGTGTGGTAATGTTTAAAATCTACATGAATGAGAGACAGCTGGGTTGTCGTTGTATGTTGGTAGGTAGGTTAGTTCAGGTACGTATAGGTATATTATGCATGTTTGGTAGTTTACTGGTTTGTTTCAGCTGGTTGAGTGAGCACAGATGCAGAAAGGGTATTATTAGCGCTACGTGAAAGTTTACTATACACACACATACCTGCAGGAATTCTGCTGCATAAACTACAAGTAAAGAGAGATATTGTCAATATATGCATATACCTAGTTAGGTAGGTACTAGAAGAGGAGTTTGGTTGTTTTGTTATGGTATCATTCGGCTTGCATGAGTGAAGGTTGTTGAATGTTTACTCGCTCATTAGAATATAAACAACACGTAATTTTTTTTGTATATTATGCAGTACTATTTCTCTTTGCTAGATGTTTATTGCATTTAAGTATCTATGAAATATAGTTAATTATAGTTATGTTTAAATTATATAATTAATTGTCTACACTTGAAGACTTGAGTTGCTTAGGAAACTCTCGAATACTCGAATTAGCATTAAAAGTTGCAAGTTCAGCTTGGATTAATGACGTGACTCTTGTCTCTTGTCTGTTCTGTTGTTCTTTTGTAGGCTACATGATAGTTGTCTCTACTCTACGGTGAGTATCAGTCTTCTTGTATCACAATTGTGATTGTAATTATAATTAGGATCATATGCAATACGGGCTGTGTAACGTGACCAGCAGAACGAGAACCAGTAGGCGTTCCTTCTATGCAAAAATATATTCACAATAGTCTGCCGGTCGAGGCTTCGAGACGAGATGTTGACGTTGAGAGTGAAGTCAAGTATAATATAAGTCTTGAGCAACTCACACTATTTTTAAAACCGTGTTTTATGAGTTTTTTTTCTTCTCTACTGCGAACTGTGCAAACTGCAATTGCATGATTTTGTAATCATTGTTATGTACAGGTATGTACTTGGAAACTAAAATCCAAGTAGAAATAGACTGGACGTGAGTTCATTTAGGCAAAACAAAATTGCACAAATAAAAACTATGTAACCGACCTATATGTGCTCTATGAGTATATAGTAGATGCCATGTCATGCAAAGTCAAATTGAAAGAATTTTTTTTCATTGTGAATACTAGTCAGGAATTATGTAATAATTATAATGACTGGCCATTTCTGTTTTGTACAAAATATCTTCATGAGTGCATGTAACTTAATAGAGCAACCTTTCTTATGTATATAGTATATTAACAAAATTACGGTCAAAACAATTGTTGGTTTGGTGGTGCTATGGTATAGGCAGGCACTGGACTGGACAGTATTCAGTATGCAGATCAAGAAGCATATTGTTATTGAATATTAAATTTTGAGTTAAATTTAATTGCGTCGCATATACGATTTTAATTTAATGGTCGTGAAAGTATGGAAGGATTTTTAAACATATAATATTTTATTTTGAATTTCATAAGGGCTTGTAAAGTTTAAAATTTTCCCACAACTACTTCTGTTACTGCTTTGTTTCAATTTACAATTTCCCACACTAAAGTTATTTCTGTATAGGCATGGTACATAATATCTATCGAATCTGTGTGTGTGTGAGTGTTGAGTTGAGTGGAAGCCTGCATACATCTATGGTTTCAGTATATTCAGTATCTCAACATTATTATTAACCAACCACAATATTTTATTTTATAGGTCTATTGTACATTACATTAACGGTAATTATGACTGATGTTCATTTCATGACTATAACTTGTATATACCTATACAAAAAGAAATTGTTTATAATAACATTATACTTCGAGAGAGAAAGACAACTTTATTAAAATACACCTTTTGAAATGTACCATATACATACAGACGTACTACGTAGTATTATGCGTATATGAAACGTATCTGTTTGTGTAGAACTGACGACTGTAGATAGATGGGGATGGTAGTTTGCTGTTGTTGTTGATTGTGATTTTGCTGATGATAATGACAGTGGGATATGGTTATGGCATGGTACATTATCCACATTCTTGTTTCCCCTTTATTATCCTTTTATAATAATTTGTAACAATAGAATTTAAATTTAACAGAAGTAAGTACTCATATAGACTCATATAGAAAAAAAGAAGAAGGTGTATAATGATATTATTGTCAGTTATTAAAAGGCAAATTCAAAGTCAAATCTTACATCTTGAATAGACCCTAACTGGAATATTGTAAATTACACATATTACAATGCAATAGTGGGTTTAACATTTTCTATTATAAAGCATATAACTATAAAGGTGGTAAAGTGATAGGGAGGGATGACGCTAATATAAATTTAAATTACTGTGTATACATAGGAACTCAAGAGTATTAAGAATGATAAGCATTCTCATTCCAAATTACAATGGAGAGTTATGTACATTATATTTAGTTTTCATTTTAGTTTTGCATTCCATACTGTATTGTGTATGGGAGACGAGTCCTGTTGTTGGTAGTACATTGTTGAATTTTGAGAGGATTGTTGTTGCTTTTCAATTTTTAAAATAGACCCTGAGTCGCACGACGACGTTCTTCATTCTTCATCTTGAGTCTCGATCGTGTGCCGTTGTAGTGTACGTGTGTATGCAAATTGTAAACAATCTACCTGTCTCTATAGATCCTTCGCCTCTTCTATCTATTGGTTCGGTTGTCAGGTTTAGTTTTGTTCTGTCATTTGTGAATTTCATTTTCATCTTTCATGGGGGATCGGTCCTGGTTGGCTCTTGGCTGGTTCCATGGTTATTGTTACATTCCACAAATATAATATGAGAACATTGCATTGAGCGTCGTGTCATGTCCATGTCATGTCTAATGATCCCTGTGTTCGCTCTCGGAATTCATAAAAAGGTTTCGTTCCCTTTGATTGTACATATATATTATTTTCTTTTTATTAATAGACATGGGATTAGAATTAGATAAGAAAGGATGATGATAATGATGTTGTAGTACATCATATTGTACAAAAATTTAAATGCCTTCCTACATACAGGAACCGAATGGCTATGGCTATATGGTGATATAGTATGGTATTAATGACACCACAAACAAGGGTTCATGCCTGTACTCATAATTTATACCCTGCTCTTACTTTACATAATTAAAAATTTGCGTAACATTTCTCATTTATCTACAAGATTTTAATATGATAATGAATAATGACATGGCGTCTTAGCCAGATGGAATGCTGCATGGTGCTGGTGTTCGTGCTGTTTGATATTGAGAGTGTAATAAAATTGTGACTGCGGTAAAATAATAAATACCTACTACTACTACTACTACTACTACTACTACTACTACTACTACTACTACAATATTAGAATGCTAATTCTAAAATGTTATTGAACTATAACTATGAATGTGACTCTACACACGCGCTCATCCCCCAAGTCCATTGTATACTAAATAAGTATCAATGTTTTTTTTACCATGATAAATTAAACACTAACTCATCTTCTTGTTTTGTTCTTTTCCAGTTTTGTTGTTGTCGTCCTCAGAACCAGAACCAGAACTGTGAAGTGGAAGCCTCGGATATTATCCATCGGTGAGACGATTACTCATCATTTATTGTTACGAGTTGGAGCTTAAAAGGCGAGGTGAGAGATTATACATGTGAAGTTGACACCATTTTACAATTTGACATTTTTATGTGAGTTGAATTTATAAAGCCTTGTGAATAATTTTCACGGATGACAACTCATTTTTCTAAATTATGTACAGAGAGTATTTCGTTCCCATAGTCTCCAATCTCTAGTAGTACTTATACTAATGGTAGTGCATAGTAATATGTAATTCGTGTTTTACTATTATACTTTGCATCTTTTTTTTGAGCACTCACAATTATCAGTACGCACGTAGCATCTGTTAATGTGAGAGATTGTGCGAGAGTGAGCACAACACATTTGAAATAAAAATATGTGAGCTGATGACAATTATAATAGTACGTATGTAAATATACACACGTAGAAGTACCTACGTAATATGTAATATCATTATGCATCATGGGCGTATAATTAAATAGCGCCTGCCTATATGCTTCCAAATGCTACTCGCTCAATAGGTTCCATGATCATCAGAAAAAGTAGAGAAACTTGAGTAGAATTTTAAATTTGGATGTATCCAACATTCAGCATTCAAGCAATTGGCAAAGTATTTAACTTGTGACAACGACAGCGTGACAAGGTTTTGGCATTGGTCCTGCTATTGGTGTTTGTGTCGACAGACGGGGAGACAGGCCAGCCAAAGTGTGACCACACGTTCAATACAAAATTAAATTACATACATACTATACTTTACTATATTTATTATAGAGAAGATATAAAGGTTATCGCTTTTTGTTGTTGACTTTGAAAAATAAACCGGAGTAAAATACTAATTACTCAAATAATTGTAAAAGTGTAGATGTAGGGACCTATTAATGTGTACAGGAATGGATTATTAAAAATTTGAACGGCGATTGTTAATTATTTATACTACTGACTGATATAGGATGTACTGACTAGTGACAATGTACATAAATAAAGACGCAAGACACAGAAAAAAAGCAGACAAAATGCGATGGGAATTTTGAACGCTATTAAAATCCATCTCCTTGTTACTTTAAGTATGAATGAGGAAATGGAAATATGCCGTCTTGTCAATTTTAAACTATTTTTTTTCTTCTATGATATACGTGACGATAAAAAGTATGGTCCTGGTCTAGTTCTATGGAGATTGAGGGTGTATATACTTGTTATATATTGTATCAGTATATTAATGAATGCAATAATTTATTGTGTAGGATTAAACGCTACCATACCATAAATGTCACCTCACGTATAATCTTTGTTCATTTTCAGTCACCTTTCACCGGAATTTTCACACGGTTTCTAAGGATAGTGATGTTGATAGTTGATAAAACCGTTGCGTTGTTGAGATAGCCAATGCAAGTATGTAAAACTGCCTGTAAAAGAGACCTGCAGTGGAAATACAGAAGTATAATTGTCATTTATAATTACTATATACTAAAGTGTACCTCCCTCCTGATAAAGTAAAACGGTAAGGCAAAACTGGAAACATTTCAGCTTATGGTTTACTTCCCAACAGGAACAGTAGTAGGAACATCAACAACTTCCTCTTTGAAAATGATTTAGAAGCGTATAAAACCATTATAATAATAGTTATAGTAATGCACCTCGTACTTGTCAGAATCTAAACTGTAATTACCAAGATAATCTAAAGCACAGGAATTGGAATATCCAGAGAAACCGTATATACCTATATAATGTTAAGTCTAAAACATCAAGACCTAGATAATGCATATATATATTACTGAAGCTTATAAAGATTATATATCCCATTTACATGTTTAAGCTAAAGTTCTTGCTCTTATTACAATCTCTTTTAAATGGATTCATTTACTCTTCCCGTCCTGTCATTATAAATGTTGCGGTAATGAGGAAAGGAGGGACCTTAATTACATATGCGTACAAAGTATCAAAGATTAATTTACGATTACGATGGCGACTGCGATAGTAGGGTTAAAATTTAAAAGCTATTGCCACAGTCCATAGTTTATAAGTAGGATAGATAGATATGTTGCTATATACCTGCTGTACACACAGTCGTGTTGTCTATTATCCGCAAAAGGTAAACGTGAAATACCGTGTGTAGTATTATGTACTTGTACTGGCAGTGGCAACCAGTCACAGTGTAACAGGCATCTTCTTATTAGAGTTTTCGTCTTCGTTTGTATTTCCAAGTAGGAGAGGAATATAGAGTGTAATAAAGGCTTATGGAGGATATGGTGGATTAGGTATTTTGTTGATTAAAGATGACTGTGTACGGAAGAGCACTTTAGTTTGCAATTCTGTGAGTTGTTTGAATTTGAACTTTATCCGTAGCATTTAACTTAAGTATAAGTAAGGAGTACTTATGTAAATAGTCCCTACTTATGTTGGTATCAAATAGGTAGATGCGCCTTATATTACTGTAATTATATAAAATTAGGTAGTTACCTACATACACATCCTCATTGAAGTATGCAAACAAGCCGTCTGCTAATATTCTTAAAACCAAATCAGTTTGTCTAAATGTTGGGAGTTTTTTAAAGTAGATTCTAAGATTAGTCTGCTTATATGATAGTGTAAATGCACGTCTTCAATCTCATGTTTTGCATTCTCGTAACTGTGTAAGTAATGTGTTTTATTTCATTAAATTACTTTCAAAAACAAAACTGCTTAAGTGACGGCGCTTTTTCCCTTTCAAAAATGTTTAAATAACGTATTTTGTACTTTCAGAAATGGCTAAATCAGACTTTACATTTTTGAAAACTTAAACCGAATTAAAAATAATTTTTGAGAAATTTTAGTATGTTTTGCACTCCTAAAAGTGCAAGAATCCTGTGTATTATTTGAGATATGTTCCAAGTGTAGGACTTTCAAAAAAGTGGAAGCCGTGTGATTTTAATTGACAACTTAAATTTAAAAAAAAAAATATGTACATTATTGAAAAAGAGTTTGAACATGAAAACTTTTCTTAAAATTGGTCGTAGAATTCATGTTTCATTTGAGAAATAAGAACATTTGGCCTGTTTTGATTATTCAATAAGTTACGCATATTCGTTATTCCGTTCAAATTTCTATAATAATGAGTAGTTATAGCCGTTTTTCGCTGCATAATATACAGCTGATCGTGTCTTATATTCACGAATCTTGTAAAATGCATCATTTACTATTCAGCGGAATTTAATTTATTTATATTCTGCCTGTTGCACTGCCCTGCTCCTGTCAGACTTGTCTTGTTCACTGTATTATAGATTAGGTAATGGTATCTCCACGTCTCTCCGTTTACATCACGTTCGTGCTCGTCGAGAATGAGAAATGAGATTGGGATTGTACATACATGTGTTTAGATTTATAATCCATTGATATTATGCTATTCACTATATTGACCATGTATGTACATAATATCTGTAAAGAAAAAGGACGACTAGCATTTTAGCTAGATTGAATGGAACATTAAATTTGTACATATAGGTACGTAGAAAATACAGACGAGAAGGAGAAGGAAATGCCTATAGTAACATTGTGCACCTATGGGCATAAAACTTACGTTAAAGTGTACTTTTACATAGGTAAAGTACTAGTTGTTGTTGTTGTTAGTTTGTAGTTTTGATCACAGATGCATTTTCATCGTGTGAAAGACGGAGTCGAAAAGTAAGAAGTCGTGAATGAAGTTTTGAAACGTTTCATAATTTGAAATTCGAAGATCAAGAGCAATGAGTAAGGCATCTTGTTTTTCATTTAAATTATGTATGAGAGATTATATATGAAGCTGCGTCCATGAGAGTCCATGCAGCCCAGCTCGGCAGTTGATGGTAAATGGTGATAAACATGTGTGGAAGGAAATGTGGACTCGTAAAATATACACATCTTGATTTTTTTTCTCTCCTTCTTATTAATCATTTTAGGCTCTTGTTAAGGGCTAAGTCGCGGAGCATTAAAAATTCAAACACGTGTTTCGGCTGGATCGGACGTGGACGTTAAAGAAAGGGTAGAGAAGGAGAGAGAGAGAGACAAGTTCATAATATTTTCTCTCATATATGTTAAATTATTACAACTTGTGCTCTGATTAGCAATCCCTATGTGGAGTCAAGCAACGTGAGAGATTCAAACTTGAATGAAGCGTGTAGTCAAAAGTCAAACTATATATTTATTTCCTCGCTATATCATGTAATTGAATATGTACCTAGGTACCTATAGATACTAAATTCAAATTCAAATTCTGCTAATACTTGCTCGGCCGTCATGGTCAATGCCATGCATCGTTATATCATAATCATATTATAGCTGCATCTATATACTTATTAATGAGTATTAACGTTGCTGAAGAAAAGCATCAAGCCATATAAATGAGTATTCTAAAAAGCAACATAGACTATCTGTTACAAAACATGGTACTAGTAGCAAATTTTTCAATGTATACAAGGTGCCAATTGTAAATAGTAAAGTTTGTAATTTATAAAAAGTATAAATAGTCAATTTTGCAATCAAAGAACTGACGTAAATATTGTAACTATTTGTAGGTTTGCAAAGTTGTAGATAGTCAATTTTACGCTTACGGTGAAAGTCATGTACTTTGCACACGAAAGACTTGTGTAAATCGTATGTTTTGCAATTTAATTAAGATCGTAATTTATTGCATTTTGTATTTTTAAAAAGCGCATCTATTTTAATTTGGACTGTCAAAATTGTTTAAATAAAATGTATGTTTTGCACTTTCATAGTTATATTTACCATGAGCAAATACATTAAAATTTATGAGAAAGTAACACATCTAAAAAAATAATCCATTGCTAATAAAAACTTAGATAGGTAGTTTTGGTTTTGATTTCAACCGAAATTATATAAACGTCTTGTTTTCATCCTTCTACAAGTATACTTAAAGAAGTACATGCTTCCTTGTGTGATATTTAATAAGATACCAGGATTATTTGTTGCATTTGAAATGTTTATACAGATATCGTTGTATTCTCTCTCTCCCTGTGTTCACATATAACATGCATTTGTATGTACATATGTCGGTGGGTTGTTTGGTCCATGTCCATTCCATGACGCATTTGTTTGTGGGCATTATTTCATTTCATTTGTAGCTTCTCAGCTCTCAAGTGAAGTGAACTGAGCTGAGCTTGATCTTGATGTCAGCTGTAGATGTCTTCGGTGATTCATTTATGCTGACTCCGTGCTTTCATTAACACTCCCCCCATGGACTAACAAAGGGAATTAATTAACGCAAAAAACAGCTAGTGCTAAAAGTCCCAACGAGGTTCAACATTTTTGAAAAGACCCAGAGCCGAGGAAGTTGTGAAGGGAGATGAAAATTTGGACAGTCACATATTTGAAAGGAAGTGTATTTATTTGTTATTACGTTATATATTTGAGATCACTTGAATGAATTCTTATCCTTAAATCCTTCTTTCTCACATGTGACTTCTTTGAATCTTGAACATCTGCTTTTCGTTTTGGCCTGACTCTGCTTCTGTTAGTGGGTAGTAGGCAGTAGGGAGCTAGACTTTATTATTATAAAGTGCTTTATATATCCATATATGTAACAATAATAATAAGAATAATATGAGAGCCTGCCTGCGGTCGGTCGGACCATGAACATTTCAACATCGGAACTCTGCTGGATACACACTATTTTGTTGCTGCAACCTTTTCTACCTTTCATATCAAAATCAAACTCAAAGCTAAAACTCATACAATTAGAAAAATTGTTTCACAGTTTCTTCTTCTCGCGTCTGATTTAAATGTAAAGAACGTCCAATTATTTTGTTCGTCTTCATTTCACATGAACTATGAACGTTTTCTTTCATTTCTTTTTACGGTGACGATGATGACGGCGGTATGGTAGGGACATGAAATACGTACATACTATGTATGGACAAGCCTGGCTTGCCTGAGTTTGTATTGACATTGCTACACTACATATTTGGGCTTGGCATGAAATTTTAAAAAGAAAAATAGAATCAAGTAATTTGGCTCGATCTGTAGGTAACCTATAAAATCATTTTAATTTCGAGTGGTATGGTAGTTTGAATTGAGTTTGTAGAATCATCTTTGGTAATTATAGAAGAGCCACAACAACGTCAAAAATCCTCATTTTCATTATACAGTTCAGGAAAGATGTGAAGAAGGCCTGTTGAATTTGGATTTAGATTGATAAATTTGCATTGTAATGAAGATTATGAACTTAAATTTTTTCTTATTTTTGAATGGCTTGTATTTTTTTCAATGCTTCACATGGTCATGATCGTCATGGCCCTTTGATTTCGATTTGATTTGTTTCTTTAAGAGTTTTGGAGAGGTTCAGAATTGAGAACCAAGGGGGTGTGCTCCAGCTTATCATTGATCTTAAGGTTTTAGTGTCAGCTAGTGAATGCGCTAGTTGTGTCGTGGATTAATTTAGTGACGATGTCCAATTTGTTTTTAAATAATGAACAACTCTGTATTAAGTATTTGTCCTATTTGTACAGTTAAGGTAGAAGAAATACACTAACATTAATAATTATTATGAAATTCTAAATCCAATTAATGAGATAGAGAATTATGAGACCGTTATAATAAGTTGTGGCCTGACACTCAAGTTAATTTTCAAGCTGCAAATTTTATTCAGCTTTTGACTGAAGCAATTCTACCATAGTAGCTTTGTATAGTTGCAGTGCATAATGTTTACTGAGCCTTTCAGTTTTTGCAGATGTACCTACATAAAAGAAAGACTTAATAAAGTTTTTTGAAGTAATATATTACAATTAAGGCTGATGTATCTTTCTTGAGTGAAGAGCACTGCACTGGAAAATATAGATACAGAAATACGTAGTACGAAGAGCAGTAGCAAATTGGTGTGGAAAAGTAAAGATGTGGAATCTTCGAAGTTGGAAGTCAGAGTCTGTTGCAGTCTCAAAGTCATTAATTAGAGTAACCTTCAACATGCATTCATGCCGACCGACCGAGGGAGCGTCGGGAGGGAAACGCGAAAATAAGTGCAACAAGTATATATACATCATGTGTGTAAAAATAAAAATAGTCCATGATTATGTCTTGAAGTTTAGTTAAAGTCTTTTGACTACATAATATTATATACTTGACCATAGTCTGTTCTCTTTTTTCGAGTCCTGGTCTGGTCGCTTCCTTTGTATATAATATTGGAATAGTGCATATTATAATAGTGTCTCAGTCCCGGGACTAATAAAGGATATACACTAACAAATGGAGAGAAAAATAGGAGGTTCGCCTGGCTCTCTAATTAGCTTTTGTCTACTACTGACTGTATAATTTATAGCTATTTTAATTTTAATTATCTTAACAGTCTCTCTATTTATATCTTTATACTCTGCATTCTATACTGTATATGACGGGTCCTGGTCCTGAGCCCTGGTCTCGTCTCTGGTCTGTACATCTTATTTTTATTGCAAATTCTAATTCGAATTTGTTATACTGCGAGGGGCTGACTAGTGAGACGGCTGAGAGCATATGTCTAGGTCCTCTAGGTGAGGATCGTCTGTGTGTGTGTGTGTGTGTGTGTGTGTGTGTGTGTGACAGTAATAAGACTACTACGTGTTCTTTTGTTTCTTCATTGTTAATACGGACAGACAGATATGTATGATACTTTATAATATATATTGTTTTACACTGCGTTACATTTCGATCTACACGGCTCTCAAATACTGAAATGTTTTGGCATTGACATGGCACCAGCCTGGCGGTTAATATGCATTAAGCGAATTGTGGTAATTGGCATTTGTACTCGATTCATTTAATAGGACTTGTCCCCTTGTCTTCTTTTTTACTGTCTTCTTCTTCGTCTCCTTCTTGCTAAAAAAAATAAAAATGTTGCAGTGGATTTAATTAAAACATTTAGCAGAGTCAGAGCTACAGGGGAACAAGAATGTGGAATGTAGCGAATTGCCAAGATAATGATAACGACCACGGTAATGATAACACACTCTAAATAAAATCTCTACCAAATTCAAGGTCTGTCGTTGTCGTCGTCGTTGTCTGTCCAAACTCTACAAAGTTAAGTTCCTGGAGGACATGACATACTCTCATAGCAGGATATAGTGCAGTGAGCAGTGTCAAAGTCAGAATGTCGTCTCATTTTATTTCATAAAAATATAATGAATTGCTTTCCTATTAATGCGAACAGGCCTCTGCAATTTTTACAATTGAAACTGTAGTTTGGTCAGCTAGCACTTTGCTGGGAGGCTGAAAGGTTGTGTTGACCTTTACATACGTCTGGGGTATGCATTTCGGTCAGTTTCAGTTCGTGTAATTGCTAATTCTATGTGGCTATGTCCTATGTGCATGGTACGATTGATCGCATAACCATTTGGTTTCATTTCCCTTCGGACATTGTATGGGTAGTTTGTGGGCTTGCTTTGTGAGCTATCATTCATTGGTTAGCTAATTATTTGTGTGGTGGTCACATTATTACTCTGCTGATCTTGGCGTAGTTGTTGTATGGTGTCAGTAGTCAGTAAAATTCAAATTAATTAATGGTAGACGCTGCGACTCCGACTCCTGGTGCTGGATGCTGGTCGCTGGTGTTTTATGTTGAGATTATAGAAGGCATGGTAGAGTGTTTGAGTTTGGGTCTTTTGGTTTTGGTAGATCGGATGGTGTGGAAAGTTATTCGACATTTTGTACTCCGTGAGATAATAACATCAAATTAGTATAATATATTATGAACAGAATACAGAGGTCCTGCTGAAGCATCATACCGACAGTGCCAGTACAGCCGGCAGTGGGGCTGCACCCCCTCCTCCCAACTTGTTTTAGTTCACATTGGGAATATTAATGGAAATTTTCACTAGTGAAACAATGCCAAAACCAAAGTTTAGTTTAAATACTAATTGACATGCGTATCTCCTATATCTTTTTTATATGATGGGGTGTAAATTAAAGTAGGAATCACTAAAAAAACAAGAGCATTGCTACTATCTTCACTCACTTGTCAGTCCCTTGTGTGTAGGAAACAGCCCTAGAATGAAGCAATAATTATTTTATGAATTTTTATCATAATATCCTTTTGTTTTCCTTCTTTTCCCTTTCTGTTGAGACGTCCATTCTTGCAAACTTATGTACGATTAGAATTGGTTTTAAAATTGTTCACATTTGGATTTAAGTTGAGCTGTTCCTTCTCTCCAGTAGTAGTTGTGTCTACTATGTAATTACATATAATTTTACGTGAACAAATGATACCAGCCAGCCACCAGCCCCCAATAGTATTCACACAGACACTAGGTAGGTAGGTACTACCTTCTACATACATTGTTTGGCAATTGTGCAGCGATTTTTGTACAACGTCTATACGTATCGCGTGGAGTGTTGTAATTTGATAATTTAATTACAATCTTTGCATATTGCGTTGGATGACTAACAATAAGAGCGACGGATATGCAGACTCTCTGCAGACAGCGGCGAAGGAAGGAATTTCATTGCATTAATTGTAGGAGTGAGTGCAACCCACAGTGCAATGGAGCATGGTATGGGATTTGATTTGAATTTACACATTATTCATGATATATGTAGCTATATCACTCATCCTTTGATGTTTGAATTGTAAGTCCAAAGAGGTGGTGTTGTAGTAGGGGCACGTTCGTATGAAGATAGATGTATCTAGCGTCTACGTTAGCACACAATTAAAATATTGGTGTCAGATTAAATTCCATTTCCAATTCCAATGAAAAGTGTGAAATGAAAGGAAATAATACTTCGCATGCAGGGGCAGACAGACACACAAACATTGTACAAACACAATACATGTTCTCGTCGACTTGGTGGACGTCAACATCGACTTTCCTAGGTTTTTAATTAATTTAAATTGTACAGTTTCTTATGTAATTTGAAATTCGAATGTGTGAGCTCACAGATATCAATGTAAAATTTACATAATTAAGTATCAGAATCAAATTAAATCAAACCTGAATGTTATACCTTATATTATGTAGTTACTACGCATATGTATTTTTGTTAGGGTAGAATTACATGTATGAGTATATGAATCAAGTACCTACTGATTAATAACTATATGGGAATGCATACACATGGCCACTCGAATAATATAGTGTGTGAAATAATGAAAATGAACAGTGAAAATTCGTTGGTTCGAGTCGCATTTCGTCATATTGCTCTACATAACAAATAAATCTTTTGGGTACGTATATTTGATACACGTGAACACTGAGGCCGGTCATGTCGTGACCATGACATAACTCAAATGTATGTGAGTATCTTGTACCCCATTGCTTTCGTAATTGCAATTTCTGATTTAGATTTTTTACTTGTGTGGTTTATTATAGTATTATAGTTCTCGTTGTGGTTAGTTTAGCGGTCAGTGCATGATGAAAGTTAATAATAAACATGACAGGGTAGTATAATATGTAGTAGGGGTAGATGCAGATGCACAGATTTGCAATACTTTTGTGATACTTTATAATGCAATAGTATGGATTATGCATTATTGATTTTTCGGGGTTGGATGATCAGTGTATTATGAGTATTGATTGGTCGGATGAGATAATAATTATTATTCAAAGAAAGCACCAGACACCAGAAAAACTTTTTTTTTAAATACGAAAAATGCTGATACGATGTTGATGGTAGTACCAGAATTCAGATTGAATTGGTGGCATTCAAATTTAAAGCGTAATTTTGAAGACATTCTAATTAAAAGAAGATGTAGAATGTGGATACATATTAGACAAACTAAAATAGTCTCTCTGCCTGTCTTCCTTTCGTGGTTTGAATTGGATTGGCATCTTAGATCGTGAGAGATCAGTATCTATTTTGTTTTTTATAAATTATTGTCTCCTGGCTATCACGAATACAGAAGAAGAGTGAATATACTTAAAGGGGAAAAAAATATGTTCTTTTGAGTTTTGAGTCTTTGAGTGTCGTTAAAAGGCGACACGATTGTGATCGTTATTCTTTTTAGCATTAATCACTATTATTTATATTTTTTTCTACGACGGTTTGCATGTAATGGGATTGGAATTTATGATTTTGTAAACAGCTTGTGATTAAGATAAGTCATGTTACTTATGTGCTTCATGGTTTTGGTTTTCAACTTGATTTTTATGCTAGGATGGAAAACATTATCGTTATCATTTTTGATGGAGGAGTACAAACTATCCGTTGCTATATACTAGTTTCAATCAAACTAGTGTATCTAATAGTGTGAGTGTAAAATACCTTATGTCTTATATGGTAGTTCTCATTTTTAACGAAGATATGAAACTTTTGGGCTTGAAAACAAATTCTAATACTACATTTTGTAGTCTCATTACAGCATTAACAGTAATTGTTTTACTTTTAAAATCTCATAAATAGTAAATCTCGACTTCCATAAATGTATAATTTAATAAATTTTGCATTTTAAAAATTCATAATTAGTCAGCTTTGCACTGTTAAAGCAACACGTTCTTTTTATTTAGAAAAAATAAAAACACGATACTATGAATTTTGTAATTCAAAAGCAGACCAAGATTATTCTGATTTTATTACAAATAGCGAATGGGTGGTTTTCATTCTTCAGCGACTGTCATATATGTTTGACCCATGTGCTATATCTCCAAGGGACATACCACATTACGTAGGTAACGCATAAAAAAAGATGAAAAGTAATGGAATCGGTATCGTTCTTGTATAATAACATGACAACGTAGCCGGTTTTCATTCCTCGAATTATTGCAATTTCGCAGTATATATATGTGTATGAATTTTTGTTTTTCAAAGGTCACATGTGTAAGTGCGAAACAATTATTTACAATCGAGATTATTCGAAATTCCTCTGTGTGATTCGACAGATGAGTTCAAATTGTCCAAATGACTTGTGTGTGTGTACTTACCTATGTAGTTTGGGGGTCTGTTCGGTTTTGAGACTGTTGAGACTGTGACTTTTGATAACCTTATAAATACCGGTCATTCAAATTCAGATAGATGCAATCGTGCTGGATGAATTACGCGTTATTATCCCTATTCGAGTTTGAAGACTTTCTGCTACGGGCATATAGATATTTACTGTGTTGAGTGTGCAGGCAGGTGCAGATGAGTTTATAACTCAGAGCTGAACTCTGTCCTCGCATTTTTCTTTGAGCTATTAAGCTATTACGAACAGTGTTTGAATACTGTTCTTATCTGTATATGAGAATTTGTTTTCGTCCAAGCATAAAGTTAAAAAAAATCCTATTATAAAAATATAAAAATACAAATAAAAAAAATGTGAAATCTGTGAATTTGGGCATATAGGTAAATATTACTTAAGATTATTGATTATAGTCGTGCAGTATTTTTTAATAAAATTATGGTAGTGATATGGTCATATTATGGTCGGTGTAAGGTATAGGGCAAAGTTGTACTCCCTACTGTAAGTAGATAAGGTACCTACTTATACACTTGTAATATATTATGGTTATAAATATGATTCGGTGAGTAATATATTATGAGTATAGGGTTATGGCTTAAAAAAAATACAGTATAAAATGAAAATGAATTATGACAGCGAATAACGACGCACACTACATACATGATTATATCTTTGATCGTAACTTCATTTTCATTTTTTAAATGGTAATATATGTTATTTTCTACTGTTTAGGTTAACCATAAACCATAAGGTGTTACCTAGCTATGGTTCGGGCTCTGGCTCTTGCTCTGGCTTTAGCTTTATAAGCATACACTTGGATTCTCCTAGATTTTTTGCGTGCAGTGTACTAAAGGTGTAGGCATAATATTTTTTTTTCTTCGTCTACTACTATCCATTATCTATAATCTAATACATTAAATTTTATATGCAGAGGCTTCAGATTTGTTTTTGTCTTGTCTCGGATTTTGAATTTGATTTCCTTTCTTTTTTTGTATCTCCCCTTATATTGTTTGGGTTACAAAATTGTTGAGGTTAGGTTAAATACAGGCTGACGACTAGTATATGATTATGATTATTAATCTTGAGCCTCTTGAGACTCTGTGTAAAGTGAACATTCTTTTGGTCTTGGTTTTAGCTCATAAATTCCTAGTACCTACTGTTCTAGTAGTACATAATATTATGGTGGTAGTCAGTAGTCGTATTCGCATTCATATTAAAAGTGGTCTGTCTATATAGTGGTGGTTTATCGTTATTGTTATTATGTATGTATGGTCGTACCCATAAGGTAATAGTATATTGGAATTAGACAGCCGTAATTAATTATACTATGTCTACGCAGAGTGAGAACTCTACTGTATTCTGCTGTGTAAGTTTTAAGTTCAATTCTGCAGTAATAATAATAATAGTAATTGCAGTGTAAACGAAAAGGAGGAAATAAATTCATAATGGTTCATGGTAATGGATGAGATATTGTTTGTTTGTGCAGGTATAGGAGTATGTACTTGAGTGTGTTCTGCTCAAGCTTGACGTATAAAACTAATCTGTAATCGTATCTCATCGTACGTAGAGCTGGCTGGTATGGTAGGGAGTCAGGAGTACCTACCTTTGGTAGGGATGTTGGTAAATACATATAGCACAGTAACTATTAACTATAGTTGGTTTTAAATAATTGCTGTATAATTATTGGTTTGCTAATTTACTCTGTAATTATCATGAGATTATTATTATATGTTTTTTGTATTGTGATTTGTATGTTGTGGGTAAAGGTGGACGTTCCTTTTTGGTTCATATATAGTTCTTGTAATCCACGTCCTGGTCAGACATTGTATCATACAGGGAGTACATGATAGGCAAATATATTATATTTTCTTTAAATATATTTTTTTCTCTCCCTATTTATTTACTACTTATTGTTAGCTTCAGCCATCTGTAAATAATGCATAGGAAGGAAGGGAGGGAGGCAATAATATTTGTGTACAATGTAAAGTGTTACTATTGGTCCTGTCGGACTGTGTATGTTATTATCCTGTATTGAAATTTCATGAAACTCCAACTAAACTCATGAAAAAATTAACTATAACCATACCATACCATAGCTGTACACTTTACATAATCTTTAGTGCTTTGTTTCTTCTGATTTGCACCCACCTCTTTTTTAATTTGAATAGAGTACGATTACTTGCAGTTGGTGTACAGTAAAGGTGAACTCACAATTACAATTTACAATTTACAAGTGCCTGTATACTGCCTACATATGTAATTTACTATACATACATCTCAAACATTGTGCTAGTACTGAAAGTACTGCTGCTTGCCTTTTATATTGTTTTTGTTTTGTTTTTTTGCGTTTCGTTTAGAACGATGTTTTATTTTACGATTACGATAATATGACGAGAGGCGTTTTTTTAATTTTTTCCCCGTCTTCTTTTAAAACTTGAACACTGGTACCTACCTACCTATCTTGAAGAATCGAATTTGAATTTAAAGATGACGATGACATGTTGGATGTATGTATGTAGGACAATCACAGAATAGCCAGGTGTACTGTACTGTAATAGAGTGTAATATTTGAGGCTGGACAGGTATTTTATCTTTTATCTTTTCTCTCTCTCTCAGACTCTAAGTAGTTGTAATTTTATGACTATTCAAAGGCATATATGGATTTTTATAGGACTCTCTTGTCGTCGTTATTTTTACATAAGGTTGACTGTTGATGGCTTGATAGGTTTGTGATTTGCGATATTGTGTGATGAGGAAAGTTGAACTTGAAGACGACTAACATAAGTACACCAGAATATTATGTGTATAATAATGCAATTTTTGAATATGCTCATGTTCGTTGGCTTGTTGGTTGGTTTGTACTTGGCTGTTTTGTTAGGTTGGAAGATAGGAAATTATACAGTATCTATCTATGTAATAAAGTTGCCATTAAATTATATTGTCTGTCTTTGTAGTTTGTAGTGTCGTTTTCTGGAAGACAAGATCGAAACATGAATGTTTTAATTATGCAAATTCTAATTTATGTAATATGCCGTTACCTTGGATTAGATGCTAAAGATTGTAGATAGTTTATATTGCTATATAATGTTACCCTGTGTTTGTCATTTTCAACGCTTGACTTGAAATTTAAATCTTTCCAGTTCCTAGCTGCCTACCCCCTAGATTACTACTATAGGATACAAGGTTTGATAAACTCTGGGAGCTAGGGGATTAATATAATGTTATCACTATGGTCTACACTTTATGTATGATATAGCAAAGTCCTTACATACAATAACGTTGGCATTGAAATATATTGATTATTGCTGTATTTTTTTCATTTACTATTTGATAAAGATTCCCAAAATTCCGATTTGGATTCTAGAAAAAAAAGCGGTTAAAAATAAGAAGTACAGAATCCGGCAAATCAGCGGGTTTTCAACTTTTATTTTCTGATAATAAAAGAATTCCAATTTATCTTATTTCTAGTTCTAATATAATGCAAGCTGTCCTGATGGTGGTTGTGGTCGCGATCGTGATATTTTCTGTGTGTTTGTCCGTGGATCAGTTCTGCACAAAATGCTAAAGTCAAAGTTCGTGTATTTTTTGTTGATGGAGTTTCCCGGTATTTATTGCCCTTAAGTAGAGTAGTAGATGAATTTCAATTTAAGATGTGAGGCCAATAAATTATTTGTCGTTGGATGTTTAGTTGGTGGCGGATAGTGTATGTGCCTAGCTAGACTCGTGACTGGTACCGGCGCCGGTGCCGTACTAGACTTGGAAATTGGAATTGTTGGTATTTGTATATTTGTATCTGGTCTCCGTTCTTGTTTCCTTAAGTTGCTAAAGCAGTTAATGCGCGGAGTACTTTCACTGTGTGTAAAGAGAATATAGAATTTTACTACATGGAGCCGTTAGGCCTACTGGTACATGTAGGCATACAGATGATATCGCGAGCGTGGACTGGACTGAAGGGATTATTTTTCGGATGTACTCATAGGAGTATTATGTTTATGTGTAGTAGTAGTGAGATTGGTGTAGCTGGCTGTTAGTTGTTGTGTGCTGGATGAGGAAGTAGAAAGAATTTATACGGTCGATATTTCTATGATCTCGAAGGAACAAATTACTGAAAAACGATTGTAACTTCAATTTTTATGACCTGGAACGGCTAGGACTGGAGCCTAGGTACATAGGAATGCATGAATGCATTTTTCATGGGTCCTAGAATGAACTAGAATCTACAACTCTAGACAGGCAGACCTCGGAGACTTGTCTCTACAGATACCTACTAGAGATTACGGATGCGTACACACTCCACATATAGAGAGACGTTTCTCATGTGCTCCCTGTGGCAGAACCGGAACCGGTCCCGGTCTCGGCCTCGGAGCCAGGCCAGAATCCAGAAGCAGTCTGAGTCAGTTTCTCTAGTCACTGAAGTATTAGTTGAGACTAAAAGTGGAAATGGAGAAAAATTGTAAAGGCGTCGTCGTCTGTTCCTGTCACATTTTTCATGGGAATCCAGGGAGTATTCGTGCATTACCGCTAAAATGGTGGTGTAAAATTAAAATCAAGTAAAGTAGGCTTCCGCGTGTGAGGAAGAGTGGAAATAGGCTGTGCTCTAATATTTTTAAAATCAAAGCATAGTATCTAACAATGAGTTTAAGAAAAATACTTCTATAATAGTTCTCAAGTTTAGTGTGCAAATATCGTGTTTTGCACTTGGAGCTGAGTAAATATTTAACAGTATATACAAGTGGCTTCGCCCCTTGTTTATGGTTCTGCATGGCAGCCGTCACGTAATGGCAATGGTCACGTGATCAGCCACGGATCCAGAAGGGGGTTGAGCTTCGGGCTTTAGCCCCCCCTCCCCGTGTTTAACATTGTGGAGATAGGAGCGGCCGATTTCCAAGTGACCGTTTTACATTGTCAACACCCCCAGACAGTTATTAACTCCTCACCTCCCATAAAACATTTATGTATCCGCTACAGTGATGGTAGCCGTAATGAATCATTTTTGTGGTGATTTTATCGAAAATTGGCGTGTTTGAACTTCCCGCGGAACCAAAAACTTAAAATATTTCAAAGGCACCAACTCCAAACGGGCACATGTTATACATCATTTTAAAGATAATGACTAGTGAAATTTAGTTATTGCGGCACTTACACTCTAGCAGTATTGGTTTTTTAAAAAATCCGAAAAACTCCTATTTGTTTTGCAAAACCCCAAAATGACCTAATAGATATTTTAATTTTTCTTTTTTTTTTGAGACTGTATTCATACTGTACTCGTAAAGATCTTTAAAATGGTGTATCTTATGTTGGGGACTCGTACAGTTGACAGTACTTCCATATAATGGTAAATTATGTGTATGGGTTATAATAAAATAAATATATTCGTTGTACAAGTGACAGGTCTAAATAGAAAGTTTGTCAAAATGTTTTGATAGAGACAGTAAAATTTATACTTAAAAAAAAATGAAAGTACTGCATTTTGCACTTTCAAAAAGGCGTAAATAGTGTTTTTTTGCATTTTCAAAAAGGTGTAAATGGTATTTATTTCACTTTCAGAAGGAAATAATATTCGTACCTCTTGTGCGTAGAAAAACATGCAGATAGTGTAATTTACGCTTCGCAAAAGAATTGAATAGTGAAATTCAATTTGCTTTGCACACACCTTTGCAAATAAATCAAGAGCTCACAATTAAACGAAAGTAAATAGACTGTAGTAGTGTTCCATTTACCATGAACTTACTACGTGTTTTGATGTTCGCTAAAATTTCATAAGGCTTCTTTTCACGCTTCAACGATAATACTGACGAGGGAACGTTTACAACCGGGCGTCGCCAAACCACCCAAACTATTTTTTTCTGAAAAGAGCATGTAAAAAAAAGTGGGGTAGCGTCAATCATATTTCAGAATGGGCCTTTTGATTTGCCACAGGAATTTTTGAAGACATAAATTTGCTAATGTTAATTAAATGGACGCCATATTTAAATACATTTTTCAGTTTTCAATTATTGTGTCTGCAGGCTACATTTTTCAACCGATTTTAATAAAATTTATAGTTTTGTGATTGTTACAATATTTTCCAAACTACAATTTCTGGAAATTTAAACATTCAAAAAAAAATTTGTTTTTCAAAAATTCGTATTTATTTTAAAAGTGAAATGTTTCCACGTTATGATTTTATCAAAACTCTATTATACTTCTTTCAATTTTTTTATCTTTATTTTTTCTTCAATTTCTATCTTTATCAAAGTTTTTTATCTTTAAAATATTATCTAAAAACCAAATTCTGGGTTATTTAAAATCAAAAAAATTGATTTGTTTGAAAAGTATAAATGATAATTAATTTTAAGGCCTATTAAAATAACGCATTTTTGAAAAAAAATGTTTTTTAAATTTTCAGAAATTTTATTTTGGAAAATATTGTAACAATCACAAAACTATAAATTTTATTAAAATCGGTTGAAAAATGTAGCCTGCAGACACAATTGAAGACTCAAAAATATATTTAAATATGGCGTCCATTTAATTAACATTAGCAAATTTATGCCTTCAAAAATTCCTGTGGCAAATCAAAAGGCCCATTCTGAAATATGATTGACGCTACCCCACTTTTTTTTACATGCTCTTTTCAGAAAAAAATAGTTTGGGTGGTTTGGCGACGCCCGGTTGTAAAGGTTCCCTCGTGAGAGGAAGTATTTCGTGAGAGCATTCAAAATTAATAGTTTTCTCTTCTTCTTTATTTCTGTTTATTTGCACTTGTGCTATTATGACGTCCCTCGGGATGGGAGATGGTACTGCTTTACTTGTGGAGATCAAGCGGCAATTGAATGGAGGCTTCACTCTCTGTCCCGAGGTAGTCAATATTTATACAGGGCCATTCCGTATACTATTATCATATCATAGAGAGTTAATTATTATTATCATTATTATTTATGATACGTCTCTTTTTTTGTGAACAATATACGTCTATATACTATTTAGGTTGGTAGGTGTACATAGAAATTGTGTGTTTTTTTTTGCTTCTGGAGCTCAGGGCCGTAGCGGGATGGAAAAAGAAATTGCAAAAGTTTTTCACCGACAAATAATTTTAGTGTGTTTTTTTTCTTTTTTTCTTTTAATCATTATCATTTTAGTTCTTTTGGTGGCGTGTGATATGGTTGTTTCACATTCAACGTTGGCACGGGCTGCGAACTACGAGCGTTATTAATGTGGCCGTGGCGGGGCCGCCCGTAGTATGTGTGTGCTTGAGTTATTAACGAAGAAAATGGTATTTTTACAAGGAAATATATGGCAGTGGCACAGGGCAATATACATGCATAGTTTTTAAAAGCATATAATATTTCATGACATTTTACTTTTTACTCTCTGTCAGAATTGCAAACTATCTATTGTCATGATACAGAAACAGAGCACTATGCCTGTGTGAACGCTGTGTATACTCATAACTGTACTAATATATTATGTGAGATATATAGGTATGTGTGCTATAAAAATTTTCAAAGACTGAAATTAAAATTAAATTAAATTTACGATGTCGTATGTACAGATATATAACCATTTTATTTTAGAATCCTTAACATAATGATGAACTATAGACGGCCAGAATATTATAGTTGTGTTGTAAATTGTCATTGTATGTTAAAAAAAGCATAAAATAAAATCATAAAGACGTTCTTCACTCAAATATTATTTTATTTTAAGAGGTTCAAGAAAGACGTACAAGGCTCAACTCACCCGTGTTTCCTGTCCTCTTCTCTCCTCGTAGTACAGCTTCCTTTTTTTTTCTTTTGTCTTTTGTTTTTTCTGTGGTCAGTTTGTCTCTGCATCTGCCCCTCTGACGCAGTGACTATGGTCTGCTCCTGGTCTGCCGGTGGTCGTTTGGCCGATCAGGGAGAAAGTAAATTTTATTTACCATATTTTCGCTTTTCAGAGCTATTTTTTTTGGCGTTGAAGTTTTGTATAGAATTTAAAATATATAGTATAGCTACATGTGTCGTAATATAATGTAACGCTTGCCGCTCCACTGTCTTGACAAATGACAAATACTTTGTGTACTTACACTTACATATTTGTGCCACTTTTTAAAATTATATTGTCTCGATCTTTTTCTTGCTTCGTAAGCACGACGACGTGTTCAGTGCACTTTACAATTTATGTAGGCACTTTATTTTTTTGTGTTTTTTCATAATTATTATACTTATTTAATACTTTTATATAAATGTAGGTAATAAACACATTTAAAATTATTTAAAATATGTATAATGGGTTGGTATACTCTATCCAAATGCTGTATACCAATTTTTTTTAAAGATCTGAAGGTATGGACTATAATCATTAGATAGCCAACATCCATTTTCCCATAAAAAAATTTTTATATTTATGCATATTATTGTTTTGGAATTGTATGTACCTACACTACCTATGAGGTTGATAAGGTTTGATAGTAGTCATTCGTTTTAATATACCGTATTTCCTAAAATAGTTGACCCGTCTACAATTCAAAGTCCGACCTTCCAGACCTATCTACTATTACAGGCCCGTCTATTGCGTTAGTGTGTAAAATAGACCGTCTACTAATCAAGCTCCGACCTCCAAGACCCGTCTACTATTATACATAGGAAATACCGTATCTATTCAGTGATAAGGCGTTGGTGTAGTTATTTAAGCGTATACTTTACCTATAGAATTTTGTCGACTTTGTTGGGGAGCTGCTTGGGCTGAAATGCTGTTATTGTTATAGACTACACAGTTTAACTGTGTGTATGGCTGTACAAGCACATTTCAAGTATTAAAGTTTTTACCTACAATATAGACACACAGTACAGTTTTCTGTGGAATTTTATGCAACCATAAATATTCATCTTCTGCTATTTGTGCTGATGCTGCGGTGCTGTCTACTGTCTACGAAAATCCTATTTTTATTCCGCCTATTGTTGCAATTATTGTTGTATTTATACAGTTGCTGTTGTGTGGGGGTTTTCCTTCATAGTATTAGTTTTTTGTTTGGGTTTTAGAGGGTTTGGGTTTGGCTCTCGTTTGGTATAAGTATGGATTTTTTATAACGTGATTTACTTGAATGCTTTTAAAATTAAATTCTGTGAGTTTGGCTTGAGTTTTTGTGTGAGAGCGTTACGTTGCGTTGGGCTGATTTTACCTTCTATATATTGGTATATGCACGTCAGCACGTTCTATGTTAAACATACCTATAGGTATATACTTCATTCACTGCCATCTGTATTGTACTGAGTACTATCTTTTTGTATATAGTAACGTAGTAAAATGTTTTGCCATCACATTCCTCTGTGCAAACTTGGAAACGTACCATATAGCTAGCTGTATACTGTATACGTCAAAAAATATCTTGCCATAACAGTCCGCAAGTCCATAATAAACTCAATCTGTATATATGAAATGTGTGCTGGATCTTTAAAAAATAATAATATAATAAAGAATGGAAATTTTTTTTAGTAAACTTAAAAAAATAACACGTAAGATTGTCTGCATTGCCTACCTACTGTGTCGATGCCGGGGTCGGTGTGGACTGTTGAGTGAGCTTAAAACGTAACGTGGAACGTGACTAAAGTTTAAACTAGGTCTGAAGGCTGAATTCTGAATCACTGAAAATCTTTATATCTTCCTACTTACGTAGTCTCATATCATATCATATGAATGAGTCTGTCTCTGTTTCGGCATCAGCATCGGCATTCGGTAATAACGGGATTTAGAAGACGCACACACACACACACACGAAACAAGACAAAACACAACGGAAACAGCACCAAATGCAGGAGACTGCATATTATTATTATTATGAGTTGTACGCATTCCCGCACTCTCAATCTGTTCCTCATATATAGCTTAATTATTGTATGTAGCTTGGTAGGCAGAGAGAAAAAAACGTTGATTGTAAGTTATGAGTCAAATCAAAATCAGAAATCAAACTTAAAAACCAAAGCGAGATAAGAAAAATCAAAACCTGGACTCTAAACCAAACCAAACCAAACCACCTAACTTCTGATAAATCAGTTATTATATTAAGAGTATTAATTAGAAGACGCCGCAGAAGATGTATGTATACCTACCTACCTCCTTAGGTACGACTTTAACGTTGGCGTTGGCGTCGGCAGTGGCCCTGGCACTGTTCTAGATCTTCTTGTTCTCATCATCTGTGTGTGTCTCTCTCTCTCTCTCTCTCTCTCTCTCTCTCTCTCTCTCTCTCTCTCTCTCTCTCTCTCTCTCTCTCTCTTTGTAGAATGGGATTACGCTTACTGCAGCTAATGATGGTTGTAGGAGTAGAATTACAGATAATGCATTTAATTGATGGTTCCAGTTAAAATGCTCGATTACGATTACATTTACATTACAATGGCCGATTACAACTACGATTATGACTACCACTTGAGTTTCTATTATACAAAAGCCCCTTTAGCTTTGTTTTCCATATGGTTACCTATAATATTATGATCTGATTTGATGGGAGATCTTTTCCTCTTGTACTGGTACTGGTACTGATGGTCCTATAGTAGCCCCAAACTCTAACCACTTTAGTCTAATGTAATTTATTTTTGTGTATATCGGAGTAATGTGTGTTTTTGCGTATAGGTACGATTGTGAACATAGATGCTATCTTCTTCCTGATTACGTCATTACGTATGCGTATAAAGGAGCAACAAACAGAATTGAAATTGAGGCTAGACCAAAAATTCATATTCAAAAATCAAATTCAAAATCAGAGTTAATATAAAAAAATGATGTGTGTAGTGGAGTGGACTTCACATTGAAATTAAGGGAAGAAACCACAGGATTTCTGTCATCTGTGGATTTGCTTTAACTTTTGAACTTGGATTGAATTGTAGCGCATATATACATTTTTTATGTATGCCGGCATGTGACTTTGGCTTACAGTTAGACTGTATAATATGACACATAGCTTTAGAGGATGGTCCCGTAGGTTTGTATTTTTGTATGAATACTCTTAGTAATTAGGATATTACACTCTCTGGAAGATTGATGCGATTTCAGTAGATATTTTCTGCTATACTTCGTTCCTGTCAGGAATAACAAGAACAAGATCCTCGTACTTGACACTGTTTCAAAAAAATGCGTTTGCATCTGCAAAATATGATATTATTTTGCCTAGTTGTAGTGTAAATTGAAGTACCTATAATATATTAGTAATATGAATGCCGCTTCTATGGTTGTGGCTGATTCGTCCTGACAATGACATGTCGTTGCTTTTGTACTTGAAGCGCATATGTAAATATAGTCAAATGGGAAACTGCGGTGTTGACGCTGAGTGTTAACAACATTGTAGATTGTAGACTTCATTAATGGAACCTATAGACTGGGACAGGACAGGTAATTTTAATCTTTATGATTCATTCATTTGTACTGTACGCGAGGGAAAAGTCAAAGCCTATAAGCCAAGTTAAGCTCATGTTGTGCAAAAAAAATGGAACGTATATGATGAAGAGGTTGTAAGGGCCTTGGCCAGTGAACAGCTAGATGAATAAAGAACACAGGCATGTATATATTATAAGTAAAGTCGACATTCAAATTACGATTAGGATTGCGAAGAAAATGTAAATGAAGAATAGAGTTGGAAAATATATATAGAAATATAAAAAAGATGATGCTCAACTAATGCGTGGGGTATATAGGTATAGGGAGATACAATGTATGTTGTATAGCGTAAGGAGGCCTTTGCCTAGCAGGGGCTCCACATTCAAATTCAGATTGTATCCAAATCAAAATGAAAATCTACTAATGGAAAACAGAAAAAGATTGAACCCATCTATTTTCATTAGATTCTGAAATTCAATTTACAAATACGGATTTACTCCTTCTGTCTCTACTTCTACTTCTACAATCTACCTCTCTCTACTCTCTGTAATGTTTTCTGTTTTATACAGTGTGTGTGTGTTATTCTATTCTATTTTTTATTGTGAATTTACTGGGATTTGTTGTAATGTGATCCCTTTCCCTATGTACTGACTCAAGTAAAAATGCTCTATACTATGTGTACAAAACTGAATACCCAGTACATAATTACCTGTTTATGTGGTTTTATTTCACCGTTCTGCGTGACTGCTCATGAAAACTGAATTTGTATTATTCCTTGGAGTTTTTGGATTGTTGGAATTCTCTCTCGTTCCTTTAGTTCCCTTGACAGAGCACACGTTCACGTCCATTCAAATACATAGAACCAAAAGTCTCTTCTTGACAGAGTTAAAAAGTAAAGTGGAAGCGAGAAAATGGTAAGACAAAGATGGTGATATCTATCTTGCCTTTTAGTTCTAGGTAGGTACATAGTGCAAAGTGAATCAGAGGAAGAAAGAGAGACAAAGGGCTAAATGCAAAAGTGGAAACAAAAAGACAATGGGAGTAACAATGACAAACTGAACTAAACTAAACGAAACTAATTGGATGGGATTTTTGCGATACATTTATTTAAATTACGTTTATATATTTTACTTTAAACTTAAATTAAACTTTTTTTTTTACCGGCACGAAATTTTTCTACGCAGCCTTTAACAGTAAATAATAATGTCGTAGAAGTAGTGTAGGGGTCAGGGGACAGGTACTGTACTGTACTATATACTATGCATATGTTTAGCAAAGTACATACATACCTACTTAGCTTAATGTACATAAAGTACATACGTGGGTGGGTTTTCTTGGGCTAAATGCTGAACGTACCTAGGTACTTCTACAGATTTGTGGATTGGTCTATATTATTATTGCTGGTTTGTCTGTGTGTGTATGTGTGTGTGTTTCTGTTTTTGTCGGGTCTCAATTGCAATGTGGGGCAGATAGAAAAGTTGATTTTGATGTGAAGATTGAAATTACGCTTGACATTGTTTATTTAGATGTATCGCTCCAACCAAAGTTTAAGGATGATTTACAAATTCAAAGTCAAAGTGAAACAAGAAATGAAACAACTACCGGAAGCTTTTAAAAGGCTTCCCTATTATTTCTCTCCGCTTCTTTCACGTCTTTCTTTGTTGTTGTCAAGATGGACTTTTAGATTTATAGCTCACATGACATTTGACTAGATAATGAGGACATGTGTGTGTGTGTGTGAGCGTGGTATATGTACTTATATTGGCGGCTTTTACTACTACTTCTATTGATATAGCTACAACTACTGCAGAGCTCAGTGTGCCAAAAAATATAATGATGATGAATGACTGCAACTGATACATAAAGGATTAAAGTATTAAAGTTAAAGTATATTTTTTCTTTTTTACTTACAAGTTTTTTTTTGTACAGGATTTGTGGGAAAGTTTCCGATCAAAAAATATAATATGTTCTTGGTTCGTCGTTCTTCGTTGTTCTTCAATTCAAGCAAATTTCCCTTCATGAGTCGCATATTTCCTCTGTACAGGAGATACAAGTATAGTGGAAAAGTATGTAACCTACCAACTACCAGGTAGGTAGGGTAGGTAGGTACTTGTACAGAGCAGAGATATACGCAATCATTATCGCTATAGTAGCGTTGCGCTATGAACTTCTTTTCTGACGTTATTTCTTTTTTTCTTTTCTTACGTTGGAAAAATGACACTTCTTGTCTATGTGTGAACCTTTGTATGTGCAACTGTTACACTTGGCTTTGTAGTATTTTTTTTTTGTTGCATAGATTGAGTTGTACTTGTAGTAGAAATTTTTAAGAGAAATGTAGGATATGTGGGAAAATGAAATTGGGAAATCAATGTTTTCAAGGTCGGCTTAAATGGGGAAAACGTTTAACGGAATATCTCTGTTTCAGTTTCAAAACTTTCAAGGTCTGAGCACTATACTATATGTGACTGTGTATATATTTTTTTGTTTTATCTTTAGTGCATATCATTGCAGTCCAATCACTTGGCTTGGTTTCGGTTTCCTATTCTATGAATATGAACCTGACATGGCATCGGTCTTCGTATGGGTGTGAACATGACCATGGCGGGTCAAATACATGGAAATGGTTCCAATGAAAGTTGTTCCAGAATTGGAAGGAAGCCCATACTTTAATATTGTTATAATTAGGTTGTACTATACATGTAGTTAAGAAGAAGTTTTCGAAAGTTACTTCCAAAGGAAGTCCGCTTTTCAAAGTTCCGAGATTGGGTTCAATTAAGCTTCTAAAAAGGTGTATAAGCATATTCGTTGTACCTATACCGAATTGCCTGTAATTATACACGGACCCATGATAGTACCTTGCGTCTGTAATAGTACACGGGTCTGAGAGGTAGACATTAAAATAGTCCGGGGGTCTACTAACAGACACAGTTATATGACTGTTCACGGACCTGCAATAGTACACGGGTCTTTATGGTCAGAATTTGAATAGTTCAAGGGTGTTGTACTATTGCAGGAGATACGGTATGTTGATAGTCATTTTTGTGAGTGAGTAAGAACCTGCAAATTTTGTACATTTAAAATTGTGTAGGTAAATATTCTATTTTAAATAAAGTTCAGTTAAGTGTAATGCTTTGCTTAGTTTGTCAAAGATGAGTAAACAAAGATCATTTTGCCTTTTGGAAAAAGTGTATGCAGTTAGTCTAGTTTACACTTTTAAAAAAGTGTAGTTAGTCTATTTTACACTTTTTAAAAAGTGTAGTTAGTATATTTTACACTTTTTTAAAAGTGTAGTTAGTCTATTTTACACTTTTTAAAAAGTGTAGTTAGTCTAGTTTTCAGTTTGAAAAAAGTGTAGTTAGTCTAGTTTACACTTTTAAAAAAGTGTAGTTAGTCTATTTTACACTTTCTTAAAAGTGTAGTTGGTCTAGTTTACACTTTTGAAAAAGTGTAGTTAGTCTGGTTTACACTTTTGAAAAAGTGTAGTTAGTCGAGTTTACAATTTTTAAAAAGTGTAGTTAGTCTAGTTTACACTTTTAAAAAAAGTTTTGTTAGTCTAGTGTACACTATTTAAAAAGAGTAGTTAGTCTATTTTGCAACTTTCTTGAAGTGTATTTTTTCAGTTGTACATAAAAAAATGTAAATATCAGCGTATTGTGAAGCTCTTAATAAGTTTATTGAGCTAAGGTAGTTACTCAGTTTTGCACTACTATATTATTAGCTTTACTTACCTACTTTTTTAATAAATTTTGTACTAATTTTTTTACGCTTTAAAAATCAGTGCAGTTGTTCCAGCTTCTTTTAAGTGTTCCCATATTTACCATTAGTTGGCAGGTTTTTATTTCACTAATAAATAATTATTTAATAATGCACAGTTGATTTTGCGTCTTTAGCAACGGCGTTTCACATGCTCGTAGTAGTGTTGGAGGTACATAGTTATGACTACTACTGATAGTAGGGATTTATGTAGTCTCGTGAATACAGTGTTTGGAGCTCTATGCATGCATAAATTCTTAACTGAGTAAAACTACATTACATGGGGAAATGGACTACATGGCTGAAGATGAGACTCATGAGACTACATAAAGATGTAGGTAAGTATCTCTATACCTACTTGAGAAGCCAGCGTAGTTCAGGGCACACTTTGAGTCTTTGTCTTCGTCTTACTCATTCTTGTCAACGTCCACTTACCATTTACTACGTAGGACGCAGATACGGTGGAGTCGTAGAGTTTGTCGTTTGTTTTCTCTTGTATTTTCACTCCACATACATATATGTGGAAATGTACTATCTAGTTGATAATAAATTAGCATAAGCTAATGACTTTCTTGATGACTATATAGTAAAAAGGGCTTTGAATTTAACTTTGAATTCATTTTTGGAACGTCGCGTCGCGCGTTCTCTCTCTCTCTCTAGGGATTTTTCACTTTGACTTTGGTTTTGGCTGGCTTCGCTTTGGTTGAGTCTCCTACACACATTTTCTTTAAAGTTTTTGAGTGTCGTGAAGGAATAATGTATGTACAGCAATTAGCTATACTTATAAATGTGAGGGGATAATGCTCTTGATATTTTCATTTAAACAATTAATGCAAAAATTACAATCCAAATTACGGTCCAAAAAATGTACAGTTAATGAGAGGCTGTCAGAGGCAGGCAGAGCTTTATAGCGGCAGAGCCAACTGGTAGGTCACATCTTTTAGCGGGGTTGAAGAATTAAAATAAACCATTTTTTGGTATTTTTTGGATGAATTTTAAAGAAGAAAAAAACTTGCTCGTGGCAATAGAACCAGACGTAGACCGATTAGAAAAGTTTTTGCTACTTTGCGCTGCCTTTGATTGAGATTGTAAAGTAGGTAGCACGTTTTATGATTTTTTTTTTCAAAGGGCAAAATGCACTACATATTTGTATTTCTATGGAAGTGTAAAGCAACGTATTGCCTACGAACTGTACAATTTTCTGAATCTACTACATTGGCTCTTTACACCTTATTGAAAAGGTTATAATAGAGGTATTTGCACATTTTTTTAAATAAAAAATATGTTACTTTGCCCTTGTTTGAAAGTTCAAAAGAATTTATTTAAACGTTTTCAAAAATGCCAAAAACATAGTAGTATTTAAATTAATTTAAAAGCACAAAATACTTTGCTATTTAGTCTTTTTTAAAGGTGGATTAAAATCAGGCTTTTAGAACCTATACTTTCACGAGATAATTATTAATAAAATATTTAATTTTGACAATTATAATGGCTCTCAGGTCAGAATTTCAGAATGGCTTGTAGTATCTCTTCAGTTGTTGGAAGTCTTGGCATGCATATGATTCTTATTATATGTACCTACATGCTGTAGGCGTACTACAGTCTAATTATTCTTTTGAAGTTCTCAACTTAATAAATGCTACGTGTTACATATTATACTGCAGATTATATTATTCTGTATTTTCTGTGTGCATTTTTCAAGTCGAATTCAAATCAGAGTTCTAAATATCAATCGTCCTTCGAAGTCCTGGCTTTAGACACGTACATAGGTACTGCCTCAATTTTACACCATAAAGACGGTCTTACCTATTTAGCGTCTTCTATACTGCGCTAATGCTAAGATCGTGCAGGTCTAAGGCTTGTGTGTGTAAATATTTTTTGACCGCACTGCAAAATAGTAAAATATATAAGCGTACGAACTAAACTACTACAAATACTACCCCTACTCCTCTGGTAGTAAAATCCTGTACGGTTACACGTTACGATAATACGCATATTACAAATGCTACAATAATATAATGGTAATGGTAATAATAACAGCGCTATAATAACGTGAGTGAGCTGCTGGCTTTGTATGGCTGAGCGTAAAGTGTGATACATACCATATATGCAAAATGTATAGAACCTTCAAGATGGAGATAGAAATTCGAGAGTTTAGGATTTAAATGACCACGCAAAATTTTGCAAGTAATTGTGTATTTTGCTATTATTGTTTATCGTGTTATAGTTTCTTTAACCTTCCGATGTGAATGGATAGAAGGGAAGGAAACGGTTCTTTTACTCAAGTACCGTGCATACCTTACGAAGATTGTGTGTATCTCATGGTATAGGGGTTATACTAAATACTATATATTGCTAAAATGTCTCTGGTATAATATTATTATGGTGATGGGGTGAGTGAGTGTCATGACGTGTACTAAATGGAAGTAGGTACTTTGCTATAGTATAGTCTGGATAATCTGATTCTAATCATCAAAGCATAATATAATGTAAAAGTGGATGTTGTTGCCCACGTCTTTGCAGGCTATTATCATGTTTGTAGCATGAACGCTTATATATTTAGTAAAGAGTTGCTTTCCTCTTATTCTTGCACACTACAACAAGAGAAATTCCTGGTAAAAGTTGAGTTCGTGAAATAAATAATCATGCATAAGATAAATTAGACATTTAGGTATTTCACGATCCAAAAAATATAAAAAATAGGCAGCTATATAATATTATAAGCTCGTAAGGTTTTGACTGTGTGACTCTATATAGGTAGTAGTTGTGATTTTTTTTTCTTCTCTTCATCATCATCTTGTATTAAAAGTGTTCACATTAATTGTGTGTAAGTACAGAGATTTGAAGAGATGTTAAGTGATGAACTTTGTGTGTGTGTGTGAAATTCCATGGAAAGCATTTCCAAGTCCTATATCCTAGAATTGAAAAATGCAAATGAAGATGTTCACATATACGTATGTATCCCATGTACAATGTCATGTATAATGATAAAGAAATAAATAACGAAAATTTTCCAAGCCAAAAAACTCTCAAAAGTCCACGCCAAAAGTCAAGTGTAAATGAGTTAAAGGTTTCTGCTGCGTGATATAATTATCTAATAAACGACGTATATTTTTTTTCCTCTCGTGGGTGATTTGAACAGGGGCAGAATTTTTGGCACTTTCAATCTGAATATACATTCTTTATGGTACTTACTCATGATTACGATTAGGAGATTTTACCATGTCCATGTCCATTTAAGATTTTAAGGACCTATCTGTAGGTAGGTACCTAAAAAGCTCTTTGAGTACATTGAATTATATCTTGCAATTTACAGTAATTAGTACTAATCACACTCATGAATCGGGATGATTGGTAATCATTTTTGTGTAATAAGAAATATATGCCAACCCTTCTTGACTATAGGCTATAGGTTGTTGTAGCTCAGCTCAGAGCATCGTGAATCGTAAATATACGGATATATAGCTGTATGAAAGATGTCCTCTTTTGCCTTTTGACTCTTGAGCGTGGACGGACGGACGGACTTTTGCACCGGCTCCGGCTCTATTATTCTGACTCTGAGTGAGTGAGAGAGGTGAAAAGGGGTTATTTTTTTTACGAGGGCTATTTAGTACTTCTCCTACAGATATTTTCCTGTAAGTGGATTGTATTGTGTGCAATTTAGTACTATTATTTAGTTGGGGGAAATAAATGAAAGAAAATAAGAAGTGTACAAAAGTTACATGTGGATAATTGAAGGGGAACTATAAAGACATGTTGTTGTTGTTGGGGTAAATGGTGAATGGTCAAAATGTTTTGTACACTCTCATGCCTGGACTCTATCAAGTGTACATACATAACCCTACCTACCTGTACCCATGCTATAATATAATATATTATGTGCTATAAGCGTAAAAACTAAAAATCTAAAAGCCAAATCCAAATCCACCAAAAGGTACGTGCCGGTACTTAAATGTTCAAACAAAACTTTGTAACTTTTTTGAAGCGATAATGATTATTTCATGTGTGTAAATTCCTACACAGTGAGGCTCCTTTTATTAAAGACTTTTGGAATACTGCATAGCTTTATATACCTACCTATATCTGTATATATTATACAGCTCCTTAAAGACTTAAATACTTACAGCAGAGGAAAATGCGTATAGTCTTATAACTTATAAGTCAATATGAAAGATTTAGCATTGATACGGAATAGGAGGGAGGGGGCAGGGCTGTATTATTATTATTATTGTGGATGTCGTTCCTGTTTCTCTTGGTGTTGTATGTTGTTATTAGTATTATTATACAGATATTATATTTTGTTTTTTAGTGTGAGAAGTGCGATAAGGAATTGAAAGATGAAAAAAAGGCGAGTACTGTGCAGGTGGATGTGGAAGGGAACTATGATTACCTGTATAGGTATAGACAACATATCATCATAGAACCGTGGAGTTCAATAAATATGTTCATGTTCCCCTGTAAGCTGTTGATAGTGGTTGTTGTTATTGTTAATAATAGGTAATAGAGTATGAAGAGGGAAGACTGAGCGAGCAAGTGTGTGTAGTAGTGTGTGTGTGTGTGTGTGTGTGATGGCCCGATTTTTAAAAAAGAATTATTAAGCGTACTTAGTAGAGTACAATTGTACAATAGACTGAGGAGAGAATAGAATGGAATGGAATAGACTGAATGAAGGAGAACGGAGAGGAGCGCGAATGCGTGTGTAATATCCACAGTCCACATCCACATTTTTGACCAAAGGCTGTAACAATAATAATATAAAACATAATATTATTATTATCATTATATTGAGAGGGTGTTACGATGACGACTGACTGACTGACTCGCTGGCTTCGGCTTCGGCTTCTTCTCACGTGTGTACATACAAACGTAGGTACATACGTACCCACATGGCTTCCCTCTGTAATGCTTAATAATGCTCTCCTTTTTGCTTTGATTTTCCAACTCTGTAAAACTCGGCAGGTTCTCCTCATCCCTCGTCTCTTGTTGAGTCTTGAGGTGGGACGAGGACGAGAGATGTGTTGTAGATACGGACGGGACATGAGTCTGAGTAAAACGTGAGTGAATAGTCTGGCATGTAGTTACCATGTAAAATGCTCCATGTAAAAATTGAGTACGGAAGGGACTTGCCTCACATTACATTACATTGCACTAAGCTTTGATTTTCCAATTGCATTTTCTGACTTTACGTAGTAGAGTCCGTATCTCCTGGTTGTATGTATGAAATTCTCTGCTTTTCCTAGCTACACAATACACATGATTGAGGAGAATTAAGGAACTACCTACCTACCTAAGGACCTATACGAAGTCCATTAAAGAACATGAAAGAGCCTCCTGCCTACCTACCTGTACTCTGTGCCTCTCTTCTCTCTCACTCTCTCAGCCTCATTCCCTACGATTGTGAGTGGGGAAGAAAGAGCTGGGAAAATGCGAGAGAGAAGGTGGAAAAGTTGAGTCCTGAATTGTGTGATCAATGATAGTGAGTTGGCGTTGGCTCTGATTTTTGAGTAAAGTTGTAAAGTAATGAGAAAAGTCCTGCTTACAATCATCATCATCATGCCATGTAACAACCAAAACCAGTGTATGCCTCCCAAACTATCTCTCAGCTACGACTTACTATGTCTTTCTGCGTGTATTATTCTTGACGATAAAAACCATGTTTTGATTGTAGAGGTGTATATCTGTGTAGTATCTGAGATGTTTCTGTAGTATGCCGTATGTACGTATACTTTTGTATGGAGCACTTTGTCTTATTCTTTGTTGTTTGGTTTTTTTGGTTTCTAGGCTGGGGAAGGCTGTTGGTGCTGTTAAAGCGTGAAATCGAAGGAAGAAAAGAAGGGTGTTGATATGGAAACGATTGGGATGAGCACGGCAACAACCACCACCACCACGACCACATCGGGAGGTGAAATTGACTCGAGTATCAGTAGTAGTGGTGGTGTAAGTTGCTGTAGTAAAGTCGCTCCTACCGTCGCTTCACCTTCTATTGATTTCCAGTCGTCGTCCGAACAACAACAACAACAGCAGCAGCAGCAGCAACAAGAGATAGGACTGCTCGGTGAACAGACCAAGTCAGAGACAGTCAAGAAAGACGAACCTGTACAAGACCAAGAGCCGAAACTTGGGGAAAACAAGGACACTACTGCTTCACCTGTGCAAATCTTAAATTCAGATTTGAGTTCGAATTCGAATCCACGTCGAACATGTGAGACGAGAGGAGGAGATGTGGGTTTGAAGGTGGACAGTGATTGTGATGGTGATGGACATGGGCATGGACATGCTAATGGTGATGGTGTGGAGTGTAAAGATAGCCACAAAAATTCCAAGTCTGCTCAGAATGAAAGCGAGAAGAGGAAGACAGCAAACCACAGTAATTGCGTGAGCGTGAGTGACGAGAAACAAAAGAGGGAGGACGGTGACAATGACTCTCCTACGACTCCTGTCGTCCCGTGTAGTGCTGCTTCTGTGACCAACTTGGTGACGGTGGCGACGACCGATACCGAGACCGGTAATTCAGCAGCCTACTGTTGTACTCATAATAATAATCATCATCATAGTAGTCCTCGAAGAATTGCATCGTCGAAATCCCATGAGACTGATGAGACTCTTGACAACAGACTCGACTCCACACCCACGCCAACACCGCCCATCGTCCCCAATTTCTGTGTGGAGGGAAGTGGAGACGGTGATAGCTCCGTGACAGTCGTCACTCTGCCCAGCAGTGCAGGACTCAGCGGTAGTCTCATCAGTGGTAGCGGAGGTGTGATTGTCGGTGTTGTGAACTCATCTTCCTGTTTGTCCTCGAGTCTCGCGAGTGACATCAGTTGTAGTAGTGGTGGAACGAGTCGGGATGGGACGATTGAGGTGGATGAGGACGACTGTGACAATTGTGAGGAGGACCATGATATTGTCGGACTCGGGGGAAACGGTAGTGGCCCTCTGTCAGTTCAAAGTTCGGAGGATATGAAATTATCCCTTGTGAGTTGGTACAGTGAGCCGGAGGACAGTTCCAGAGGCTGTTGTCAAGCTAATTTACTCGCACGCTGTGTCAACAACATTGACGCCGTCGTGTCGTCCACTCCTAAATCAAAGCCAAAGTCAAGTGCTGCCGGGTGTTGCAGCAACAAGTCGAGTAGCAAGAAAACTAATCATCACCACCATCATCATCATCACATTAGCAGTGGCAAGTCAGAGACGAATGGAGATGCGGATGGGAGCCTCTCTGTCGTCGGCGGCTCTTGTGACGAGAAGGAAAATAAGACACCCGTAAGAGCCAAGGGCAGTCATGTAAATTCAAATTCGAATTCTAAAGGAAAAACAGCTAGTAAAATGCACGTTCAGCTTTTGGAGCAGCAGAACTGTGGTTCGTCCTCAGCTGGCGTTGAGATCTGTTCGGAAGTTGGTGTTGTTGGGGACGGACACGGGCATGGTGGTGGTGGTCACCAGAGTTTGTCTCAGGCCAAGACCAAGAAATTGGAGTGTCCACGCTGCTGTGCCCGTCGCTCCAAGTCTGGGACAACGACCCCGGCGAACGGTCCACCCTCAAGAACACTACGCCGTGTCGTCCAGTCGAGCAAGAGCTCCGGGGAGTTGAAGAAGCCGATCAAGTCAATTCTCAAGAGTGACTCTCGTGGTAGTGGTAGTCGGAGTGGGAGTGGAAGTGAGAAACAGTCCTCCATGGACAGTTTGGGTTCATCTTCCGGGATTGCATGTGTCATGACTCGTTCGGAGGGGAGCGGAGGGGTGGGCAGGACTAAATTTAATTTTAATTCCGAAAGTCTCTCATCCAGTAGTTATTCACCGGAAGAGAAAACTGCGTCAAAATTAAAAAGGATTGAAAAGTATGCGACTCTGCGTCTACGAAAATCACGAGTGAAACCTTTGGAATTTGATGGTAGGGATGGCGGACATGCGGGCTGTCCCATGTCCATGTCCAACTCGGTCGACAGTCACTGTCACGGACATTGTACTTGTAAGCATGAGGGAAGCACTCCGGACGTCATGTCCAAGAGTATGTCCTTCTTGGAGAAGTCCACATCACACTGTACTAGTAGTAGTAATCATAATAATAGTAACGGGACGCCGGGACCCTCGTCTCTGAAGCGGCAAGGCTCCTTAAGGATTCGGAAGCCCTCTCCCATGTGGGAGCCCTCAGGAACTCGAACCTCAGCTCTACGAATGCAGAAAATGCAAGAAGCTAAAGCCAAGACGAGCAGTGGTAATAGTTACTACAATAATAATAGTTCAATGGGAGGGAAAATCCTTTTTTCAAATCATCAATCAAATCATTCTGGAAGTAATCACTCTGGGAGCGGTGAGTCCATTCATACACAGCATCATCATCACAACCATCATGGAGCTCAGAATGGACATCAAAATGGTGGCCACGGTCACAGTCACAGTAGTAGTAACAATAATAATAATAATAATAATAATAACTATAGCTCGAGTAGTAGTCACAACAACAACAAGTGTCCGAAGGAGAAGCAGCAACATTTAGGTGCCAAAGTATTCACGAAATTATCCTCAGCGAGTGGACAGACGACGAGTAGTGCCATGAAAAGACTTAGACAGGAGAGAGCGGTTCAGACGGATCCGCAGCTCTCCGCCTTTGCTCTCTCCCCCGTCGGAGATGGGACGGGGAATAGTCCCATCCGAATCTCACCCGTCCCCGCCTATGACCAAGACCATGCGGATGACAGTGAGCAGATTAAAAATTTGGAAATCCTCGCTCAGCGCTATCGTAATACAGCTCTCCGATTTCAACATGAATTTGAAAAAAGTGAAGTGAAAAATCGTGAGCTGGCCAAACAGTTGGCGGAGACACAGTCAGAAACGAGTGAAATGATTGATTTTCTTCAGGCGGAAAAATCAACCTTAGCTGAGTCCCTGGTGGAAATTGAGAATGAGGTAAAGTTCTTTTTTATGTCTCTCCTACTTTTTTTGTGGGTAACTTTTATGCAATGTTTTACGTGTTTTAGGAACATAAAAGGTGCAGACGAAGGGTACAGTACCGTATGTAATATCGATTGTTTTTCATGTGTTTCAAAGAAATTATCTTCGTATGTGTGCACAGCACAGTGTTAATGTGGAAGGTAAAAATACATAACGGGTAGAAAGATGTAAAATCCCGGTTATTGGCTTATTGGTTAGAATGGAGAGAAAAGCAATATTAGTTTTTTCGTATTCAAAAATGTTGCCTTTGCAAATCTAATATTTTTACGTGGCTTATTTTGTAAATATACTTGAAACTGAACTAGTCAAATTTTTCAGTTTGGAAAAGCAAGCATTAATTTTTAGAAATATTTACTATTATCACAGTTTGCATTTCAAGCGTATATGTAAAATTTGTGTTATTTGTTTATTTTCGTTTTCATAATCTGCGCTATACTCGCGTAATTTAGTTCGTCAAAAAGCTATTTTGACTTTTAAAAGCTATAAAATTCTCAAGATTTGAATTTTCAAAAAACTATACAATTTCTCCTTAGTTTCTTTTTCAAAAGGTTGTGAAATTCTCTTCACATGACTTTGAAACAGCTACCGAATTCTTATAATTTGAATTTTAAAAAGTTTTTTGAGTTTGATGTTTTTCGTAATAAAGAGTATGTATCAATAAACTGTTCTATTTCGTTTTATTTTTAAAAAATATTTTGATGTTTAAACGCTTCGAAAAAAAGTAAGAAATTAATGAAATTATCATTATTTGCCCTTTTAAAAGTACTAAAAGTAGCAAACTTAAGTACACAATTTTTAATTATTAAATTGCTTTTTAATAAAAAAAAATACATTATATTAGAAATAAGCTTTGCACGGCATGACGTGCTAAGCATTTTATTGTACATTAAACTTAATGTCTACGTTTAAAAAAAAATGAAAATAGTTATTATATCACGTAGATAGTACGCATTGCACTGACACGTCAACGGTAACGATTACGCTGTAATAATTTTGTATTATCTGTACATGCTGTTTAGATCTTCCTAATATCATGATGACTATCTATAATTATTTATTATTTAGAAGTTAGCAGGACTTTTGTACTGTGTTCGCGGATACCATGGTATGGTGTCTGCGTACACCTGAAAGGAAAGGACCTGTTGTTTTCTGTCTACGTAATATCTGTGCTTATATTGTGTAGGTTTCAGTCTTTCACTTGAATTTTTTGACTTTGGCGTAATGCTTGTCAGGTCTTTGTTGTCTTATGATTTCTTTGACTTGGTTCATTGATTCCAATTTGTCAGTTTAGTTTTCCTCTGACAGCCTTTTTTCGAGCATTATCGTCAATTTGAAACACGCTCATGTATGTCTCTCACTCCGTACTATTACCTATACATGTACATCTCGAATCTCGACAATGAAATCGAATCAAGCTCAAAATCCAGATTTGCGCCTGTTTAAAAGTTCTATAGTCTCGGTGAATGTGTGTGTGTGCCATAACCATAGTACCAGTATAGTGGCTGCAATCGGTATCGGTGTATATAGTGTGTAGATCTGATATATGACAAGCGTAAAGTGTAATAGTAATGACGTATACTCTCCTGTGGAATTGTATTGTATTATGTTTTGCCTGTGATGTGATGTATTTCCCGTGTTGTTGAATAAAAATCCCTGTTACATCAGAGCAACAAAGTACGGGACGGATATTTAGCTTACTAGTCAGAGTAGAGACTGAACTTCTTATTTTCTAAAGGGGATTCTTTTTCTTAACTTAAACAACTTCCAATTTATGTATTTAACCGTGGGCCAAAAGCTCTCTTCTGTAATCACATAGTTGTTTTTTTTCTTATTCTTGTACCTACCTATCTTCTTGTATTTGTCGTAATTGATCTTTATTGCTCATCTCAAATTTCTTTCTCTTCCACGTAATTTGACAACGAAATCATCCTCACTCACGATCTCACTCAAGACTCAGGGCTCACCGCAATTACATTGCAGGAGTCATATACATGATATTTTATACAGCTACGTTCCCTATGAAGAATGAAAACAAGTCATGAGAATATGTGTTGGGCTGTGAACTTTTGTAAAATTCAAATATATTGTGTTTTCCAAGTTTTAATTGATAATTTCTATTTTGAAAAGGTGCAAATCAAAATTTCTTTTGAAAATGGAAAATATGATTAATTTAGAAACAGTTTAGAAAGTGCGGTGTCCTGTACTGTATACACGCTTTTTTAAACGCTTTCATAAAGTGCAAAACTGTTATACAGTCTTTTAAAAAACTGGGAACAACAACTACTGAAGCTTTTAAAAAAAGTGTTAAACAAGATATTTTTATGCTTCAAAAATTATGCGAAAAAAATTAAGTTTCTTAAAACTTGTAAAATACTCATTATTGGAGATTTTTTGTTGATGTAAAGAAATGTAACTGTACGTATGACAATTTTGAAAATTAAAAACAGGTTGTATTATAAACTTAAAAACCACATGACATGAGAAAAAAGCAGCGATTGTGATTGTTTTGATGTTTAACATGAGGTATTTCAATATTTTTGAATATTTAACAAAAAAATATGAAGTGTAAATTGAAGTAAAATATGATTTAGCTTTTTTTAAACAGTCAACTGTAATAAATATAAGTGTATAATTTACACTTTTGAAACGTTTGCAAAATTTAATTTAAAGAATTTACACGGTTTCCAAACAAGGAAAATTTTAAATTTTACAAAAACTCAACAATATTAAACAGATTTCAACTTACACTAGGGCTGGTTTTGATTCTTCAGTGGCAATACTCATCCATGCAATTGGAATGTGTTGATGTATCTGCAGTCCTAAAGTCGTATTTTGCATTACGTATTGTTACTGTTCTATGATTATTTTGAATCCCTCTCTCTCTCTCTCGCTATACATTATTATGCAAAGTTAAATTCCAGAACCAAAGCCAAGGTTTTAAAGTTTCAAATTCAAGTCAATTCTTCTTTTCTTTCCCTTCGTCTTAAACCCCTTTATACCTGTCCTATACAATACAACATACAACTACAGTGGACTCTCGATATAGTGGCTTTTCACGGGACCTGAAAATTTTGGCCACTATAAAGTTAGGCCACTAATCATATAGTGGCCGAAAGCCACTACTCGTATAATGGCTGGCGGCCACTACTTATATAATGGCAAATGGCCACTACTCGTATAACAGTAAGGTGAAACACCCACTAGAAGTACAAAATTTCTTTCAATGAATACTTACTTACGTTGATTTTTACAACTGAGTTGCACGTGTAATGCTATGCTGAACAATACATATTAGTTTTGCCGTCAGCCTCGAGTATGAATATTTGTGCCGCGGAATTTGTACCTGCAGTGAGGTGACATAGGTGGAGTGTATGGATCCTCAAAATCGATGGCCACTATAAAGGCAACGATATGCTTGGGAGTGCGGCTTAGCGGACGTTTTTTAGCCACCACTACATCGAGGTTGCCACTAAATCGAAAGCCACTATATCGGCATATTTTACTATAGAAAGCATAGGGATTTTGACGGGAATTTTTAAATTCCCCACTACATCGAGGTTGCCACTATAGGGGTAGCCACTAAAACGAGAGTCCACTGTATATAGATATGCCTACTTTTTTTTTGTTTCTTCTTTCCTTTTGTGTGTTATAACTTGTTCTGTTCCATTCAATTAGTCCATTCTATTTCTATTATTATAGTCAAGTGCATTGAACATTGACACAAAAAAAATGAATGTTTTTTTTTCTCTCTTCTTCATAGGCTTTGGAACACGCTGTATAATTTTTCATGTCCTCTCGTATGGTCTGCTGCTTTGCTTTTTTGTTTTTATATGTATATGGTTACATAGTATATTAATTGTACTTTATTTATTACAGTATATCAACCGTAACTTTTTCCTGTTCCTACTCTAATATTATTAAAAGCGCAAAGTACAAAGTTATTTTGTAATTTTGGCAAAAAAAAATTTAAAATTTTGTTGTATGAAGTATGAATAAAATTGACTTGGAATTCGGTGTACCAAAGTACGTATTGCATTGACATAAACACTATTTTTGGTATTCAAAAATAACTGTGCCTTTTTAAAGTCAAAATTGCCCCTTTGAAGTGTTTATTTTGACCCGCATGGAATATGTTTCGCACATTTTTGACAGGTTCTTTAATTTGTAGTTTTCTATAAAAAAAACTTTGTTTGTAGAACATTTTACATGTATACAAAAAAAATTAAATAGGACGTTTAATTTCCAAAGTTTTGAAGCACACACGTAAAAAAGAGATTTTTCAATTTTCAAACAATACAATGAGGGCATCCTATGCAATTTGTCTCTGGTGTGTAAATAGACTGTTTTGAAATTGTTTTGAGACGTTGTAAATTGTAAAAGATGTTGAGGAATTTTCAAATATATGATGTTGACATAGGTATTTCCCAGTTTTTAAATCTACGTAAAAATAGCGTACGCTTTTATCATGTACGTATGCATGGAGGATGTTGTAAATTTGGTTTTACAGATATATCATTGTAAAATATTTATAATTGTAGGTAGGTACGTGAATGGGTATATAGGACATTTTATGGCTCTCTACTCGTGGTAACAAAAAAATTGATTTGATGTTAATGTAATAGTTTGTACCTTGCGAAATTTTACTTTGTAAAAATATAACAAAGGGGTTGGAGACGGGCAGATACATTGCATATTGCTTACATTATAGAATTTTGTAGTTGACACTTTGACAGTAATAGCATAGCAATAACAGCAACAGTTGACAGTTATTGAATAATTTGTATAAAGTTTACATAGACTAGCAGTATTAGTTGTGCGTATTATGCGCACATTACGCTCTCAAAATTGGAGTTTTGACGACTGTACATACTTGATTCATTTGTTTGTGCGGATTCTATACTATGTACCTTATATCCTGTAATAGGACGCTTGTCTGAGAGGTCTTAATTTGAATAGTAAGCGGGACGTACTGTCACAAGATTTACGGTACCTATTACGCAACGAATGAGCAAATTGAATCCAAAATTTATAACAATTATTCTTGGTCATTCACTTTGTCTTATTGCCGGTTACTACCTATTTCATTAAACATGTGCCAAAAATGAATTTATAACTTATTCTTGATTTTTTGCCTTGTGCTTTTCTTCGCTAAGGTTGTCTTGTGCTAAGCACACAATAATGTTCCTTGTTTTTGATCGGTAATGATTTGTGGTGTCTGTCTGTTTTGGTGGATTTTTTCAGGGAAAGAAATGGCAGGATGAAGTTGACTCGGTGAAGAAGGAGTCTCAGTCACGGTGCTCTAGCTTAGTCCGACTGAGTGAGCAACACAAACAAGAAGCTCTCAAGTCCCAGGCTCTCCTCAATCGTTTAGAAGCTCAATCAAATACAATTATTTCCAAACAGTCTTCGGAGATAAGTGAGGCCGCTCTCACCATTCAGCAGACCCGACTCCGAATTGTCAATCTCATCGAGAAACTTCTCAAGACTTACAAAGTTTCACACGAACTTATCACAGCCGCAACAACCACGGTAATCAAATCAAATGTCAAATCTAATCAAATCTATGGCTTCTACTTTTATTTTTATATTGTTACATATATCTTATTGTGTAGTTCTTGTTGAGTCAATTGTGTTTCAGCGATTGTGAGTGCAAGTGTAAGTTTCCTTATACTATTATTATATTGCTATTGCGTAATACTAAAATGCGTTCATAACGTGGGGGATATAATAATTGAGCAAGAACAGCTGTTTTGTCATATTTAAAAAGCATGTAAATGAAGTTTAATTTGATCCTTTTTTGAAAGCTGTAAAAATTGATTTGTCATCGGGTATAAAGTGTATACATGTTATAATAGTTTACACTTTTTTTCAACAGCTGTAGTTTGTCAATATTGACGGTATTTATAGAATGTAGCTTGAAAGCGGGAAATAGATTTCTTTAGATTTTCAGTTAGTAAATATTTTTTACGGTATTTAAATCCTTTAATTTAAATATGTTGTACTTTATCTGAAGTGACATGAAATTCCTTGCACGCTGTAGATCTGTATGAAATAAGTTGTTGATACACCTTTGTGATTTCTGTAAGATTCCTGTGTGAATACTGGTACACAGATGTATGTACATAATGTTATGCGTATAATTGTACTGTTTCTTTTGTTTACTTTTTGAATAGACGGACTCGAATTCAACTTCCCAGTCTGGAAATATTCCCATAAATAGTTCGGATGAGACGGACTTGAACAGTTCTCTTTTATTACCGTTGATATCCTCATTGTTGAATGCATTTCCCATAAATCCCCTCTCCCCCATGCTAAAGTCGACTTCTTCCAATGACTTAAAGAATAGTTGTAGTAGTCATAATAGTAGTAAATATGGGAGTAAAGAGAATGACGCTTCATCTGTGGTCACCACAGTGGTAGTGGTGGATAATGGAGTAAAACCATCTTCAGTATCCGCCGCAACTACGAGCTCCTCATCTTCAGCTGGAACTACTCGTGGATGTGATGGTGGTGAAGGAAGGGGCGGGAGTGAGGGTTTGTCGAATTCACACTCAAATCTGAGTAGTTCACTTCAGAATTTGAATCAAGCTATTTTAGAGAGAGAAGCGGCTGAGATGGATTTTAACTCGACACCATCATCTGGAGGGACTGAGTCCGGGCTCGAGAGCATTCATGACGGAGATCATTTGTCCATTAAGACTGAAACAGAGAAACTCAATCGAACTCTCGCCCAGCTCGTCACTACCATTCGCATCATTGTCATCCATTGTGACAAGAAAGTCTCTGGAGTTACTTCTAATATTCTACAGGTATTTCTCGAATTCTATTTTTTTTCCAAAATTAGTTGTAAGTTTGTAAGCCGATTTTGATTTGTGCATGTGCGTGGCTTAAAAGGCAAGTTTTTAATGTTGCAAATGTGACCTTTTACGTCTTTAAATGACAACTTTCAATTTCACGTAAAAGATGTATTACTTTTAAGAGTTGTTTTAATATTTTCCACTTTTTCAAAAACATTTAAAACGAGTAGATCGCCCTTTTTCAAAACGTGAAAACTAAATTTGACTATTTTTCAAAACCTTTAAAAATAAAATCGTGTACTTGTTTGACATAGGGCATTCACATAGAAGTTAAATTTACGCTTTTTGAAAAACCATTCACAGGATAGCTTATACTTTTGAAATGATGCAAAGCAAATAGTACTGTTGGAAACAATTATTTCCTTTTTTTATAGACATAATTATAAATTGATGTAACTACATACTACATCCTGTAAGCAAACGTTATTATGAATGTATCTAATTTGTTTTTTATGTGTATTTGTTTGACAGTGTCTACGATCCATTGAGGAAGAGAAAGGTGGAAAGATTCCGGAGATGGTGAGCGTTCAAAAATCCCTGGAAGCTTGGAGTGGTGGTATGAGGCAGTGTAATTCTAAAGTAACCAGCCCTACCACTAAAATATTTCTTGAGAATGGACATAGTCATGCTTGAGAAGAAAGAAAACATAGCTAGAATGTGTATAAGAAATGCAGAGCATGGTGTTTTTTTTTAATTTTTTGCTTTGCTGAAATTTGAATTCAAATAATAGAAGAAGTGAACATCGCCATCACACTTAAAGGAAGCGCTAGAAATTAAATTACTAAGTGTAGCATTAAATGGATATCGATATCGTGGAATTGAAAATTGAAGAGCCTTACAAAAACTCCTGGGATTTAAAAAAAGAAACACTTAAATTTTAAGAAACCAAAAAATGCCTAAACATTAAGAAGCGAAATACTTACTGCTATTATTATAGTTATCGATACACATTGAATACTCTACAAACTACAGCCTCGTCTGCAAAACAAGGAGGAAATTAAGTAAGCAGCTCTTTCACCCTAAATTTTAACTACATAAGCAACAATAAAACCGAAATCCAGAGCTACATCTTACCAGGTGGTCAAAAAACATAAAGACGGAGCCAAAAGCCAAAATCTATTAGAATTTTATTCGAGTCTTCGAGTGCATGACGATTACGATGCCAATGACAATATTATATCAGTTATTAGTACTGTAAAGGTTGAAATCAACGTCACTAAATATATACAATATAAGTATATTATGACATCGCATTCCGTGCGATACATGTCTTTTAATTTTATTGTTTGTAATAATGTAAAATTGTTATTTAGCGTAATTATTACAGTATTTACATTACATTATTGTTTTATCTTTATCAGTGGTCATTCCTATTTAACATTATGATTTTGATTTGAAGCTGGAAATTTTACAAGTCTGAATTTAATTGCATGTTAGTTAATTATTGTGACGACTGTGAGTATAGTAAGTAATTCTGTAGTTACTATTATTATTAATACATATAATATTGTGTCATTGTCATTCCTTTTTTTTAAATAATTTTACAATTTTTAATTTTATTGTATTTTAATAATTGTTTTGTCTTTTGATGAAAACAGTATTTTTTTTCAATATTTCTAAATCCGGAATTTTACCGACGAGAAATACTGAAACATTTTTAGTTTACCTCTATCAGTGACAGTAGAAAGATATTAAAATTACATCTTACTCTTTTAATTTAGAAAATCTAATTATAACCTTAATAATTAAAACCTTGATTGATTAATTAATTAATGAACCGTGAAGAACTGGAAAGTTTTGTTTTTAAGTTACTGATTCCTATTATAGTATTTCTAAATATATTTAAGCCAGAAGGCCAGAACTAAGAAACCTAAACGAAACGAAAAACGATGTTGAAGCTTGTTGTGCTTAGACTATTATTTTATTTGACAAATTAACTTTACTTAATCATGTTCATGGCTTTCAATTCATAATCATATAATCGTGTTTTTTCTCAACCAGTTAACTATTTCCGCAGGGTTTGAGAACACAAACAACCACCCACCCACCCATGTTGTTGAGTTTGTTAATGTCATTCAATTATTATTTAGGTTCTACGCAGTTAATATATTTTGTATTAATCATAGATATCATTCAGGTTTAGTACGTAACCTCTTTATAATCAATTCATTTAGACGATACATTATGCTTCTTGCCACTATGACATTGTTCAGTGCGTGTAATTACTTAAGAATGAGGCCTAAAAACTTTTAAACATACACACACATCATTCTGTTCAATTCATATATTTGTACGAGCATAATAAGATTTACTCAAAATAATTACGGATTTCTGAACGAATTAAAAAACATGGCGTTTTATACCATACGCTGGAGTTCTGTTTTTGAAATGTGTTTCAGTATTTCAGTCTAGCCGAAGCCTAAAATATTATGATTATGTCCAACTATTCTTAATAGTTATTAATTTTTAGCTTAGAAGCAATAACAGTATAATTCTTTATTTTAACAGTAATTCTTTACATTTTCCCCATTTCTTTAGTTTTTTAAGCAAATGATTAAAATTGAAAACTATGCTAATCTAAACTTCAAATTCTTTGACATCAACGTCGACGTTTAGATTACTTACTATTAATCTTAAAATTGCTCGAATAATATGAAAATCAGGATTTTAAGGCACAAATAAAATTACGGCTTAAGTAACAGTGTGTGTCACGAAGACGATAAAGCTTATGATAATCAAAACAAAACTTGTCAGTCTACTCTGCTGTAGTAATTCTGATTTGAAAATTCGTTTCACAAACTACGATATATGATATAAAATTATGTTACTCTACGTAATTATTAATATAACTATATAACGTTAAATATGAAGCTCATAAGGTGCGCTTTATTGTTATGTTAAAATACTCACGATACTTTTTAAACTCAACCTCAACTGAAACCGCTAACTGTTGCGTCAAACAAATAGCAAATAATAATGTTTGTGGCTGAACATGGATTTAATAATTATTAGTGATTGTGATTATTTAATTACTATTAAACGAAGAAAAGATTGAGTTTAGCAAAATACATTGAGGACACATACTAAATACGTAATTATATATATAAGTAAAGAAGTAGATAAAGCTTCTTGTGGCTTTCCTTGTTCCCATAGTTCATACCAATAATACCATAAACCAAACCATACTTTACCGTAGTATTCTGAAAGTACGATTTTATTACAACTTTGTTCGTGTATATGCCTAGTTATACACTGTAAAAAGCTCTAAGTACCTAAAATATTATGATGTATTATAATGCTGCATTATCATTTACTTCCTTTATATAAGTAGTATAGGTAAGTCTATATAGCTTAATTCAAAGAAATGCCCAGACCAGAACCAGAACCAGACCAATGATAATGACTATATTAAGCTGAAAAAAAAAGAAATGTTAAGAGGTCGTTCGTCTTCGTAGCGTATACTAATAATAGAAAAATCAACAGCAAGCCCTACATAATACTGGCACTGGCAAATAAATAAAATAACCAGCTCAAATTACTTTGCATACATATAAAACTTGTATGCATCTAAGATGAAAATACAATATGTATTCATTTGCCATATATAATATAGTTCATACATGTAGGACTAGGAGTTCTTGAGGTTACTAGTTGGCAATTCGTATTCGTTATAATCATAATAATAATTATTGTACTTTAGTATTAATTCATTAAATATGTAAGTTGTGTACATATACTTATTTCAATTTGTAACATCCTCCAACAAGTACAATGTACAATAATTATTTGTGCTAATTCTCAAGTAACAGTAATAAAGTAAGAGTGACGGAGCATGTGTGTGTACGTTGTACATTGCTTAAAAATATGTAATTAAAAATCATGTCAAGAGATATATAAATAAAATACGTAAATAATAAATCTGAAATGAAAAGTTTATTCGTCTTTTTTTTCTTTTACTTTCATTCAGTAAAATCACTAAAATCCTCTTATTTATATAGTTCACGTCACGTGCTCATAACATAAAAAAGATGCGATGTTTTATCTTTGGGATCTCTTTCGTTCAAACAGTGTGTGTACATATTATGAGGGTGTAGTGTGGCCATAATTTAATGTTTCATTTTCATTTGTCTACATCAAAAATGCAGTGTACTCGCTTTATCATGTAATCGTAATCTGTAATTTTTATATTGTTGTATTGCGTAAACATTTTAACACATTTGTATGTCATCCTACAGAGGTCTCACAGCAAGAGCTATAAAAGGAAATTCATAATTAGAAACTATTCGCTGTCGTATTTTTAATTAACTTGTCTACCTCTCTATAGAATTATTCCATGTGCCCTGTGGGAAATTGTAAACTAAAAATTGAATACTTGTGTGTAAGTATTTTATAGTCAAAGTAATTAAACAATATATCGCTACTAAAAAATGGAGATCGGAAATTTTGCTTCTTCAGTGGCGATATGTTCTTACCTTACATATATTAAATTCCAGATATGTCAAGAATGTTTTGAAGTGAAGTAAACACCTATAGGCGGAGGCTGAACATTTTTGAAATTATCACTACACTGAAGTAATATGGATACTCAAAGAATGTACTTCATATCGAATTTCTATCAAGATTTTTTAGGGAAAGCACTGACACTGACTGCATCACTCATACAATCATAATCAATTCAAAAACTCAAACACAAATTACAGAAAAGCAAAGACCAAATTAAATGAGGCAAGAATGCAATAGCCGAAGATGATAAAAACGAAACGTCACTCAAAAGTGAAACTAAGCTACAAAAAGTTAATATACATTTCTTTTGTTGAGTTTTAACTTGATTAAATGCACCCCTAAATGGCTTCATTCAAAGAAACTCTTTTCGCTAATGACTATGGAGGTACATCTTTTCTGGGAGTTCTATATAAAAATAAGACCGGCATCTGTGCTATGACAAAATCTGTGGCATACCGATTTTATTTTACTCCACTTATACCTATGAAGGAAACAGCCGACTGATGATGCATTTAGACCGGAATTAGTTAAATTCCATTTTCGAGGAAAACAGCCACATTCCATCATTAAAACATTACTCTGCTAAACAAATACCTAGATTTCTTTCACTAATTTTCAGCGATACTGAGTTACTGAGCACTAAAAAAATTAAATTAAAACATTTTCATGCTTTTTTCTAGTATAATTATCTATTCATTCGCGATACTCGATTTCCTATATGAATTTTGAAAAAAGTCAATTAGGTATGGTTCTGGTTCTCAACAGTACTACCAACACAATCAACAGTACTATATAGCTATAGCTCCATTTAAAATTCAAAAGACGATTACGAAATGCCCAAAAACCCTGAAATAACCAAAATACACACATGGAAATGTCACATGTAGGTACATTTTTCTTTTTCAAAAACTCATTTGGAATACAATTTTTGTCAGCTAATCAGCTAATAGAATATTATCCTAATAATTATATGTAGGTATATCAGTTACTATACTAAGCTCCTATACTACTATACTATCTCCAGGACCTCCACGAATAAATATAGCCAATAATTATTAATAGATTATAGATTCAAAAATTCAAATTAAAGCTGTACACTGCTACATAAGTGATAAGTTTACGAAAGAAACAGCTGAGCAGCAAGTACAAAAAAACAAAAACTTCAAAGTTCATAGCACTCTTTCTGTAGGTGTGATTGTGGATTATCTATTTGCATAAAAGTTTAAAATTTAAAGTTTATATTAATTAAATCATTACTTCTAAAATCTAGAAATTATTACCGTTCCATTTTAGCACAATTAACTTTTTGAAATGCGAAACTCCAAATCCCACTATCAACCTCCATAGGTAAATTGAAAATCCACTACGTTTCCGGCTAAGTTTGACAGACTGTCAATTTATTAGGCAAAATTCTCTCTTTAAAGGTCGTCGGTCACCGGCCACCGGCTCACCGGTCACCGTCGACTACGGCTGCCATCTCTCCCACACACACGATGAGATGCATTCCACCTTTTCCAATTTAGATGTCGGCGATCTGAATTGTGTAACTCTAGCACACACCATCTATATGTTATGAAAAAAACCGCATTAAACTTCCCTCGTATTATTTAGTGTAGGACTTCTCACATTAGTTACTTCAGGGTCAGAGTCAGGAAGAGGTCGCCAAATTGTACAGAATGCCACTCCGGCCTATACCCCTTCGAGTCTTTTTCTGAATACTTAACTGTGCCACTCTGGCCTATTCTTAACGACACAATTCCAGCACAAATCAGGTATAAAATACGTAGGGGAAATTTAGGTTATTGTGATAGCTCAGTTTTTAGCAAGGAAGCATTTGTACAGGCCGAAAATGAATTACTTGCATCGAAGAATAGGGTCAGTTCTTCCATGCGATGATATTCATGTTGCGCTATTTTTTCCTGTTAAAAGCTGAGCGATCACAATTGTCCCCCTCCCCCACAATTGTCCCCCACAAGAAACCCTGGTTGTTTTTTTGTTATTTCTTTGGGGGGGGGGGGGTGTCTTTGATGCAATGATGGGTAATTTAGTAAGTGATGACCAACAGCACGATCAACAAATCGATTAGAAATGCGCCACGGGCGATACAAAGTAGTGCAAAATACTTAAAAATTTCTGTATTTTGGACTGTTATGCAGCTTAGAGATAACAATCCTCGAGATAACAGGCCGGAGATTCACAGATAAGAATCCAGAAATTTTTTATGGCAGAGATGGGCTAATGACCGTCAGGGGGCTAACAATGTTAAACATAATAATAATAATAATAATAATAGTTTATTGTCATTAAAGCATTCATGATACAGACACCATAGGAGAGTTAGATACAAAGAGATAACAATCGGTAAGAAGGTACCAAAGATAGCAGACATAGAAATTAATTAATGCTAGGAGAAACGAAAAGAAACGACCGTATTGGAAAATTACCGCTTTAAATAATTTCCTTCTCAGGGTCTAAAACTTCCTAGCCCCCTCCACTCCCCCCTCTGGATCTGCAGTTGGTGGTTGCACTGTCCTAGTAGCGCGATTAAAGGTTTATGACGGGGGGGGGGCATACTTCATAATTTGGCGACCTCTTCCGCAATACCCTAGGAGCATACAGATACGAAAAACATTATCTAATAACATGTATGTACTTAAAGCTTCACTTTTCAAAAATCCCATACAACAGATACACGGTATACTATTTACAATGTTGTTGACTGGGTGGAGCAAAAGTGTTAAACGGTGAGATGAGTGAGATCCAAATCCAGCTCAGCATCGCAATATCGCATCGCATCGCAGCAACTCTATCATATGAATGCGTATCGGATTTGTTAACCAAAAACCTAGAAGCCTTCTTCTCTAGTAGAAGGGGTTGCCTCTACCGTTTATGTAGTTACATTATAATATTTTGCTGTTGTAACTTGGTAAAGTTCTTGCGTATCCTCCCTGCGACGACTGGTCTCTTCATCCAAATCCAACGCATTAAACCACACGCCATCCGCTACAGCGCATTATGAAACCACCGCCGGAGCCGCGCCGGGCGGTGTAAAACCAAAATCCAGGGACTACGCGCAAATGACGGGGATGTGACAGGACCACCCATCTTGTTAGTGTGGACGCCACTAGAATGTCCGCGACGTCACTGTGAGACGACCCCTTCCTAATAGTGCAAGTTGTAGTCGTAGTAGTTGAGGAGTTGTTTAGTTGTTTTCCATTCATTTTCAGGCCAGCGCCAGCTAGTGCGAGGCTCCTGCTACGAAAGAAAGTGGGCTTATAGACGAGAACATCTGTTTGTCCGTCCGTACGTTTGGGTCTTTCGTGGGGCAGCGGACGTGAGCGTAAACGTAGTTGGTAATGGTAAAAATTGTATGTTTTGAGATAGGACGGGGAGCTGATGAACGTACTTGAGAGTGCCCTCCGTTTGGTTTTCAAAGGCGCGGTTGGAGCGACTGAACAGTTGAAAGACCTGACGTCAGTTCGAGTCTGACTAAACTTGCAAAGTCGGCATAACACACACACAGACACACGTACAGGGTGGAAGTCTATTGAGACTTTTGAGAACGAGAAGTACACTAGCTTTTCAGCTTTTGTAAAAATCCTGTAAATTCAGAAATTCTCCACTGCTATGCACATAGGAGCGGTTGCATAAATAAAAAAAAGTATGTACGGACCGAGCAGAGGCTCTCGTCGCCCTATATGTATAGGGACAGAGTCTGACTGACTGACTAAAAGTAGTTGAGCACTGAGCGAACGGTTTTGTATATAAAATAATATTTTGTGCCTCTGTCCTGTGTGTACTGTGTGGACGGACTGTGTGGAGTCAGTCTGTGAGAATGAAAATGAACGGTGGGTTGTGGATTTTGAGTGTTCTCTCCTGGTGTAGTCCCTATATTGATAAACTAGTGTGAAGTAGAAGGAGCAAGAGCGAGCTAGCGCATCCACACACGAAATATCCTCGAAAATCCTCTCTTCTGTTTGATTCTATTTCTTCTCCTCTTTTTTGAGCCACCTCTGTCTGACTACACGAAAAAGTACAAAACTACTAGGACAGAACCAGGACGACTACTACGATACTTAAAAACTTCTGCATTCTACATTCTACACTGTTTCTCTGTCTCTGTCTCTCTCTCTCTCTCTCTCTGGCTCTGACTCTGACTCCTCTGACTCTTCTAAAATTCTTCTCTGATATATTTATTATTATTATTTATTCCGGTTTCATCAAAATGTCGACCATCAAGAGACCTCCGGATGATCCAGGTCCTGATGGGCCACCGCCAAGAAAGAAAATCGGTGTGGAGCCCTTAAGAATCGGTCCGGTGTCCACTTTAGAAGAGATGGACATCAAAGTTTTACAATTCCAACAGAAAAAATTGACGCAGGTATAATAATCACAAAGTTTTCTTTTTCAGTTCTTGTACCTTTTTCAGATCATTTCAGCATATTCGTAGTTGGAGGGAGAAACTTCAACTATGTATTATTATGGAATATTCCGTTTGCCGTTAGACTGACTGTAGATAGTGAGTTGCTTCCCGTTTCGTTGTATTCGGGAATTGAAATTCGGATATGATTCATATAATAAATGCTATAGGGGTTGAGGGTGGAGAGGTTCCCGTTGTAACTTTGAAGTTGAAATTTTTCCACTCCATCCATGGAGTTTTTTGTTTGAGAAATGTCTACCCCGAATGGGGTATGAGTTGAGTCAAGTTCAAAGTTGAAAGTAGTAGATTTTGATTTTTTTATTGTTCTAAAGTATGTAATCATTCGGAACTCACCTGGCCTGGTGACATTTGTAGGATATATATGTTGTACATGTATTGGAGGATACTTGACTCATTGACTTTTAGTCGTTAGTTTTTTTGTTGTTGTGTAATGGATGTATTAGCAGCCATGGGAATAATCAATTTATTGTTGAATAAGTCGTCTAGTCGCGCTATTATTGGATCGCGTGCAAAGTTGGCATGTATGCACTGTTAAGTATGATCATCATAAGATCATCAAGATTATATGGGTGATGTTCATTATTGATATTATTGTTGATTGTTATTATTTTTTATGAATTACCGACAGAGGTTAGAATTGCGTCAGCGTCAGGAGCAGGAGTTGCAGCGTCGGATCGCACAATTGGAACAGAGACAAACGCAAGATGATGCCGTCCTTAACGTCATCAATCGGTACTGGAACCAATTGAATGAAGATATCAGGATTCTTCTTCAAAGATTCGATGCAGAAACATCCGATGAGTCTGAAAGCAAAAGTAATTTCAACTAGAGTTGTTTCTCTGAGTTGTTAGAAAATTTTTTTGCATTTTTAAACATTCACGTTCCGTCAACGCGAACGCATACCAATGTTATTTTTTGTAATACCTTAATGTCACTGACGAACTCTCAGACAGTAGTATCGGTAGAAATTCTCGATGAACTCTTCAAAGAATCATCATATTAAATGTTTTCTTGTATGATTTTGTGTAGATGAAGGTGAAGCTACTACCTCGTTCCTAACTCAGTTGTCCACATGGGATAAAAGTGAATTAGATGATAAATTGGCTAATAGGGTCCAGGTAAGAATTTGATAATTAAATATGCATATATATATATATGCCACACTGACAATTCAAAATGAATTTTGCAAAAGTTTCGTAGGAATTAACGGATGATTTTGTAAAGCGTTCTTTATAACTGACATTTGACTTTTGACTTTGTATTGCCAGGTTTCTACTAGGGCTGTAGCAAAAATCATTCAAGCATTTGATCGCTTACAGCAAAGAAATGAAAAAATAACTAAAACTTTAAAAGGAGAATTAGAAAGTAAGTTTTTTCAATTTCCTTAACAATGTTTTAGCATATTTGATTTAATTAATGTTTTTCGTTTTGGAAGAAGATGGTACTTGTCCACCGTGAGACGATTGTTAGGTTTAAAAAATTATCTCATAATTTGAAGTTTAATAATGTGAATGAATGTTTCCAATTCTTTCAGATGATGCTCCTAGCTTAGATCAAACAATTAAAGAAGCAAATATTCAATTAGAAAAAGAAAATAAGCAAATTCAAGCCTTAAACACAAGTCTCCATGAAAAATATCATTCGATGTCTTTGAAAGTAAGTTTGATTTCTTAATTTTATTACGTTCAATGAGTGCTGCAATATCCGCCAAAGCAAAGTTGGAATAACTGTGGTTAGTAAGAAATCGCTCAAGTTTTGCCGTCACACCGTGACAGTAGAAATGGTCGTGTTGAAAGTATCTGTTATAGTTTGAAACTAAAATGTGTGTCGAAAGCGAATGTGCGATCTGCTCGCGTTTTTTTTAATTCATTGGCTTATTTAATTTTGAGCTAGTCGTTTTTTTGTAATGGTGACTGTCGAGGTAAAGTTGCCGGTAAGTAGTTCATATTGATATTTAAGAGAAGTCTGACATGCGTAAAATTTGAAATTAACACTTTTTAGGCAATTATCTGAACTCTGAAGTTATTGAACTTCTGTATGTAGCACAACTTTATATAAATCTTGTGTGCATTACTCGAGACCTAGTGTTGTACAAAGATTGATATTATGTTAGTGAGGGACTATAGTAAATTAATCTAATCATCGTTAAGTTTGAATTAATCGGAACTCAGATAGGAAAGTTCAGACCATATTTTAAAGAAGTCAGTAGTTTGTTATTGGGCTGTCGGAACTGTTATTATGTTTTCACGTGACTATGTATTGTGCTTACGTACCAACACTGAACAGTGTGTACTTGAACTTGTTCGGTCACAAATGACAAATGTCGAAGCGTCGGCTTCTATTGCTTTTCAGGAATGTTGACAGGGTCTTGAGAACTGTATAACAAAACTGTAGATTTGTAATTTAATCTTGTAAGGATGAAGCGTACGATCGCATGGATTTTGTTTTGTTTTTTAAATTTGTAAAATTCAAAATTAGTACTGCAGATTGTGAGTGTCAAGACGAACGTTAATGTGATTATACTATTTTTCGTTTGTGTTTGCCAGTCGTACTCAAGTTATGTTGCGGATAACTATTTAAAAACTGTATGCAATTTTGAGCATCAAAGTTACTAAAAGATAAGTGAGAAATGTTTCCACTAGTTTTTGATTTTTCCCTACGCCTACGCGTAAGAAGTGTCTATTCTTTTGCTAGTGTGTGAGAAGTTCAAAATTTGTTGTCAGCATTATTTCTGGGGGAAAGCTAGTTTCCGATTGATACAAGATTTCGTTGTCTTTGAACCGACCGGAGCTGGTACCATTGAGGTTTTAAATGTATTTATAATTTTATATAATTAGCTTTTATAAAACAATGTAGTACATTACTTAATGACCAGCTATATTGAAGAATCAGCTTTAGTTCTCTTCTGAAGATTACATAGATTTTGCAACAAATCTCTGCTTTCGTTAGCGTTCTTCGAATTGCATGAATGACTGTGTAATATTTAATACGATAGGTATTGGTTTATTGTTATTCATTGTTGTTTCTTCGGTTGGCAAATGAAAGTGAAACTTTGATTAAACAATAATGTACAATATAAACTGCACCGTAATCGGTTTGTTTTTTTTACGTTTTGTTTTATGATTGAAATTCCGTCTGTAGTTTACGTTAATATACAATGCGATGAGACATATCGTCTGTGAAGAGCCAAAATGACCCATATCCAATTTAATCTACTTAGAATAAAAATGAGCTATGTCATAAAAACAAAATTAGAAACATGCTCAAATTTTAAGTAGGACTTTCTGAAAAATTCAAAATGCTCTATTTGCATGTTTTAAAGAAGCTCAAAATGTTCTATTTGCATGTTTTAAAAAAGTTCTAGATGTTCTGTTTGAATATTTTTGGAAAGTGCAAAACGTTCATTTATGTTTTTGTTAAAGTGGAAAAGAAAATGTTCCATTTAAATGCTTTCAAGATATATTTTATAATATTTTTGTAAATAGTGGATATTTTTTTTAGCTAAAAATGGATAATGGTCGTTTTGGTTCTTCATAGACGATATACTACATATGTGGGAGTAACAATTTAATGAATATATTTTTTGATTTGAATACTTGCAAAAGTATACTCGCTTGACTTCAATTTACCACAGTTATGCACGTGCCTGACTTTTGTCTCCAGAATACGGTTTTTGGATTCGCCGTTTTGGATGTATATAAATACTGATGGAGACGAGACAAATTTAGATCAGTAATCAGACAATCAGGCTAATTGTATGTAATCAGCTGTCACGTACCATCAAATCAAAACTTGTTATTGTTGTAAGAATAGTGTGGTGTTATTGTTGTGGTGTGGTAATATTATGTTATTGTTTGTACGAAAGCTGAAGAATATAAATACGTATTCAGTGGTGACATATTATGTTGTAATATGATTATCTCGGAAGTACTAAACAAAGGTTTTGCATTTGTGACGTAGGGCTTTTAATTATTGGCCTTGGTTTAGTGACCTATTTTATTAATTAAAACGAATCAATTTGATCGACATTTTTAGAATCAAGCTTGGTCTTGGTATAAAATAAGTTGATAAATCATGGAGGACATTTTCATTGAACTTGTTTTAGTGTTTTTTACAGTTGAAATAATTATCATTTGTGAAGAACAGACATTCCTTACCAATGGAGTGTGTTAATAATTTAGCAATCGAAACTCGCTGTCTTCAAATATTTTTCGGAAATTAGCTTCTTAGATAGATCTGCTTTTGACAGCACAAATATTGATACTCCAACTTTGTTTTAGAAGTGCAAATATCACGTGTTTGACTTTCAGGAAAATGACAATGCCATATATTATGTTGCGCTTTTAACTAAGTGTAAATGTGGTCTATCAGAAAGCACAGTATTCTTCAATGCAAAAGAGAGTAAATAGTGAATTTTAAACTTTCGAAAGCAGGCTGGCTGTCTTCGTTGAAGCTTCTTTTCAAGTTAACCTGATATTTATGTTTTGATGTTACCAGAAATAGAGATGTCTTGTTTTTATTCTTTAACAACGATTGCAGTTAATATTTACAAAGTAGGCGATTCACCATGAATCTGGAGTTTCATTTCGTATTCAAAATTCGATTGTACTTCAAATGGATTGGTGGAAGAGGGGCAGTGAGGATCGAGCTCTAGAACTTTGTGTACGTATTTATCAGTGAAAGGTTCTTAACATCTACTGTGGTATAATTTTCAGATGAAGTCATTGCAGGAGAAATTAACTGCTGAAGAGACGAAAGGAGATGAACTCAAAAATCAAGTGGACGATATGAATTGGGAAGTTCAAAAATTGATTTCCTCCAATGATAAACTAGCAAATCTCCTCGCCGAGATGACAGACAAGTACAGCAAAATGAAGAGAATGTATGGCTCGGAAGAGAAAACGAATGACAAGGACCTCAATGACATTCATCCGAATCGAAAGTCGGACATGTCCGACATGGAAGTCATCAATCTTCAGAAAGACAATGAAGAGCTCCGTGAATTAGCTAATAATAGGTTACAAGAATTAGAGAAGCTCCACCTCACCCAGCGAGAAACCCTGAAAGAACTTGAGAAGCTCCGCATGGAAATCCGTCAGCTCCCTGAAGCGGTCATCGTCGAGACGACCGAGTATAAATGTTTGCAGTCCAAGTTCTCCGTCATTTATAATCATACGATAGATCTTCGAGCTATTTTAGACGAAGCAAAGCAAACCATTTTCACCATGAGAACTACCCATCTAAAACACATTGAGCAAATGGAAAGTGAAGAGCTCATAGTTCAGAAAAAACTAAGGACAGAGATGATCCAATTAGAAGACATGTTAGGACAAGTCCGGAAAGAATATGAAATGCTCCGAATAGAATTTGAGCAAAATCTTGCCGCCAATGAACAGACGGGTCCAATCAATCGGGAAATGCGTCATCTCATCACCTCCCTTCAAAATCATAATCAACAATTAAAAGGGGATGCTCATCGCTACCGGAGAAAATACAAAGAGATTTTTAATGAGATGACCAAATTAAAACGTCAGAAGGAAGAACTGGAAGCTAAAATGACGGCTGTCCTTGAGAAAGAGTCTGTCGGACACAACTCGGGCTTTAAAGATGATGAAGACTCCCCCACATCCTCCTCATGCCTTGTGATAAAAGAAGAGAGTAACTCCACATCATCCCCCTCTAAGAAAAACTACGGGGGTGGTGGCGGGGGTGGAGGTGAAATGGGGGAATGTTCCATGATGAATGAAGTAGGGGGTGGTGGAGATCACATCAAAGGGGAGAAAGCTAATCATGATTCAGCCCTGAAAAAAGATGGGAAGGGGGTAGGCGCCGGCGGTGGGGGGTTGAACAAAAATCTGAATATGATAAGGGTCAAGTCTGAAGCGGAAATCGTGAAAGATCTCAGGTCCCAGTTGAAGAAAGCTCTAAATGATCAAAAGGAAATGAAACTCCTCCTCGACATGTACAAAGGGGCGAGTAAGGATCAAAGGGATAAAGTTCAGCTCATGGCTTCCGAGAAGAAATGTCGACTGGAATTAGAAGAGCTCAAAGCCACCCTCAAAAAACTCATGGAGAGTAAAAAGGAAGAGAGGAAGAAGCTCGCGGATGAGGATGCCGTTAAGAAAATCAAAACCTTAGAAGAACAAGTCCATACCCTTCAGCGTCAAGTCACAGCCCAGAAGCAAGAGGAAGAGGCCCTTATTAGTGAGATGGAGGTGACGGGTCAAGCGTTTGAAGACATGCAGGAGCAAAATTCCCGTTTAATCCAGCAACTAAGAGAGAAAGATGATGCTAATTTCAAACTCATGTCGGATCGTATCAAATCCAATCAGCTCCAAAAGATGGCTCGGGAAGAGCGTACCCTCCTCCAAGAACAAGTCCAAACATTGTCAAAACAAGTCGAAGCCCAGAATCAAGTGGTGCGGAAATTGGAAGAGAAAGAAAGGCTTTTACTCCAAAGTATGGGTTCAATGGAGAAAGAAGCCCTCATCCGACAACAAACCATGGAACTTCATAAAAGGAAAGCTATTGAGAGTGCTCAGTCCGCAGCAGACTTGAAACTTCATTTAGAAAAATATCATTCCCAGATGAAGGATGCCCAGCAGACGGTGGCCGAGAAAACATCAGCACTGGAAGCCGAGGCGTACAAGACGAAGAGACTCCAAGAGGAAATTGCCATGTTGAAGCGGAGGGTAGAGAGACTCAATAAGATTGAGATAGCGGGGAATACGGATGAAGTGATGATGGAGGAGATCCGGGAGTACAAAGAAACACTCACATGCCCCTCTTGTAAAGTGAAGAGGAAGGATGCGGTTCTCATCAAGTGCTTCCATGTCTTCTGTTTCGACTGTCTCCGAACCCGCTATGAGACTCGTCAACGCAAGTGTCCCAAATGTAACGCAGCTTTCGGCGCCAATGACTACCACCGACTGTACCTCTCATAAAATTACGCGATGTCTAGCTTGTAAGTTATATATGTTATGTATGAATAATATTGTAAATTAATTTGAAACATTTCAACTTTTTTTCAACTTAATTAGTATATATGTATTGTTTTACGTTGTTTGCCTTTTTCATTTAATTTTAAATTTTAATATTCATTATTGATTATTATATATAAATTTACTGTAAATTACAACTACCATTCTGCCACTGTTAACTGTGTAAAAACATTGTCTACTACTACTATTATCTGACTGGAGATATAATGTTATGCGTCTTTACGTCGTCGTCATGAAAAACTCCTAGATGCTATTGTTCATTTGTCATTATAATTCTTATAAAAAACTACATCAACGACCACCCTCTCAAAATCCTCACACTACTTCTACATTGTCACCATCACCAACCAGAAAACTCGCGAATCAAAAATCAAGCTACCACAAACCCGCTTCTCATCTAAGTAAATAGACTCCGGTTCACCAAGTATTTTTAACACTCATCAACTGTTACTCTACAGCGTAATATAAAAAGTGGATATTTAATATAGTGTGAAATGAAATGTGACTGAATTTGATGTTGTATGAACGTAGAACGTGTGCGGCAGGTCTTTTGGAGCCTGTGTATCTTTTTCGTCAACAACAATCTCTGCTGTGGGGAACTTTGACCTTTAAAATCTTCCACCTCCTAGTTTTCACAACACACACGTCGTCAGTCGTCGTTGTCAACGTTCATTCTATCGTTGGATATTTTAAAGAAATACTGAATACTAGAAACAAAAACGAGGTTAATTAATAATTATTATTATATTATGTCTTAAATTATGTAATTAAGTATAATGTGTGTATATTGTTTTGTAAAAAGTTGCACAATACTGTACTGTAATATATTAGTATGCTACTAAACTAACTATTAACTTATAAACTGTTATTACTATTACTACATATGATGACTACATAATGACTAATGATATATAAGCTGTATAAAGTACATTGTAAAAATATGTAATAAGATTTTAATCTCCTCTCATGAATAGTAGATAAATTGATATATCTCATAGTAAGTTATGAAAAATTTGGGTGCGTCAATATTTCTACTACTACTACTAAAACTTACTACTGTAGACCTTTATTATTACTTTTGACGTTATAGTGCATTGCTTCTTCTACAAAAGTGTTGTACTGTTGTATTTGAATTTTTGGAATTGCAAACAAGCATGAGTAAGACTTTTTTCGTTTTTTTCTTTAACTGAAGTGATTTGAAAATTAGAATGAATTGCATTATTAATCCAGTTTTCCAAATTCAAAATTTAAAATAAGATCAAAAGAAGAAGCTTTATACCTATATTATTAAATTTTCAATTTTTCAAACTTGTATAGTCTGTCTATCTAAGTAACCATAAAAAAATCTTTCTTTTAATACGTGTTGAGAAAAAAGTATTATGGTTTTAAGAAAGTGAAAGTGAATTTAAATAATTGTTATTGTTTAAGATAATCAGAGATAAAATTTGAAATCGATAAGATGGAAGCATGCAATTTTAGATGATTAAAAGAAAAGTAAAGTAAAAGAAAATAATAACGTAAGATTTTTAATGAATTTTAAATTGAAACTCAACTTTACAAGAAAAAATATGAAAAATGAAAGTTAAAGTTTTAAAAGAATTTAATAAAAAACAAGAAGGATTCAAAAATTAAAAAATCCTTTTTCTTTTTCAATTTTCGATGTTCTAAACAACTATTCTCTATTTTGTATTTTGAGGTAGGCAAATCCTTTTGCTATTGTTATTGTATATCTATACACACAAATAAAAAAAAATAAAATAAAAAGCTATAAAATTAAGCTTACACACGAGTAATTATTTTAAAATTTATTATTATATACTTGTAGGATCTACAATAATTATTATTATTAACTACAATACTATTACTATATGATTACTATTACATAACATTACGTTTATTATTAAATATTATTATTATATATGGTAGGCAGGGGATCCGTACTACGTTTTATGTGTACATTTTACTAAACTAAAAAGTAAAAACTAAAACTGTATAAAATGTAATACTATATATATATATATAAACTATGAGCTAATGACTATAGACTAAATGAAATGAAGCCAGTGTATAAATTAGATTTAGAAAAGGAAGGAGAAAAAAAAAGAGTACATACATAATAATATGGAATACCTTCATCTTGTATATGTATATATAATACATTATAATAATTATTAAAATATTCACAGATATAATAGTACACACACTTTCTGTTCCCTGCTTTTTGGTTTGTTTTTTTATGTACTTTGACACCTACTCTACACCCACACACATACACAGAGAGAACAAGCGTAATTTAATTTAAAACTTGATGAAACGATGATATATAATTAATTATGGTATTCATATTCCTTCATGAAATAATTCCGATTCCTATATAATATATTATATTTAATAATTTGTTAATTTGTAAGAAGAAAAAAAACAAGCTGGAGGCAATTATTACTATTATTATTATGTATTATTAATCTATTATTGCCGGCTTTACTCGTACTCAAGTATAATATTTAATAAATATTATGCTTAAAAGTTAGTAATTGACTATATATGAATTTGTGTTATGATTAACTATTAAAATGGAACACTGTATTTCTATATTTAAAATAACAATAGCTACACGACCACCTTTTATTATGTACTTACTATTTAATTAGTATTGTGAATTATTTTGTTGGTTAATCTTTTAGTAGTTCATATAGCAAAAGTCAGTAGTGTTTTTTTTTGTACAAGTGAAACTTTAAAATTCGGTTGTTGTTTTTTTTTTTGTTTACAGTTTTTCGGACTTTTTCGTTTTTATTTTTAATTTTTGGCATATAGTGGAAGAAACAAAATGTAAAATAATCTATATTAGTTTCCGACCACATCACGGCACGCTATAGCGAATCGATATTTTGTACAAGTGCAGGAAAATTGTTGTGAACAATTTTAGTATAGTGCTTTTTTAAAGAAGTAATAGTGGTCAAAAGACAGACAAAAGATAAATGATTTAAATTGAAGAGTTGAAATATTTAAAAAAATACTTTAATCACGATTTTTCTTTTAAGATTTATATAAAAAATTCTAAAATTGTTGACACTAGTTGACCTGCACTAGAAAAAGATAAAAGGTTATATAAACAATATTATTACTACACTTGTATATTATGGTTTGTAGAAGGATGTTTTTTAAACTGTAGTACAATTTTACAAAAAATTGAAAATTTAATACTGAAACGAAACCCTGTTCATTGCCTAAACCTGTGGAAGTGAAAATCCTGGAATTTTATGAATATATAATATAATAATATATTTAGTGAATTTGTGGAGTTTTGAATTTTGCTATTTTAATTTACATAAAGTTTCTTACTACTGAGACAGAGATCAATGTCGTCATTCGGTTTTGTTTCATTTTATTTTCATTCTCATAATATGTTACATGTGGACTCTAAAAAAATATGCCAATGTCAAAAATAAATGTGAATATATAAGTATTGTTATTGAATGTAGCAATTATTATTAATGATTATTTTTCTTAACTTTTTGAATGATTTTTTTGTGAGAACATTATTTTAATTTCATTTCATTTTTTGACTTTATATAGATTGTTCAAAAACGTTTGTTGAGCTGAAGAAGAATGTTTTCATGTTAACTTACACACTGTTATTTTATTTAATATTCTCGTACAATTCTTGTATGTATTACGTCATTCGTATACTCTTTACATGGCATGTACACATAGGTTTTAGTTCATACACAAATATAATTTAATTATTATAATCACTATTATTGTCACTGGACTGTCACTACTGTCATCTCATTTTGTGAGCTGGAACTTTAAATGAATTATTAAATTTCGTAAAAATAATGAATGATTTAACTATATAGCCATTTACTTTGTTCTCTTTGACTGACGTGGAAGACATTTTTACTACAGATAAATTAATGTACTTAATAGAGAATGTCAGTAGATTTATACACGAAATCTGGAAGCCCAGTGCATTTCGATTTTGTGTCGTTGAACTATACGTATTTCTATACCATATACGACCACTCAAAAAACCATACCATATAGATACTATAAAAATTATGATTGTTCAATAACTACGATCACCCCTGACCCTGACCCCTGGAACCAGAAAATGCGGATACCAGCCGAAATTTTTTTGATGCTATATGGAAATATACTTTTTATTAATTAATGCAATTAATGCAAGTAAGCTATCTGAATGCGGGATGAAGGTGCGTATTATGTAAATCTACTACATTAACTGTGTAGAGAATCTACAAATGGTCAGTTTTGCTTTATTTTAATATTTTAATGAGGCATATTGTAGTAAGTAATTGTAGAGAGGTTTTTTGATTTTTTTGCAGTAAAAACTGCAAAACTGCATTTTGGTGTAATAAAGAGAATACTGCAGGCGCAGAAAAGGGTGAAAATTGGTTTTCTTGGGAGAAAACTAAATGTATTGAATTCATATGGGTTTGTCCGTAAACGACGTAAAAGAAAAGGATTGTTTTGTGAATATTGGGAACCTCCACTCAAAATCTTCCCATGTAAAATTATGTGAGGTGTAAAATGTCAGTCAGAAAATGTCAATGATGACAGCGGGAAATTAGCGGGAAAGGGAAAGTTTGAATCCCATGCTTCCATTGGTCATTTGAGTTTTGTGGGTGAAAATGGGAGAGATGTCAGGACGTGTTGTGCTGTTTGGACTCGAACTAAAATAAAGCTCCAATCTCTCTGCTTCTCGATCGTCGCTCTCTCTGAATTTTTCAGCTTGTTCAGCCATTCCAGCCTCCAACATTCTGAGCAGATTTGAAATATTTGAGAGTAAATGTGAGAATTTGAGAATTTATTAAATCCCTTATTAAATCTCCATGTGCATCTCTGTAAGAATTTTCTTTATTGCAACTAACAATTTGACTGTATTCTAAATATTTTGTACATGTTGAATTGTGGTGATTTTGCCCTTTAATTAAATGTTGAAGATATCCTTTTTTTCGGATTTGATTTTTGACTTTGCTCAAAACTGAAACTGAAGGATAGAAGATAAGCGCGCTCATTTCTCTTATATTTTTTTGTAGTAAAACTTTTTTTTCCGAAATATTATTAAACGTGTGGAGTTTTTTGGGCCAGTGAAAAATACAAGAAATCTTTAATTGTATGAACTGCTGGATTTAAAGAAATATTCAGTGGAATTGTGAATTTTAATAATAGTGAAAAGGTGAGAGTTCAAATGAGATCCATCTTTCCATGTCTCCATGTTTAAATGGGTATGGATGGAGTGTGTTGGAAGTGGCTGTGAGTGGGAGCAGCTTTCTGTGTGACATGCCATGTCGGACTTTTATTTAAGTGTTAAAATGAAATACTCCTGTTATTTAAAATAATATAATTAATATATAACATGTAAGTAACTGTTTGTACTTTGTAGTTGTAGTATTGACTTTCTTTTTTATTTATGATATGAATATATTTATCGCTTATTTTATTTTCATTCGCATTAAAATTCATCTTTCTCTCTTGGATGGATATGCAATTAAAATTTTGAGTAGTTATTAATTAAATTGTACTTCATGGGATGTGAAAGTATTATTATTTGGATTTTTTTAATCTTTGTTTGCAGACAATTTAATCACGAGTTGCTTCGAGATATTGGTTTAATGCAAGAATAAGCTCTATATTTTAAGATTTCTCTTCTACTTCCTTTTTGCTTTTGGCAGTTCAGAATCTAAGGAGTCGTCTGAGCTACTCAAGATTATCTCACCTTCCTAGTCCCTTCTTCCAATTTATTTTTGGGAGTCATGTCAAGGTCAGTAAGAGCCGAAACCAGAAGTCGGGCGAAAGATGATATCAAACGAGTCATGCAAGTAGTCGACAAAGTCCGTCATTGGTGAGAGAAGATCAAAATAATATATTCATTATTTAATTTTGTTTCATTTATGCGAAAAGATGTGGTATCGTTAACAAGACTAAATTTATTTAATGCAATTTATTGAAACTATATAGTTTTTTAGAAAATATATATTCATTGAAATTCTCGTGAGGATAGTAATAATAATTACACACGTTTTATAAATTTTGTATTTGCAGGGAAAAGAAATGGGTAACTTTAGGTGACACTACAATGAGAATTTATAAATGGGTTCCCGTCGTTACAGTGGACGTAAGTATACCACACAAAATTGTTTAAATATATCTACCAAAGCTGTATAAAAGTACAAATTCGAAATTCAATGCTACAGCCTTTTCATAATCATTTTTCGCTCGATTTACAATATACTTCATGTATGGATGCCGTATCGCAAATTTATTTAAATTTATCAGGCTTTATGAATTTATTTTTGAGAAGTTTTTAGTTTCGCAGCGTGTTCAATTCGTTTTTTACAACAAATTCACTAACTCTTCATCTGTTATAAATAATAACGTTTTCTTTGCCATTGGTGAACCACGAAAGTGTCTGTATGCGCCTACAACTCCATCATTTTCACTTCGTGTTAAAAAATAAACCTAGAAATTCCAACGAAATTATATTGAATTCCTTTTTGCTATTTAAAGTGTTACATTTTACATCATTAGTCTCGTTTTTTATTTTTGAGTTTGGAGGATATTATTGTTTGTCTTGTCTATGCAATTTTTCATCACCCGGAGCCTGACCTACCCTGAAGGAGTTCACATTGCTAATTGCCACATAATTTAATATATAATTATTAAAATTATTTAACTCCCAGCTAACGTTCGAAATGCCGAAGCTAATAACGTTTATGATGATGTATTTTCAATACCAAGTACATAGTACAGTAGTACATTTACAGTACAGTACATTTTTTAAATATTTGCTGTATACTTTTAGAAAGTATTCTTATTGAGTAGATAAACTAAGTTATTTTACACTTTAAAATAAAAAAATTTTAAAGCGAAATGGTTTGAAGTTTGAATTTGAAATATGCAACAATAACTTTCAAAAATACCACCTATTGCATGCGTATATCTGTATATAACTTTATGTTTTTTGTTTTTTCTTGTTGTGCTAATTTGTTTCGATTTTTTTATATAGATGAAAAAGAAGGATGGCTTGTGTAACAAGCGGTCGCTAACTTCCGAAAATCCTCCCCAAAACCTTGTCCTCAATGAAGATTCTAACACTAGTAAGTTCAGCTTATTTTAAAAATACTAAGGAAATTAAGACTTGTATTTTGCTTCTTTCGAACGTTTTATTTCTAATTGTAAATATTCAACTAAGAACTAATGGACGATTTAATTTTTTAGGCATTCTGATTTTCATCATTTTTCATTTTCTAATTCAAAAATTTCAGGTTTTTCAGTTACAAGTGATTCGCAGGGTACACTGGATTATGTGGCGACGTTCGCAAGCGAGGACTCACAAAGTTGTGAAGCATCTTCATTAGCCGCTAAACGATCTAAACTGGAATAATTTATTTTTATGTTGTTTTATTTAGCTGATTGTGTAACAAAATATGTTAATAATTACTGTCACTGTGCACTGCGACCAGTTCCGCTTATCATACCCGTCTCAATTTCAGACCCTGTAGTCATCCTTAATTGACTTTTTCTTTATTTTATTTTATGAAAAAAAAACAAAGAAGTAAGTATAATATATATCCAACATGTAACAAGTATAGAATATAATTTTGTTTGGTACTGATACATTTACGGATGTACAAGAGTAGCAGTATAATTATTTAAAAAATTATTTTATATATATATTTTTGCATTACTTCAAAATCTCAGTTTTCCTAAATCCAATCCAAATTTTTCCAAAATCTTAATTTTGGTCAGTAATCAAAAGTCACATTTTATTATTTAATTTATGATGCTATACTTTGTTCACGTAGCCTAAATTAAAATTTTAACTCTCATTCTATAATTTTGCTGTAGTGTTTTAAAATTAATTTTAACGAATTTTAATAATTAATTTTGAATAAATTAATCTGTTTCTTCTTTTCGATTCTTCCGGTTTTTGCCGGAAGCCGGAACTGTGCCCAGTCTATTTGTAATGTAATAATTATACATTAAAAAAACAGTAATAAGTGGATTACTATTCTATAATGCCAACATGTTTAAATTTATAAAAATGTATTATAAGTATAAATAATGTTATATTATGAAATATAAAGATGTTCATGAGACTTTACAATGTAATTATTCAAAGTATCAAAGTAATATACTATAAAAGCTGGACGGTTACAATTAAGTAAGTTATTATTATTATTATTATCGAACTCATGATGCAGTAATTACGTAATTGTTTAGGAGTCACAGAAAATACAAGAACATGTATTATTGTACTAAAATTACCAAAAAAACTATCTATCATTATGATAATGGTATATGCATGGAATAAAATAATCACGCGATTCGATTTTACAAAACAAAAAAGAACAGATTGTACACCCTCATATTATAGTATTCGGGTCGTGTCTCTGTCTTTGTATTACTAAATATGCTAATGCTCTGTATATTATATTATATCGTAAGTAAAATTTTTAATTGAAACGTACGTCTTACAAAAACAAAATGGATGTCGGATTTAATTAAAAATAATACTATCAATAGTATAATATGAAAATACTAATTAGTTTCTGAACATCTAAATTAATTTAACTAAGATTTAGAATAATTAGAATTTGAATGCCAGGCCTGTGTACTAATAATTCTGATATTTCTATATAATAATAATATTATTGGTGATAGCATGTAACAAAAATTATTTCAAAATAATTATACGAGTACGACCACGACTATATACACTTTTTAGGTAGGTATTTCATTAATTTATTGTACCAAGATTTAAAAAAACTTTTGTACGAACGACAACATTGACGGATACGGAGAAAGCAGAAAGGAGACGTGATTTCGAATTTTCTCAAAATAATATCAAAGACAAAAAAAACATGTAGTAGTTTCAATTTTTTATCTTAATTGCGTTCCTAAATAAACAATACAAAAATGTTAACATAAATTTAGATACTTGGTACTTTACATGACATCGACATTGATTAGATACCTTCGTTTTTGTTTTGTTGTTTTGGTTCAAAAACCATTTGTATTTGAAAAGGTGTCTCATGAACTTTTTTTTTAGTGTTTATGTGACAGTCGAAACAGTAATAGCACAGTACACACTATATTGTTCTTGATCTCTACTGTTTTTGATTTTTTTTTTTGGAATTAATGATGTGTTATAATATATTATATAAGTATATATGCTTGATTTTTGGATTCTAGTTAAAAGTTTGATTTTTTTGCTTGTTCTGGTATTTGTTTTTACACTGCTGTTGCTCTTTTGTATGCAATTTTGATGCTATTCTGCTCTATAATACATTGCTCTGTGTAACTGTTTATTGTAAAATTATGTGTACAAGTATTATAGCTATATTATGTATCTCTTATCGACTTGTGATTCTGATTCTAAAACTCTGCGAATGAAATTTATCAAGTTGATGATATCTACATGTCGTAAGTATACTAATCATTAATATGAATGTATTTTTTATTTGAAATTTGAAAAACATAAATCTGTAAGGTTACATAATGTATATATGGATATGCTATTATGATCGTGATAATTCGTAACGGAAGTTAGTGACTTGTTACTCTTGTATATATGATGTCAGTCATCATTTTAAATACTGAATAACCCCACAACCTATACCAGCAAAAAAACATGCTCAGACGCTACTACTAAAACTAAGAAAGCAGATGATTCCGTGTCCAAAACATGTATGTAATAGTATGTAAAGCAAAAACAAAAAAATCAAAATAATAAGAAAATAATATGAAACTACGAATGAGAATGAATAAAAAGATAAAAAATATGATGATGACAAATTGATGTAACGGTATGAGTTTCGGTTCGTCTTCGGATCAAATCTTTTAAATTTTTATTTTGTCTTTGTATTTACTTAACATTATGTACCGCCAAGATTTTTGATTTTAGTCGGTCGATATTCTATTACAAATAGCAGGAGTCAGGGTCATTTATGATCAATCCATTTTATTCATTTCTGTCATTTTCCATTTCCGCAATCATATTTAAATTTACAATGGCGAATCTATGAATATATTACGGCATCGCATCATCTTGAGCATATACATAGGTACGTCAAAAAACTGAATCAATCTAAATGAATACAGCTAAAATTTGAAGCTGTGTGTGGTTCAATACACTGGAGTAAAGCATCGTCTGTGAACAACCAAAATGACCCATTTCCATTTTGAGCTAAAAATAATATGTAATATCTACAAAAATATTGAAATATACCTTGAAAGCATTTAAATAAAACATTTTGCAGTTTTTAAAAACATGTAAATAGAAAATTTTACGCTTTTCAAAAATATGTAAATACAAAATTTTACACTTTTCAAACACATGGAATTAAAACATGTTGCACCTTTATTTCAAAAACATAGAATTGGAACATTTTGCACCTTTTTAAAATCATGGAATTAGAACATTTTGCACCTTTTTAAAATCATGGAATTAGAACATTTTGCACCTTTTCAAATACGTGGAATTAGAAAATTTTGAAAAACATGCACGCTTAGAAAAATATAAGTGAATTGACTACTTTACTGTTAATTTCTAACTACTTTCTTGTTACTCCGACATCCACAGTGAATCCTGTTAACCACGGTCAACAGGATTATGGTTAGTGATTTACAGTGAAAACTGTTAGACTGAGTATACTAGAACGGTGTTGGATCACGCAACACTAATCTTGTTGAGCGATTTTATTAATTAAAAAATAACACCAAAAACTGGAATCGTACCCCTGGATTCAAACTCCCACCCTATGGAATACGAACCTGGTTCCTTAACCACTGGACTGCCACACCACATTAGCTTTAGATTACTAATTTAGCATACATATACAGTGATATCAATGCTTCAACAAGTTTAGTGTTGATTTAACAAGTTTGGTGTTGGGTTTTGCAACACCAGTCGTGTTGCATGTGGTTAACAGTTTTCCCCACCCTCGAAAATTTCAAAATTTACTACTAAACCTGTCAAAGTTAACAGCTTAACCTGTTGCCACGGCCTAACTACATTCGTGTCAAGATCTTTTCTAAGCGTGTGGAATTATAATATTTTACATTGTTGAAAAACACGAAAATAGAACATTTTACGCTTTTCAAAAACTCCTAATTAACATTTTACGTATGTTTCTCATTTTGTTTTTATGACATGTAACTCATTTTGATTGTAGCTAAAATTGGATATGGGTCATTTTGGTTCTTCACAGACGATATATAGCTATTAACATAAAAATTTCATCCATTTTTCATACTATCCAAATACAAATAATGTACGACCACGGTGACGGTTGAGGGTCTCAGTCAGTCAGAAATATAGCATAATAATTCACAATACCACATAAGTACCACCACGTGTCTTTATACAGTTATCGCCAGATTTCATATCTGTGATTATAATATTATTCTGCATTTGCATTAACCAATATTAGAGCACCATTTTCCATTTTTGTATACGGTTAATTCATTTTTTTTGAACATTATGATTGTTGATATTCAAAGAATGTAATATATTTTCCTACAAAATCTAAATGATCACCCCAACTAGAGAGAAGTGCATGGTAGGGCGACATATGTAGTACAAGTCAAGTGAGTAATCTATTTCAGTAGAAAAAAACAATTGCATGTGCCACTACTGTTAACCAACTAAAAGTAAACCATCCAAATGAAAATGAGAGACACGAATTCCTTGGAAATGGGATGCCTACGTGAAACAGCTGATCCATACTATTTAATAGGACTTTTAGTGCATCGCATTGGTTATCGATATTTATAATCTCCAGATAAAAGACGAAAATATTTTAGTGAAGTATAGACCAAAAAAGGTAAAAATAACAAGGATATACAAATATTATTAACCTAATGTATGTATAAGAGGTAAACATGCTAAAATGCAACACATTTTTTAATCATTTTTGTCATTCAAATTATTTTCACATACTTTGGTAAATTAGTCGGCTAAATGCCAAATGGGAATTTAACGCTGCTTGAATTGCTATCGAAATTACTGATTTAAAAAAAAACTATACAACAAAGTCCTCCGACACATATTATTCTGTAGAATTTCTAGAAATACAAAATGCCATTTGACTGTTTTGCATGAGATGTCGAGATGTGACGTAAAACCAGAGTGCAGTAAGTATAATAAAGTATTTCCAACTTCCAAGAGCTTTGGTTTTTGAATATACAATTATATATATCTATAAAATCTATATGCGTATTTAATAGTACTTACACTATTAGCACAAACGCTCGAGCTTTATTATTTGTGTTGTGGTGTATTATTTTATGTTTTAGGTTTTGGTCTAGTGAGTCCTCTGTCTGAGTCACTGTAGTCGAATTTGCTTTCAAAGTTGAACAAAATAACAACGTAAACCTTAAACTAAACCAAACTGAGCACAATAACAACAATAATAACAAAGCCTTCCATGGGAAGTAATAAATTATTACGAGATTACGATTTAACGATAACGATTACACAAACTACTATATAACCAACGTGAATTCAATTCGAATAATGGAATAAAAATGGCCCAAGTTGACTGACGACTGACGTCGACCTGACTCATACTAAATGGAATTTCGGAATGTCATTTTCGGGATAGTAAAACAAGATACTATATGACTGTGGTGACATTTTAACAAAGCAATAATTAACATACCTCCCACTTCACTCCCACAACCACACTACTACATGTACCTACATAAACGAAGCAAACCTAGAATTAAATTGAAAATTCAAAATTGAACTAAACTATGAACTCGCTACACCATAATCAGGGGTGAGGTGAGGTGCGATACTGCGATGTTCAGTATGTAAACACACCTCATGAATGAAAAAATAAATAGCGCTGTGGCTGTGCTAAACCGTTAAAATGGTTTCAAGTTTTTTAAATGTATCCAAAATCCAACCAGCCAATATGAAACGACCAATTTCGAACTCTACAACACACCTAACCAGGAAAAGGAAAGTTTCAACTAATTATATATTACTATTGTTAATTATTATTACGAAATTATAGTAAAATCTTAAATGGTACATATAAATTACAAAAGTGGTCAGTTTGTTTTGTTCACAAGAAAAAATTTAAAAAAACTTTAGTCAACAGTTAAATGCGTCAACGTGAACAAAAGTCAACATAAAGATAAAGTCTGACTTTTTTATTCTTCAAGTTCTAAACCTAAACTGACCGAATACCAAGCTGCTCGTTGTCTCACTCTCACCAACCGAATTAACAATAGCACTAATATCCAAAATACAAACCATAATCTTACAAATCCTTTGCTAACCAATGACAATGACCAGACCAAAAACCAAACCACATAAATTCTCGCAAGGCAATATAATAAAATCTTTCCTAATAACGAACCAACCACACCACAAAGACAAGAGGACCCCAATGCCGATACCAATTACCAAAACCAAGCCAAAATAATTATGAAGAACATGATAATTATGAGTAATTTGACGAACGAGACTCGACGGACGACCAGCGACAACAACAACAATAAAAACGACCTTTACTTATTCAGTCTGTGACTCTATGAGAGATCATTTTTACACCTGGGAATTAAGAAGATGCTCTCCTTCTTCACGTTCTTCTTTTCTTTTGAAGATCAAGTCCACGACATGATATGATGAGACTCTCGTGTCTGTTGTCTGTTCTGTCCACATTTTTACATTTTATGCTTGATTGTACCCTGTCTTTCTCTCTGACTCTGAACACTCGTCGTCGTCGTCTTCGTCGTCAGTCAGTCAGTCAAGTCACTCAGTCAGAATTATATTTGTAATGGTAAATGGTCGAGAGAATGAAATTTTTTAAAGGAAGCCCCGTCTCGTCACTCATTTTATGGAGCTCGTTCGCTCAGGTCGTGTCTCTCTCATAGAGTCAGTTCAGTTATCCTCCTGTTGTGGCACGTTGGCTTGGCATTTTTTGGATTTGGAATTTTATTATATATATTGTAGTTTGGCTTGGGCATTTTATGCCAGTCAGTAGTATTAAGTAGTGTTTGTCGTTTTCCTTTTCCCTTCTACCTAGTAGTGGCAGTTGGCAGTGGCGTGTGTGTGCTATAATCTTGTGTACAACAAATTAATACCACTACCACTACTCTGGCTCTGGCTCTACATACTTGAAACTGTTGAAACCCTCCCTGAATTTTTCCTGTATGTTGTATACGTAATACGTAGTATGTACCTCAATCTGTAATAATAATCCACCTACCTACCTCTTCTAAACCTCGGCCCTTGGCTACCTCATAATAAAATATAAAACAACCAAAAACCAACCTCTCTTCTATGTTATATGCACTCGACAACGCACAAAAAACTGACCGGAAATTGAAACCTTTTTTAATAGCAAAATCTCACATGAAGGAAGGTGAGTTAAATTTTAAAAATTTCGAAGAAATTGTGTGGATTTTAAATTGTTGAATTGTGGCTCGTAGTAATAAATCGTAGAAGGACAAGGGTGTATATTAGTACTGTACTGGTGAAAACTCTGGATTCTGCTGGACTGTATTGAGAAGTGTAGTTTGTTTTGTGGAAAAATGGTGGGAAGACCACGCTCTGGTGTAGTTTGAAAGTTGGCGGCAAGACGAGTGTGCTGATCTTTGGGAGGCGGCGTTGTGGTGCTGGTGGTGGTGGACGTCGACTCGAGAGGAGGGAAGGACGCCTCATCATCCTTCTCCGTCTATTTTCGTTTCCGCGGATGGAGTGAGGGGAGGGAGCAGGAGGAGGAGGCTTTCGCCTTTAAAACTCACAAGCTACACAGACACGAACTGAGAGACTTGTCTGTGTTTCGTGTGGTGCGACTCGTGGAAGCGGAGCTGGAAACCCCAAAAGCTGTCTCTTTTTTTTTTTTTTGGATTTCATCACACGGTGAATAATTTTCCTGCGCCTGTAGCCTCCGTCGTCCCTCTCTCTCACTCTCCGTCGTCTTCCTTGTGTTTTGAGCCTCTCGTCTCGTCTTCTTCGCGGGGCAGTAGTACGGGAGTACGGACGGGTTTTTGTACCCTGTGTGTTTGTGTGTGTGTGTATCCTTTTACTACAGTCAAACTCAAAACTACACGTCTCGCCCAGTATATTTAACACATGCAGAAGAGGAGGCAAAGCATTTGAAAGGGCAGTCAGTGTACATCTACCAGGACTTGGTATCCTAACGATTTGTTTCCTTTTGCATATTGGTTTTTTAGAGATACGAGATACTGTGGAGTCGCCGTCGTTTTGTGATGTGTGAGTTGTGTGTGAAAAAGTGAGGGTACAAATACATATCCATGGAGGTATTTGGTGTATATAAAGTTCTTTTCTTCTGTTTTTGTGATATAACATGTAATAGTTCTGCTGCGCTGCTGCTGCTATAGATTATTTAAAAAGGGTAGTGGTAGTGGAAGTTTCCTTGTTGTTAAAATAAAGAAAAGACTGGGACTGGCTGGGTTGGGTATATGGATGGGTATGGGTGTACATAAAACGTAAATGTAACGTAGGAGCGTTTCGGTTTGAGAATTTTGGAATGGTTCTTTTTGGATGTTAAAATATAGTTGATGCTTTTTTAATTAAGGAGAAAGATAGAATAATATCGGCATCGGATGTTTCCACTTTCTGAGTTTTTTGAATTAAGATGCGAGTTTAATGGGGTACGTCAATGGTTATATTATAGAGAATTTCATGGATGATGAATCGTTTTTGGCACGGGTTTTAGGTTGGTTGGTATTGGTTTTCCCATTGATTGTGGTGGTGTCGTCAACGGGAATTGGAAATTGCTGATATTAATAGTTAGGAGTTAGGACTACTGCCTGCATAGTTAACTGTCTTTTGTGACTTGCTATAACAAATACCTGGGTCTGAGAATTGTAAAAAGGTACATGATTTTCGGGAGTCGATATTCGATTGATTATCAGTCAGTGGCTGAGTTGTCGGTAAAGGTAGGATTGTGGGGACTCGCAGAGCGAATTGACTTTATTAAGCGTTGTCCTCATCATGATTGGTAGAATTAAATGGGAAATGTAGCTGTTAGTTTGGTAAATTGTTAATTGTACCTGATACTGATGAGTCTTGATTAGAATTTTCATTTTGTTTCTTGTATCCAGTCACAGTTAATGTTGTAAGTTGCAAGGATAACCTGGCGGTTTGTATGTAATCATCAAAATTAATGTTTTGAGTAGATTCATCATCATGAAGTCAGTTTCATTTCAAAAAATACGTATATTTGGATATGGATGAAGTATATTTGACTAATATTGTATAAAATTATTCAGTATTCCGTTTTTCTATTGAATATTAGCGTTTTGCGATGTTAGGCTTGAATGTTGGAAATTGATTGGGTATGTTGTATTATGAAATGATTGTGGTGTATGTGTATGTCTCATAAGTGATGAGAGAGAGAGAGAATGATCATACATATACATTTATGTGGAGTTGTCGTCGTCAAGAGTCGAGATTGCGTGAGTTTGAGTTTGGCATGGAATGGAATGAAGCTTTTCTTACACATTCAACATTAGGATTATAGATGTTTGATGCACCAAAAAAAAAGCTGAAACTGGCTGAGTACTTTTTACTGCCGAACATACATGACAGTATGAAGTTAAGTTTCATTTCAGCTCAATTTATTTGCTGTGAATTAGAATTAGAGTCAGGAAGAACATTTAATAATAATTGATACATGAGAGACACAAAAGCAAAAGTTGTTTATGATGACGAGGGATAATATGATATATTATTACAAATAATATTATGTGTGAGGATTTATTTTGCTGACTATTCAGCTAGAAGTTTGTATTGTATAGTTGCTCTAGTATATTTCGTAGAGATATTTATTTATGAGCTCTGATGAGTTTCATTGAAGTTGTAAGTAGTGAGTGATGACGAGTGACGAGTATATAGCTAAAAGTCAATAGTCGTGGTGGAGTGAGTCAGGGTAAAATCGGTGGAGCTGAATCTGTCGAATAATAAAAGTTTAATGTAGCTAAAAGAGCTTATGGATTTGGTTACAGTCTGTTTGGAAAAGAAGTCTTTATTTTAACCAATAAATTCTTGAATTTGAGTTGTTTGAATTGTGTTGTGAATTTTATTTTACATTTTTGTTGTTTCACAGAGTTTGAATTGATGTATAGAAAGGAAATTGTCAACAAAGTTTAAAGTTGGAAGTTCGTTCGGCTACCAATTGCTAGTGCGGGTTCAAGTGTTCAAGTCAAAATTACAGCAAGTGTCCAGTTGGAAATAGTGTGACGATGTCAATCTCGATACCCACTCGAAAGCAGTAGACAACGAGAAAAAAACATGGAACGCTTGTTGTTATTGTGGACTGGAAAGAAAAACGAATCGCTGAATACCGAAACCGACAAACAAAATACTGCTGCGAACCTTACTGTTGCTTCTGTAATTGGTGAGGCTTGTGCATGCAATCTTCTGTGTTGTTGTTACTGTTCTTCTATCAGTAACTCCGACGGGGATTTCGTCATTGGCGACATTGCTTCCTTGGACGACGAATTGAAAAGCGACAGTTGCATTTCAAGGATTTGTATGCGGGCACCGAAGGAGTTTTTCCTACAACAAAATTTAATTTCCTCGGGAGAAGCCGGAGTGGTCGAAGAAAAGGGGGAAGCTATTGTTTGTGCTGCTTGTGATTTTTTTGACGACAGTGTTTGTCAATACACAAATTCAAACTGGATCCGTATGACTCATCAGCGTCGTCGTCGTCATCGTCGGTTGCCCTCAGCAGTATGCCTGTAAAAGAACCCCGACCAACGAAAGAGTTGGTCTCATCCCAAAGTTCTGCAACAATTACCAACAATACTAAGGGCATGATGGAGTTCCAGTGTACACTGTGCAGTCTCCAGTTGGATCTTCCATCCTACTTTACGCACTCCAAGGAGGTTCACGGTGTTTTCTCCTGCCTCTACTGTCTTCGCTGTTTCAAATTTTCCAAAGAGCTCATGGTTCATCTCACCCGGGAACACAAAGTGACTCCTCAGAAATTTAGCAGTGGAGCCGAGTTCTTAGATCGTGGCGGGGCAGACACTACACTTCTTTGCGTCGAGTGTAATAAAGTTTTCCAGTCTGAGGCTTTGATCACATTCATGAAATATCATATTCATGAGTGTCGGAAAAGTACTGGGATTTGTCCCAAGTGTGGTTCCATCCATCCTCTAAACCTCCTGGGTGAGCATATAGTTCAGTGTCAAGGATCAATGAATGTAAATTTGCATGGGAGTACGACCATTACTACTTCTCAACTCAGGAGTCGGGACAATTCGTGTAAATATTGTGGGAAGAAATTCTCACCCAGTAAAATTGCAGCTCATATGAGGGCTTGCTCCGTTCGAAGTACAAAAACAACTTATAATGTCTGGAACAGCAGTAGTAGTTCAAGTTCATTAGTTAGACATGAAGCTTTGAATTTAAATCATAGTACCAGTAGTTGTAGTAGTAATAGCCCCAAAGGACACTCCCAAGACAGCGATGATCTTTACCATCATCAGCATTCGCTTAAGTCAACAGCAGCAACGACTACGACCCTTGGTTCGGGGGGACGACGGGATTCTTCTTCATCTACATCTGGAGCCACGACAAATGCTAAAGCTAAAATCGATGGCATGATTAAAATTCATACAGAGTCTTTGCCACTTTCATCAACTAGCACAACAATCACGGTCAACAAAACAACGCCGGGCACGGGTCGCAATAATAAGAAAAATCAGAAATGTGATTCTGTAGTTTCTATTTCGCCGATTGTTCCTATCAAGTCTGGATCTAAAATATCTATTAGTAGTGAACCTTCTCAAACATTTCTCCCGGTTTCACCTCCTTCAACTCAAGATGACCGAAAAGTCATCTCCCCTCTCCAACAACAGCAGCGAAAGCGCCAGTCTTCAGCACCAGTCTTGTTAGAGTCCCCACCCTCCAAATCAAAATCAACCGCGCTTTCGTTGTCAACTAGAAGGGACTCCAGTAGTGGTGTCAGTGCTAGACAAAAAACCAGCCCTTCTGTGCCAATCTCCATTACCCCACCCAAGGGAACCACAACCACAAGAGGACGGAACAAGGTTCAGCTTCAGTTTCAACAGCAAGCTGAACCAGAAGCAGTGGACACCCCTCCGGTCCCTAATCCAATTCAAACTGCGGAGGAAGATATGGACGTTGATACCGACATGGAAGGACAACTCAAAATCGATATCAAAGAAAACGAAGAAGAAAATCAAGATGAGATATCGTCCAGCACGGAAACCGAAAGCATTATTGTCCCCAAATCGGAGGTAGAAGATGTTGAGGAGGAGGAGGAGGAAGAAGAAGAAGAAGAGGAAGAAGAAAACAAATTAGATCCTTTACTCAGGGAGGAAGATGGTGATAAAAGACTTGGACTTCTCATTAATGAATTATCAGATAAATTGGAGTATTTCCATCGGATATTCAATGAGCAACAATTGCAGCAGAGACTTCTAAAGCAACAGGAGGAACTACAACAGCAGCAGCCGAATCCGGAAGAAGCTCTAAACGGCAACGCCACAGCCGTTATTCCTCCTCCCGTGCAAGGGCTTGTCTCCTATGAACTGATTGTCAATTACAGTCTTAATGGTAGGACAGATGTTGGGATGTTAAATGATATGCTCCTTAAAAGCTCCGTAGACTGTCCGTATTGTAAATTAGTGAGACTGATCCGAATCGACAAAAGACAACTTGTGATTCACATGCTTTCAAAACATTCATGGGATATCCGAGTACTCCGAACACCACAAATGGTACTAAAATCTATTTTAGATTCTAGGGCATCTCCCTCGTCTTTGCTTCCTATAAAGCAGGAAGACGAAGATAAGAGCAGTGTTAAGAGAGAAAGTGAAGACGAACCTTCTACACCAAATCCCTTGCCGGATAATTCAAAATCCGATACTCTAGATATTTCTAATGAGACTGATCCTGGTTTCCTTAGTAAAGTTTCCCCACATCAGGCTCCAGCTATTTCTGTTTGTGGAAAGGAAGCTGGAGAAGACCGTCTGATAGTAACAACGGAAACTGAAACTAAATCTGCAGAATCAGCAACTATTAAAGAAGAACCCATAGAAAGTGAAGGTAGTGATTTTTCAAAGGAGTCTTTGGTTAATAGTAATTCCTCACCGTTAGCAGATTCGCCGTTAGACGTAGGTAACCTTGCCCTTGACCTTGCCCTTGATAGTGACAGTGACAGTTCTATATCAGGTCTGACCAGTCCCAAAAATGCAACCAATGAAAACGTTTCCGATTTAGATAAACGCTATAGTAAACAAAATGACGATATTGATATTGAGTTAACAAGTATATCAAAGACAATATTAAAATCAAAGACTAGTGAATCAGTGGATGATACTAAAATTCAGAAGGAAAAAAATGAAGATATAAAAGAAATGGGCCTTGAAAAAATGGAAGTGGACAATGAAAGTGACACCATGAAGGAACCAGGAAATTTAGAAACTTCAGTCCCAGATCCTACCATCACCGCCCCTCCATCCGCAGTCCATAACCAAAATATTAAGGGATTTGAAAAAGAAATGGAGCCCCTTGATAATTCTGAAAATGTAAAACGAAATGAGTTAACAGTGACAAAGGCTATGTGTTTAGATGTTGATAACGGAAGTGACAGTGTTAAAAGTGAGAGCCAAAATGAAGCCAATGCAACAATGGTTGCAGTTTCAAATGAAAGCAGAATTAGTAATAACTCAGTTGCATTACCGTCTGCATCAACGAGTAAGGATGATGAAAGCCAATCTTTACCGTCTGTGAATGGACCTGTAAAAATGGAAGTAAATGATTCGTCGACGCTACCGTTACAGTTGGTAAGTGCCGAGGGCGAAGGTGAGCCAGGATACCAACACCTTGAACCTGAAGATTTTCCTCCTTTGGATTTAAATTGGAATGGATTCAAATTGGCTCTTCTTGACAAAGTTTTTCGTTCGACAAATATCGTTTATACTTTTACCGGTGAAAAACTGGGAGAATTCGGTGAAATCCCTTGTGAGTGTCTCATCTGCGGATTTATTGCCGAGACACAGAAAAACCTGTTTCCTCATTGGCGGCGAACTCATCGAGGGGTAGCCATGAAGTGTACAATGTGCAAAGGACGATTTCTCTTTGCCGGAGCTCTATATTCTCATCTCTGCTTGGGAACTTCGGAACCGTTGAGTTTGAAAGAGAAGGAGGTAGAAGATGACGAGGGCGACTCGGAAGAGACTGTTGGCTTAAGGTTAAAAGATTTTTTTTTCTCTTGATTTGTTTTTAAAAGTTGTATACAATCCGAGTGTATTTGTGTAGTTTTGAAATTGAATTTTGAAAGTTCTTGTTTTTTCTGTTATCAGATACCAGTGCAGCATTTGCGAAAATCAACAACTCCCAGGTTTTTTCAACTACATGGTTCACTTGAGAAAGGATCACAACAAATGTGAGCTGTGTTTAGAGACCCTGCCCACACAGAAGGAATTAGAACATCATATGAAGAAGCACAAGTTGAATCATTTTTGTTGGAAATGTAACTTGTCCTACTGTGCCAAGCCGAATTTCATGACACATTTATTTTGGAAGCATGGAACTGAGAGTGTAGACTGCTCGAAGTGTTTAAAGAAAAAATGGCCTCATATCTACCATTTCTGTGTTCCTCCCGAGTACTTTTCCTGTGATGTCTGTGGACTTTATTTTACAAGACCAAAGGCACTCATTGTTCATAAACGACTTCACACGGGGGAAAAACTTCGGAGATGTCCCAAAACTAGTTGCCAAGAAAGATTTATCTCGAAGAAATTGCTTCAGAAACATTTAGAAACGGTTCATGTCAAAATCCCTCCAGCGCTACCACAACCACCGCCCCCTCCCCCTGCGCTGTCCCCACCACCTGAAAAGGAGGAGGTTGAAGAACCGCAACAAGACGAAAGTACTATTAAATCTTCGACAAATGTAGATAATGACGGCGCGCCTGCAAACGAGGAAGCCAAAACAACAACAGACACAATGACTGATGGGGTCAAAGCTGAAGATAAAGAGAAGCCACTAAATGGGGACGTGGAACTAAATAATCCTTCTTCCTTAATATCGGATCTCAGTGAACATAGTGAGGGAACAACGGCAGGACGTACGGATATTGATCTTTGTCTTACGCAACCTATTCCTAAACTGGAAGGGGACGATTCTTTAGAACCAAAAGAAATGGGAAGTTCTGCAATATCATCTGAGGCAGGTGACAAAGACAAATGCGAAACCTCCCCTAAACCTGACCCACCAATTACGGATATGACAGACCCGCTGCCAAAGAATGGGGAAATTCATTTAGTGGACGGTTCAGAAGCAGGTAACTTACTTAGTTAAATGACGTTGAATGATAAAAATAAAGTTGTGGAATAATAATATATGAATATTATAAATATAAAATACCAGTTCGACCTGATTTCTTATTTTCTTGCCTACCTCTGTTACGATTTTGTTCTTCTGATTTGTTTAGAAACACAAAATATTCCTGACCCAATCGTGGAGAACCAGCTAAATGGTGAAATAACTCCAATGGACACGGATGAAGTTGAGGGAAGTGGTGAAGGCTCGGTGGAAACACTGAAAGCACCTTTATTGCTATCGCCATCCCCTCCTCATATCTCCTCAGAAGGCAATGACAAATCTGATAGTAATTGTGTTGATCCATTGTCCTTTGGAAATTATTCTGCATTGGCACCTATTAAGCTTACCATCCAAACGAAAAGTATAACTGACTATGAATCATCCTTGGAAAATTCAACAAATACTGACGTTGACCTTACTAATTCCAATAATTACAACAATCCTCCAAGTCCATTACCATTACCAACAAAGAAGAGTCAAAAACTAGAAATCCCGGCGGCGAAGCCATTTAATCTTGCTGCGATCCAAGGACCCAATCTTTCTGAAGATGAGTCTGACTCAGACGATAATGAAGTCTCAGCCAATGGGTCTACAGCAGCCTACGCTGGAAATACAAGGACAGAAGTAGATTCATTATGTACTACAAATCATAATGGGAATTCCGAGCCTATGCTAGGGTCCTTATTCTCATCCCCACCTTTGAAAAAAGACGACATCCCTTCACCGAATTCCTCACCTCGAATGAACCTAGACAGTATTGACCTCAATTTGGCGATGAGTTCCGAAACTGGAGGAAATTTATCCACACCGTCCCTGAATAACGCGAGCAAAACCCATGCCGACGCGATGGATATTGATGGTAGATATGTTTTTTATAGTAGAAAAATTGATAAATTTGTAATAATAATTGTAAATAATCAAAAATACGTACCTGCATCACTTACGATACTGTTAATCATGTAATTAGATCTTGTAGTAATTTAATACATACCCGCTTTCTACGATTTGAAAAAATTTAGTCAATTACAATCATGTATAGTTAAGTATTTTAGCATGTATCTGGAATTTTTAAAATTGAATTTTGATTTTATTTGTAATATTTGTACAGATGCAGTGATCCGATTGGACATGACAGACTCATTATCTGCAGTTGGAGTTTTATCTGGACTGGAAATGGGAGTCTCGACATCTAATTTACTTGACAACGGAGATAAAATGAAGAATGGGGATGATTTCGGTTCCATGTCTCCTCTCCTCCCCCCGTTAGATGATTTTGATTTTAGTGTCCCAGAAATCCCTACTTTTGAAGAAAACCATTTACCAGAGCACATTATTCAGGAGAATGCTCTTTTCTCAATTCAACATGAGCATGACTACTGCTCGCCAATGTTTAATAATAATGTAGGCGGGAAGCGCAAGTCCTCCTCACCAGCTGCTAGCTTTGGGCCCGGTCATTTATTTCATGGACATAATACTTCCAAACCTGTAGGAGGAGACACCCCGGTTAGTACAAGTAATAAAAGCGTAAGCTCATCTCCTTCGAAGCCGAAAAAATTAAAAGTAAGAAAACCATCACCAAAGAAATCATCTCCAAAGAAAAGACGAAGATCCAGAAGTCAAAGTTCATCCAGTTCAAGTTCTAGCTCCTCAAGCTGTTCCAGTTGCGGGAGTAACTGTTCTTGTTCCAGTTCAAGTTCGGGAAGCTCCTCCTCATCCTCCTCTGGTGATGATAGTGACTCAGAACCTTCTGCAAATGAATCTTTCGAGTCCAAGAATTCCAGCTCAAAGAAACAGAAGAATAAAAAGCTGACAAAACAAGCGACTAAAGTGATTCCCAAAATAAAGACTGTTCCCCTGCCACCGTCACCTTCACCGTCACCCTCACCGAAGAAAGAGCCCGTCACCGTCAAGATCGTGAACAATGGGAAATTGAAAATACCAAAACCAAAGAAGGAGAAACCACCCAAGCCCCCCGCAGCGCCTAGGAAATACAAAAGAACTAAAGTAGCTAAAATGACTCTTAAATTAGGGAAGGGCGGTGTGTCTGGTGGGGCCGACTCTCTAAATAATGAGGAGACCTTGAAGCCAGAGCCCGAACCTGAAGAGCCCTACATTTTAGAGTCAGATTTAGAAACGGATGAGTCCGGCTCTGAAGAAGTATTTCATAAGAAACAATTGACGGAAATGATTGGCTCTGTGCAACTCCCAATCGATCAAGTCTGGATGATGGGGAATGAAAAGTATTTATTAAAAATTGTTCGAGGTATTGATGATTTAGAAGAACTCCGGCCACCACCACCCCCATCCCCTCCAACCCCCCCACCACCACCACCTCGACAACCTCCATCCAAGGCCAAGAAGGAAAGGGTGAAGTACTCCGTAAAAAATGGGGGCAATACAGAATCCAAATTGAAAGTGAGAAATGTCCCTATTAAACCTCTCATTGTGAAACGAAATGTGAATTCTGGGGGGAAAGTGAAATCAAACGTGACTGCGGGAAATGTGTCTGTGATGGGTGAGCCTACGTTTCAGAGCTCGTTGACAAGTAGTGCGAAACATAATACGATTACTGTGAGTCGCGGACTTCCAAATGCTGCTACAACCCCTCCAGCCTCATCCCTTCTTAAGGGTGGTGGAAAGGGTGGGCAGAGGGGGAAGGCAAATCATGACCAGGTCGTCTCAGCCCTCCCTTCTTCATTGACGGACGACAGTCAAAGTACAAGACTCTCACCTTCTGGAAATAAACGAGGTCCCAAGGGAAGGAAAGGAGCATCCGCGAAAGCAGAGAAGGCGGTTGCTAGTGGAGGGAAAGCTGGCAAGGCTGCTGCGGCTGCGGCTGCTGAGGCATATGATGAAAAACTGTATTGCTTCTGTCAATCTCCTCATGACTATGTGTCTCAGATGATCGGCTGTGATGGGAAGGAATGTCAGTACAAGTGGTTTCATTTCGAGTGTGTCGGTATTTTCATTCCACCCAAAGGCAAATGGTTTTGTTCGGAGTGTCGGGAAGCTCGTCGTCAGAAAGCAAGGGAGAAGCGAGAGCAGAATGAAAAGCAACATGAACTACTCCTTCAAGAACATGGAACCTAGTTTTCGTGACAAAATTCAGAAACAAAGACCGGACATCAAAATAGAATTTCAGAAAATACTTTTAATACAGTAGTACGATTTATTCATACATAATAATAATAATTGATATTTCATTCTGTAATTTTTTAAACTATGTATATGAACTCTTTTTAAAAAGTACTTTACATTTTTGATGTTTCTTTTTTTTTATTCACTATATTGAATTACTGTGTAGTCGTATATAAGAGCCAGTCTACTACAATTTTTATGCGTTTTTTTTGCGGTTTGCTCCAAGAAGCAAATATGAATAATTGTTTTTATGAATATATTATAATTATAATAAAATTGTAGAGTTAAAAAGAGGCCGATGAAATGAACTAACTAATCTCAACCTGAAAGGAATTCTTTTTTTTCTGAATTGTTTTGTATTCTAAAATGAATAGTTGTTTCATACAAATTTCAGTAGCAACACTTTACTTTACACTGTGAATACATTTTATAGATTTTGATTGAATGTTAACTTTAGACTGTTGTAGCTGTATCTGTTTTGTCTCTTATTATTAGTAGTAATATAATCAATCAAGTTGCCAAATTGAAATCTTGGAATTGTCAATGGCCAGGTCCAGTCGTCCAGTCCAGTCATCTAGTGTATAAAATAAACCTGTATAATAATCTTGTTTTTGTCTGTTTATAACGGTTATAAAGATTAGCGTTAATAATAATATGAGTAATACTTACTACTACATGTATGCTACTTCTCCTTCATTGCTTTTTTTTTTGCCCCTGTCTATTTAACCGTCGCAAGTTTTATTTTGTTTCTAATTATTGCATGTTGTCCAGCTCAGACTGAATTAATGAATTATGCTACGAAAAATGAAAGAATTTCAATTTCCATTGTAATTCTCCAGCCTACGATATATTAAGGGTATACATTATTTTACTTTTTCGATTTTATATTAATGTACAGTGGTTTGAGTGGTTACAAATGACCACGGTTTTGATTTTGTTTTTTTGTTTTTGCTTTAACTGTACATCTACACACAAAATATTAGCAATGATTTCGATTACTCATATATAGTTACAGTTACGACACCAGACCACCACATTGTATGAGGGCAGGAAGGGTATTTTTCATTAAATAGTTTTATATTATTGTCCACCATTGAAATTTAACACAACCTATGGTCTTGATTTAATAAGGCATGGTTATAGGAAACTTAGATTTATTTATTGCGTAATTGCTGTGTATCATGTTAAAAATAATTATTCAAGATATATTTTTCAAACTTTACTAAAAGTACTTAAATATGTGACTTTCTCCAAGTATGCCTGCCCACTTTTTTTTACATGTTCCATTTTAGTCCCACGTTGTTTTCTTGTGTATTGTATAATATTTGTTCGTAAACTGCTCATATTTTATTATAAGAAAAACGGATAAATGAGCCCAGATTGAGTCGTGTTTACATAACAACAGAAGCTACTACACAATATTTTTTATAGCATTACGGAATTCATAATTCGAAATTCAGTAAATATTGTGTGGAATTCAGTATGAATTTGAAATAATAATTACCTAAATTATTTAAATTAATCATTTAAATTTTTAAATTGTATTCGTCCTTCACAAGGGATTGAAACACAAAAAGAAACAGCCAGCCAGCGTTAGTTATTACTAATAATTTCATTAAGTTATATTTCACTTTTACTCACTGTCCAAAAAAATATTACTGTCTATAATATATTCACTGACCGCCAATTTTCAATCATTGTCATTGTATATTTTATGACACATAACAATTTCGTAATTTGTAATTCTGTTAAACGTCAAATTAATTACGTACAAGTGGTTTGTATTAGTTACTAATATTGTAATTGTAAGAATAGTCAATATTAACATTTAACCAAAGTTAAGACACTTTTGATGTTCTTAATAAACTTTAGCACTCAATGTTGACCTTGGCCGTTAGTCAAGTATTTGCTATTGATCTAGTGTCATTGTAGTAAAGTTCTTGGGAATTCAAAAAAGAACATGTAAAATTACAAACAAGCAAAATTCAAAAAAACATACGTGAAATTTCTGGGCTGAAATTTGATTTTTATGATGAAATGAAACTGTGAGAGATGATAATATTGTCGTTGTCAGATTTATCAAGACCAATATACCTATATAAAAAAAAGTTTAAAAAGTACTGTAAAACTCCAACTATTCATATGGTACCATTTAAGTAATGAGCGTGAAGGATTTATGAAAATAGACATTCTAATATACTTAATACCTATACCTTTATATTGGAAATCATGATGGTAGTAATTAAAAATCAAAATTACCAAATTATTGTCTGTAATCACATTATATTGAATGTGGTGATCCGAGTTTATTCATGTGTACATAGTAGAAAATTAAACATTTAAGGTGTACAATGTTAAAAATTATGACAATTTAAGCTTGTATTATATTGTTTTTATACTTATTGAAAAAGCTTAATTTATATGCATGACAAGTAATTAATTAGATTGTAAAAAAAGCTATCAGAATGATTCAAAGAACCATGAAAAAACAGTAATGTTTTTGAATGTATGGAAATTAAAAGTAAAGAAAATTCATTTAAGAAAAATGCATGAATACTATATATATATACAGCTATATCTAATTAGTTGTAAGTTAAGGAATAAAATAATATATAGAAAATAAAAAAAATGAAGTATACTATTCAATTAAATACAACTAGCTAATTAATTGACTAATTAATTACTTAATATTGATTGTAGAAATTTTTTTGTTTTTGCGAGTACCGGATTTGCATATATAGTGAGTTTCAATTTACATATAAGTATGCTAAACTATCTACAGTAAGAATAATTAAAAGAAAATTGTGAATTAATTAAGACCCATACTATATACTTACGAATTACGATAATCTATACCTATATATGTTTTTTAAGAATTTTTCCTTACCCCCCAAACCTCCCCCCGTCACATGTAAAAACGTCGTTTAAAAATCTAATATAAAATCATGTATGTATAAATAAGGAAGAATATAGAGAATTGAGGCATTGTATATTAAGCTAAAAAAGTGTATCTGTACAATTATACAAGTATGTGTATATATTATGCATGTAATTAATTATATTCTTACTGGTAGGATTATATTAATTGAATTATTATGTAATATTGAATAGTTGATGATAATGTTAAAAACAAAAAATAGGAAGAGAAGTAAAGTTGATTTAATTGTAATATTGTTGTTGTTGTTGTTACTATTATTATGATTATTGTAGGCGAATATCTGTCTTATGATTAATTAATGGAATTAATATTTTAGTTATGTGTAAATTGTAAAGATACATAATATAATAGTAATATGATGAAGTTATGTACATAGCTAGACATTAAGTTAAAAGGTAGGAGGGAGGTACTGATGTTGATGAACATAAAAAGTAAAAATGCTAATGAAATATTAATGAATTGATAAGGATCACGTGATCACCAAAAATAAAAACAAACTTAAAAATATTATACACAACAAAAAAAACATTTATGGTTTGGTAATGTAATAATAAAAGTAAAAAATACACATGAACGGCTAAAAACAAAAACAACATTTTGGTGTAGTAGAGTGGCAAGTACTTACTTATTATATATGAAACTTACGTTAGACGCCTCAATTATACAAACTTAAGTAATTATTGGAAAAAAAAACACAAAAAATAGTTAAGATGCATTTTTCACCTCATTCATGCTATTGAAAATAAAATAAGAAGTCTGCACTTCAGGAATGTTGAAATTTTCGCAGTGTTAAAACATAAACAACTCGACTTGGATTTTTAGGCTTGTAGACTTTAGTAAAAGGAAATTAAAATATTTTCACAATTTTCAAAAATAGTCAAAAACTAAATATTACAGTTTTTCAAATACCAAAAATACAAAATTTTGAGGCTTTTCAAAAACCAAAAATACAAAATTTTGAGGCTTTTCAAAAACCAGAAATATAAAATTTTCATCCTTTTCAAACGACCTGAAGACATTTTGCACTTGTAAAAAAAACGGAAAAAATATTATTTAGGCTTTTGAGTTTTATCCTTTTATCCAGCAATTGTTTTATTTGTTCAAACAAAAATCGTGAACTACGTTTTCTACATAATATTTACACTGGTAATCTTTTTGCCTCGCTCGTTTTACAATATCTGTAATTTCTATAATATATAACAGTACTATAAATCAGTTTTTTCTATATACACAGATATTTCGTGAATTCATTTCGTGAGTCCAAGTTCAACCCATTCATCCGAAGTAGTGTTGCGGTTGCGTGGTTAATAATCGTAATTAGTACTATTGTTATTAGCATTATTATTAGCATTATTGCTAGCTTCTCCTGCAACACCCCCCAAGGCGGGGAAGCTATCGTAGACCGTCTTCTGTTTAGTGAGATGAGACAGGATTGAATTCAGTTTCCCTCTCCCCACTGAGTCCCTCCTCCATGTCATCGGCACCGGCACGGATCGAGAGTACAACTTGTCTAGGAATGACCTCCCGTCAATTTTCTTTTTTAGCGCACCGATGTCATGTGCACAAAATTGTCAGTTTCAAATAAATATATGTAGTTTCATTCATAATTCATGCCATATTAGTATTGGAAATTGTAAATCTGTAAATGTACGATTTACTTAAGTACCTACTTTAATAAGAATCATCACGACTACTGTACTTACATCGTAAATTTCTTTCCGAATAACTTTCTTCTTCTTCCGATCCTTATCCCTCCCGCTGGCAGTCCCACGCAACCCTTGGTGGCTGGATTCGTAGCGGTAGCGAACGATTGATTTGTAAAAGGATGGAATGTAGATGGGCAGATCCACGTCACTTATCTTCTCACCTACATTATTTCATCATTACTCATTACTATCGTTCAGAAATGTATTTGAATGTTTCATATAAGAAATGTGAACCAACTATTGAGCACGTGTATATACAGGGTGCCCCATATCACTGATTTTTTCAATTTTGATCATCCTTTAACTTCCATAATTTTTACAGGATTTTGATAAAATTTGAAATTTGAAACCCTTGAACCATCACCTACAAATTACGTTCTGCTGGGTAACTTCAAAAGCGAAAATTTATGACTTTTTTTTTAAATGTCAAAAACTGTCCTATTTTTCAGGGTTCACTTTTTTCATTTTTTCATAAAATCCAAAATTTTTGAATTTAAAGAATCCCAGAAAAAAATTGTTAGTAATAGTTTAAGGATTTCAAATTTTATAAAAATCCGATGAAAGTTGTGGAATTTTTTAAAAACTTTGCCGGACAATTGTAATTAAACAGAGCTAAAAGCACTAGATTCATCACAGTATCTGTTCTTTACTAAAGTCTTGATTTAAAGATGCCATTTTCATTAACGATTTTTTTAAAAATTCCCGAGGGTCAACGTCAGGACGTTTGCTTGTAAGTTTTTATTTATTTATATTTATAAAAAAAAACGATTTTATTCTGTACCTTTGTTAATTAATATCCTCTTGAGTCGTACTCCTCGAATGATAGCATCTCCTTGAGGAACTTTGGCAAGTGTTCGGAATGCATTTGCGTAGGTCGCACGAGTATGCTGTGGATACCTTCGATGATTTGCGAATAATTTGATAAATTCCTCAAAAGTAATCTCAGAATTTCTTTCACCGTGCTCAATCACGCCGGCGTACTCTGCCTCTTCTATCATTAAGTCAATCTGTGAATGAATAACAAAATTGAGTGTGAATTAATTATCAATTACAAAATCAATTAGGAGTAATTTATTTCTAGGTCATACGTTCATCGGATTTCTGAACTAATTTGACATTCATCATGATATAGCCAGGGAAGACTCATGGTGCCCCATCTCCATTTTTAGCTAAAAGCAAAATGCACTATCTAAAAAAATATCTTGACGCTTTTGGTAAAAGTATAGTTCGCACTTTTAAAATACATGTAAATAGATTATTTTGCATTTTTCAAATACATGTACCTAAATAGATTATTTTGCAATTTTTAAAAACATGTAAATAGGTAGATTATTTTGCATTTTTCAAAAACATGTAAATAGATTATTTTGCATTTTTCAAATACATGTACCTACCTAAATAGATTATTTTGCATTTTTAAAAAACATGTAAATAGGTAGATTATTTTGCATTTTTAAAAAACATGTAAATAGGTAGATTATTTTGCATTTTTCAAAAACATGTAAATAGGTAGATTATTTTGCATTTTTCAAAAACATGTAAATTGATTATTTTGCAATTTTAAAAAACATGTAAATAGATTATTTTGCATTTTTCAAAAACATGTAAATAGATTATTTTGCATTTTTCAAATACATGTACCTACCTAAATAGATTATTTTGCATTTTTCAAAAACATGTAAATAGATTATTTTGCATTTTTCAAATACATGTACCTACCTAAATAGATTATTTTGCATTTTTAAAAAACATGTAAATAGGTAGATTATTTTGCATTTTTAAAAAACATGTAAATAGGTAGATTAGTTTGCATTTTTCAAAAACATGTAAATAGGTAGATTATTTTGCATTTTTCAAAAACATGTAAATTGATTATTTTGCAATTTTAAAAAACATGTAAATAGATTATTTTGCATTTTTCAAAAACATGTAAATAGATTATTTAGCATTTTTCAAAAACATGAAAATTGATTATTTTGCATTTTTCAAAAACATGTAGGTAAATAGATTATTTTGCATTTTTCAAAACATGTAAATTGATTATTTTTCACTTTTCAAAATTATATGAATTGATTATTCTGCACTTTTAAAAATCATGTGAACAGAAATTCGACACTTTTCAAAAATCTGTAATTAATATTCCACGCTATATATCTAATTTAGTAACTTTTTTGACTTATCTCATTTAATTTTAGCATAAATTGGATATGGACTCTTTTAGTTATTCACTGACGATATATGGAATATTTTGTTTTAAGAGACTATGGTCGAACGTTAAGTAAGTACTCCATACTCACCTCATACTCTGTGGGGAAATAACCGCAGAAACGAACTACAGACGGGATTTCTTTGACTAGGATCCGCATCTCTGATGTTAATAAATCTTTCGTGCACAGAACCTTCTGGAGCATTAACATATAGAAACAATTCTGGGACTCAGTCACAAGACTCTTCCCAGAGGGCATGTCTCGGTCCAACATTTGAAGGAACGGTGAAATCCCAGACCCACCCATCACTGTCCCACGCTCCACTGCCCTGTCGTAGGGCAATTTAGAAGGACGAGAATTTAAAATATAGAAAAGGATAATAAATGGGCATAATTGATTTACGTATATTTTATAAAAAATACAAGCAAGTTGTCAACTTACATTTTTTCAAGTGTAATTAGAGTATTTTGCATATTTTTGGTTAAAATTTTACTGGAACATTTTGAATGAAGTAAGTAGAAAATTTTGCACGTTTTTGAAATTAAATTTAAAAAATTTAAAAGTTTGCTACTTTTGAAAAAAAAAATGGTATAAAAATATTTTTTACGTTTCTAAAATAGGTAAATTACAACATTCTGCACTTTTCGAGAACACGCAATACAAAATTTGAACAATTTTGAACTCTATATAGTTATTAGAGCATTTTGCATATTTTTTCAAATCATGTAATTGTGACAGTTTGCAAAATTTTGAAATATTATATGGAAATTCTTAAAATTGATAATCAGCTTACGGGAGATTGGGCGCCCACTGAATCCCGACTGTTTCATCTCGTCCAATGGTGTAAATAGATTTGTGATCAAATGACAGAGAAACATTCCTGACCTAATCAAATGTCAATATTTTTTAAATTAAAGAAAATGTGGCTATAGACCCACTGGCCCTACCGATCGCATCATTTATGGACGATCCCTAACCCTGTAAGTTACATTACGCAGTAAGCTTTTCAATATACAATAAGGTAAATTCCTTGTTTTTCATTGAAAAATTGAATTTTGACTTACTCCTGTGGGATGGGCAAGAATTGCCATGAATTTAAAGGGATTACCATCAAGTGGAGGTTTTGCAAAACCAATTTTATTTCGAGCACAAATTAATGTAAAAACCCGGCCACCTATCTTGAAACCTTCTGGCATTATAGACTATGTAAAATAGCATGCATATAGATTAGTATATATAATTTGAAAATTTTTAAAAACACACGAAAAACAATAAAAAGTAATATTATAAACTACCAATATATATTTTTAAAAAACAGTTCCCACTCACCACCATTTTATGAATAGGAGTTCCAAACGCCGGCCCTTGAACAGTTCGTCGAATTATTCGGGCGTCTATATCGTACACTGACATTTTGAACTGAAATTGGAAATTAGGATATCCAATAATTATTTTATTCTTAATAAGTTTATTTCTTTTTAAAATCTTACTTGACTATTAGAAATGATGATGTGAGGTTTCATTCCAGGGAATGGCTCTGCAAAAGCCATTGCTCGTGGAATTGAAAATTGCTCGATGCGTGTCACTGTCAATGCTTTCAATCCTCCGCCAACGGAACTGTCGTCAGAATTTCAAATTTCAAATGCAACAAAATAAAGTTAGAATAGCATAGTCCATAAATGATGTCACCCATCGCCATCCCATCGCAGAAATACAAAATACAGGTGTAAAAAAAATTAAAAGATGTGAACCTGTTCGGAATATCATATTCAATTATTCGTCTGTCTTCCCCTAATGAGAATAGTCGGGTATAATTCCGGGAATTATCTTGAAAGAAGAGAACATCCACAACTTTTTTGCAGTGTATCCGTTGCTTCCCTTTAAATAACCATGTGTTCTTTCTCGGAATGTAAACATACAGTCCTATCGCACGGGATTTGTCCTAAATTTTTTAAAGATAATAAAGGTCCCCGGAATTAAAATTCAAGCATTTGAAGCATTTTTTTTGTATATTAAGCATTTCGTATATTGAAGTAGAGCAAAAGAAATTATTATTTACAAATTTTAAAATAATTAAGTGCTGTGAAAAACGCAAACTTACAAAGTGTGCCATATAAATTCCATCGCTTGAGAAAATAATGCCAGAAATCCACGCACGCGCATTATCCAAAGGAGCGTCCAATGGTTTCCAGTTATAACAACGTCGAAGAAATATTTTCCCTCTCGTCGTGCCAATGAACATATATGCACCTGATTTATTTTTTTACAAATATTTTACAATATTCAAAAATTTTATTTTGAAATTCAAAATGTCAATTTACCGCACCGCCGTCACCGCGCAGAATTGATGCATAAAATGCGTAGCACGATATTTAGTGTAATTTATAATTATTACTAATTTGTTACCTGTTGGATGAAATTTAACACAGGACACACGGAGATTTTGTTTGAAAAGTTTAACTCGACTAATCATTTTATGCGTCGAAACTTCATAGAGGTGCATTTCCCCCTTGAAAGTAACCAATGCTAAATGATTGCTGTAAATAATGGTAGGAAAGTTATGATACACTTTTTAATTCATATGCACATTTTTTTAATGCTAAAATTTACAAAAGTTACTCGTTATTAGTCACAGCGTCAGAGATACGACATGGACGTACCTGACTTGATTGAAATCGCAGCCTACGAAACGCGAATTAGCTCCATGAACTATAATATCCAAGCGCTCCTCTGCCAGATGATGGTAGTACATATTCCCGTGGGCTACACCTGTCGTTTTTTTGGAATCACGAAAACACCCAGTTACTCATTGTCAGTACATATAACATTTATATGCAATTTAAACAAAAAAAAGTTATACAGTTTCAATATTCGACTCCAAAATTTTCTATTAAAATCAAGGAAAAGAAAATTTTAAAAATTGTTTAAATATCTACACTTCTACACCTTCACATCTTTTTTATAGTTGGTAATAGTAGTAAAATAATAAGGGCGCATATTGTGAGTGAAACTAAAAAATGGTCCATTTCCAATTTAAGTTAGATTTGAAATCAGAAGCAGAAACTATCTCAAAAAACACTAAATAAGATTGAACGTAGTAGTAGTATGTAATGCAATGCTTAAAGCGTTACTTAACTAGTAAGTTTTTTAGAAGCGCAAATTGCATTATTTATATGTACGGTTTGAAAGGTACAAAATGTTCTACTTATTTGTTTTTGAAAGGTGGAAAATGTCTCATTTACATGTTTTTGAAAGGGGCAAAATGTTCTAATTACATGTTTTTGAAAAGTGTAAAATGTTCTAATTATATGTTTTTGAAAGGTGCAAAATGTTCTGCTTATTTGTTTTTGAAAGGTGCAAAATTTTCTACTTACATGTTTTTGAAAAGCGTATAATGTTCTAATTATATGTTTTTGAAAGGTGCAAAATGTTCTGCTTATTTGTTTTTGAAAGGTGCAAAATTTTCTACTTACATGTTTTTGAAAAGCGTATAATGTTCTAATTATATGTTTTTGAAAGGTGCAAAATGTTCTACTTATTTGTTTTTGAAAGGTGCAAAATTTTCTACTTACATGTTTTTGAAAAGCGTATAATGTTCTAATTATATGTTTTTGAAAGGTGCAAAATGTTCTACTTATTTGTTTTTGAAAGGTGCAAAATTTTCTACTTACATGTTTTTGAAAAGCGTATAATGTTCTAATTATATGTTTTTGAAAGGTGCAAAATGTTCTACTTATTTGTTTTTGAAAGGTGCAAAATTTTCTACTTACATGTTTTTGAAAAGCGTATAATGTTCTAATTATATGTTTTTGAAGAGTGCAAAATATTCGTTTTACATATTTATAGAGTCAAATTTAATTATTTTTTTATAGATAGTCCATTTTACTTTTAGGTAAAAATGTAAATGTGTCAAAAAAAGGTAATATCCGATACGGTGTGCAAAAAATTTGTAAATTTAATTGTATTGTTTCTTGATTATTTTTGGTCTGTGATTTATTTAATAATGTTATATAATTTACCAACAAAGAAGTCAGGGCACTGAAATGGATTCCTCTCAATTGTCACTTCGGATGGTTGATGAAAGTAATTCATTCCCAGCGTGTAGTCTCGAATGAAGCCTTTCTCCTTGTGAGCATGATTCCGCGTATCTCTGTCGTAATTGTTTTGCATGACACGTTGAAATTCGGGTGGTTGAGCCTCCAGTTCATTGAATGCTAAGCTGTAGATTGGCGGTAAGTGGTGATTATTCGTGTAGCGGAGGAGATGGAAACGATAGTCGAAGAAACGGACAATTCCTTTGTCATCCCCGATCACGTACAGTCTGTTATATAAAAAGAACATATCGAGAACTAAATATGGAATTTTTGTCACTCTTTTGATTAAATTTTTGTGTAATTTTTTTCTCAAAGTATTTCGAAAAAAATTTTAAACTTTTATTTCAAAAATAATGTCTCCCATACCCATTGTGTTGTACAAATGTAGTAAGGCCAGTCGTGGAGATTTTATAGCAACGTTTACATTCCATAATATTTTTGGACGGGTCCGGCGGCTCTACAAGACCTACTGGACTTGGCATGTCCCAAACTACGATGTAGCCTAATTTTTACCACAACAATATTTCAAATTAAATACAATTTTCCTTCACTGGAATTTTCCAAAGTAATACAATAAAACGTCCATATTATTTTTAATGTTTTATTTTCTGGGAACCTGACATTGTGGCAGTCAAGAGACAAGAGTCTTCACTGAAACTCCACAGTGACTGAGTAAATTTTTCTATGCGAGTCAAAAATGGTTTCGGTATTTTCGGAACGTGGCTTGTAATTTTCCTTTCACTCCGACACTGTTCAAATAGTTGTTGAACAAAGAGTTTTTTAGAAAAAATTACACAAACAAGCAAAACTGTATGTATATAGTTTCTTAAATCAAAATTAAAAATTACTTATAAAAAAGACAAATAAAAATGGTAGAATTTGTAATAGGGTCAGAACAGTATTGGTCCCTTAAAATTCAAAAACGCATGTAATAGTATATTATATGGCAGCTATAGTAGGTAGAACATAGTTATACCCATGTATAGAAAATAACGGAACGAAATCCAGTTGTGGCAAAGAACTGATAGTTGTCTGGATGAAATATGATCTGATGTTGGTAACCAGCTTTGGCTGGTACTAAGGTCCAACCTATATTTTCAATTTAATTTGTAGTTTTCTTTTTTTACATTTTTTTTAAACAATTTAAAAAAAGTGATATGAAATATATTTAGAATTAAATTACTGGATAACTTGGGAACATTCCGATGTGTTTCATAAGGCCAAATTGAAATGGCTTGTTTATTATATTTCTCAGCTCCGAGTAGCCCAATGTATGGGATTCTACCCGCAAAATCCAGGCAACAAACTCCGTTGGATCTGTGAATTTCCTCTAGAGGCAGGGCTTGGTAAGGGTTTCTACAAATTTTGAATGAGAAAAAAAGCGTGATTATTACTACGTTTCAATTATGTCTTAATGGTTACCTTACATAGATTATAGATAATTCGCTATGTACGCATATATGTTAAAATTTTGAGTTTTTTAAAAATTTCATGTGATGTCACTATATAGAATTACCCACTGAAAACATCCCATATAATAACTGTGGACCGTGGACCCCAGTCTCCAGAGGCAAATACTTTATTTCTTCGATCCTTGGCCAATGTCACGATTTTATTTTTCTGTGAGTGAATTTGCAATTGAGCATATTATTATTATTAGCATAGTAGATAGTAGATTTCTACACTAACAAAAAGAATTTTCGAATTTTGCATTCAAACCTAATTATTTTTAATTGTTTGGGGATTCTTCAACGCGGTTAAGAACTCCCAATTAAATTATAAACGTACATTTAAATACATTTATTATTATTAATGTGATGATCTGTGGAAATCAAAAAGTTTAAATTACATGTCCAGGAAGAATAATCTGTTGGTCTTTAACATAGTCATAGAGAATGATGTTGTTGGCTGCAGAGTACACAATATGATTTCGGAGTGCACCTGTCAAATTGAGGATGGGGACTCGATCGTTCCTTCCGTACACACGAGTGGGGATCTGGATAATGATTTTTTTTTAAATTCATGTAAGAAATTATTTTCTCGTTCGTGAGGTACAATTTTTACATTTGATGTTTTATTGCGTGTGTTTAAATAGTTTTTGTTTTTGAAAACTATAGGTAATTCAAGTCTATTTCTAAAATATAATATAAAAATGTAAATGTATATACATATGGCATAAAGACAAATACAATTTAATTTGTTTGTTTACCAGCGGAGCATACTGATGTGAGAATAAATTTAATTTTCGAATAAGCTTCGCCTTCCCTGGACCATGATTTCCAACATTAGTTGTAGTTCCAGACTCAAAACCTTCAAGAATGCTACTTTGCTGATCAAATACTTCCTCTTTTTTCTCAGATTCGCTTTGTAATTCACGAGCTTCTTTCAAAATATCATTGATGACACTATCGTCCTCCTTCCCCATTTTGTTTTAGCGTCTTTTAATTGCGTTGCAAAATAAATAAATCCAGGTATATTATATGAGAGGGATGCATTTGATTTAACCATATATATATTCCATTAGTGAGGAATCAAAATGGCCCTGATCCAAATTTAAGCTGGAACTATTGTGAGCTATGTTGAAAAAATACTAAATGAGAAAGAATGTAATGTAATGTGTCAAAATTTTAATACTGTGTTTTTTGAAAGTTAAAACTGCATTATTTGCATATTTTTGAAACGTGTTGTTTTAAAAGTGCAAAATGTTCTTACTTACATATTTTTAAAACGTTGAAAAGTGCAAAATGTTCTTACTTACATGTTTTTGTAACTTGCAAAATGATCTATTAGTATTTTTTTGAAAAATGTAAAATAATTTGTTTGGATGTTAAATTAGTGTTAAATTATTTTGTTTGGATGGTTTTAAAAAATGCAAAATATTTCGTTTGTATGTTTTTGAACAGTGCAAAATATTCTTTCTACATACTTTTAGGATCAATATATTTTGTTAGCAGATAGTGCATTTTGTTTTTACCTAAAAATGGAAATGGACCATTTGGAAGTTCACTGACGTATACAAGAAGAAATTATATTGTACAATAAGTGTGTGTATTCAATAAGGACACACGTATGCAGTCTGTCATTAAGTATAAAATGTTTTCAAAAAATTGTGTCCCGAAATAGTTGTTCTTGATGTTGATTTTATTGACAGATTTTTAATTTATTGAAATTTCAAATTTATTCAAATTCTGGATAACTGTTTTCGACGGTTTCTATATTATCGAGAAATTTTGCAAGTACAGTTCAAAGGCAAACTGATGAAAGTATGACAACGGAAATATTAAAAAAAAATTATAACTAGCAAAAGCAAAGTGTAGCATCCCGATATGTTACTATGGGTCCGTCTGATAGTAATCTGAATAATCTGATTGTAAAATTGTGTTCATCCATTGTCCATTGGAAATTATTCTTCATAGGCACCTATTGAACTTGTAAATATACTAAATAGAACTTACCATCCAAACGAAAAGTAAAACTGACTGTGAATCGTCCTTGGAAAATTCAACAAATACTGACTTCGACCTTACTACCTTGCTAATTCCAATAATTACAACAATCCTCCAAGTCCATTACCATTACCAACAATGAGGAGTCAACGAAACCATTTAAACTTGCTGAGATCCTAGCAGCTCCTAGAAGCTAGAACTAAAATCACTAAAATGAGCTATGTCGAAAAAATACTAAATGAGATTGAATGCAATGTAATGTGTAAAATTGTAATAAAGAGTATTTCGAAAGTTCAAATTATATTATTAGAACGTTTTTTGAAAAGTGCAAAATGTTCTTACATGTTTTTAAAACGTGCAAAATGATCTATTAGTATGTTTTTGAAAAATGCAAAATATTTTGTTTTTATGTTTTTGTAAGCCAAATTATTTTTAAAAGAAGAAGATACTTTGTGGTGATATAAGTAAGACATATAATATAATATAGGTAGCATTCAAAAATAAAATTATTGAAATAAATGGAAATAAGTTTTTGATTTTTATTGTTTTGAAATGTCAAGGGGAATTTCCCAACACCGCACCGCTCTATTATTCCGCCTATTTGCGACTTTCTAGTCTCCTTTTCAGTTTAGTAACGCCGCGCCTCCAGCCCAGTATTACGTTTTTTTTTTCAATTTTGGTTAATTATTAAAAAAATTTAAATTTCTATTTTGAAATTATTTTAATTTAATTTTTTAATTCTCAATTAAATAATTTATGTAATAATTTATTTTTGTAATAATGCCTGCTATAATCTTAATCACTAGAATTAAGGCCAGTCGCCAGCGACTGCGTTCGTGTTGTATGGGCTGGTTCGGTGTGTGGAACAAAATTTAGAATAACTCTGCGCAGTTCCGCACACCGAGCCAGCCCATACAACACGAACGCAGTCGCTGGCGCCTGTCCTCAATTCTAGTTGAAAAGAAGTGACATCAAAGTAATGAGAAGGATGGGATGTTAGCCACTGAAAGTGTTTTCAGGGTAAACCAACGTGGAGGTCAACAAAATTTAGAATAACTCTGCGCAGTTCCACACACCGAGCCAGCCAATACAAGACGAACGCAGTCGCTGGCGACTGGCCTTATTCTAGTTATTGTATATACCTACTTATATTCATATTTGCGGTCCGTTACCTATACTGGGGGGGGGGGCGCTGTGATCTCCCCCCCCCAGCTAACGCCACCTAATATTATATAATGTCAAAACACCATAGGTGGCTAGGGCTTATCTGTGTGGTTGTTATATCAAATCCTTGCCCCTTTTAATCATAGGTCTGTTGGTAAGTCACATGGAGCCTACTACTTATTTCTGACAAAATAATAATTCACTGTGAAGAGTTTGTCTTTAGCTGTAGGCACGGAAGTAAAATAAAGGGAACCACAACTTAGCTCGGAAAAGTGCCTACGAGAGGAGAACTGCGACATCTAAATGCGTGTACTACAAACTCTCTGACTGCATGTTAGGAAATGCTGAGGAGCTGTTGTAGTAGGCAGTACCGCCCCTCAACTGAAAGGGCGCTGCGGTGCAGTCCCTATTCAAATGTAATGCTGAGGAGCTGTTGCTGGTACATGACTACAGACGGCGCCAGCGTACGCAATGATTTCTTTTATGTATCAGGCGAAGCTGGAGAAACGTCCTCGCATGGGAGTTTGATTGCAATGCAGAATCATTACAGTGGGTCTTCCCTTTATTTTACTTCCGTGGCTGTAGGCTTTTTAGAGTGTGAGGCGTGGCGTCTTTAGTTGTGGCCTGAGATAAATGGCACATACATACTACTTATTTAACGAAATAATAGTTTTATTTTCATTTGCGAATGTAAAGGCGGGAGATGGACATATGTATATACCAAAAAATTAAAAATTCTCGCATGTTAGTAGATACGTTCCTTTATAAATTCTCAGTTGAAACTGTGTACTACCCAAGTTTAACATCGTTCAGAAAATGTCAAAATCAACAGTAATTAGGCACACGTGTTCCTCTATAAATTTCTATCTTAAACAAATTACACAATTACTGATTTTCACATGTACTGGATTATGCAGAACTTAAAAATTAGTAGTACATAGTACTACGTGTTGTAAAAAATAATAATTCACTATTAAGAGTTTGTCCTGTAGTAGTTGTGGCCTGAGATTAATGGCACATACCTACTACTTATTTAACAAAATAATAATTGCCAATTAAGAAGTTGTCGGCGTCAGCTTCAGTTTGTAGTGAGATCCAGTTCTTCTGTGGGCTTTCCTGTGCAATACAGCAAAAAGCAAAAATGCAGAGTTCACAATGAACAATTTATATAGATGATATAGTAGAGATAGAAAAGAGTAGCTCTAAAAAGAGCTGATTGTTAGCGTGGGTGGAGATAGATGATAGGCAGCCCTACATAACAAAAATAATAAAATAATAATGAAAGAATTGATGCTTATAATATGTTAGCAGGTATATGTGCCTTTATAAAGTTTCTTAAACTAATTACTCCTGATTTTCACATGTTTTTAAATTCGGAAGATGCGAACATTAGCAGAAATGCATTAAAAATTATAACTTATAAAGGCACATACCTACTACTTATTACTACCTATCTACATAATTTACCGGAATTTAGAAACTTTTGCAATACTGGACTAACTTCATCGTGCCATATATCATTCGAAAGGTAATCACTAGTAGAATTCAAATAACATAATGCGCCTCTATTTCTACTAACAGTTTCCATGGCAACGGTCTTTTAATTTTTCCATTTCACCTTAAACGGGTTGTATGGGCCACAAACTCAAAACAAAAAAAATGGTGTCTGCTTATTTTTTAAGAGCTTTTCAATGATATATCACTCGACAAAATCCGTTAAATTTTTTAAATTTTCAGTTAAGTTTTTTCAAAATTATTTTAAAATAATTAACTATCGTGCGTGCACACTAAGTTATTTAGATATGCCTAATCGTTACCGTTCGAATGGTATATCATGTTTGCGTAAGTTTACTGAGTGACCGGTCGAAATCTTCATTTAACACAATATTTAAAGTTTTCGCGGGAAATTCAAAAAATTCAATATTAAATTTTTGGATTTATTGAGAATATCAAAATACCTGTGCGTAAATCGTCACAACTAACCCGTTTACGGCTTCTTCCCTTTAATTTACAACCTGTAAATTGTCAGCTAAAATTTGGAGGCAAATTCAAAATGCTAATTTTGCTGTTAAGGCTGCCATTAAACAAGGGCTTTAGCCCTTGTTTTTTAAAACAATAATTCCCTATTATGGCGATGACGATACGGGAGCCAGTATGCATCTTTAGGTGTAGGCTTCGAATTGTAGTGGGGGTCTTTACGTGTGGTCTTGGGTTTAAAGGCGCATACCAACTTACTACTTATTTAACAAAATAATAATTCCTTATTAAGCCTTGTCTTTAGCGTTGGGCTTCAATTTGTGGGGCGATCCAGTTGGTCTTTAAGTGTGGACTTTACTGGGTAATTTGGCGAGCACTACAAACTACAATGCAATGCATTGTAGACTACAACAATGCATCGAACATGAAAATGAACTACAAAATTCAATAGTCCAATAGTCACAAATATTTGGATGAAGAAAATCAATAAAGCTAATAATGTTTTTTAGTATTACTATTTTTTTGTGAAAATAATTATTTGAACTTTTAGTAGTTTGTATTTCGCTGTAGACATCAATGTGTGGTTCGGTGTTGGAGTGAATGAGAATGGGTCAGAAAAAAATGAAAGACTAAGTGAAAGATTGCAATCAATTTTGATTTCTTGTTTGTTTTTTAATATTATTAATATTTTTTTTTCAACTTCTGCCTTCTGAATATAAAAAATGAACCTCCTTTGTTTACTCTGAATGTCGGCTAAGGTATGACAACCGTGTGTCCAGTGTGAGATTGCAGTGTCAGAGTCAGAGTGAGTGGAAGGCAATTTGAACACGTATAGTGTGTACACGGGGTGCATAAACTTATAAACAGTTTAGACGTCATATATGAACGTCCCCTAGTCAAACTTTCAAAATTAATTTTAAAATCCTGTCTTGAATTATTAATGAAAATCTTACATGAAAATCTTTATGAAAATACATAAATGAAAAATACCTTTTAGTTGCAGTGTTAGAATTTACTGTAGCTACGATTTTTAGTAGGTGTAGTAATTAAGAGTAGGGTTTACATGATGGCAGTGAGAGTGAGAGTTTGTGATAATAGATGGGTCGTCCTAAAAATAGTACTTAATTTTAGCAATAAAAAATTAATTTTATTTTTAGAGGTACCACTAATCACATTTTAGGACGAGAAGCTGGCGGACCGCAACAAAATCGGAGGCAGAGAACCAAGTGACCGGGGAGCTGAGAATGAATTTTGATTTTCTTGTGCAGTATAGCATAGTGCAGTGTGTGTGTGATATGCAATATGTTTTGATTTGTTTGATCCGATAGCGAATCAATCGACAAATCAAAACATAATTGTGGTGTGAGCGGGACAGTTATCTCAAATCTCCATAGTTGCATCCAACCGTCACTTACACATCATGAGGTATATTATGCACATAGGCTATACATATTTTGATTATTTTGATAAAAGTGCATGAATATGGATTGTAAATTGTAACGCTTACGGCAAAAGCAAGGGTAACTTACTTAAGCACCTACACCTACCACGAGTTCTATACACAGCACAGTAGAATAGTCTACAATACTGAAAAATAAACATGTTACGAAGATTTGGAAATCTGGAAATTTGAAGCTCAATTTTGTTAAATATTTTAATGTTTTTTATTTTGCTGTTGTTGTTGATGATCAATTTTGCAGACATCACAAATAATTCTAAAAAGGGTTACATTATTATAAATATTTGTTAATTATTATTTGACTCGTTTAGCGGGTTTTGCTTTTGTGCTGTAGATTTGACGTAGAGTGTTAACTGTGAGATATCGGGAGAAAATCAAGTAGAGTCGACGAAACCAAACTGACTGAGAATAGTGTTGCTCCATAGCATTCTGTAGAAAGTGGAAATCAAAAAATTTAAAATTATTTAGCACAAAATCATTCTCACAAGTGTAAGTAGGTCAGGTACTTAATACATTTCTGATTAGTAGGAGAATATTATTATGGATATAATTTACAATTGCTTTTCAGCTAGAACTCTATTTATTTGCAATAATTTAGTAGAAAGAATTCAGACATACCTTTAGCAAAGAATTCTCCTTGCCCTGGGTAACGTACATAACTGAGGACGATACAAAACTAAATGGTGTGTCTAAAAATGTTGGCGAATATTTTCGTACTATATTGACCGACTCCAACGCGTACGGTTTGAAATCTGTAATTAAAAAGCAAAAACTGAATATTTACACAATAAAAAAAATGTAAAAAGGCATTCCTGAAATTTAGCTATTATAACCAGTTAGATACGGTAGTCACCTACATCCTATATAAGTTGTACAATAGATGGAAATAATTAAGTAAGAATATGCTAATATTGAACTTACTTGGCGGGAGCTTTCCTAGTCTTACAAGGTCTTCGACTCCGAAATAAATAGCCCTATGATTTTTATGCCCACTAACGCCCTTTTCATCAAAAGTGATCAGCTAAAAACAGAGGCAAAGAATTCATGCAAATTAACAAAAACACAGAATAAACCTAATTTTAAAATTTATTTGACGCTACGGCGAATAAATAAATAAAAAAGCTTACAGTATCTATTTGATGGGACATGACATGAGACAAGACGATTCGTCCCACAAGGTCATGAGACCAGTTAGCTTCCGGATCATCCCGCAAGTAGTCATGATTAACAAGAATAATGTTTTCTGGCAACATTCCCATTGTTTGACAACTATTCCATAGCTCTTGTTTTCTTAGTAATCCTTTCCCCTCGTAGTCACCTGTTTACCATAAAATATAATACCTCCAATGAATACAATCCACGTATTCATGTATTGAATTTTGGTATTTGTTTTTGTAAAAATATGTAAATACTATTAAAATGATTCGGAGGTCATACCCGTGGAGAGGCACATCAAGTACACATGTTGACGATATTGCCGAAGCAAAGCTAGAACCGTTGGACCAAAGAAAAGGCATTCGTCGTCCGGATGAGCAATTACGAGTAAAATTCGTTTTGGACTTTTAAGGGTTTTTCGTGAAAGCACCAACTTAGGGAAACACTTGGCTACCAGGAAAATAGTCACAGAAATGACCATGTACGCGGTGACCATGAGGGTCAATAAGTCGAAAATTTCACCAGTCTCAAAATAGAAGTAAGCCATAAGGGCACGAATTACTCAAATGTATAGCCACTGCGATTAAATATTATAATTAAAAACAATAATAACGATCAATTCGTTACACGAAAAGGTATCTTTTGTGTTTTTCCTCAACTTTTGCTGAATTAATTTTAATTGAGTCAAACTCATTAATAATAAAAACAAATAAACAAATTCGTTGAACCTATAATATGGACTCCGTCTCTTTCTATATATACTATTTTATTCTACTAATCTAATTTAAATGGCTGAATCACTACAAACAACATGTACTAAACAGTAGCTGATGTTGAAAGTTAAAGTCGATGTTGCATACTGGATTTGCATTCGAACACTTTGTACTTGAGAGTTAATTTATATTTAGCTTTTATCTTAAAATCCGAACCCACACATCCTACTGCTATCAAAGCGTTTGATGTTTGAAATTACAATATACAATGACACGCGATGCATATAGATAGCTAACGACCTATTTATAATAATTGTAATACGAAGTCGGAGCCTTTCATATCAAGCTGATCTTATTAAAATTTACATTAAATTTTTGAAAAGCATGTCAGAAAACGTCCCCGGATGGTGGAGAGAGGGGTAAATCAGTTTCCAGCTGGACTGTCTCATGTACCCGGAATAGACTAAAATAACGATACAATTATCACAAATTAGTAAGTATAAAAATAATTAAAATTGAAAACGATTTTGAAATGAATAAAATCAATACACGATAAACAAATTATACTACAAAATTAAATATAATAAATATTTTGATAACATTATTATTCCACAAACAAATTAATTTCCAGTGCCAAAACCCCATTAAAAACGATAACATCTTGAGAATTTGACGAATATATTTACACGAAATCGAAAATATCCAAATGAAAACTATAATAACACACTGGCACCCTACAATACAACCCAAATAACTGGGAATAGAAAATAATCTCTACTAATACAATATTAGTGCTGGGTATTAAATAAATATTAAAAACAAACACAAGCCACCACGATCACCAAAAATTAGTTAAATATAATTATGAAAATAAAGCATATTAGTATCATTCTTACATAGACTTTTGCAGCTCCATTTAAAGTGGTAACGAACAAACCCTGAATACACCCCAAAAACAATGAGCATTACACACGATTACACTAAATAAATAATACGGCAACGAATACAAAATAAATGCTTTAGTAACTAATTTTATTGTTGGTTAGGAATAGGTAGAAATAAGATTTGCCACAAAAACTCTTAGCGATGATGACGGTTAACAGTACCGCTGACTATTGTAATTGGTTTACAAAGAACAATTGTTTTTTTCGTTTGTGATAGTGCTTTTACAATCACAAACTAGTAAAATTGGATTGTGTACAATCACAATGCAGAACAATCACCCAAGAGGACAAACAAGAACAAACCTGCTTTGATGAGTCGTCGCTAGCTAACGTTTTGTGTACTAACATAATCTGTCGCAATCACAATCTTAGCTTTTAAAATACATTGTAAACAACATGTTGTGATTGTTATTTCAGAAATAACAAACTTCTTAGTTGTTTGTAAGCAAATTACAACAGTAGTTAACAGTCAATACTCGTAGCAATACTACTAAACAAGTATGTAACTAAAAATCCCGTGCCATGGGTTTTTATATGTATCGAAATCGGTATATCGACATTTTCCGCCTGGAAATTTTCCCTCCATGGAGTAACCTTGTACATTTCCCCCCAGCCCCAAAATGTAACTTATGGTATATTAGCAGACTAGTACACTTAGATGTTAAGCCTTAAGGTAAATGTTTTAGGAAAATAAAGCAAATGTAATAATCTAATTTAAGGACGTCTAAGCTTTGCCTTGATGCATTTTCTCATAATTAGCTTAATCACTCATATGCAACAATATATGTTCTACAATCTGCAAATATATGCATTATTTTGCATACTCTAATTTACCATATCTTTGTATCGGATCAGCAATTTTTATAACTATTGAATAACTTTAACTACTATCCTACCGCAAAAAAAAACAAAAAGATCAGCAAGTAAGTTAGCATACACTAACCCATTTCGATTAATGTTTAATTTTATCAGTCTGTTTTAACCTTTTAAAGGGTCAGAGCAGCTTGATTCTCATGAAAGTCGATTGTAGCATTCTGTTTTGTGAGTTACATATTTATTAATGCTAACATGGAATTAGAAATTGTTAAAACTGCTAAAGGTGACAAAACAATCGCATTCGAAGGTTTTATGTACATTAAACAGAAAACGTTATCACTAAATCGAATCCGAGGGCAGTGTGTAAAACGAAAACCTGGTTGCAGAGTAAAGGTGCACTATTAGCAAGTACAGACCTACTGCCATTGCAGATCCAATTTCTTTGATCTATCATAATCATGGCCCAAACAACGCCAATTAACTTTAATGAAGTAAGATCTAACAACAAGCTGTTTTTTTTTCAATATCCTTTTCTAGGTTTTTGAATTTATAGTTTATGCTTCACTACGCAGATCTCGCTTACGGTTTAATAAATTTTAGATTGAATTAGTTCTGTTTTTAGTTTTCTCTCTATAGCATTGCACCCTAGCATCCTAATTAAGGGCACGAGGGGAAAACGTCCAGGGTTACTTCTGAGGGAAAATGTCCGGGGGGAGGATTTCCGGCAACCATTGAAATCGCGTGTCTCCCTGACACCGTCCAAAAAGGCTCCTGTTAATTAAGTACTATTAAACTACTGTTGTAATTTGTTTACAAAGAACAATTGTTCTTTTCATTTGCGATAGTGCTTTCACAATCACAAACTATAGTAAAATTGAATTGTGTACAATCACAATGCAGAACAGTTCCCCAGCCAGGAAGACAAGAACAAACCTGTTTTTCGAGAGATACTGGTGTGTTTTAGCTACATTAAAATTTAAGGTGCCAAAATCAAACCAGTGATACCAAACAAAATCGACAAAAAAGGTGATCTGATTTCCAGATTTTTCGTATTTAAAGTAGCCTAGTTAAAATTTAATTTGAAACTACGGTTATGCTAGTTGCAATACCCATGGATGCAATTTGTGCAATTTACTTTGAAAATGATCAGCTACTCTTGCATCAACATATTGGGTGCTTAAACTGTCAACTGTATTTAAATATAGAAAAAGGCTGGCCACAATTACAGCATTTCAGAGAATTTTCAGAAATCCTGAATTTTTGAACATATCTTGTTATATCTTGGAACAATCAGTCATCAGTGGACATTGTCTGGATCTAAATTCTCAGTATTTATATATATTTAAATACCCACAATATATTTATAATACCCCGGTATTCAGATTTAATTTCTACCTGTTAACATACTTTTACTTTGATGATATATACATTAATTTTTAAATCCCGAGTATTTTTTCTTCAGGAAGTTGAATGTACTGGGGATGGATCGAGGCGTGTTGATATAATTGCTTACAACTTAGTAACAAAGAAAGGAATCATACTTGACCCCACCGTTCGTATGGAACAGAATGATATAAATCAAGCTGAGGCTGTTCACCGAGAGAAAAAAGGAATTTATGACCCCTGCATTCCCTATTTTAAAAATAAACTCGGGCTTACTGAAATCGAAGTTATTGGGCTCTACATTGGGTCTTGCGGGACGATTTCCAAATTTTTTCTCAACTTTATGAAAACAAACCGTTTACTTAGTACGCTGATTGAAGACATAGTGATCTCCGTTTTGAAGAAATCTGTTCAAATTTGTGTGCATCATTTGTTTTCTTCTGTGCCTACTGATTAATTTTTTCAATTCATAATAATAACATTAACAAGCAATATTTGTATATAACAAAGCTATGAAACGTATACTGAGTCCTTTGGGCTATCGTCGTTGGACGACAGTGTCAAGTTTATTTTAATAAAATTGTCTTTCTCTCAGTTCTAATTACATAGTATTGACATATAAATATATGCCGTGTTTTTAAATATAAATACTGAGCATTTGGCATTAAGATCTAGACAATGTCCGCTGATGATTGTGGAAGCACTACTTATTATTTACATTTATGATTACAATTATTTTTACCGTCATTCAGCAAGATTCAGCCCAGCCAACATTTGCGTACATGTGACATGAGGTTTCTCTCTGCGAGCTCTGGTTCAGAATCAGAATTTATGATTTTTGAAAGTTTAACTTTTATGAACCCGGCTACTGTTGTAATTTGTTCACAAACAACTTCGAAGATTGTTTTTCCTTATTTCTGCAATGGCAAAACAACCACAATTTACGTTCTTTACAATGTATTGTAACAGCTAATATTGTGATTGCGATAGATTGTGTTTATACACAAAACGTTAGCTAGCGACGACTGACCAAAGTAGGTTTATTCTTGTTTGTCCTCTTGGGTGATTGTTCTGCATTGTGATTGTGCACAATACAACTTAACTAGTTTGTGGTTGTGATTGTGAAAGCACTATTACAAACGAAAAGAACAATAATTGTTCTTTGTAAACATATTACAACAGTAAACCCGGCCACAAATAAGCACTCTGTGCTCTGTCCCTACGTATATATTAATTATATATATGTCACAATTTAGAACTGAAAGTCCAGCAGTCAACTTTTAATCCTTTGAATGATGATAATATTATTATTATTACTGTAAACAAGAAGTAAAATGCCAATATTACAGTCAAACTTTTCACAGCCCTTTTGCATTTGACCTGCCGTTGGCAGTTTGTTTTTAAGCTAGTTATACACGTAGATTAACATTTATTCTGTGCTACGTTTGAGTTGACACTAACCAAAAAATTGTTTCTCGTCGTCGGCTCGGACCTCGTTCAGTTTCAGTACTTGCGACTTGAATAAAATTAACTGGGAAGTCTACTGCTTAAGTGCCAGCGCCATATAGAATATTGTTCCACGAAAACCTGGCATGGGTCTGTAGGAATTTGCAGTGGTTCTTCCGCTCAAATCGTCTCCGCAGACGTAACTAGGCATGTAGGTTTTCCTTCCCCTCACACCCAGTCATTTTTGGGAGCGTGCATAAGTTAAGTTATACAAAATATTGGAAATTTTGAACCTTCATCCCCCCTTTTTTGGTATGTAACGTCTATGTAAAAGGATATGCAGATTGGGTCCCTCCCCCCCAAAGTCGTAGCACGTTCAAACCTGATCTTCTCTTATATTATTTTATGGAATAAAGATATCAATATTTTTTTTTTGATTCGTTTCATTTCTTTCTGTTCTGATCAGTAGAGCCAGTCAGTCTGTTCAGTTTAAACTCCACACTACAGTCTCTCCTTTTTATCCTCATCCTATTCCTATCCTGTACCTGTGTGTAAACCCTCTTGACTTTTCTTCATACCAAAATCAATTAAGGTAAATCTAAGGAATTTAGACATTTTTTGCTCAATAATTTAAAGCAGATGTGGATCGATTAGCAACTGGCAACCTTCAACATTAACCTTTGACGACAGACGGATTTTTAAATTTAATTATTGTAAAAGCTATACTGACTGACATTGAGGTATAGTGTATAGTTGGTATTTATATATATACTATGACGAACTAAATGTCGGCTGTTCTGTCTGTCTGTAATCTCTGCCTCTATATTGTAAGTTACAAGTGTTTTGTTAATTTTAAGTTCAAGTTCTTCTACTTGACTTTCGATTTCATTTTGATTGTATAATAAGGGTTGTAGTAGCGCAAGCAGTAGGGTTTCTACGTGCACGAGTAAGACTGCCGAGCCGTGCTATTTGATTGCTTCTCTCGTCCTAATAAAATAGAGCAAAAAATAAGACAAAAAAAAACTTGCAAAAAAAACTAGTACGGGTAAGTTCATTATAGATGTTGGAGTGAGAGATAAATCTTAAATTTTCACAAAGACACTCCTGCACTTCTTGATACAGTAGGTTGCTGTTGCTATTTTGTTTATTTGCCGGTATTCAGTATTTGATGTTTGTCATTGTACACAACTTTGTAGAGGGTAAATGTGTGCGGATATTTTGAAATTAGCATTTATTTGTTGAAATAACTAATTATTGTAACGTCGTTTTTGCTCCTATAGTTCAGTTGACAATGCCTGAAATAGTTAGCCCATTTGTTCATCGTCCATGGATGAACAAAAACGGGGCTGCAGCGGCTGCTGGCGGTCAAGGATTAAAGGGAGTTATTGCAGGTATTTAATAAATCTCAAATCTTGTAATATTAGGATTATGATTGTTTTGAAGAGTTATAGGGTTGTTTGATAATAATGTGAACTGTATATGAATTACGAAATGCTAATATTTTATTTTATCAATTCTTGGTGGAATTTTTGACTGGCTGCTATTTGATTATTATATTTAGTATTATTACATATTACACATTACATTATTAAATTGTTGTAAAAAAAATTATTTTTCTTCAAGTCAAGTGTAATTAACAAATTGAAGTAAGAAACTGACAAATACGAACGAACTCATGCTTATAGGCTAGCAGATTGCTTATAGGCACGTTCGTTAATATTTTTGAACAGGGGGTATTACTGGAGGGATTGAAATCTGCATCACGTACCCAACTGAGTTTGTGAAAACTCAACTACAGTTAGATGAGAAGAGTGGGAAGACAAAGCAGTACAATGGTATTGCGGATTGTGTGAAAAAAACGGTTCAGTCTCGTGGATTTTTTGGACTGTATCGTGGTCTTAGTGTTCTTATTTATGGATCCATTCCGAAATCCGCTGTCAGGTTGGTTCAAGAATATTAGCCGGAAATTAGTTTTTTTTACTGTTAGTTTTTTTTGTGAAAAATATTAATATGTATGCTAATAATAATGATGTTAATTTTTGTTGTGCTTTTAATTGGATAGGTTTGGCGCCTTCGAGGAGTTTAAGAAACGATCGGTGGATTCTAAAGGGAATCTTACAGGAGGGCAACGTCTGTTATGTGGTTTGGGGGCTGGTATTTGTGAAGCCATTTTTGCTGTTACCCCCATGGAGACTGTTAAAGTTAAATTTATTAATGATCAGAGATCTGCTAATCCTAAATACAAAGGTTTTTATCATGGAGTCCGGGAAATTGTTCGGGCCGAAGGTATGTCTTATTTTTGACTACCGTGTTTTATGTCAATCCTCTGATTCTAATGCACTAATTCATATGACACGGCACATTTCCAGGATGATGCATTTTTTAAATATATTTGATGTTTGACTTTGCTAGGACTCGGAGGCGTTTATAAAGGATTGACTGCTACAATAATCAAGCAAGGGAGCAATCAAGCCATTCGATTCTTCGTCATGGAAACATTAAAAGATATGTATAAAGGTGGTGATAATTCAAAGCCTGTTCCGAAATTGCTTGTTGGTGCTTTTGGAGCTGTTGCTGGCGCTGCTTCAGTCTTTGGAAATACTCCTGTCGATGTAGTCAAAACTCGGATGCAGGTACTTGCTATCTATTTTTAAAATGTTATCTACATTTAGAGTGAATTTTTCATTTGAATTTTGAATTGTTTCCCAGTCCTTGTTAAAAAATGTAATTCGGGTTCTATAACTTTTAATGCGTCAATAGGGTTTGGAAGCGTCTAAATACAAGAACACATTGGATTGTGCAGTTCAAATATGGAAGAATGAAGGTCCTAGAGCGTAAGTAGTAAAATGGTTATGTAAATATGTTTATTATAGATGAATGGAAAACGCTTAAATACGCATAGGTAGTCTAGTCCTAAAATCTAATCTATCAGTAGTTTCCTATTTATGGAGAATTCAATACAGTCTAAGGTAAAGCTTCTGATGGTTGGTTTGGATTTATTGTATTGTATCGAAACAACTGACGTTAGAATGTGACAAGCAAACCATGCGTATTATCTTCCCTGACTTTCAAATTATCCTTTGTACTTCATTAGCATTGGGTTCTAGGCCAACATCTGTTTTTGGAGCCCCATACACGGATGATATACTTATATTAAGATGTATTGGTATTGAGCATTGAACATTGACAATCAGAATTAACACAGGTTGAGACTGAGCGTTAGAATTTTTGGATTAGAAGGGAAAGGAACGTCTGCTTGACATTTAAATACTTTTCGTACTTTACAGTACTTAGAGTTTAGAGCGTTAATCGTTCTCTCGCGTAGCAGTTCGCCAAGCCAAGAAATTAAAGCATGTGTGTAAAAGCCTGTTTGTAGTTTTGTATAGGTATGTTAGTTTGTAATGGGCTTGACAATGGGAAGAGCCAAATGACGCAAAGCAATGGAAGTATTACGTGTGGGGAGCACATGCTTGGAATGCACATTGTCATCGTATAGAGTAATTGTTCTCCATTTCGCTCTTCCCCTTAGTTTGGTATGGTATGTATTTCGTAGCAGGAGGTTTTTTGGTGGGTTAAGTGTTCACAGCAATCCCAGTTTACACAATACTCATTTTGTACTCAAATTTTGTAATTTTTTTTACTTTGCACCCTCTTGCTCTCTTGAATTTATTGGCGTGTGAATATTCTACATTTTTTCCCATGCGCTACATACTGTATGTATGTATGTACGTCCGTCTCCTTTAATTGCACAATTTGTTATTGTGTGAAGCTTGTTTTTGAATATTTTTTTTGAAATATTTGGTACCATTTTTGAACTTGAATGTGCAACCTAAAGTGGTTGTTGACTACTTATAATAGTCCATAGGCACTCACCTAATGAAACTCTTTTATCGAATTCGAGTTCGAATAAGTGTGTGTAGATAACTACCTATTACTTACATAATATGCATGATGCGTGTGTGTGTGTGTGAAGGAGGTTCAGAGTTGAATTTAAAAAATTGAATTATTTATATTTCAGATTCTACAAAGGAACAGTACCACGACTGAGTCGAGTTTGTCTGGATGTTGCAATCACCTTCATGATCTATGATTCATTCATGGAATTGTTTAATACCGTGTGGAAGTAAAAATATTCTACAACTCCACATACAGATTTGAAATTCTTCTGACTTTACCCATCATGAAAGGATTTCTACTTCTCTATCAACCACAGCACCACACCTCGTTAGCCCTGTCTGTGGTAATTCAAAAGAACATTAACAATTCAAAAAAATCTTTTCGGTAGCGTTCTACAGGAGTAATTCTTTATAATGTATATGGAGATAAAACAAACATGTTGAACAACTACTTTAAATAAGTTAGATCTTCAAAAATATCAAACATAGTTGGCGGTGTCTAGCATACTAGTGTAATTTGGCGTCGGTCCGAGTTTGACTAAATGAGCAAACAATTTTTTTGTCAAATTTAAAAAGCTCTATGCCATATAAAAACATAAGAGTGAAGAAAAAATATTTAACTTAATTCACCTCAGGTAGTTGACCTCTCGTTTTTTGCTTTGTGGTATTTTTACGTGTACTGAACTGATTTTCAATAATGATAGTAGTGATAAATACAATCGCTCATATTCTTGCACTTTGCTCCGCGTTGTATTTTTATATTATTCAAATTACTTGGATTTTGGATAAATTTGAAAAAAAGATGATGACAGTATATAAAGTTGTATACTTGTCTGGTTAAGAATTAGATCAGTTTTAGATCATTCCTGCAATAACCATCGTACACGAAGACACAATCTATATGTCTTTGTATTTATAGTCCCCAAATTCATTCAACCTTCCTTACATACGTATTACTATTGCACACTCTTGCTTTTCCCTACACTGCAAGACATAAATTATCTCCATGATTTTTCGACATTGGACTTGCATTTAATTAAATTTAATGTTTGGTTGATTGATTTAATCTCTATTATAAATGACGTTAGTCTTGTTCCTAGTGGTCTTACTTTTCAAAGAGAGTAATTATCTAGTACCCTATATTTGTTTCTATTGTTGTATATTTAGGTAATAAGGCGCTGTCGCTGTCTGTAATAATAATGCAAAATTTATTTTTCTAGCTGTTGTGATTGTGGTTGACTTGACGCACTCGTATATTATGTCAATGTAAACTTGAAGGCGTTTCCGTTGCTACACATTTTTTGTTTTAAATTTCAGTTAGAATTATTATTATTTGAACTTTTGATGTTGCAGTTAAATGTATGTATAATATGCTATATATGTGTGTACATGTAAGAATATCTGTCATTGTGATTTATTTCATTTCAGTAATTAGTAATTGTAGATTTGATGTTGAGCTTAATAAGTACGTTGTATACAGACAACTATATGGATTTTTCTTAGTGAAATACACAGTGTATTTATGGCACATGTCCTTATTCTTGAGTGTCTATAGCCTTTGCAATTTTATACAAAAGTGTCTTCAACGAACATTAATATTCTATTTGTTTCGTACTCATGTCTGAGTTTCAGAGATAAGGTCAGGGATATGGGGAATGTACCTTACAATTCTTGCCATTTGGATTTGAACTTGTAGCCTTTGTAGTTATTTTTACTATTACTATACTAATAGAATTTAAGCCATGTTATGATCGAGCTCAAATAGGAACTTAAACAGAGCTAATTCACAAGCAAATTAAAATGTAAAAAAAAAATTCAAAGCATAAATATGAAGTAGTTCATATTATAAAATGGGACAAGTCAGAAATCTGTAATAGTCAAAATCAAAATTAAGCCAAAAAAAAGCTCTTTCCTTGTGGTTAGTGGTTGTGATTAATTTATCTTAATAATTGTCGGAAATTCGTAAAGTCGTTGTTGTCGTTTCGTTAAAAAAAAATTCTATTTCCGGTTTAAACGTGTACAGCAAATGTTCTTTCGTTAGTGACAATTAAGTAATAATTATTCTATTCATGACGAGGAGGTGTAACACTGTGTGGGTGCTGAGCAGCTAATAGCCTAAAAAGATATCCATGAATCATCACAATAATAGAGACATAATAATATGTTAATAGCCTATGTATTATTTAGTATATAGTTTACAGTTTATTAAGATTATGTATGGTGCATCAGAAGCGTCGGTTGGACTGTATATAGACTTTGACAGGGGGTGGGTGGAAGGAAGCAGTACGCTATAAACATTAATCATTATATTACAATTTAGAATGAGTTTCGACGTTTCGACGTAGAAATATAGGGAGTAGAAAAAATTGTAATAATATTATGTATAATAGTAGTAGTAGTAATTTTTACTAATTATTTACTCATTACACTTAATACTACGATACAATATACAATATAACACATATATTATACATATATATAATATATATTATGCATATATATATTATATTATAATACATCACCGTATTGTGAATTATGTATTCAAACAAACAACATGGTCCATCAAAATTCAGAAAATGGGCATAGTATAAAAAAAAAGAAAAGAGAAGAAAAAAAACAAAAATGATGGTGAAATAAATCTTGACATAACATTGATTTATTTTGAACAAGAATGTACCTACCTATACCTTACCTATACATAGCAATAGTTGTTCCTGTATTATTCGTCTATATATATATATAATAGTTTCCCGTTGTTTTTGTTGCTCCACTCCCTCGCACTGCATATCATTATAATTATGTAAAATTCCGTATTACTGCACATACTATTACTATTACGTATAAAATTCTATAGCCAAAGCTGTGTTTTTATTTAATTAATTTTATTACATAGTATTTAACTCCTGAAAATTTTGATAGTATTAGTATTATCATCGTCATTTATTTTTATCATTGTTTATTTTACAAAGTCGTTCTCAAATATATGTATTAGTGCATCAGTGTAGAACATAATGTGCCACCTTGTAGTATTGTCTGTACTGGCAGTCGTTGTCGTTAATAATTCGTTGGAATGCATAGGCACCTATACATTTTACCACCATGAAAAAAACAATTTTAATCGAGTTATTTTTATTAGTTGATCGTGCTTCGTCTTCGTGCATCATATTATACCATGTAATAATTTTTGTAGTGGCTGTTGAGTACTAATCGTAATAATCCTTTTAAGGCTGGTACTGGTAAGCTGTTTACATTGTTAAGTACCGGCAGTTTAGTAAATGTTCCTATATTTGTGCAAGCAAAGCGTCCTGCCCTATCTCAAATCTCATGTATCGTATCGTATGATTCACAATTTTGCAGTGACAGAGACAAACACACGCGACACATTTAACACACACTAGACGGGAAGTTGGGACGGGACACGTGATTCACTCTCAGAATTATATATTCAATCTATATGTTACTTTCTTCTTGCAATTTCCATTAATTGCAAGCTAAGGAGTTTTCATTGTAATTTGCAATTTTATTTTATGAGAAGTCATACGATCAGAAAGAAGTCAAGGCCGAATCACATAATCATTTTTGTTTGGTGATGTCGCTATCAATACTATGAATACTTTCCAGTTTGAATTTGAGTTTTGAATCTTGACCTTTTTTTTATGGGTGTAATAATTTAGTAATGATTATCTTTATCGATCAACTGGGAGACTGGTACTGGTACTGGTACTGGTACTGCTGGCACAGTGGTTATTAGAGTGCCTTAGCAATGCACTTTTCTATACTGACTTGACGTTGCGTAGCTTTTGTCACGTTGTTCGGTGGCGGTCGTACTTATGTATATTTTGATTCTGATAATGAAAGTGCAACAGGATTCTTATCTTTCTATATAGCTTCTCTTGTTTTTTTGTGTGCTTCTCTTCTAGTATAGATTTTGTGTATATAATGGCCAAAAGATACATGCCAATATTGTATGATATAGATATAGACCACTACTCAAATACGATACAGGGAATTTCAAAGATGAAACTCTTGTCGACTTTCTGAATACACGTAGAATCTAATGTACAAAAAGGATAAAGATAAAGAGGAACATGGGGAAAAGGGATGCATGAAGGCTGGCTGAAGGATGAGTGATGAACAGAGTCAGAGATATAAGACTTGTATACACAAAATCTTATCTGCCTCTGTCTGAATTTATAATTTATCCCATATGTATATAATAAATTATATAATAGTCGTCGGCCCTCGTCGCCGTCGTTCTTGAAGAAAGAAAATAACCCATAAATATGTAATATGCAATACATTTTCTTTTTTTATATCGCTAAACATTTTCCCCTATACGAATGAGTTACTGAAAGCAGCTATATTTCCTATGGGAGTGCAAATAATTTGGTATTTTAAATTTTAAGAAAGCATAAAATAATTTTTATTTTTTATATTTACAAAATTTTAAAATCCCTGTTTTGTTCTTTTGCGTTATGGGGAGGGGACGACGAGTAGATAACCTGCTTTGAACTTATAGTTAGCTAAAATAACGAGAATGGTTGATATTCATTCTTCAACAATAACGACGATCATTGCTTCTGAATTCTACAGATTCATGTATGTAATATGCGGTTATAATAATTGTTTGCTACAACTTACTAACTTGCAACTGGAGATATAAGACTGGGAATTGACTTTAGCTTTGGCTTCAGTTCTTGAAGCATTTTTTTTTTGCCATTTTGTTTTAGTTCTTAGATATTATAGAACAGAAACTTGGAAAGTAGGCAGGTACCTACATGTAAGTTATGTACGTAAGTAGATGAATGTGTGTGGACTACTGACGAGTGACTCTCTGGCTGACAAGTGAGATGTAAAGGATAGAAGAAAAATAAGAGAAAAAAAATATAAGTAAAAGATGAAACCGAAGAATAGAATATGACCCGTGGCAATGGGGGATGGTAGTACTATACTGTTATATATATTTTGGGATTGGGAATGTGCGCATACATAGCAGTATATTTGGAATTGAGGAAAAAAGCTTTTGTGTGTTTGAACAAAAATACGGAAAGAGATTCAAAGAGACATGAAACGGAAATCTCATTTAGACCACAACAAAACAATGCCCATGAATCTCATCAAATCAAATTCTGTCCCCTATGTATTCCCAATAATAATATCTCATATATTGTCATTGCCTCATATTATGGATGTCGTCCTGTTTGTATTATTTGTCCGCTGTCACTACGAATATCCTCGTGCCTCGTATTATGTACAGGATACTCAAGACCCCCTATATTAGCATACTGATGCTATTATGTCTTTGTCTATACTGATTACTGTATAGTATATATAAAGCATATACGTTTTATGATCTCCTTATTTTTCAAAAATTTCCAATCTGCTTCCTACTTCAGGCTGTTCACTTTGAAGATGTCAAAGTACATTGTATAATATTTTACACATTTTTGAAAGCATGCATATGCGCACGGTTGTTGGAAAATACCCAAATATACAAATAAGATCAAACTGTTGAAATGTCGAAATATACAAAAGGACTAAAAAACTTACACCTTTTATTTTAAGTTTTTTTTGAAAATTTCAAAATACGTAAATCACGCGCTTTAAAAAAACCTATAAATAGCATTGCATTTTGGCGCCCAATTAATTGCTCATCCTATAACTGTCATCCGTAAATTTACTTAAGCATTACGCAATAGCACTATAACAAAATTATTTTTTGTGCTACAGATTTCACCGTTCGGGGCTACACAATATCAAGAACCAGACGAGTCCAATAGCAAGAGACGTTTCAACAAAGAAAAAAAGTTTTAAACAATCAGAAAATAATTCACCGGTATAACCGTCGAAGACTATATATTATGTCAAGTGTCCAAAAGGTTGTAAGTAGATTACCGTAGTCATTCATTGTATAGTATAATATGTATATCTGTATAATTAATTCTATAGAAAAACGACGACCGATGCGCCGATGCCACATTATATTTAATGTTTAAAGTAACGTTGAACGTAGTCTCAGAGTCAGATTCTAAAATCTCGACAAGAAACGATGAGAGAGAAAATTAAATCTACTTAATGTGTATATTCACAAAATAAATGATAATCATTAAGCAATGTGTATACGTCAGGTCAGAAACACTGATAAAAAAATGATGATACCCAAACCCGACGCTATAGGAGCCCCAAAAGCTTAAAACTTGAAATCGGAATCTGAAAACACTGCAGTTTTTAGATAATTATGAATTAATTATGATTATTTTTTAATGCTAATTAATTAATGCTGATTAATTTTAATTTCTTAAATACTGTGCTGTAATGCTTTTTTTTAAACTGTTTTAGAAAGAAAGGTCAAAGTTCATATCTCACATATTTAAAAAATAAAATAATTATTTGGCTAGTAGCACAGTAACATCAGAAGCAGAAACTGCACTGGCATAACTCACGACCACAAAACTTTAAAGCCATAGTTAACGAAAGTATATAGTTATGTAAGTTATACTTACTATCTGTAATAATTATATAAATATAAATATACTAAAGCTAATTAATTACTCATCTAAATTGTAAACTGTACTCACACTGCCTTGTATTTGCACTTTTTGACACCACAAAAAAATCCTAAAACAAAATTCCAAAATCAATAGCTAATTCCCTTTTTAAATTTTGAACTTACTTACAAAGAAACCACACACACACGAACGATGCACCAAGTACGGTTCCACACGATACGATGCATGAAAAACTCCGTTGAAAGAATATCATACATATCATTTTTTTTTACTGAATGCCACTCACTCGCGGCACAAGGTTGAGACTGACACATCGGATGGATCCTATGTATACATGTTCCTGATTGTAATCGTAAATCGTAATCGTGATCGCGTATTTTTTAATTACCTACTTGAACTTTAATTTTTAATATTCGATTTCGATTGCATTTGCATTCAAAAGTCATTTTTAATTCTGTTAATACTGATTATGCTTATAAGCAAAAATTTACGTGTGTAATTTACTTACGATTTTTCCAATTTTACTATATCAGCCCATTTTTCGTATTTTACACGGGACGTAGTACGTATATGTAACTGTATTCTAATTAATTTTTTTTACCTGGAAAAATACCTGTTATATGCAGGTCAGTTTATTTAAAAACAAAAAAATATTCTAATTACACTTTTTCCAATAATTTGAACTTAAAAAATTATGTATGAAGTCACAAAAGGACAGAATTTAAAACAATTTTTTATTTGCTGGATGTAAATTAGTAGTACGTATACCTATTACGTTTATATAATTATTAACTCCACTATTATGGAGATAGCTCTATTTGTACTTCACCAACCACGCTTCCTTACCCTAATGTTACGAGAGCCCTAATTGCTCCGGATTCAATTTTTATTTTTGTGGATTGGAAATTGAAATTGAAATGTGGAAGTTGATGAGCTAAAATTCTCGGGCTACGAATCAATCTACCTTACAATAAATTGATAAAAAAATAAAGGTAGGAGGAAAATGATGGCGGAGACTATGAATGGTAACGGTAGCGGTTATAACGGCGCCGGTACCGGTACCGGTAGCGGAAGCTGAATCTGAATCAGTGAAGCTGCGAAGCGGATTGAAAGAGAGAGAGAGGAAAAGTAGCTTAAATAATGAACTTATACCATTAACTTAGTATAGATAATTAATTTACAAAATACGTCTCCCTCCGGCACTAGAATCCCGAATCTAGTTGCTATAGTTTCTACAATCTAAAATCTAAATTCGACGAAAGCCTTTATTATTCCATTTACTTACTTCTCAGTGTGTCTTAATTTCTGCTCACTGTTCGTTCAGTCTGCTCAGGAGGAAACGCACATAAATTACGTGGTACAAAATTCGGAAATTTTGAACCCCCCCCCATTTTTTTGGTATGTACAAGGATAGGCAGCGTGAACCCATGTCCTTACAAATTGTACGACATAATTTATGCATGCTCCTCTATGGTACTATGCTATGGTGCTATACTGTATGTATGGCCATTGGCCATGATATATCCTGGCCCTCTTATAGATATATAGTGACACAACGCTGGTACTGGTACTGGTACTGGTGGGGAATAGTGCCCAAAATTCTCTACATAATACATTATGTACAGCCTTCCCCAATTTAATCCAATATTACAGATTATATATACAGGAGAGCGTGTGAAAATGAAATTAAATCGAAATCAAAATAGAAAAAAAATTAATCCTGAATCGTGAATCTAAAACCGAGACCGAGACCGAGACCGAAGAGCCGCGAGATCAAGATCGAGCCAAGAGAATTTGTTAATTATTATAATTAAATAAGTTCTTAATTATATCTTGTGTGTTGATTTTCATTTTTCTATTCTCAAAACTTTCTTTCCCCCACACTCTCTCTCTCTCTCAGTCTATATCCTTTATAGATTTTGTTTACCTTCAGTCAGATTCAGATCATCTGAAATTTGAGATTAGGGATGAAAGGCGAGAAGGAGCCTCCCACGTTTTAAGATTCAAAATTCAAAGTAAGTTACATATATAGATAGATAGGTGAATATATACATACATAATACTTGGGTTTCTTAATTAATTAAATTCTAAAATTGAGTTTCGAACTTGTCCCTAATACATATATACTCCATACACAAATAAATTCTATTCTCATACTAATTTTAATTCTCTCCTGAGTAAGTAAACGCCTGAGCCAAAATCAAAACCATAATAAATAACACAAAACCCAAAAGCCCAAAACTCAAAATCCATGAATGAATAAAACCAACAGTCATTTATAACCAATCAAAAAAGGGAAGAAAATTGAAAATTGAATTTGGAATTCGTATTCTCCAATGTTACACTATATAATTTTAAGGATAAAACTAACGTAGCGATATATATGTGAATGTATGACTAATTAAACAGTATATAAATTACAAAATTATTATAAGAGAGATGCTATCGTCAACCGTTGAAATTGTCGATATGTCGAATTCCAAGTTGGAATTCCAGTTCGGATGCTATATGAAACCTGTAGTCTAGAATAAAGTGTATTCTTAAATTGTAAATTCAATTGACAAAAATGAATGCGTAGTAATAAAAGGAAAAATCATGAAGATTCTTTGTGTATGATTACTTCTTGTAAAAAATTATTATTTTGATTTGAATTATATTGACGAGTGAATTCTTTCCTCAACTTACGCTGTAAGGGATCATTCATAAATGATGTCATCCTTGGGGGGGGGGGAGGTGAGTAGGTCTAGTCGGGTATTGGAGATAAATAACCGCACAAATAATGTTAAAGTGATAACATATGGGGGTGGGGGTCTTGAAAGAGTGATAATTTGGTTGGCATAATTTATGGACCATTCCTAATGGGAAAAATCAGCTGGAAAATAACGCAGTGTTAAGTGGAGAGGAAAGGTGAAGTCAATTTTAGAATTACTTTGTTGACATACCTAATTAAATATGTCGAGTCAATACATTCACGGGAGAAGTTCGAAGAAGAAGGATTGTCAAAATAACAATTATTATGTGTGACGTTTGTTGGCGGTGGGACGGCGGCGGCGGCGGTGGCGGTAAGGCGTTGACAGGAGTTAGAGATACAAATATTTTTAGTGGCCCTGTCTCCTTCCTTTGCCGTCGTCGTCGTCAGTCTGATTGTCATTTTCATTGTCATTGTCAGCTGACAAAAGTTGTGTGCGAGATTAATTATGATTATGATGATGGCGAGAGTTAGAGTTAATTCATCATATTGTGTCATAAGTATATAGGCAAAGGCTGTGGCCGTAGTATATAGTATTACCATATAGGTATATGTATAGTAGACTTATGCGTTTTTATTTTTATTGCTGATCATGCTGCGTATGCTGTCTAATTTCTGGTCTCTGGCATCTCTGATACGTTGCCCTTTTCTTTTTTTTCTTCTTTCTTTTTATGGAAGGCATAGTTTCTGAGAAAAGTGTCAAAATGTGGGTGACTAACCCTCACAATTAATTCACTCTCTCGAAACTATTAAGCTGAACTTGCGTACCAGTTCTACTACTACACCTCTCTATACCTGTACTTCCAAAAAAGCCAGGAAACGTCTCAAAATTATTGTTTACAAAAAGGCTGCAAATGAAACCAACTCAGACAATCTAATGCAATCAATTCTTATAAAGTTGGAAGAGCCGACATTATAAAAACTTACAATACAATTTTACGTAAATTAAATAGCTACAATCAAATTCATTGAGTAATTTTATTTTTAATTAAGTAATAATTATGATCGTCATAATTTCATTCTCATATACATTAGATACACATATCGTCTGTGAAGAACCAAAATGACCCATATTCAATTTAAGTCAGAATTAAAATGTGCTATTTCAAAAAAGTACTAAATGAGTGCAATATTAATAACGAGTTCTTAAAAATATCAAAATGTTTCATGTTCATGCTTTTTGACAAATGAAAAATTTTCTATTTACATGTTTTGGAAAAGTGTAAAATATTCAATTTACGTGTTTTGGAAAAGTGCAAAATGTTCTATTTACATGCTTTCAGGATCATGACATTTTTTTGTAGATGCTCCATTTTAATTTTAGTTAAAAATGTATATGCGTCATTTTGATTCTTCACATACAATATACTTATAAAAAAAAAGTCCAACAACAATGCTATTATCACATTGTTATAATTAAGGATTGGTAAAGAGCCAATAGAAGTTTCTAGACTCAAAAGTTGATGAAACGATCACAGGATATTGCTAAACAAGAAGAATTTTTCTAAAGGTTAAAATAAGAACAAAGTAGACAGGATGTTGCAAAAGTAAAGACTTTTTTAGAATTACTGAATTGAAATAAATTAACCAGCTATAATGAGAAATATTATTTTAAAATTGTATAACTGTTTAGCAGTGATTGCAATTTCTACATTAAAAAAACAACAAATTGGAAATAAATTCGAATTGCATTCAATAGCACCCCTCACTAATAAAATACCTTTCAGCTCAGCATCTACTTCGCCTTCCATACAACAACCTCAAACATAATATGGCCATAACAAAACGTGTTGAACCCGGATTTTAAAATGTATTAGTAAAATAGACGAAATAGGACTGAAACTACGAAGGTATAGCTGTAAAGATAGAAGACAAAAAAATCTGTTGAAAGTTTGACAGTGAAACAGGAACTCAGTCATGTGTGAGTACATTATATTGTGAAATCCTTTATTCCTCTCAGTTCTCACCATGCTCCACTTCCTCTGTTATTATGTCTATTTTCATTTCCTCTCCATAATTTTCATTAGGAAATGTGTGCTCTGCACTGATACTATTATTCTTATTCTTATTGTCCTACTTCCAGACTCCAGATCCTACTCGCATATTCTAGCGACCTACCTATATAGTACCTATATATAGGTATTTTAAAAAGGAAAAATACGAAACAATTGAAAGCAAAAATTGTGTGGCACTTCTTTTATCTTTGAAATATGCGATTTGTGATGTGATGTGATTTTTGAATTATTTCCAGCTCATCAATTCTTTTGTTTCTTGTGTTTGTTATTTTTTTCCCCATTTTTGTTTCTCAAGGATTTTAGAATTTGCACTGTCTGTGGACTGTGGGGCAATTTTAATTATTATTTTTCAGAGGTTCATTCTTTGACCTAGTTTCAACTCGGAGTCGGATCTCTTTTGTATGTGTGTCTCTTGAAAAAATAATGAAAGAGTTGCTGTTGTTGCTGCCCTTACCGGGACCGGTACTGGTGCGGGTACCGGTAAGTGGCTCCCTTCCCTTTTAAACTTTAACGAACTACTGTATGCAATATTCTGTTAAAAGTAATAAGGCAACTGCGGCTACAGGAATTTTTTTGGCGGGGTCTGAAGTCTGACAATGGTATAAAAAAGGGCAGCTCCTATATCTCCATAAAAATAATACTGTAGCACCCCTTCCCCCCCCCCCATCCCCCTTCTTCTCTGGATCCGCGGCTGCTCCTAATAAGTGTAATGTGATGTGGGGCAATACTATGTAATACAGTATTTGAAAATGATTCAATTATTCATTTCATTCTGAATATGAATATTTAAGAGAGATGTTTCCTGTCAGCCACCATGTATAACCACTACGATAGTTTCAGTTATTGCGGGGAACGGTAACGGCTCCAACGACGAGACAATTTCCAGAATATAAACTCCCAGTAGTGCAACAGCAGAAGAGCAGAACAGACAGCAAGATCTTAATTAGTTCTACTCTCATAATGAGTAAATCAGAAGTACCGCTCCCTCCCTTTCAACTCTAATCCCGGGAGAGAAACACCAAACGCACCGGTACCGGTACCGGTACCGGTACTGGTACCGTCACCGGCACCGTTAGCAGTAGCAGTGAAGGGAACATCAGTAGTAGTGTCTGTGAACCTCTCTAGTAATTTGGTGGCTGTAAAACTAGACAGCAGACAGTCAAAATAAATGTTAATTTGCATCACGTGCTAACATGTCATCGTTTTCTCGTTTTATAGCAGATTCTATAGTGTGGCGCTGTCCTTTTATTCCCTTGCATTTATTTGTTCGCGTTTACTTAGGTTATTTTAGAGGAAGTATTTTGAGGCCTTAAGAATTGCTGCTTATACAAGAGACGGGAACATAAATTTGATTTTCAAATTTTGATACATAACTCTTTGAACTCATGCAGCACCAGTACTGGTACCAACTAGGGTCGGATAAAGTGGCCAGCGAAGGCAGCCCCTGCTGCTTGAATTTTCTCAAAGCATGTAAATGGAATATTTTACACTTTTCAGAAACGTGTAAATAGAACATTTTTCACTTTTCTAAAATATGTAAATAGAACATTTTGTACATTTGAAAAACATGGAAATAAAACATTTTCCACTTTTCTCAAAACATGTAAATAGAACATTTTGCACTTTTCTGAATCAAGTAAAAAGAACATTTTGCACTTTTCTAAAACATGTAAATACAACATTTTGCTTTACCCAAGAAAACCATCAATAAAATCAAAATGGTGGTTTTTGTATGGAAACAAATTGCTGCCTAAAAGCAATTCCTTCGTCCGGCCCTGGTACCATAGCACACGCATCATCAAAAAGGAAAAGGATACATTTCCACAGATTTCCTTTTTTTTTATATTTTGTCTGTACACACCATGTTCAAATTCTTGATTTTTCCTGGTTTAAATAAAGCGATAAAGAAAAAACATACGCAAATGCATGACTGTGTAATAGATTGACGGCGCTGTACAGATTTGTGTATTGTACAGCGATTCTTTCCACATATATTATTATGTAGAAAAAAAAATGTTGAAATACATGCAATAAAAAATAAAAGCTCCTCAACAAGAAACAGCAACAACTGCTGAACTGATGGTGCGTATATATGCTATATATCGTTATCGTTATCGTTTTTGTTTTCCTCATTCGTTATTCCTTGTTCGTTTTTGTTCGTTATCCGTATCCGTCCGTCTGCTTTTTGTACATAGTTCACATACTATAAGAAATGAAAGACGGTCAGATTTATTTAGGGAAAATATTATTATAGAGAAATCAAAATATTATTATGAGTATGACTCTGGAACTGGATTCTGGATCTTGATGGATAATATGAAGAGGTTTTTGGCAAAAGGGGTCAAGTCCATCAAAGCAAAATTTTACTTTTACAGGAACAACGAGAGTAATGAATAAAATGTGACAGGATTAGTTTTTGAACTCAATTTTTTGCTACAGGTACTGTAACTGACGAAGACGAAACACTATTACAAGCAGTTTCATAAATCTGGACTAACTCTTTAATTTTTTAAAAAAATTTCAAAAATTTCAATTTGTGGACTTTTCCCGTTTTGCCTCAAAATAAATAACTTAACATGGAGTCAAAAGTCCGTGAGATGAAATTTTAATCGTTTTGAGTGAAACAAAACATTTTTTTTTAACTTTAAAATTTTTTCTTGCATACGAAAAATTACGCACGGCAATTGTCTTCTACAAACTAAGAAAACACTGGAAAACTAAAAAATCAGAAATTCAAATTTTAAAAGGGCTTAACCCATTTTGCCAAAAATCTTTTAATGGACTTGACCTGCTTTGCCAAACAAAAATGAGATTTTTGGCTATTTTAAAAAATTTCTTTGGTTGAAAAAAATCCCTTTTTTGAAAAAAATAGAACTTACCCCGTTTTGCCGTGTTATGCCAAACAACTCTTCATTTTTTGGCTTATGTTCATTTTCTGTTGGCCAAAAGTGTTTCTACATGTAAACGTATAGAGGCATATAAGTGTATTATGCTTGTTTGCATTTGATAATAATATATATACATGAATTGTGTATAATATAGTTTGAAATTCTTCTTCCATGTACAGATATATGCATACCTATATAATTATACGGAAATACGGAAATGCTAAAGCTAAGCGATAAACTTGTACATATTTCTTTTCGTATCGTTTGGTAAAAGACTTTCCATTCCATTAAGATCCATTCAAGTGGAAAAAAGAATGCACACTTTTTTTTGTTATATGCGAAATTCGGGACGTTTTCCCCCCTTACGCTCACAACCACCACACACACAGTCCCACCATTGAAACAAAAACCGTAACCGAAACCGGCACCAAAGTCGACGCCACCACCATCACCATCACCACCACCAAACAACCATCAACATTCATTCAATTGTGAACTGAAAGACATGCTAAAACGTTCAAAGACAAAGGAAAGCACGAAAAGGCGAAAGCCAAAAATGAGAAAGAAACCCGTATTATGCTGTGCAATAGAAATAAATGCAGGAGAGAAGTACGAGAACAATGAGATCGATGAGATGCTGAATTATAGATTCCAAGATGTTATATTATAGTGTGGTGGAAAGTGGTGTTTGATCTGATACCGAGACCGATACCAAGGAGTGAGGAGGATGCCAAAAGTGCCATAAGTGCGAACATTACCCAAGACATGCTAAAGAATTAGATGATAAAGTAACTTATTATAAATGAAAAAAAAAATCAAAACCTGATCATTATGACCAACATTTCATAGCCTATATTAAGGACTACGAAAGATAAAAAATGAAAAGATTTTTAAACATCAAAATGTTAAAATTATGACTAGAAAAATTAGCTGTAAAATGAGCACAAAAAATGGGAGCAGTCCTCTACAATACAAAAACACACATATACATATATATACTGCAGAGTGAAAGTCAAAGTTACGAAATCACGAGAGAAAGCAAACTTTCTTTCAAGTTTTTATGAAAATTTTTGTACAGTTTTGTAGACTGTGACAGCGGGCTGGAAGTATCTACATACTATAACCAGTGTTACAGGTTACACAGGAAGTATCGTTTCAGGTTTCTGGTATTATTGATGTGGTATTTTGGTAGGTTATACTTCTAAGAGCGTTATTTTACTTTGTACCAGTAGGGGCGGATCTAGAAATATTTTCTGGGGTGCACATAATACATCTTAAGGGAAGATGCTAAATGGTCCATATCTAATTTAAAGTAGAATTGAAATTTTAGCTTTTTAAAATGAAAACTAAATGAGAAAGATGCTTCAAATTTTCATTACAAGTTTTTAAAAAGTGCAACATATTCCATTTACATGTTTTTTAAATTGTGCAAAATTTTCTACTTACACGTTTTTGAAATGCCCAAAATATTCAATTTACATGTTTTTGAAAGGTGCAAAATATTCCATTTACGTGTTTTTAAAAAGTACAAAATGTTCCATTTACATCTTTTTGAAATGTGCAAAATATTTCATTTACATGTTTTTGAAAGGTGCAAAATATTCCATTTACATGTTTTTGAAAGGTGCAAAATATTCCATTTACATGTTTTTGAAAGGTGCAAAATATTCCATTTACATGTTTTTGAAATGCCCAAAATATTCCATTTACATGTTTTTGAAAGGTGCAAAATATTCCATTTACGTGTTTTTAAAAAGTACAAAATGTTCCATTTACATCTTTTTGAAATGTGCAAAATATTTCATTTACATGTTTTTGAAAGGTGCAAAATATTCCATTTACATGTTTTTGAAAGGTGCAAAATATTCCATTTACATGTTTTTGAAAGGTGCAAAATATTCCATTTACGTGTTTTTAAAAAGTACAAAATGTTCCATTTACATCTTTTTGAAATGTGCAAAATATTTCATTTACGTGTTTTTGAAAGCTGCAAAATATTCCATTTACATGTTTTTGAAAGGTGCAAAATATTCCATTTACATGTTTTTGAAAGGTGCAAAATATTCTACTTACGTATTTTTAAAAAGTACAAAATGTTCCATTTACATCTTTTTGAAATGTGCAAAATATTTCATTTACATGTTTTTGAAAGGTGCAAAATATTCCATTTACATGTTTTTGAAAGGTGCAAAATATTCTACTTACGTATTTTTAAAAAGTACAAAATGTTCCATTTACATCTTTTTGAAATGTGCAAAATATTCTATATAGATGCTTTTAGAATCATTTGTTTTGTAGACAATGAATTGTTTTCTAGCTATAATTAAGTATTGATAATTTTAATTTTTCACTCATAAGTCGGCCATCTGAGTCTCCGTTTAATTGCCCCTATGTTAGACTATGTTAAAAAAAATTCATACTGGGGTGGCAAACTGCCTTTTTTGCCCACCCCCTGGAACCGCACCTGCTTTGTACGATACTTTAACTCCAAGCACAACCACACCCACACAGTAATGTGGCAATAATGACGAGCTAATTTTAGTTTTTCAGTAACTTAGTTTCCTTTTTTTTGACAACTTCTTTTGTACATTTTTAATCCCTCGCTTTCCATTGATTTTGACACTTTTAGTTAAGGTCACAAAATTATAAATTCTGATTGCGTAGTTTCTTATCTTTTTTTGACTTTTGAGCAGAAAGGCTGTACTACTTTACAAACTTATTGCAGATATAGAATTATGACAGACATATAGAAATGAACGTGCTGTAAGTAAAAATTATAGAATTGTATGATTTGCAAATTCAAAAATTTCAAATAAAAATATCTCCATGGGCAAACATGCAAAAATGAAAATATAGTATCACTTGCATAAGAAAAGACGCAGCTTGTAAGAGAAAGCTCGAAACATTTTTAGTTTTTACACTTTATTTTTTGCTTACGAAGCTAAAACTTAGAAAGAATTTTTTAAAAGATATTTTTCACAACAGAATCTTATCACGCTAAGAGGATTTCTAATTTGTATGTCTATAGCTAATGATATTTTTAAGGCTAATACTATTTTAAATGGTGTACCTATAAAGTTTAACCGTCGTGTCGTTCAAGGAGGTAATTTACAAAAACCACGATTTCTTAATTATTAAAGGGGTTCTTAAAAAGCACCTTAAAATAAAACATAAATTCTCATGCTTTCACAAAGTATTAAAAATCAAATACTCAATATTACATAGTACCAGTGAAGACTCAATGAATGAGCCAGGTAAATGGAAAATTTTGAAATTTCCAAAAACATAGATATAAAAAAAACTTTGAATTTTTCAAAACCTCTTAATTAACATTTTACGTCTTTACCTATTTTCGTTTATTTTTTTGACATAGCTCATTTCAATTCTTGTTGTCTAAATCGGACATTGGCGATTTTGATTCTTCACAAACAATTAAATGATTTAATTTCTAATTAAAAATTTGAGTTGTACGTTCACAGCATTTTTTTACGCGTTGTATTATGCATATATTCTAATGTTCACTTAAATTCAACGATTAGTTTAATCTGTAGCTATGGAATTTATTTGTCTTTATATTCTTTGCAAACTACTTACCTTTATAAATGGTAGTTGTTGTTGACGTTGACGTAGTAATTTTTGTCCGTTGTAGCTGTTGGTAAAGTTTTGGGATTCAGTAGAAGTGGAGGGAAAGTTTGAATGACCTCTAAGTGAAAACAGTATAAAACAACTTTCCCCCTAATTAGCTAGTATAAGCATAGGAGATATAGGGCAAGAATATTTGGAGAGGTGAACGCCTTCTCCTTTACTATACAGTCTACAGTCTCCGGTCAACAGTCATGCCGCCCTTATGCATACAAAATATGTATGTACTGCCTTATGTACGGATGAATCGTATGAAAGATTTAGTGGAAGACATTATGCAGTATAGTTTGTTATTGTTGGAATTTGAGATATATCGTCTGTAAAGAACCAAAATGACCCATATCCATCCATGTGTAGCTAAAAACAATATCCACTATCTACAAAAATATTGAAACATGTCTTGAAAGCATTTTTAAAAAACATGTAAATGGAACATTTTACACTTTTTAAAAACATGTAAATAGAACATTTGACACTTTTTAAAAACATGTAAATAAAACATTTTACACTTTTTAAAAACATGTAAATACAACATTTTACACTTTTTAAAAACATGTAAATAAAACATTTTACACTTTTTAAAAACATGTAAATACAACATTTTACACTTTTCAAAAACTCTTAATTAACATTTTACGCATGTTTTTCATTTTGTTTTTATGACATAGCTCATTTTTATTACAGCTTAAATTGGATATGGGTCGTTTTGGTTCTTCACAGACGATATGGTATTTGGTACGGTATATGGCGACAGGCCAAAGGGGCCACATCGCGGCGGTTAATAGCCCTAATATTGCATCAATCTGGGCTGCAGCTGGGAGATCAAGTGCTAGATCCAAACGGGGTCGTTCATAAATGATGCCAACGGTAAGGTGAGTGGGTCTAGTCGGGCATGCTATAAGGGTAGCCGTTAACACATTGCTAAAATGATGGTATGATGCCAGTAGTGGGTGGGTCCTAAAATAGCAATAATTTGGACGGAATCATTTATGGACCATCCCCACACCACTTATGACTTGAAGTTGAGGCGTGAAGAAAATTGTTTGGTGATTAAGTACCTACCCATCTATCTATGTAGGTAAGTATATTACCAAAGAACGCTCGTATATCTAACGTTCCTTGAGAAACTACACGCTATCATCCCCACATAAACTTATGGTACAAAATATGAAATACAGAAGGAATGGACGTCCCTCTCCGTATATATTAATGAGCTTAACAAAAGGAAGTTGGAGTTGGCTAATATTAGCTTATTTGGAAGAATAGAATCACAGAGGAAATCAAGGGTTGTGCTTCAAACGTTCCCGCAGTTCCCTTCGGCTCTCTCCTTGACAGTTCACAACCACCCACACGTAGACAACAATGTCATATAAATATAAATACCACTATTCACTATATACCACCTAAGTATATCGATGTTATGGAGTGTGAAAACAAGCCATATTTTAGTTTTATTACAATCAAAACTAATAATGAATTCCAGGAGTCTCCAATAGTTTTTTCATATTTTTAAGAAACGTGTAAATATTTTGTTTTGAACTTTTTGAAAGAGTAAATTTCGGGCTGTGCGGGGTTTTAAAAAAGTAAATAGCCGGTTATGCCCTATTAAATGGATGTAAATAGAACACTTTGCACTTTCAAAATGAAGTGAATAAATTATTCTTCACTTTTAAAAAGAGTTAAATAGAATATTTAGCAAATTTAAAAAGGCGTATATAACTGGTTCTGCACTTTTAAAAAGACGTAAATATAGCAGATTTTGCTTTTTCAAAAAGTTTTAAATAGCCCATTTCGCTCATTAAGAACGAGTGGTATTATTTTTTTGCAAACTAATTTTCCAAGTTCTGCAGTTTAATACCTTAGTTTTTTGTATTTAAACATAAAATATGTCGAAGACGCTTTGATGGTAAATCCATAAAAAATACCACACACCATGTGAGGAATGAACTATAGAATTTAATGAATGGCTCACTTAACCTGTATAGAAACCATGCCGTGATAACCACGTCATATTAACAATAGTACATGCCAGTCAAAATCGGTGGCTGGGGCCTCATCCATTATGCTTCAAATTCCTGCACGGAAAATAATATTTGCATTCATATACTACTTTTACCTCCCTTTACAGCAACGCTTACGCATGTTTATCTACTCTACCTATTCAGCTTTGGTCATTCAATACCATAGTATAGTCACAAATAATCCGTCACCGGTGGTGTGGGACATCCCCTACATTAAAATGTTGGCCATAAGGACATCTATCTGTATTAATGGGTTTAAATAATTAAACATATTACGGGCTCAATCAAAATTTGAAAAAATAAAAACAAGTACAAATAAATTCATATCTACCAGGACAGGTGTTCAGCTTGCCTTGCAAGAACTGGCGCTGTGTAGGCCATTTTGACGACCGATTGCATACTCCCGTAATAATATACATAGATGTAGATATTTCATTTTAATTTGTGTTAGTACCACGTGTAATATTTCCAGTTTAAATTTTTGAATTAGAAAAATGCTGCAGAATATCCCAGTTTGCTTGGTATAAATTTTGAAAATTTGAAGTATCTATAATAAAATTATATTTCTTTTTTGTCATTGATACGCACATACAGTGATCAAATGCAATATAAAAATTGAAATTAATTGCTTAAATTGAAAATGTCGTAAAAAAGCTATAAAAAATTAGACTCACTGCTTTTACTAACTAAGCCAAAAAAGCTTCCCACTTTCCACTTTCAGCACTGCCACAAATCATGACAAAGCATCAAATAAAGCATAATCAGTAGATCCAGTCAACTATATAAGCTATAAAAAGAAAAGATGTACAACACTATATAATATAGGAAAGAAACCGTTTTCTTTTACGATTAGCAAGTACAAAGTTTCATTATACATATAAAAAAGTGAAAGTAAATTTTTTCCAGGCGTTTTATCCATCTGATTCTGAAAAAGTAAACGACCATCAAACTGAAGGATTTTCCTAGTCCTAAAATGAATTTTAAATCTTGGTACAAAATCCAAAAACTTTATGGACGGAAGGGAAACTAGTTAGATTAGACACGGGTGGACAGAGAAGAAAATTTTCTCCCTTTTTCCTTTTCGCTTTCTCCTTGTATTTTCACTGTATTTCACGAGGAGTAAAGCTGTGTTTGGGTTTTGGTTTTGTGGAAGGAACATAAGAAATGTGAACGTCTGAATGTCTGAAGTTAGCTGAATTGAACTCGTGATCCTTTTACATGCTTCAAATCCGCTATTTTTTAAAAAGAAATTCAAGAGTTTTTTCGTACCCTTTTGTATGTTTCTCGTCGTCTTTCTCTCATGCGGATAAAATTTCTATAGAATTACATAATACGAGAGCGGAGAATGAGGGTATTAATGTAGGCATTTTTGTCCTACTTGTGTTTCTGCTTATAAGCCATCCCAGCTTTATTGTATAAAGTCCGCGTTTAGTTTTAAAGAAAAAAAAGGTATTGGTTCCGGTCTTATTAGTCCAAGTGTAGATTATGAGGTAAGTAAATTCCTATGCTGCCCACTGCTCTTGTATACTGTCTGGCTGGAGGAGGAACATGTAATTAATTATACATGTACGTGAGAATCATGAGGACTTGTATAATAATGAAGCTTTAACTTTTCATTATAGTTTATAGTTTCATCTATAATAACATAGAATATTTTCACCTAGGGACTCATACTTCCATACAATTATGAGTGCTGTCAGCCATTAATAAAGCGTCATATTCAAATTTACTTTCACCCCCTTTCTTTTTCTTCGTGAATTTTTTCTCTCCTCCTCTTCCATTTTTTTTAATTAAAGCAGATAATATGTATATAAACAGAGTTTTAAATAAAATGAGGATTATTAATTCAGTCTGTTAGAGGGGATATTAGTAAATCGTAAAATTGTAGAGCTAATTAATGTAGTAACAATTCGCATTTCGAACAGAGAAATAACAAAAGAAAGTTTTAAAGATGAGATTTGCATTTTAGTTTTTGGTAGAGAAATAAATTGAGTTAATATATACGCTCCCACTGACTAGGGAGACTGGTGTGGTTGTGGTCTGGAATGATTTCAGTGTCCATGACAATGCATAAACGATAGCTGTACTATACCTATGCCAAAATATAATACATATTATATATATATATATACATGCATTTTGTAAATTGGGAAATAATAGTAAAAATAATATTGTAGCTTTCAACTTGCCTCCCCCAAAAAACATGTGTAGTAATAGTAATATCCTGCCTCCTTAGAAGTGAAAGCTGCCTTTCACTTTTTGATAAAAAAATATTTTGAGAATGAGAACACCAACCGCCACAGGACAGAAATGACTGGAACACTGGACACTGTGCCCTATGGATTGGATTGGTTTGGACTTTTAGTGGAAAGCATCTTTTTGAATTCTGGTCCTAGATTCTGGAAGGAAAAGGTTTCTACACTATGTATTATATAGACAGAGTGAAAGTTGCTCATGTCGATGGGATAAAGGACACCGAGTATTTTTTTTCTGTGTCTCCCTGTCTGTGTGAAGAATGTGTCAAAGTTGAGAAGAAAACAGGAGAAAAGTTACGTAATTTAACTCCATCCTCACGACCTTATTTTTTCTTCTCCCTCTTCTAATCACTTTGGATCTAGATTATGGATGTGGACATTTTTTGAAAAAAAATGCTTTCTTTTTTTCTCTTCTCTCTCTCGCTCTCTCTCTTTTGCCTTTTTGCTTTTGTTGCCCCGACCCCTCTGCACCTCCTTTATGTAATATTAAATATAGGATGGGTCTTTAAACTGTGTCTACAGAATGCGAATACAGTTGGGGATATGTTTATACATAATATATCTGTGAAGTTTGACCCGCACCTCCTTCCAATATTGTATTTGGGATCATGAGGAAGAGAGAGAGAGAAAGCAAAGAAAGAGGAGAAAGCTGAGAAAGTGAAAGTACAAGTACAATATGCTCTCAGTTGGTGGTAGAGAAATCATGGCTTCTGACCCATTTGCTGTCTATAAACAAAGACTATTACTCTATAAGGAAAGTAGGAGGCAGCGTACACTTTTCCTTTTAACGTTCTCCAACTGTTGTGCTCCTTGTTTGTGTGGGCATGTGTTTAACTATGTAGAGATGGCTAGGTACAGGGTGCTCCACGGGTACAGGCCCACAGGCTACCCAATCCCTACAATACTATTTAATGGTGCTCTATAAATATTTAAGTTTATAAAAATTAAAAGTTTATTCCAAAAATGTAATGCAAAATTTTTACAAGTTTTGAAAATTGCTTTAAAATATCAAAAATCGTATGATTTCAAAACTTGAAGGACATCGAATTGAGGTGGGCATAAGCGCGAGCACCACCTTGTACAGTATACTATAGAAATATTGTATATGCATCGTGCAAAATTTGATATCTGCATTTTATTTTTGAAGAAAGAAATGAAATACTTTCTATAGGCAGTTTTTCCCATCTGACGGATACCCATAACCAGTATCATAATACTAATCAAATAATGCTTGGAATTGGAAAGACAAAAAATATAGGTTTATTTGGTCTATAAGTATATAGAATGTTTGCGTAGGGTAGCAAAAAAAACATAAAGGATGGTTATATTACAAAACAAAGAATGGCGTTTTTTGGATGGGCGTTCGCTTTAAGATTAGGTTGTTGGCTTTGGGTTTAGTTGGTTGTAAAAGTGATCAGGTTGAGCTTATGATTTGGGAACTCTGCTCTGATTTTGATTCTGATTCTCTCTCGTCTTTGTTTTTTTTATGTTTACTTAAACATTCATAAGAACTCCAGATTCGAATCCAGCTCCAGGACCAAGACCAGTTCCAGTTCCAGCTGCTCACTCGTCTTCCAGTCTTCCTAGTTTCCATGTATCTCATCTTGTGTATTTGATGGTTTATGTTCATGTCTATTTCATCATAATGGAGAAAGTCAGTCAGAATAGTGTAGACTTTGAGTCTGAGGTCCCCCGCTCTTACAATATGGTTATGGTTTGGTTTGGTTTTGGTTTTTATGAGACGCGATTTATATTCCATGAGGATATTAATGACAGCTATAAAAAGAGCTTGTTATACGATTTTAATTTGGGACAACTACAGCTTGCGGCTCAGCTTTTTGCCTTTCCTTAACTTTCCAACTTAACGTCTTTTTTTATCTTGAATCTGGGGATGAAGTACCCACATCATGTATTACTCATATAATGTATTGTGGTGTAGATTTGTAGATAGGAGATTGTGCGAGAGACACTGATGGTGACTATGCTGCGTATCTCCGTAGATCTGTATACATACATATTTTCCAGGGTACCAAAACACATTGTAACCCCTCCCCCCAGGGGCGGATAATGCTGCTAGCACAGGCAGCCCCCGCTGCTTAAATTTTCAAAAAAACATGTAAATAGAAGAATAGAACAGTTTGCAGTATTAAAAAATATGTAAAAATAATATTTTGACTTTTCCAAACATGCAAATAAATTTTTTTTTGCATATTTCAAAAACATGGAAATATAACATTTAACACTTTCCTCAAAACATGGAAACATAACATTTAACACTTCTCAAAACATGTAAATAAAACATTTTGTACTTTTCTGAGTCAAGTAAAAAGAACATTTTTCACTTTTCTAAAACATGCAAATACAACATTTTGCTTGACCAAAGAAAACCATCAATAAAATCTAAATGGGGGGTTTTGTGCGGAAACAAATTGCTGCCTAAAAGTAATTACTTCGTCCGGCCCTGCCATCGTCTACAGCAAAAACTCCAAGGTTTATACTACCACCAACATGTAGTAACTTAACAAATATATAATTAATCAATAAATTCATCTATATTATGAGTTCGTATGAAGATTGCAGTTTTGAGTGTGAAAGGAGAAGTTGGGGGGTAAAACGTTACTGGGGACCGTGTACAGTGTGATGATTTACCCGTTTCCTATATATTATTATCAGTATTGTAATGTAAACAATTTCATAGAGCGTGAAGGGAAAGGAAAGAAAGTCAGGAAGGAAGGAGAGATGTGGAAAGATGGTCATGGTAAATTTTTGGTATTTATTATTACCATGTATAATGATGGTTGCATTGTTATTATTACCATAAATGACCTGTTTAGAGTTAGAGCGTGCTAGTCCCAATGTCAGAGTGATGTCAAAAATTGTGTGTTAGAAACGAGACTGGAATTCAAAAGATTAAGAGACATGCGTAAGGTAAAGAGAGGTTGACTACAGAGGAAAAAATAAATGATTCAGTATGCGATTTTCTCATGTGTAAAGTTATAAAGACGTTGCTTTTAGAAGGAGACTGTGTCTTCACTTCACAGGATGTTCACGGATGGCTACACTCTGTGAGACATTTTTCAAGCCCATGTCGATTTCCCCATTCAGATTTACTACAAGATGTACCTACATACAAAAAAATGGTGTAGGTTTTTATAACACCTGCTCTGTACTTTTGCCAATTTGTATAGTTCACATTTTTTAAAAAATATCCAATTTAAATTTTTTTACTTTCCCTAACCTTTCACTATAAAGCAGTTTTGTTTTACTCCTAAAACTTCCATGATTTTTACAGGCATTTTTACTGGCTGTGTATTAAATATTAGGAAATACATTTATGATTTTGTAGAGTAGTGAATTTAAAATAATTCAGTTTCCTCAGACCCAGTCACCGCCACCAGACCAGGCCAGACCACCAAGTTGAAGAAGACCACTTTCTTTTTGTGTAAAAACCATGTGCTTGCCACTGATAACAAGGACCTACAAAGGATCTACATAGCCACAGCACAGGACCGTCAAGACCTGCAACTGTATCTGACTCCCACTGATTTGAGCTGAAAAGCATTGAAGAGCCATGCCCTAAGAGGCCAAGGAAACCATTTCTTAAGTTTTCCTTTTTCACAGTGCACAATGCAAACACACACGGTCAGTCACAGCCAACAGGCACGTCTAGACTCCATAGAGTGCGAGTGCGTTTCGGTTCCAGATTTCCGGTCCTTATTTACGTGTGCAGTTGGCAGTTGGCAGTTGAAGTTGAAAGAACTATATATACTTGTAATAGGTATGTAACTTTAACTTCCCTCTAATCGTAAGGCCTAGAGCAACATAAGCAGCATAGAGACTCACAACTGACATAAAATGCTACATTTCGTCTGTGAAGAACTATCTACAAAAATATTCAAATATGTCTTAAAAACATGTAAATAGAACATTTTGCAATTTTCAAAAACCTGTAAATAGAATATTTTGCACTTTTCAAAAACATGTAAATAGAACATTTTGCACTTTTCAAAAACATGTAAATAGAACATTTTGCACTTTTCAAAAACATGTAAATAGAATATTTTACAATTTTCAAAAACATGCAAATCGAATATTTTACACTTCTCAAAAACTCCCAATTACCATTTACGCATGTGGGAACCGGACATCGGAGCGCAGACAAAAGAGCGCAGACAAAAGAGCGCAGTCATTGGAGCGCAGGGACATAAGAGCGTAGGACATTAGAGCGCAGCAGACAAAAGAGCGCAGACAATAGAGCGCAGTCAAAAGAGCGCAAAACCATACAGTGTACGGACAAAATATCGGAATTTATAAATGAGTGAAATATGAGTGCAACGCAGTAGAGTTCAAGAAAAAATGAGTGCGTTTCCGACATTTAAGTCAAGTCAACGCAGCTCTTGGAAGTAATTAGTGTATAAACAGGGGTTTGTTGTGGGTTAGTGTATATGATTTATGTTATACGTCAACAATAAAATAACAAAAAAACGTATTGGGGGATGCCGTAATTTATAACAGCATATTGCTTATGCATAAGCTCAGCCAATTGACGTCAATCATGAAACCAAATTTTCTAAATTAAAGTAAATAATTATACTACATGCTTGTACACAATTATAATATTAATAATTGCTTTTATTTTTTCTGTTTATTTAACCTCCTAAGGTTACTATAGTTTAACAAAAAATATCAACACTTGCAAGCTAAAATTTAGACAGAATCCATAAGTATTGTAGTTTATAGTTAACTACAAAAAAATTAAAAAGGTTGCCTTTCTCTAAATGCCCTAGAATCAGTGACGTCAATGGCTGTAATCTACTGCAGTACCGTTGTAACTGTAGTAAACTGAATGCAAGCTTTAATTTGCTGGAAACAAAACTAAGTTTACCATTTTACTTGAGCAAATCATAGCAGGTCAAGGTCCTCCGGCTAAGACACCCCGCTACGCTAAACAAGCAACTCGCATGCGTCGCATTGTGGAGACCTATCATCCACCCGATGTTCGAACCATAGACTATCTTCGCGGAATTGCCCACAACTTTGATTTTGAATAATATTTTTTTGCAAAGATTACTTTTACATTTTTACACTTTTATTATTGTTGACATATCAACCAATTATAACCAACGGCCCTTTTAAGGGCCACTAACTACTTCTAAGAGCAGTGTTGATACTAACGTTAATGTAACCTAGAGAATGCACTAATTTTTTCTTGAACTCTACTGCCTTGCACTCATATTTCACTCGTTTATAAATTCTGATATTTTGTCCGTACACTGTATGGTTTTGCGCTCTTTTGACTGCGCTCTATTGTCTGCGCTCTTTTGTCTGCTGCGCTCTAATGTCCTACGCTCTTATGTCCCTGCGCTCCAATGACTGCGCTCTTTTGTCTGCGCTCTTTTGTCTGCGCTCCGATGTCATGTAGCCTAAATGTGCTATGTAATGAAATTCACATTTCCTGCATTACAAATTAGGACAAGTGGAGGGGAGGGGCAGGGGGGGGGGGTGATAATTTATTGAAAATTGTGCACGTTGCATGTGTCAATTGATGAGCGGCAGTGAGGATATTCTCACTCAGAATTCATGAGACGATACTCTATGTTCCTGCCGTACGAGAGAGCCCATGGTTATACAGTTAAATTAATTGGATCATTTTCACATGTCACATATCGCCGGTGAATAAGCATTTTTGCCTAAGTCCAGTCCAGAACTAAAAGCATTACTGCCCAAGTCCATTCGTTTCTTAAAAGCACATTTGCCCAAGTCCATTCGTTTCTTAAAAGCACATTTGCCCAAGTCCATGCAAATCCTGTTCAACCCTGTACAGTTCGGTGGACTTGGGCAAACGTGCTTTTAAGAAACGAATGGACTTGGGCAGTAATGCTTTTAGTTCTGGACTGGACTTAGGCAAAAATGCTTCTTCACCGGCGATATATAGGGCATATGTAGGAGCTTTCTGTATAGCTACGCAGTCCCACATTAGATGAATATTTGAGACATGACAATGTCGACAAGCTGATGTCTTGACAGTTGAGACTGTTCTGTTCTACTTTGTCTCCCACTCGCACTCGTTCGTTATACTGGCTCTAATTCCCTTCTTCATTTGTGTGCTATTGGTTCATAACTCTGATACTTATAATATAGTTTCCTAGTCCTATGTATTTCCAAAAATTTTCAGCTCGGAGAGCGCCTATTAATTCTGTCGTGCACTCTGTGTAAACCTGGAAAGTAGACAAACAGCAATTTATTTACTATTATTAACTCCCAATGTACATTATGTAGCACAACCAAACCAAATCATCACAATACTCAAAGCCAAACACTGCACTGTAGTAATTATTTATGCAGTTAATACAACTTCTGTAGTCTGCAGTGTGGTGCGCCCCGAGGACGAGTCTCCTCCAAGCCTAAGGTGTCCTCTCATCTCATCACACTGTTAGTGTTTCCACTCCTATATTTTTCTGGCTACTGGCTTCACAGTAATTTTAAAATTGGTTTTACTCAAAAAATAGAAACACAAACAATTTCAAAACCAAAATAATTCCTTGACCACAGCTAAAGCTAAAAAGTGACTTGCAATATAGTAAAGCCATATCAAAAATTATAAGTTATAAAAAAAATAGAATCTAACTACGGACATCTATATTGCAGATTGGAGACAGAGGAAAATCGCTGTAGACTGGAGATAACTGGTATTGCATTCCAGCATTGCTCCCGTACTAACAAGGTCAAGTGAAAGCAAATGTCTGCTTCCGCTTGATAGTCATTGTCTTTGCATAAATAGTGTGACAATGACAAGATTGAGCATCATTTCATTTTAAGGTTGACTGCCTTTAAAAACTTTGATGGATATATGTACGCCAGAGGACCTATCCATATCCATATAGTGAGACAGGAGCGTAGAGAAAACGTCCGTGGACGAGAAAATCCCGCGAAGCAAACCATAGCTCCACCATTTACCATAGCAGCAGCCGTCAAATGCTTCATTCCTTCCGCCTTCTAGGACACGCCAAGACGATACCGATACCGCTCCTCGTTCCAGAAACCAAAGCTGAGTGAGACGAAGAGGGGGAACGGAAAGAAATAAAGAAAGGGAAGCAAACAAGTTGAAGGTAAAGTTGGAAAAAGGAAGGGAGAAAGTGAGGAATGGGAGAAAAGCGTGAGGATAAGGATGCTCTCACTACCAGTGTCAGTGCCAGTGCCAGGGCCAGTGCCAGGGCCGGACTACCATAGGAAATAAAGGGAAACGGAAAAAGTAAAGAAAGGACGGATGGATGTAACACAGGGTGACGGGTGTAGTTAGCTGGAGAATTAGAGGGAATGGGGAAAGATAGGCCGCGCAGCGGGGAAGATATAGGGAGCCCATAGGCACAGTCCCACGCCAACTCCATCACGGCCACACCACACAATGTTCCCAGAATGAAAGTCTAGCAGTGCACCCATCGCGTCTGTACCGAGTACAGACTAGACTGCTACAGTCCACGTATCTCATCGTCCGTATCTACCTTACACCACCAACCCCAACTCCAGCTCCAGCTCCAGCCCGAGCCCCACCACCACCACTACTGAGCTATCTGTCTTCATAGATGGAATGAAACTCATGAGTGGAGTGGAGAGAGCCGAGCTAAGTTAGCTCATAATATAAAGTCTTCAGCTCCCCATCTCATATCATTCTGTAGCCGTCAGACCCGCACCATACCGTCCCGTAATAACCATACACACTCATTTTCCTATTTCAAAATACTAAACTACGAGTTGAGCGAGAAGGGGAAGAAAAATACAAGGCTGAAATACCTACAGCTGAAGCATACCTCACAACGAGACCCATTACCATACTTCCCACACTCTTCATATGTTTGCATGACCTAATCGAGAGAAAGGCAGTGGGACTGGGAGCCCTGGAGCCTGACAGTATATCCAGACTCAGACACTCCTGGCACTGACATAAACCCTAGTGCGATAGGACTGCCCTGGCCTGGTGAAAGTGGCCGACCAAACGAAAGCGACTGACAGAGTCGTGGAGTGGAGTAGAGAGAAAAGGTTGTTAGATTTTGAAGTTGTTGTTGGGAAGGGAGGAAGAGGAGCTCTTCGTAGAAAGGAACGGGAGAGAAATAGAGACGGAGCTGAAGAGATCTCTGTCTTTGTGCTTCTGTGTCTCTTCTCGTCCTCATCCGTGTGTGTGACTGTCTTTCTCTCTCTCTGTGAGTGTGTGTGTGTTGAAGAGAAAGGATTGGAAGGCTGACTTAGCTTATAGCTTACTTATATACTTGAACCAGTCCTCAGACGACTCTGGCCTCTTCCGTTCTCTTCACTTCTCGTAGCGCGTTGAGCGGGTAGAAGAAGAAGGGATAAAATATCCGGGTTTATTCTCAATTTGATTCAGATTGCCTGGCTTTCCTACTTTTACTCACAGTCAATCTCTCACTCACTTTCTCTTTCATTATAGAACAACAACTAAAACTAAAACCAGGACCGGGAGCGGGAAGAAGAACGAGAGCGGGACGGAAATGGAACAAGAACTAGAAGTAGAAACATAAGTACAACTCAGTCAGTCTGAGTGACACACGATATACAGCTAGCACAGAACTGGGAGAAAGGTTCTATATTCTGAACCTTGAAAAAAACTTTGCGATAGTGAAAAAGATTGAAACACTTTCTCCTCTCACACACACACGCTATAAGCCCGCTCACTGCCCTCACTCTTTTTTTATTAATTGTGATCAAGATCAAGAGCCATACGGAAAAATCAAGGCAAGAAAACAATATACAGTAATAAGAGGTCATTCTGCTACAATCTATACAGCCTATAGCTACAATGATTGTCACACACACAAAGCAGCACATCAATATCAACACACGATACAGTTCAATACTTCAATAGGAAGCAGATCCGGATAAACAAAAATATTACAATTGCAAGCACATTTGGCATTTGGAGAAAGCACTATAAAAATATATTAAAAAGAGAAAGCTGACAGTAATGCAAGAAAAAATAAAATTGGCTTTTCCTATTTTTCTGTAGGCTCTTACTGTGTTTCCCATCAAAGGTTTTGGGTTGAGAAATATTGAGAAATTAGAAAGTAGAAAAAGGAAGAACCTATAGACGACTGGAGCAGGAGATTTTTCCTACATTTTGAAGGCAACGTCTTTATTCAATAAAGATAAGATTTTAATCTCCCATTGTGACTTTTCTTTAGTCTTACCAGTCGTCTCAGCTATCAGTGAGCAAGACAAAGTTATAAAAAAACAAAACAAGGGGAAATTAGAAAATTTAATCAAAATTGGCAAATATAACAACAACAAAAGCTACAAGAAGAGGTTCTATGAACAAATATGCTAAAGCCCCTTACAATTCAGTTGTCATAAATTAGCTGAATCGTGTAACTGTTTAAAATATAGTTGAAACCGGAACCGAAGCCATTACCGAGCTCAATATCAAGAAGCCAAAGCAAGAGCGGTGAACGCAGTGTCTACAACCAGTAGTAGTGTTGGGTTTCAAGTCGTTTCCTATAGTGAATCGTGTCAAAATAATCCAAGCTTAATTTGAATTGGAAAACTGAATTTGAATGAGGACGAGAACAAGAAAGGAGCTTGGTAAGAGAAACTGATCGTTTAGAAAAAAACGCCATCAGAGAAAGTAGAGAAAGCAACTCACTCAGGAGTGTAGAGTGGGATTACAAACGGAGTAATAAGCTTAAGACAATATCATCCCTTTACCTCTTTCAATCTCCATTTGTTGTTCTTGAATGACTTCTCCACCAGCCTCGGCGACCAACCGAGAGAGACTGTAATGGGCCTGAATGCCAATATATTTGATATCGATGTCAGCTACATCCATATGAGTATCTGAGTGAGTCGGGGAGGTCGATTTTCTCCAGCACACACAGAGCAATTATAGAATAGAAAATGGAAATTGAAAAGTTTACTGTAATGTCTCCACCTCATCGTGCCATAATTTTGATGCCTCCTCTGTCCATCCTTCGTGGGATTCGCCTTTCTTCTTTCTGTACGACGAGGCTCAGCGTCATCATCATCATTATTATTATCATCATCATCATCATTAGAAGCGTCCGTGTATGTAGCTTCCTTCCTTTTTCTCCTCATATTGTCCCTAGTTTTTATCCTTTTATGGCTCTTCACAAATTGTCACGATCCCTTCCTCATCATCTTTTTCTGGAGAAAATCCTGGACGACTCTACCTTCTTCTCACATTTTTTAAATACACCTTTCCACCATTTGAAATAATTTTAGTGTACATACATATGTAATACTGGGATTACACATTGAGAGACTTTTTTCACGTTCCCAAACGGAAAAGGAAAGTAATTAATAATAGTTGAGTTCAATTTCTGGTGCTTACTACTACTGCAAAAAAAGAAGAAGGAGAAATTAAAAGTTACGTAGTGGTGTAAGAAATAGTATTATTTGTTAAACGTCTTATTAGGAGGTGGCTTTTTATTAAAAAATTTCGCGCAAAGGATGTTGTGGTTAAGGTTGAAAATTCCTTTGGCTGTCAAAACAATCAGAAGCGTAGCTAACTAAAGTACATTTATAAACAAACATCGGTCTAAATCTACTATTAGAAAAGGTAACTAACTTCCTGTCGTCTCTTCATCTGGTGAAATACAGAAAAAAAAAGAAATTTGTTAAAATTTATTGAGTGTAAAATTGTTGTAAAGTAGTGCCCAAGATAAATTAATTAAGTGAAAGTATCTATCTGCGTCATTTGTCTCTCCCCTGAAGAAAGATGAGACAAGAAAAGAGAAAGCAGTACGAAGAAAAGCTTTCAATTGTTCCTGTTGTAGTAAAATAAGGAAGATACACAAGTTTGAAATTGCCAGATTTATAAAGTGACTAACTTAGTGGTACTTACTGGTTCACAAATGGAGGATTAATACGAGGGAGAAAGAAAGAAAGAAAGAGAAAGAGATCCATTATTTAACGTCTCATTTTACGAGAAAACTCAAGGGCGCCTCTGTAAATAGTAAATACGTCAAAGTGACATTTAGATTTAAAACTTTTTCCGCCCACAGTCACTCAGGCAGTGCAGTGAGCCGTGTGGAATTTTTCAACTCTGACACGAACCCATCAAAATTAATACCTCAATTAATGGTGGGAGAGTACAATGTTCTAGTCTTCTTAGTTTCCAAGAAAATTCTTATTTGAAATATTCAGAAAATAATATATATTACATATTCTAGGAAAAACAGAAAGTTGCAGTGAAAGTGGAGAAAATAAAAATAAAACAAATTAAAAATAATTTTATTAATGGAAAATATTAAATATACAATTTTGTGGTTAAAATAATTGTGTTTATGTTGTCATCTTTACTATTACATACTTTCTCGGCCGTTTCTTCAACACATTAAAGTACAACTGTTTTTTTGGGGAAAGGAAAACAAGTCACAACAGTGGGTTACTGGGTCAGGAGGGGAAACTTAGTAGGGCAGGGAAAGAAAGTATATTAACTTTGTAGAAAATCGCCTTTGTAAATTTCGTTGTTGTAGTCATATATTATATCTTCAACTTTTTCTAGTAGGTTTTGTCTTGACTGGTTTTAATTACGGCGGGGTTCCAAATATGCTCACGTGCTGTTTTATGTAGAAATTGGTTTTACAAAAATAACTTTCACTGTTTGACTCTGTTAACTTTAATCTGAATTTTATTAATCATAACCGTATATTCACAATCAGCAATTAGAAGAAAAATTGAATGTCTTTACAAGTGCGGGGTTACAAATTATATTCAAGTTTTAGTGGAATACATACCATAAAAAATTTGTGTTTGAATATTTAGCCATAAATGAATATTTGTTAGAGTGAAAGCTGTGCTGTGTTGGAGTTTCTTTGAAAATTAGAAGAAGACGGATGCGTCAATTGAAATTGGCTTTCACTTGTGAGAGTTAAATTAGTTGTATCTACTTGTTATAACGCTTTGACGGCGGACAGACCAGGTATGTTGAGTTTTTATAAGTTAACTGTTCATTGGACAGGTTTTCCTTAAAGGTTTAGTTACAATTTTTGCTCGTAATAGTAATGAGCCTTTGAATCATAAACATTTTAAATAATGTTACTGTCGTTTCATAATTTATAAAATTCATGAAAATCGTGTCGTTTACCTTCAATAAATATTGCATTGAAGAAACTATAGAAAATTTATTATATCTATTTATAGTGCCTATTGCCTTAATGAGAAATAAAAAGCGAGGAGATTAAATGAATTTATTATTGTATTTTGGAAATAAAAAATGGAAAGTTTGGAGAAATCCAAAATTTTATGAAATATTTCTCTTATTAAATGATAAATTATACTTGGCTTTAAAACATTTATGTTGAGCTTACCGCGTTTTGAAAAAAAACAAGTGCTGCAAAATTGAAAAAAGAATTGATTTAATAAATTTTTGGTTAATTAATTACGAATTATATGTAGGAACTTATCTTAAAATAAATTAAAATTTCTGTCTGTAAAAATGAGAAAATACACACAATTTTGCGTGTCAAAAACACGGCCTAATTATGTACAGTTTATATTGAAACTACAACGTTTACAATGTCATCACCACAAGATTTGCAAAATTGTCCCTATTAAAGACGCATTCAAATACATAATACACTATTCAATTCTGTAGCAGTAAACCACGAGAAAAGAGAAACCCACAACTCTTGGATATCATCCCAAAACTAAATCTATAAAGATAATTCACGACAAGGACACTACAACATAAGTACCACGTTAGATATACATATCGGTATAGTAATGAAAGCTTTAGTATAATAATAAATTGTATCGTAATACACAATTTGTGAAATGATAATGTGTACCTAAAATAATGGGTAAAATCTGAGTCCAAATCTGAATCTGTGTCTAAATCAATGCACTCTCTATGCACTACTACAAAGAAACTAGAAGAAAGTTTACAAGTCTCCTCCCCAAGTTACTCCCGCCCTATACATTCCTTCCACTTTCACTTTCAATTCTACTCTTTGCTACTTGGTCACATAAAGGAAAATCAATCTTTCGGCTATGTATACACACATTGAAAGTTTGCTTTAAGAACTAAATACTTAAAAAATGAAAATGAAATAGATCTAAAAACTAAAATGCGGTACTCAAAAAGAAATGTGCTTCTTTTTGATTATTAATGCGTTTTTGGAGGAATTTAAAAGTACTTATGAAGTTAAAAAATAGTTACACTTTCTTTATCTGATTTTCATGGAGTGAAAGTTTTTAAACACACTTGTGACTCTAAAATTCAAAAAAATTTGTAGGTAATATAACTTCAGGATTTATGAAAATTCTATTCTACACCCGGGTATTTAATATTTATACCCTAATTTTAGCGAAGATTAATTTTGTTTGTTTAATTTAATGTGCATTTTATTTTTTAAAAAGTGAAATATAAATTAATAAAATGTTTTTAATTAAATTTGTGTTCCACAATCAACAACGCTCAGCAAAGTTGTAATATCTGATAATATTAAAAAATCGAAAATTATTCATACAACTTGTGAGTTGTGAAACTCAAGAGCCTACTACACCTATTTATTAATCAATAATCCAATTTAGAAATTGTATTGCTATATAATCTAAATCTGTGATTTTAATGACTCGACATAATTTACTTCAAAACTTCCCTTGTTATTATTGTCACCTGTACATAGTGGACTCAATATAGTAGTCTCAGGAAAGTGTCCCTCCCACCGCATCGTCCCATAGTAGACAAACATTTAATTTACGTTAGTACGAGGAAATATTAATTTGAAACGTATTGTCTAAAGTAGGGTACGATTACGATGAGGATTAGGATAAGGGTGAGAGAGAGAGAGAGAGTAAGTGAGAGAAAGGTATGAGGAGAAAGTTTAGTTTGAGATGAGTTGATATAATCTGAGGGACAGGAAAGACACGAGTGTAACGGAAGGAGATACTCGTAGTATTATTTGGTAGGTACATAAGATATGTATAGCGCTATATACGTGATCGTGATATGATGGTCCTGGCCCTGGCTTTCCCTTTGGTTTATCTCTATTGTTCTCATTCAAAATCCTACTCGAGAACTCGTGTTAGGCCCTGGCTCTCGCTCTGTACTTATGGACAATTCATCTGATATAGAGATAATGGTCAAATCTATAATGTTTCTAGAGCTGTCTCGCACTTGTTCCCCTTCTGTCTCAGAGCAGTCCAGTAGTGCGAGTGAAAGTTCACTATTACTTTCCCCCACTGCAGTTATGTACATACCTATATCCACATCCACCACTGCACAACATAGTGCCTAGTCCCAGTACATTATATCTACCTAGGTAGGTACATAACTTATTTCATACAACTTCCTCTCTCACTCCGTTCTATCCTATATCCTTCTGCATGCATATCTAACTAGACGACCATAATGTGTGGATTCCCATGGTCTAGATTCGGGATCCAAAGTTACCCATTGTCACGTAATATCACCGCGTAACAGCCATCCTCTTCGTATTCGTACACTGACAGACGAAGTGCCCGGTACGGGGAAAAACCTCACCAAACCAAACCAAACCTAACCAAACCAAAAAAAAACTAAAACGAGGCAAGAACTCTATATACACAGAAGACAGGAATAAATGAAGGGTTGCGGTAATAGCCACGTACAGTTCGTAGTCAGTCCAAGTGAGCAGTGGCACTAGGTTTTTCTCTAGGTAGATTTATAGAAGCCAGCCTGGACATGTACCTAACGATAAGTATGGCGGGATATAAAAAAATAGTTGGGCAATGTACAGCTTAACATGGCCAAGGCCCAAAGCAATGCCAAGAGGAAGTCAAAGCAAAGCAAACCAAACCAACCCAAATTGCTAGGTTGCTAGGTAATACTTTTTACAGGGAAAGTAGATGTAGATGTAGGAACTAGGAGCCCCGACCCAGGGCTTACACACATTATTTAGTCTAGTTCAAGGAGCTTGTGTAGTAAAGTCCTACAGTGGTTCGGATATTTAGAATCGAAAATGATTTTTATTTGGACTGTATACTCTAGCATTGAGACTAGGCTGAGGATTGATTTTGCTTGTGCATTTGGTTTTTGTAGTTGCAATTTTTTTTCTTTCTTTCTTTCCTTTCACTGAACGGAACGGGAGAAAAAGGTGCTGAGAAGTTTAGGGACCCTATGTATTAGTAGATGGGCAGTGAGAATATGAGCAAGAGAACAAGTTCAAGTCTCCGTCTGCTAACGATTTATGTATTATCCTGAGAATATTTATGATTGGTAATAACGATAACTATGAATTCTTATGGTGACTATAAATATAGGATGTGTACATCTATTCTAGATTGGAGATTTCTAGATTTCTTGAAAACTAGAAACTGTAATCTCAGACTCTACTCTGTCAATAGGAAACTACACACATACTCAAGATAGGACAGATGGGCATATGGGCATATATGAGGAAAGTGTGAGTGTGAGGAACACGTTCTTGGAAATGGGAAGAGAGAAAGGCGAGAAGTTCTTTATAAATCTGAGTAGAGGTGTCTAACTAGTCGTAATCGTTGTCGTCATCGTAATCGCCATCGTAAGGAGCTCTACGTTTCTTAGCTTGGGTGCCGGTGCCGATAGGTTATTGTATAAATTATTCTCAATCACCCTTTTCTAATACTACTACGGTGCTACTACTATGGAGCCCATGTTTGCGCCTCTACTTCGTTTATACTCTTTATATACTGTGCATTTCCAGTTGCAAAAAAATATATTGCGAAAGTTCAAAGTGTTTTGTATGCATATAAATTGGGGGCAATAAGTAATAGATAGGAAATAATAATGAGGAAGCGGTGTGCAATTTTCTAGAGTAATGTGTACAATCTACTTATTATATAGTTTCCCCGTTCCCCTTTGAGTCAATAACGGTAACGGTAGCACACTACAAAAAACAGCACCGGTGTTTTTTTTATATCTTATCAGTGGAGCCAATTTAATACTCTTTCCTATGTAATTTTCAATATTGATTAATGCTTTATTAAAAGTAAAGAGAGGCAGCTGCATTATTGCCTTTTTTGTATAAGTTATATTGCAACGAGGAGCACACTATGCTATGACGTATATGTACGTTCATTTCCACTGAATTTTTGGATTGTGAAAAGTTTCCGACAAAAATTTCCCACTTCCTACTTCCTTATTATGATGTTTTCGGTTCGGTTTCCACGGGCCTTTTTCCGTATGATTCGAATTTGGGTGAAAGTTTTTTGAAATTTATAGTGTCAACTTAATCTCTTACTTTAGGATTGGTTTCTTCCTTCCGCTTTTCTGAGTACTTTCTGTGAGACTTTAGACTTTTCCAGAGCCGTAGGTTTTTCAGAATTATGATATCATTTTATAAAGTTTCTGTCTATACTGACTAATTTATTATTTGTTCCCCACATTTATGATTTATTGGCATTTTTGACGAAATCAAGCAAGGAGTGTGTGTGAGAGAGATAGAAAAGAGATAGAGAAAGGCAAGCCACGTCAAACCAATCATTTATCATTATTAAAGACAAAAAAAAAAGGGGAGGGGAAATTGCTAGGATACCTATTTCTTGGGTGAAAGTGAAAGTGGACTGGGGATGATAGTAATAAGAATTGTAGGATATAAAAAAAAGTCTAAGATCTTTTCTATAGCCTAGGCCTAGGCTGGGGATTGACCATGATTTTAGGATTGGTATTGGTTATAAATATTGCTTCGTAGCATAGCCCAGTCTCCCTGTCATCGAGAGCTAGAAACTGTCAAAGGGGGAAAAAAAGTGAGTTAGAATTTCTATGTGAGTGTAAATATTATTAACTTGACCTTTGTATGTTCTGTAGCGTTAGGGTTTGTTCAATGCAATAAAAAGACTCATAATCAGAACCAGTCGATTTCAGTCTGTCCAGTAGCAGTGCGTGGTTGAAGTGTCGCTTTCGTTTTCATCTTTGTTTACCTTTGTGCTTGAGTTGGGATACGCTGTGGTACTGTACTACATGGTATTATTACTGTTATTGTTGTGATTGACACAGTTAGCAATAGAAAGTACAGGGCTTCAGTGTCAAATTTATATACTGGCCAAATTCTGGAGTTATGGGACAACATACAGTACGGTTGTAGTAGTAAATCTAAATAGCATTCTTTGCAACTATAATGGAAAGGAATGTAAATGCTGTAGAGTGTTTATAATCCAAATTATTTGTAGAATGAATATACATATGTTTGACTGTTTGTACTCAGTACACATAAAATAATCATACACTAAATTACACTCCAAAAGGAAAAGCGGTGGTGGACTTTTGATTTCCTCGAAAGTCAATCATCAAGTTAACCGCTCCTTTCACCGTGACCGTTTCCGTTTTGGTCTGTTTGAGTGTCTTTCTCAAGTGTTCATGTCACTAAAAGCTGTTTGACTCGGAACAGATGAACTTTCTCTGAACACACATATACACAAACATAAACAACTGACCATCATGGTAATGATTCTGACCACATTAAAGGACTCAATTCTTCCATCTCCCTTTCAAGTGTTGAGTGTGAGTGGAATGAGCATATGAATTAGCTGTGGCAGGTATTTTGCCCTTGTTGTCCGTTGCATTCATACTCTTTACTTTTGATTTAATTTTTTGTTATTGTTTTTGCACATAGATACAAGCCTAATGTAATTAATATGGAAATTACAAGTCATTTTTGTATTTTACTTATATTTCCTAATAAAATAACAGCAAAATCAATCAGAAACTTGCTTTCCGCATGTTTCTTTAGTCCTGAATAATTTAAAGGTTGGGATTTTGGTTTTGTAAATATAAAGAATTAACTTGAAAGGCAATCTATTAATGTTATTTCCAATATAAATGTTTGTATAAAAATGGATTTGTATTAGAATTAAATTTTTTGTATTAAATTGTTTTAAAGATTATATATTTTTATTATTTCTTGAACCGAAAGTTAAAAAATAAATTTTAAAAATTGTTTTTAAAAGTGAAAGTATTATAAGCGGAATTAATGTATTCCAAAAAGTATAAGTAATATTTATGGATTGAAAAACGTGACAACGTTACCTCTGGGTTTTTAAAAGGCAAATATATTATTTATGGAGTTTTTCAAAAGTGAGTTATTAAAGGAATCAGTTGTTTTCTAAAAGTGAAAGTATTATTTAAGGATTTAAAAAAGTGAAAGTATTATTTAAGGATTTAAAAAAGTGAAAGTATTATTTAAGGATTTAAAAAAGTGAAAGTATTATTTATGGATTCGCTAAAAGTAAGGTGAAAGCACGTTTTATGAAATACTTTGTAAAAAACAAAAGTATAACTTTTGAATTTGTATCAAAAAATAGAAAGTATTATTGGTTGCGGTGTTTATTTTCTTGAATAGTTAATAGTAGTAGGATTTTCTTGTCAATTTTCTGACTTGTCTTTCTAAAGTCTCAACAGGAAGACTTGGCCTTTTATGTTCAATGTAAATAAATTTGGAGTAAGAAAGCCTTCTCTTCCACTTTTACAAAAGTGAAAGTAAATGTGGAAGAGAAAGCAGTGTCAAAGTCAAGGCACTGAGGCCGGGGTCGGGATTTTGTTGGAAGAATGCAATTTGTAGCATACAATAACTCGTTAGCAGTTATAGTGTTGTTCAAGTTTTGTTCGGTTGAGTTTTGTTCAGCTGACTGCCATTTAGTTTTCGGCTCAGTTCTAGTTTCTTTTTAGTTTTTGAGTTGGATGCCCTTCCCTTATTGTAAATTTGGGACACGCGGCAATCGTGATCGCGATCACATAGACTTTATTTCTTTCTTTTTGCCCTAAGCCTGTTATTAGTTGAGCACGGGATGGCACTGGAGTTTTTTGGTGTCGTACGGAGTATGGAGAGTCACACTAATACAAACTGGAATTGGCGACTGTCGATGAACTATTTTAACCTGTAACGATTTTTGCCCAGAGCAACATCATTAATTTTATATGTCTTCGAGCACGAGCATTACGAGCACTAATTGGTCTACTAAAAGACTCCAATTTCGACACATGAAATGCATATAAGTCTCAACCAAAGCTACTGCACAAATAAAAAAAATTACCTATCCTTTCCTCCTTATTATATCATTACCTACAATCTACATAATTTACGGGAATTTTGAAAATCTTTCAATACTGCACCAATTTCATCGAGCCATATATCATTGGAAAGCTAATCACCAGTAGAATTCAAATAATGGAATGGGCGTCCATTATAACAAAGCGTTTCTAAGACAACGGACTTTTAATTTTGAAATGCCGCCTAAAATGTGTTGTATGGGCCACAATCAAAAAACAAAAAAAATGGTGTCTGCTTATTTTTAAAGATCTTTCCAATGATATATCACTCGACACAATCCGTTAACATTTTTTAATTTGCAATTAGGTAATTTCGAAACCATTTAAAACCTAATAACTATCGTGCGTGCACACTAAGTTATTTAGATTTGCCTTATCGTTACCGTTCAAATGGTGTATCATGTTTGTGTAAGTTTACTGACTTACCGGTCGAAATCTTGAGTTAACGCAATATTAAATTTATTAGCGGGAAATTCAAAAATTGGAATTTTGAATTTTTGATTGTATTACAGAAGTTGATTATAAATACGATAGATAAAATAACCAAAAAAACATTGTGCGGCTTAATTGCTTTTTTTAATTCAAACCATGTAAATTGAAGCTAAAATTTTGCGGCAAATTCAAAATGCTTAATTTTGCTGTTAAGGCTGCCATAATAAGAATAAGTTTTATTCTATACATACATTAAGAGCCACATTAAAGTCCTTTTCTAGTGTGTGTAAAACCCTGAACGTAAAGTCTCACTTTTAAAGAAGCGAATGGCTTATGTTATGTTAGATTTAAAAGTTTAAAATAACATTATTTTTCTTTCTTACAGCAAATTGGAACACAATAGTAATTGCTTCTACTTTATTTAGAAAGTATATAAAGGTGAAACTCGGAAAGCGGTTCATTTTTACTTTTACCCAAGTAAAAATAATTAAAAAAAATTAATGTTTATGAATTGTTAACCATGAATTTGTTGCTTTTTTACTACCTATAAACATAATTTAGCCTATTGTTTACACTTCGGAAATACTTGACCAATTTCGACATGTAATATACCATTCAAAAGGTAATGATGAATAAATTCTAAATAATGGCAAGTGGATCAGTTAATCCACAAACGTTTGGCATTTTTTTGGGATAAAACCGTTACTTTTGTTGCAAATTATTCGCCTAAAAATATTTTGTATGGGCCAAAGGCCAAAAAGGAAAATACCGTTTTTTCAGGTTTTAAGGGCTTCAAAATGATGTATCATTTATTAAGATCGGCCAATTTTGGAAAAAAATAGCTTAAGTTTTTTAACTACAATTGGCTACTGATTAAGATCGGGCTGGCACAGTAATGTAATTAGATTCGCCTATTAATTTCCGTTTGAATAATATATCGCGTTTGTGCATCCTCATTAAGTGACATGTTGAAATTTTGGGTTTAAGATTTTGCGGGAAATTAAAAAAAAATGTAATTTGAAAAAACTTAGAATCGCTGGAAGGCATTTTCGCCTAAAAAAATTTTTATTAAGATTTACTAGTCTGCATTGAAATCACCACAACTAACTCTTTCACTGTTACCTACTATTAATTTAAGCTGTAAATTGACTTTTGAGGTTTTCTGGCAAAAAACTGCCTACCGTTACTGCTAAAGCTGCAAGGGCTAAAGCCCTTGTTTTTTCTGTGAATAGTTTAAAGCAGAAAAATGTATTTCTTAACCACAAAAAAAGATATTTAATATTTCTCAAATATACTTACAAATTTTAAAAACGCTAGTCTGTTAGTCTGTCATTTTGAAAGCCTCAAGTAAAAATCTCAACGTACTCATTTAAAAATTATCTTTTACCTTACAAAACGGCTATTACTATTTCCAAATAATTGTAATAAAAGAAGATACGTGAGTTATTAAAGTCTTGCCCTGCAGTTATTGTCTTATTTTGTGCATTACTCTCAATTGTATATGTTCTGTGTATTTATTAAAAAATGATAAAACCGCTCATCCAAATCAAAATAACAAGCAACTTCCCTGCTTGGGTTTAAATGGAACATAGAACTGAATTTATCTCTACTCTCTACACTGCACTGGAAAGAAAAACGGAAGCGGAAAACTAAAAAAGGAAGCCAAACTTGAAACTATGGAAAAGGAACCAGAAATAGTGCTGTCTGCTGCAGTCCAGCACACACATATACGCCCCTCATATTCAGTCGACAGGCAGTCCCTATAGTTCTGTGCGGTGCAATGTCGTCATCAAATCCGTTACCGTAACCGTAACCGCAACCGTTGAGTACTAGAATAGCATGGCATGGCATGGCGTAGAGAGCCGTTCAAGCTTCATGTTTTGCTATATGAAGTTCCAGCTGCTGAGGATCAATGTGCTTCTCTGGATCAATGGAGTGTTTGTTAGCCTAGGAATTCTCCGTTTGGGGACTACACACAGGACACAGGAAGGAAGCTCCCCATTGGAAATTGGAAATTCGAGCTCTGGCACGACATACACATCACATTATCATTCCAAAGTTCAGGAAAGTTCAAGTCTCAGACGTCCCCATCCCCGTACTCTCACACTTTGACTTGGAATTTATGAATTAGAACACAAGACAAGATTTTGTCCAACTTGTATTCTATAGGCTTCTACGAGGGTCTTATAGTTCTACTTGCAATTTTTACTTTTGTCTGTTTCCATCCAATTCTCCAGTCTTTGTGTTTCACTGGTTACTGGTTCTGGTTCTACGCTGCATTGTGTGTCCTATACTCCGTTTTTTGTGTGTTTTCGGGGCCCCTGCGGCATTTGCGTTGGTATTGGTATTGACGCTGGCGCTTGGATTGTAAAGTGAAATTATTTTTTAAAGACGCTTGAAGAGAATGTATGGAAACGAAACAAGAAGAAAGTTGGAGAAAGTCTTGGTCTCGCTCTTGGTTTTGATTCGAATTCTGTTTTTGAGTCTTGCCTGGTTGGTCTATGGTCCTGATCCTGATGCATGTACGTGAAAAGTCTACTCGTACTCGTGGAAACAATAACACGGGGTAGAGAAAGAACGAAGAGAAAAAAAGTATATAGCAACTCTCCATGTTTAAGTATCCTAATGAATTTCGAATTGAGCTCAAGCTGAAAACAAAAATGTGATATGGCACGTTCCATCCTTTCCCATATTTCCATTTTCCATGTCCTGTCTCCTCAAGGCTTTCGACAGTGAGTATACACTTATCGTTAGGCCAGTTAAATAGGTATTTGTAAGCAAATGGGGTATCTGTATAGGTGTGTGTGTGTCTGTATGTGTAATATATTTATTGGGGTTTGCTCGCTTTCTTTTCCTATAACTACAGTATTACTATGCATTTATGCACTGTACGGTGTTGCAAGCCTATACATAGTAGCTAGTTGTATTATTAGAGTAATATTTTTTATTTTACGTGTGCTGTATTTTGAAACAATTTAATTGAAAGGAAAGCAAGCACGGGAGGTGGTTCACCGGGAACCGTGACCGATCGCCGGTGGGGGCTTGTGCTCACATTTTGAAGGAGCAATTGAATAAAAACGTGTCGCATTTTTAACGACTATATGTTGCAATCATATAAATTATATGTGTGTACAAGAATTTTATTTTCATGCTAAGATTAATAATTTTCATTCAAACTACGACCTAAACCATAGTTACAAAACCTGTTTAGTTTACAAGTTTTAAATTCAGTAGTCCGTGATAAGGTCACGGTTGATGATATAGGCGCCAGGCCCTTCAAGAATGTCTCGTCCTTTCAAAGAATTTTATGAACTGTAATTCTATACCCATCTATGTGAAGGAATTCTCTCCATATGTTGACAGTTTACTTTTCGCATCCCCATTGACATCCTCATGAATGACGTTGCAAAATCATCTTTCTTCATGACAAACTATCCTCCCATCCAACTTCAATTTTGTGAGGAGAACGGAATTAGGACGCATGTCAGTATATACAAATACGATTAACGTTATGCAGAAAGGAAGAAAAGAGAAAGCAAGACAGAGCGAGACAGACCATTCATACTTTCCCATTTTGCCTCTTCTCATCTCCTTTCTATCCATCTGAGGATATAGAATCAGAATAAAAATCTTACACAATAACACACAGTAAAGATACAACTTCCGTCCTTGTTACTCGTGCGACGTACAACATGTAGCTTGTCTTATAAATGGATCCTTCACCACAAATTGTTACTGTGAGTGCGGAATTTTGTAAGAGGATATTATAATTGTATAGGCTAAAGCACAAAATCGCCTATCTGCGTATGTGCGTAAACGCTTTAACATGCAAATTTTATTAAGCTTGAATTTGTCACACATCTATGAAACCATCTCTTTCACTATTTTTCAAAAAAGCAGTCTATTTTGCACTGTCAGAATTGCAAGCAGATATAATAGTAATCGTAATGGTAATATATAGTATTTCTAATCCTGTTTCTTCCATATACAAACCAAGATGTACATATACATACAATGTTTCTATTCAGTATTGAGTACTGTACCCACTAGTAAATAGTAAGTACAGCCTTTGCACCTTTTCAATTCATTCCCAAAATGAAACAGATAAGAATGAGAATTAGAATGAGAAAGCCGAGTCTTTACATACCAATTTTTTTCATCTCCTGTGGGGGAGTCAATTTCATTCACATCAGATAAAAAGCTACACCTACACGGTGAAGATGGGGATGATAATAATGATGATATTGCTATGTAAGTCAGTCAGCGTGTGCAATGACGTCAAAATATGGAAGCTCTGTGGGTAATTTTGATTTTGAGAGTGAAAGGTCAAGTGTCATCCATTGAATTAGAATAGAACCTGAGAAACTGGTAGAGACAGACGGAGAAATTGGGCTCCTTACTACGTAGACAAAGAATATTAAAAAAATATGAGGATATTATGTGTATGGACAAGAGCCATTCTGTACAACTGTAAGAAAGAAAGAAAGCGTGGGAAAATCTAAAGGATTCTATTTTACAAGAAAATATAATATATTATTTATGTGAGAGACTCTGCAGTGATGGTGAAAGTAGGGAAAGTTGTATACTGACTATGCGTGTAACCGAGATATAGATAAGGTATACTCAAGCACATAAATTTATATTGAAATAGAAAGTCAATTTTAATTAAGTGACACTACTACAGCTGCCTTCCCATGTGCTTAATATATTTATTATAAATGGGTAAGGATTATTTTTATAGTAGTTTTATATACATAGATACTAAGAATTTTTACAATAGGGAAAGTGTGGGAAAAGAAACGAATATCCCGTTTAATTTATTGCAAGATTTAGAGATAATTAGAAATTGAGTGAAAGCAGATTTTGTGTAGTCATAGTGTGGTAGCATGCGAGCATGTCGTATAGCTTGATGTTACATGGGGAACGGTGAGTGAAAGTGAAATAAGAGAAGTGAAAAAAAGGAAAATATTTAAGCTGATTAACCCTGAAGTATTCTCAAGTGAAAGAATCTATCATCATTCATCATGACGGCTGAATGAGGAAGAGGGAGAGGGGAGGGAGGGGGAAAGAAGGGAAGGCTTGGGTATTTACACGGATACGGATACGGGATATAATTCTGTGCTAAAAACCTAAGCTACCTTACAAGTGTAGGAATGGATGTAAGGGAAGCAGAGCATGGATAAAACGGCTTCATTTCTTTGACAGGAAATTTCTTATTTAACTCTTGTAAATATGCTCTGAGCTGAGTATACACCACCACACCGCATTAGATAAAAAACTGTCAAATGTATCCTGCGATGTATTTTCAGGGGCTCAGAGGTATACCTCATGATCTCTAGAGGTGCTCGGAACATCTTGTTTTCACTGAGGTAGGTGATGAATAGATAAACGGAATGGGAAGCGGGCGGGTCGAATAGACGATTTATGCAGTAGATGAGTTAAATACTAATGGTACAGTAATTAAATATATAGTTATTATACGTTCAAGTTTCAAACCATGTTACGTGCATGTAGCAAGAACAAGCGCGTTAAAGACCTTTAATCAATGTTTTAGCTAAACTCTAGCCTAAAAGAAAGTTTTAGACTTCTCCAGACTATGCTTAAAAGCACTATCAAATCAACTATTGAAAAAAAAGGAAACTAGATCATGATATGGATATAAACAATTGGGTTTGGGATTTTTTTAGAAGCACTAAAGAACTATACAGAAAATCTAAATTCAGGCTGAATGACTTGGTGAAAGTTTCTACTTTTTACTTTCTTTCTAAGAACTCTTTTTTCTCAGTGTGCGAGTGTTGTGTCCGTCTGAGGCTTTTATCTCTCTCACTCTTTACACAATGTAATCTGAGTTCATACAACTATGCTGATTTTGATTTGACACTTTTATTGTCCCGTTGATGTTGATGGTTACCCTGGAAACGTGAGTGATACATACGGAAGATATCAAATTTCTCAAGAGAGTTAAACAAAAAGTGAGACATAAGAAAGAGAAAGTATAGAAAGTAATCTATGAATATGAAAACGAATAGAATATATGTCCCAAAATTATACATTTTCACTAGAATTCTAACCGCTAGCTCAAGGCATTCACACTTTTAATCTTTACATTTTTTATCCTGATCCGTGGTGCAAGTTCAGGTAGCCTAGATGATTGGCACTATAGTTATGGTTTGGACTACAAGTCAAGAAATACCTTACAAAAGTTTTTTTAAATGTAATAAATGAATTTCACTAATAAATGGAAAGAGAAAGTATCCTAAAAGTTGCATATTTCTTCATAAAAAAAATTAATGTATAAGGAATTCCGTTTTGTACATATGATTATTTCAAATTAATATTTACTAAACTAATAAATTTTTAAGAGTGTAATATTCTCCTGCCTACATTGTTCACACTTTACAAGCACAAGTATCAAATTTAAAAAAACTTTTCACTAAAAAAATGTAGCTTAGTGAATCTTTTATTAATTTTCCCACGGCAAATGCTTTCACATTGAGAAATTTAAAAAATAAAAACGTCCTTTATGCTATTAATACATACAGTTTTTTCGTCCCAAGTCCCTTCCATCTCTCCTAAGCATACAAAGCGATAGTCCGTATAGCTAAAATTAAAGGGGAAAATACTGATGTAATGTTATTTGTAGTAAAAGCTTGAGTTCCCCTGTTCACTCCTTTGAACACTAAGATGAAAAGAAACTGGTCATTCTCTTCAACACTTTCTATACCTCTCTACTTTCTCCCTATTTTCTACTACTTAGTAACAGGCAATGATAAAAAACTGTCATTTTCTAAGTTATCAGATATGAGTACTCAGAATTGAGACCTATGCGTCTGCAATATTATACAGTACTAGAACTAGAACTACTCTCACTCCTACATTTGGAGGAAGACTTCCAAGAAGGGAGAGGAAAAGTGAAGTTGTAATAAGGTATAAGTAATAACGTGTAATTGGTAATATATGGAGGGGAAAGGGGGAAGGAAGTTTAATGTACACAGCACAGGAGCGACTTGAGTACACGCGTTAAAAGTTGGAGCCTAATAAAAGTACAATAAAGTCTTCAATAGATAGTTTTTACGTTCTGAGTAATTGAATTACAAGAGAAAAGTCATAAGAGTTTTTACCTCTTCTTTCCTCCTCCTTTTTTTCTTCTTGTCCAGAAAAAAGAAAACAAAAACTAAGCAGGTATACATATACGCATTTTTCTTTCTCAGAAAAGGGGAAAGAGAAAGATGACAAGACGGAAATTACATGGGAAATTTGTGTACGTGTACAGATATTAGTGCTGGCTTTCTTTTTTTTACCTCACTTTCTTCTCCACGTTTGGTTCTAATAGTGGTAGTAGTTGGTTGTAGTGGGTGTATATACCCGGTACTGGTACTGGTGCCAGTCCCGGTACCAGGGAAAGGAAGCAAATACCTGTGAAAGTTAGAGGAAAAGTTAATGTGTGTATGTGTGTATGTGGGGAAGTTGAGTTTTTCAGTAGAGCGGAGTGATACATGCCTTTGGCTTAGCTTGAGCCACCTAAATAAATGCAGACGTCGATGCCAATGCCGAAAAAGAATGTAAAGGTGGCCATAAACAGTCAGTGGGTGTGGGCATAGAGGAGTATAAAGGAAAACGGAGAAAAAAAGAGTGTTTGTAGGCTTTCAATAAAAAAAAGTAAGAAAGAAGAAAAGCAGAAAAGGGAAAAAAAGATGAAGATACATGATTTCCTTACTTGTTCTTGATTCTTGATGAAGTCCCAAGTTTCTCTTTCCCCCACCACTTTCTCCTAATTCTTCCCAATAATCCATTGCATTATTAATCTTGATTGAGTGATCTTTCCTTCATTTTTTTGTGCGGCTTCTTCCCCGACGCCCAACCAGCCAGCAAACACCTTGAAGATCCATTGGCTCAAACACTAGATTCTAAAAGAGAAAGTACACAAACAAAAACAACACCCAGCCTTTGAATACTTTCTCTCTGTGAATGTAGATTGCAAATTGTGTGCAGTTTCTCATATCGTTTCAGTTTTTATTTGCGCAAAAGTTGTTTGTGGGGTTCAAGAGCCTGCGTCTTTTTCTACAGCCTTCTGCTAGGTTTTTACCTTTCTTGATCTGAATTATAATTCCCAGTAGACTTTTCTTCCTTGGAGGTAGGTACTTAGCTTATTGATAGCAGATATGAAAGTATAAAAGTCTATCTCTGTGTCTCATTGTTTGTAGAGATTGCAGGGATATGTTCAAGATTAAGGATTCTCTATACACTTTCACTTATTGATAGAGTCTAACTTTTTTCTTTTTTTTTTATTTGGATTAGGAACTGTGCTCTGGGCTTGAGAGTAATATTTGAGGAAAACAAATTGTGTGCAATAGTACGTAAATCTAGGAGCGATAAGTAGCCCTCCACATCGAGTGCCTTCTAGTATTTCTATTACTTAGGGAAAACGTAAAAAGACAGATCAATTGTAAGTACTACTATTGAAGCCAAAATTCCAGTCATTGGTTTTAGTTAAGTTTTTTTAAAACGTATTTAAATTTTTTTTGTCAGTGTTTTGTTGTGATTAATTTTTTTTTTAAAATATAAACAGTATGAATTAAATCATCAAGTGTTTAAGATTTTAGAAATGAAAATAAAAATAAATTTATAGTATATATAATGTTACATAAGTAATTATTTGAATTCGACAAAAATCATGTAGCTAATATTTGTTCTTCAACACTATAATATTTCCTAAGAATACCATATCCATCCAATGTTTCATACTTAAATTAAATACTCAGAAAAACCATTTTGAAGAAGTGTTCAAGTCCAACTCCAAATCTTCCTTTTTGTCTTATTGTCAACAGAACTCAACAGAATTTACCCACTTTAAATTCAATAAATAAATGTAAAAGCTATGTTTTAGATTTCCTTGTATGTATGTAGTACTAGAAAAAAACAAGGAATACCATCGAAATGGATTATCTAAGCCTAGTGGATTTTCATAAAAACCTATATAGCTATCGTATGGTTTATAAGTATATGTGGCCCTATGATACCAATACTACAACAATATAATCGAAGAAATCGAAATTGCCATGTAGAAAGTGTCCACATAAGGCATATTAAATAAAAGGGCGATATATTGAGCAGAGGGAGAAAACCAGATCAGACTGGCACTGGCACTGGTACTGGCACTGGCACTGACACTGACAATGGCTCTGGCAATGGGATGGCAGTACATTTCTCGGATTTGGAAAATAGCCAGTAAAAAACCCAAAAAGCCAAATATGAGCCTTAAAAAAGGAATATCAGCTCTTCTCCATCCCTTGTCTTTCACTTTCGCTTTCTCTTTAACTCAAACAAACTACGTATATTTTTTTCGTATTTCTTATTCATTCCTTTTTTTTCTTGCTATATTGCATGCTTCTACGACACTTAACTCTCCTTTTTTTGTATCAGCTATATACTCCTAATGTTAATCGTAATCGTACTACTGCAAAAAGATACTGCAAAACATACATATGCTTTTTTATTATACATATTTTTATACTTTCACCTTATTTAGCGCTCAGTAAAGTAAAGTGAAAGCGATACAGTACCATGTTTTTAACAAATAGGTCAAAATCATAGTGGGAAGAAAGTAAAAAGTACTCGGATCAAATTAATTATTTAAATATGATGTAGTTGAGAGGAGATGCTAGGCTACTGGTTACGGGCTGCTGCATAGCTAACGGTAACGCTAATCTTATCATTCTTATATTAAATTGTATGCCATATTTGAATCCAAATTTAGAAACAGAATACAAAGTCAGGACAATCTTTATATACTACGACAAGGATGATAGTATAGGCATAGGAGACATGCCTATAGAGCAAAGTGGAATTAATATTAAATGAAATATACTTCCCGCCATTACTATTACTATTACGGTAACTGTTACCGTTAACGTTGCCCTGGTCCTGGTACTGGTCGTAGCTGTATCATTGATGAATGGTGAGAAGTAAACACGTGCTATCATTGCTTTCCTTCTTTCACTCTGTTCAGTGCACAAACTATAGCACACAAAAAAAATATTTTTGTAACATCTGGATTGTGGATCATGGAACCTGGAAACTCTGCCTCTGCAATGTTTAAGATTTTGTCCCCCCTCTTGCCCACTCCCTTATGCAAACAGGAAGAGTGATATATGGTCATAAAATTGTCCATGTAATATATTACACAGGGGCTCTGCTGTTACTAGTCTGTGTAGTTTTTAGTAATAAATACATTAAGAAGATCTGAAGGAGACGTACCTACTGATGAAAGGCTGAGACGGAGACGGAAGCAGGTGTTGTTGTTCCTGTTAAGATTTGAAATTTGTATCCAAACGAGAAGCCACGAGTGAAGGAATGAGTGAAAGTGAATTAAATTAAATGTATACATTTGAAAACCTGCAGTTGTAGCCGTAGCAGCCTAAGCTGGCTTTATAATATGAGTTATAAAATCATGTGTAATGTAACGTAATGGTCACAACTTCATAAGGCTTCTTGTTAGCGTATTATACTCAACTAAATTTTAAAATATGAAGGAACAAGAAACACATCTCGAGTATTTACTAAAGCTGAAAATTATGAACTTTATGAACTATTAATTATTGCAAATAAGGATGACGAATACTACAACTTGAGTTGAGGTTTGAGACTTACCATGAATTTGTTATTGGCTTGGTCGTGGTCCTGATTTCACTTCGACATTTTGGCAGTGCGTGCTCCGCTCGAGTTGTCGCCTTAATTTCTCGAATATTTGAAAACCTGTTTCTGGTTCCATTTTATTACTAGTACAGACAAATCCGCCTATAAGGGATCCGCTTCAAAGGAAAAACCGGCTGCAAGGGACACATTTGAAATATTTGGTTTACCGGCTATGCTTCCAATGTTAAAATTATCCCGATTTAAGGGAACCGATATAAGGGATAATCTGGTTGTAAAGGGCAAATTTTGGTACAACTATTTTTTGGAAATTTATGTCACTTATAAGGGAGTTTTTAAAAAACATAATAAAAATGCATGAGAAAATGCATGACCAAAGTAGCAATAACCTAGGAAAATACCTTAAACGGTTACAAGGGATTCCGGTTATAAGGGAAGGATTTTGAGGATCCCGCGGAGTCCCTTATATTCGGATTTCACTGTATTCATATTTCTCCGTGCCTATTAATAATTATATTTATATCTTTGTCCTTTCCCGTGACCATGATTATGATTTCATCTGAAGAAAGTATCAAGGCAATATTTTGAGGAGGAAGAAGAGAGAAACGAAACATGGAACACGTAGAACTATAAGAAACTAAATAATGAGTGTGGGTATCGCGGGTATGTATATCTAAAGGTGAGCTACTTAGTCTGTTGGCCTCATAATAAAGCTCCAGATTCCACAATTAATGTCAGGATATAAAATTTAAATATTTAGCCGCCTGTCGCGCTGTTTCAGATGGTCTGTCAGGGTGGATGTCCGTGTCGGTTGAAATTGCTCGTGCTAGTTCTGGTTCTGGATTTGGTTTTTTAGTGGCTATAGTGGTATAGTGTGGCAAGATATGATGTCCGTCCTGGTCTCGGTTTTCGGATTCGACCCGAATTTGGGGTCGATTTGGAAGTTGTCTGCACACACACAGTGTATCTTGTGCTCGTTAAAGAAAATAGGACAGGGGATGTATATGAAACCAAAGCGCCTGGTGCTAACACCGCATTTGACGATTAAATATATGATTATTCAGAACATCTACCTAAGTATACATATTGGGAAAAGACTATAAAAGTTCTTCTTGGGCTGAGAACGAGAACTGTCTCAAGTACATAACTTCCTTCTTCTTGATTCTTGTTCTCATTACGATTACAAAGACTCTTAATGGTGGTAAAAGTTATTGGATTTAAATTAGTAAATTAATTTTTAGAAAATTTTAATTTTTTTTTGAAAAAATTTACAAGATTTCATTGGTTTGGTTGGCTTGGCTTGGTTGCTATGTAAAAGAAGTGTTTGAAGTTAACTTACGTTGTTGTTGTTGTTTTTTGTTGATATTGTGATGGCCGTTGCCAGCAGTTGTGGTTGATCATGATATTATCATCAATGGGACTTTTAGAGAAAGTTTTCCACTCTGGAGCATATTTCTAAATATTGTCCATTTTCCTTTTGATAATCGAGCCCAAACCCAAAATTCCGACCTTAATGTTTTAACCTTATTCCCATACGCTGTCATATTAATGTACACGTATTCAATTTATCCCATCTATATGTATAAACATATTATTTAGCCGTGAACTATAAGCTGTGTTACACAATCTACAATCTCGGATGACACTGCGTCTAGATTGACATGTTGATAGTATTTACTTTCTCCAAGCTTTTCTCAAATATACATGAGTGAATCGATTTTGATACTCCGAACTCCGATAGCACTATTTCACCTTTCAAGATTCAAAATGTCTCATATCGTCTGTGAAGAATCAAAATGACCCATATCTAATTTAAACCAGAATCAAAATGAGCTATGTCATAAAAATAAAAAAAAAATGAGAAACATGCGTGAAATGTTAATTAAGAGTTTTTTCAAAGTGTAAAACGTTCTATTTACAGGATTTTGAAAAGTGTAAAATGTTCAAATTACATATTTTTGAAAAGTATAAAATGTTCTATTTACATGGTTTTGAAAATTGTAAAATGTTCTATTTGCATATTTTTAAACAGTGTAAAATTTTCTGATTACATGTTTTTGAAAAGTGAAAAATATTCTATTGAAATGCTTTCAAGACACGTTTAAATATTTTTTTGTAGATAGTGGATATTGTTGCTACAAATGGATATAAGTAATTTTGGTTCTTCACAGACGATATGCATTTTTAGCTAGAAATTTAAATTCACTATCTACAAACAAAATTAAAACGCCATGATTCTAAAGGATTATGAATAGAACATTTTGCAATTTTCAAAAGCATGCAAATAAAAAATGTAGCAATTTTCAAAAACTCGTAACTAATATTTGATGCAGTTATCTCATTGTACTTTTTGAAATATCTGATTTTAATCCTAGCTTAAATTGGGAATGTACATTTTTGACTCTTCGCTTACACTATTCGGCTATGGCCATAACTTTAAGATTAGTTTTTAATTTCTTGGCACAGTATGTACCTACCTTGTTTGAGTGTGTGAAGTCATCTGTAAATAACTTTATAGTCAGAGCTATTGAAGTAATTTGTCTCCGCTCACTCAGTCAGTTCCAGTTCCAGTTCCAGTCCCAGCGGCAGCGCGAGTGTGATCGAGTCTCAGAAATCAGTAACTGATAAAGGAATGGATGCGTCTTTCAAAGAATCTTGAGGGAATCATTCCACTATCTTTAGTACAGGAAATAAATTTGTTTTTTTGATTCTGGAGGTAAATTATTATCTCTCCCAAAGAATTTATGGACAGATTTCCCTCCAACTACTTTCGTTTCCAAAAAGTTATCTCAATCTTAATTATGTAATTTTTTCTACTTTTTTCTCTTTTGCGCTAATCGTGCCTTTCAATCCTGGGAGGTAATTCACAATTAAGTCTTGGCAGGGCCTAATGACTATCATGCAATCCACAAGAGCAAAAATATGTCTTTTGGAAAATCTACATACTAGCCATTGATTTTTTAAAGCAAATGCCAAAAATATTCGCAATACTAAATGTAACAATAACTATGCATTAGCAAAAAGAAAATATATAATAAATTAAATAAATATGTATAATAATCAAGTGATTGCTTGAATCCTGATTCACATCATCTATCTACACAGTGTATATAATAATCAATGCATGGAACTACATAATATTATTATTAATAATATTGATCTCACATGAATTCTAATAATAACAATCACCATTACAATAAGGCACAGGTTAGATACGTGACTATGAATGTACTTACCTTCATACATACTACTATCATCATTACCCTTTTACTTTCTGTTTGGCTGTATTGACTGGGACTGTATAGGTAGAATGCACTGCTTACTCACAACAAGTATATGTTACACTTTATTACTAGACTTTCTTTCCACTTTCTAAGCCCCTTTCCCTGTCGGAGAAATCTGAAATTCATGACGGTGGTCGTCGACGTACTACCGCACAGCTCTGTCTTGAGTATTGATTTAAATTGCTGATCAATTTTGTTATCGTCTCTACACAACCATTACAAATCTGTCTTCAATTCATTTTTTTGTTTTAGTGCTTGCAAAGAAAGAAAGAACCAGTACCAGAGCACTGGGTTAGTCCCGTGCCGGTACCGGTACCGGTACCGGTACCGGTCCCGGTCCCAGTCAGTGGTGGCAGTGCGAGTCAAAGTTTTTTTATTCAAAGCAGAAGCCATCGCATCGTCATTAAAAGTAAGGAAGCCATTACGAGTCTCTCAGAGCCCGTCCCATTGCCTTGCAATGCATTGCATTAATACTAATTGCATTTCTACTTTCTCTCTAAGTTTTGTGGGTCATGTAGCTGAATACAAATACAATATAATATACTTTAAGGATACTTACTGCATGTATTTTATTTCTGACGCTCAACAGTCTACACTGTATTAGTGCCATCATAATTTCATGCGTTTATATACATATGTACATACATACATAGGTACATACATACATATAAAGAGCTAAATTAATAGGATACGTACAATTATATAATTATAGGGAATCGACATGTGATCCAAACGGGGGGAATTGGCATTAGTATTAATAATAATGACCGTAAAACCATTTCCATTTTGCAATATACAGTCTACCCCCTACTGGTATATAGCTACTTGTAGCTATATATATAGTATAGTCGTCAAGGTATCTTGCTCTTTATATGGACTTTATATAAGAAGAAAGGTAGATTGCACAAAATGGGAATTGGAATGGAAGAAAAAAGTGGGAACAAATGGAAATCTTATTCTTGCATTCAGTCAGCATTCAGTCGTCAGTCTCATAGTGAAAGTCAGACAGAGGATGTGGATCGTGAATGAGGAGAGACTTGGTCATGACAAAATGATGGTGATGATACAGGCAGACCTACAGGACTCAGACTCCTGCTCCTGCTCCTGATGGACTCACACAGTCACGTTTTAACGACAACGAACTGCTTGAACAATTTTACTTGACTCCAAAAAGAAAAGTCTCATTCTGAATTCAGAGTTGAGAGATGCTATGATTTTTATTAGAAGACGTCAAAGCTTCACAAGCTTTTATGATTTATGTATGTATATATCAGAATGTGAAATCGACAAATCAAATGTATCAAGTACATTGTGTAACATATACATCACAGTATAATATATAATCTAACCCTCATTTACGTCCTGTATAAATTATGTTCGTGTGGAGGAAAATCTTCGGCTCCGGTCCCGATCCCACATCTGTATGGATAAAATTGCCTATATACATATAGTTTTAACTTATTTTTCTGCTTCAGTGATCGTCACTAAAGTCGACGTTGACGTAGAAGTCGAAGTCGACGTCGAAGTTAGTATTCAGAAAATCATACAGAGAGAGAGAGAGAGAGATATGAACTTGAGATAGAAAATATTTTGTGAAATTTTATCAATAGATAAAAAAAGATAGTTAATTGTGTCTTGTTTGTCATTGTTCAAGTTGGATTTTTGGACATTTTTCTTTTGTGTTTCCTTTTATAGTTTCGAATCTTTTTTATGAAGTGAAAGTATACGGGAACACGGGAAGAAAAGTGTCAGCTGACAAAATATATTTTGACAGACTCTGCTTCTACTCCTGCTGCTTCTTTTCCTGCTCCAATGTATCATCTGTAGAGGAGTACAGATCAAGCATGGATCTGTGGATCTTCTTGATTTTGCCTGCAGTTTTTCTTGTCAAGCAGAGAGACTGAATTGAGTCTGAATGAGAATCTGGGTCAAGAGAAAAGAAGGAAACTACAACAAAAATCCATATTAGAGACTGTGAGGCTGAGATCCCAATAATAATATGTGGAAAATAAAATGTCAATTCATCACCTGTAGATCTTTTTCTATGTACCTATATGGGTTTTTTTGATTTATACATTTATTCACACAAAAAATGAGAAAAATTAATCTGACTTTCTGATATTTACTTAAGGGTTAATTTCAAACAAAATTAATAAGATACGTCTGGATTTAAAAACAAATTGTGTGGTGAAAGTAAAGCGAAAGCAGTGAAAGTAAAGTGAAAGTAAAGTGAAAGCAATTTTACAGCCAGAGGTGCGTAAAATTTATAACAACAAAAATTTCACCGTCCTTTAGTTCCTTTGTCAATTTTCCTTTTTTGACAAGTTTTAATTTGGTTTAAAGTTCATAATTGTTGGGAAGGGGGGTAATGCAATGTAAATTCCACTGTCGTCGTAATTTTTATTTTAAGTTAAATGCACATGTCGCTGCCAACTAAATTTAATTGAATCTATAAAATTACTAAAGCATTGACAAAAACGAAAAAAATGAATGTAGATACGAAATTTGCTTAGACTCATAACTGGAAAATTTCAGATATGTAGTTTGCCATTAACTCTGAGCTTTTGGATCGGATCTGGTCTGCGGCATTTCTTGTGCCTTCTGTTACTGAGGTTGTTGTCATTTTTGGTTTCGATTTTCTAAAAATAGGTGAACGTCAATATTAAGGAAGACGAGAAAGGACAAGTAGTATATGGAGGAGAAATTCAGGCTACATAATAATATGATGTACATGGAACTGTCTGTGGAACTGTCTGTGTTGGCGTCGGTTTTGGCATGAGGCTCAGTGCCGGTAACGGCAGTCGTTTTCGTTTTCATTTTATAGAGAATTTTATATTGAAATGACACAGGGTCTTAGAAGTTGTGTGAAAGTACAGGAGCTCTTCTCAGGCTTCAGTTTCAGTCCCTGTCCCAGTTGTTTGTCAAGAATATGAGTCTGTGAAAGTGAGAGTGAAAGCACTGTTGGCTCTTCGTGATGTTCTTGTCTCTCGCTCTTTATCCTCAGCTTTTCTTTTTACGTTTTTCATTCCTTCGGTTTTGGTTAAGGCTGGCTGTGTGTGGAAAAAGTAGAAAGTAGTGAAAGTATTGAGAGCCTTGGTTTCCCATGTCGGATATGTGTATATTGAATTGAATTAGAATCCCAAGATGGATTGATGTTCAATGGATTGAAGATTGAGATTCCAAGACATGACATTCTCACACCTTATGTCTATTTTTATATCCGCAGCCTCAGACTTGGACGGACCCACGTCCATTATGTAGCTAGGTACGGCGACACTAAAGACATCTTCTCAATTTGAAAGGGAATCAATGGCTATGAATAAGTATGCAGACACATATATATCAAGCGTAGAGTGTGTGTTAACTTGGAGATGTTGGGAAAATAGTCGTAGTGTAGTATGGGGTAGTTCATGTAGTTTACTTCTTTGCTCAATCAAAACATGCTATGTCTAGAATATTAAGATTTTTAATATTATATTACCTGTAAAAAAGGACATGTGCTAACTTTAGTTTTACACATTTGAACACCTTGAACATATAATTAAGAATATTTGACGAGGCACAAATAAATCCTAGTCATTATGATTTATGAGTTAAAATTTGCAAGTATTTTTACTAACAAGCTTTTTAAAGTGTTACATGTAGCATTAAAAGGTCTCTATATTTATTTCTATATATCTAACAGGTATCTGGATTCTAGATGTGTCAATCCCAACATGTGCAATCTAAATAAACTTAAGAAAGAAAACCAATACCTCTCTCTCTGACCTGTCTATGCATATATTCACACTTTCGTAGTGTCATGTCAACACATCTTTTCGATTCCGGATTTTCCCCCACTCAAATATTCTGTTTCAAAATCCATAAAACATTTTCATAGGCAGTAACTTACCAGAATTTTGATCCTTCTAGTCTTTGCATCCGATTTTCATGAAATTTTGCAGTTGCTTTGATTCTTGCAACATTTTTTTAAAGCCAAATCCAAGTAGCTATTCAGAAATAATGTCAACAATATAATTTTGAGGCTGTCATTTTTAAACCGTGGTTTCTTGGGAAAATAATTTAAAATACTGAGTATTTGAATACCCTGGAACGATTGTGTAAAATTGTGGCAAAAATTTCATTGAAAACGAATATCTTTAGGGCTGTGAAAATAACTCATAGGGAATCGTTAATAAATGATGTCATCGGTATGGTAAGGTGAGTAGGTCTAGTCATGCATTGATGATATGCCATATTAAAAATAGCCGTTTATGTAATGCTAAAATGATGAAATGGGGGTGGGTGTGTACTACAAGAGTGACAATTTGGGTGTATTTTAAACTTTTCAAAAATACATAAATAAAAACTTTTGCTCCGTTTTGAAAACATTGAAATAAAATATTTTATAATTTTGAAAAACACTCAATTTAAACATTTGACTATTTTCAAAAACCTTCAATTAGAACATGTTGCAAAATCACAGAAATGCAATATTTTACACTTTTCAAAAACATACAACAAAATGACAGTTTTCAAAAGCCAAATGAAACAATTTGCAAATTTTAAAAACATGCAAACAAAATATTTTAAAACTTTTTAAAAACTCATAACTAACACATGACGCATATTTTTTCAAACTTAGTTTCTATTTTTGCTCACTATTAGCTCATTTGCATAAGTTGGATATGGAACCTTTGGATTTTTTTTACGATGTTCTAACTATAGAAAAAAAGTTGCAGCTTCCAGTGCAATAAAGCATACAATAATGGTAATTATTTAACAACATTACATTAGTATTATATACTTAAAAAGTTAGTACTGCTGGACTGTTTAACAAAAAGTGCAATTTCTTGGTCTGGAAAAAGGAAGCTACTACGGATCAGCCATTACCAATGTCCTTCCACTGACTCAAATGCTACATCTCGCATATTTATTACTTCAATACCATATTCCAATTTGTTTGAACATATTTTTCCTCTCAAATCTGATGTTTATATCCTCAATAATATCCAAATTATATTGTATGTTGAAATGCGTGTTTTTAAAATTGCCACTACAATCCGCGTAAACCATCCTCTATTAAAAACAACAAATAAAAGTCTTGATTTACTTTCTCAACAATTCTACGAGCGCTTACGTATACATTATGTGTACATGGTATTTGTTACAAGTGCCTCGGTCCAGGAGAGTAGCTCTGTAATAAACGTGTGTATGCAGTCTATGCACAGTGAGCCAAGTCAATATTCTTCTTGGTCGTTTTCTCTGTTCCCTGGGCTGAATTTCTAAGTAATTGACTGGAAAAGTATATAGTGTACATTACAACTTGTTTTTTCTTCTTCTTATTCATCTTTATCTCTTCGTTTGGTTGCTTTCCCTTCCTCCTACGAGTCTGTAATGCCTCCAGTCTCTACACGTATTGTAGACTATTTAAAATGAAAATGGGAAAATAAGGAAAGGGAAATGCAATTGTTCTGCTGTTCCAGAGAGAAAAATGTGCACTTGTATCAAATCAGTGAACATGAATGGGCTGTATTTGAATAGTGAAAGAGACAAAGGAAGGAAGATAACTTAAAGTAGTTTCTACTTTCTCCAAGTGTTACTGTTGTTGTTCTCCTTGTTATTCTGGATTTTACTTTCTCTGCTTTCTCCGTGTGCTTTCTCTGCTTTCTCTTCGGGAATATCGAGCAATGTGTGTAACGACTAGTGACGACCAAATTCTTCTTATCCCTTTCTTTTTAAAACAATAATTTTTTTCTTTATGTATAATATCTCTATAATAGCTCTGAAGGAGCAATACGGTTCATATGTACATAATTTCAGCTAGAATTAAAATGAGTTAATTATGTAAATCAAAATGTGAATGAAAAAGGTGCCTGAAATTCTAGTTCGGAGTTTTTAAAAGTTAATAATTTTCTATTTACATGTTCTTTTGAAGTGCAAATTGTTGTATTTACAAGTTTTGTTTAGAAAAGTACAAACTTTTTTATTTATATCTGTTTAAAGTGCAAAATTTTCTATTTACACGTTTTTAGCAAAGAGAAAATTGTTCTAGTTACATGTTTTGGAAATGCAAAATACTTTCTATTTAAGATTTTTTTTTAAATTGCAAAATATTCTAGTTGGATGTTTTTGAAATGTGAAACATATTTTATTAATATGAAAATGTTGAAAATGTTTTAATTACGTTTCTCTAAAAAGCAAAATGTTCTATTTACATGTTTTTTGAAAAGTATTGCAAATGATTTGAAAATGTTATATTCCCTCGCTTCATGATCATGAAAGTTTTTTGTAGATATTAGAGCATTTTATTTTCAGCTAAACATGAATATGGGTAATTTTTATACTTCACTGGCGATATCTCACTTCTATTCTGATTTTGGTTCACGTTGTTGTATGTTTAAATGCAGAATTTTGTAGATAAAATTTCGAGAAAACGAGTAGGTAAGCGACTGGTCCAAATACAAATACAAAACGAATACAAGAAAAGACAACTGACTTTTTATTCTCAAGGACGCGGGGTCTTTATGTATAGTATCAAGGAAAATATTTTGCAATGGATAACATAAGAAAGCCAATATGTTACTCATTGTTAGACCTAACCTATGAAATGTAAATTACAATTTTCTGTATTCTATTATGTTTTCTACTTTCTCCCCTTCACCTTTGTTATTAATCCAGTTCCAGTTTCAGTTCCAGGGAGAAAGTTAAAAACAGGGAAGTGGACTGGATTATTGTGTTTTCAAATATATCTGGATTGAATTTTAAGACTATTTGTACATACAAAAAAAATGTGCCTGCAAAAAATAGGGGAATTACTGTATGTGTGGAGCAGTTCATATGAGGAGACTGATTTGCGGATAGTGATATAATAATAATAATAATTTATTCATTGGGTCGATTTAACCGAAGTTCATACAACCAGACTCAACCAGTCACTGTGGGTGAGGAAATAGGAGGCTACCGCGTTAGATCGTCTCGGTCTTTTCTTTGTACCCTTTCACCTATCCCCGTCCCCTCCTCCACAGTAAAGGAGTCTCATTCCCTAGGCCCCTACAGTAAGTAGTGGTCACTAAGGAGCACCGAAGGAGATTGGGTTTCAATCAACCATCCAGTGACGTTTACCGTACAACACCGAGCCGTAAACGATTAGCAGTGGCCGAGGATTGAAGCCGGGTCTGAGACTGTAAATTTCGTTACAGTCTGCAGTCCTAACCGCTCACCCAAGCACGCCTGCTTCGGATAGTGATATAGTATGATTTACTATGCTATCGTATCGATAATACTGCATTTGCAATTTCAAACCGGCGCAATATTAGACTGTCCAAATTTTAAAAAACAGGGGGCTATACAATTTTATTATGCTATGTAAGTATTTGGAAATTTTTAAATTGTCTATCTAATTTTTGAAATTTTAGAAAAGTGTACACACTAATACATGCTAGAGTTTTTCATACAAGAAAGCAAGTGTTCAAGTACTGAATATATAAAATAGCTAAATTGAAATACTAGGAAATATATCTGCAGAGCCTACAGCACTCTTAGGTACTTTATTCTGAGATTTGACGTTTGACGCTTTAAGACATTCTATATTTTAAAATCCTATCTAAAAACAATAGATTCTGTATCCTGAAGCGTTAAATCTCAACACAGAGAGAGAGAGAGGGCTGGCGTTAATAATAAAAGTCCGTGTTCAATATATGAAGAGTTGTTTAGCAAAACGGGGCAAGTTCAAATATTTGATTTTTGAAACTGCTTGTATTGGGGCTTTGTCAGTTCTTGCTCCTGATTCATGTAGAACAAAATTGGGTTCAAAAAAATAATCCCTTCTCCTTTTATTCGTTATTCATTGTTCCTGTAAATTGCTTTTATGGACTTGACCCGTTTTGCCAAAAAACTCTTCATATTATGATGATTGGTGGACAGTAATGTAGTATGTAGGATATATGGTAGAAAAAATTCTCACATATGCCTTATGTTCCAGAATTTAGTAGGGAATAATATTCCTTATAGAGTTTGAATGGATTTTGTTTTTTATTAATTAAATTTTAGCATTTAGGAAAAATATTGATTAATTAACACGGTGATATAAATATAAATATTACTCCATTCACTGGGAGAACAATTTAGCGATTTCAATTTGTTTCTTTACCTTGGAACAATCCTCCTTTAGTCGTTTGATAAAGTCGTCAATTAATTTCTCTGACTGGTGAGGTGTCGTCCAAACGTTGTAGAGTTGGGAGACGTCCCAGATAGAAAGGGCGATTCCAATACCGGCAAACACGTGTGGGGCAAAACGTATGACTGCAACATAGAGTTTTGAGTTTTTAACTACAAACAGTGCAGACTGTGCACTGTGTGAGAGCTGACGGAAAGCAGTTATAGTGGGGTAGAAAATGTCGCAGGTCAACTTCCCCGCCCTTGTCGTGTGCCTCACGACCTGAAGCCCCTTGCTCACGAGAACGTTGGTGACCATCTGGGACTCAATAGCAGTCTGGACTACTCTGGATCCTTTGTAGATGTTGTAGAATTTCCAGGAATTTTTCCCACTGAACACGACAAAAGTAGAGATAATGGAGAATTGCCTGGAGTGACCCAGTGCGATGAGCTCCGTCACAATGTAGTTGAATGTGGACGATTTTGCTGTCAAGTTCTCCACACTCTTCCTATGCTTCTCCTGTACAGCGTCTAGAGAATTTTTTATGGTACGGTTCCTATCCGCATCTATGATAGCATTTCCACCCGCGAGCGCAGCCCCTAAGGTTCCAAATCCCGCGCAGAGGCCGGCGAACAGCAGGGAGAGGCCTCCAGTGATGGGTGCCAGGACGGCTCCGACACCAGACAAACCTGCCACGACCCCAAAACTTGTCCCGAGTGTTTTCATGACACGAGGACCATAGTTACCTTCCTGTACGTCCCTACGTATCTCCTCAAGATACCGGATCACTTCCTCTGTCGTCGAGACGTAGTAAAGGAGGCCAGAGATGTACCCTTGAACGGGATTTTTATTTAGATTCTTCGCAATAACTGCTCCCTGCAAGCTATTGTTACTCATTTTCAGGAGAAAAAATCTACATGCATACAAAAGAAAAAGTTTTCAGGGGATAATTTTAAACTGTCATTTCAATCTTGACTCTTATCTTTCTCCCAGGAGCACACAGGTTTTTAAATAGCTTCAGTCCCGGTGGTAATAATTTCAATCAATTTTTGCTAAAGTGTAAAAATCCTAGGGACATTGTGGGAGGGACACAGCGAGTACATTCAAAGCAAAATTTGTGACACCAAAATAAACAAACAAAAAGGTAAATTTATTTTACTACACAGTTGTTTCACAATTTAACCGCTGCTTCTGTCAAACAAAAAAAGGGGCTCTAATCCTATTTGTTTTTTAATTCTGTATTTTCTATATATTTATTGAGTCAAATATGTTTCTATTTTTAAACTGTTAATTTTAAAATTGATTTTACCTTTTGAATAAGGAGCACAAACTTTTACAAAAATAATAATTATTGCCTAATAGTTATATATCACTTTAAACTTGGTAGCTGCAGTAAGGAAGGAGTTCGGCAAAGTTCCCAGTCCACACTTGCGCTAACTCGCACTATGACTATAAAATATATAATATATATATATCTTTTTAGTGAATGACTTGTCTTGCTGGAATTTTGAAGGATATAACAAGATGAGGTGTAATGCTCATATTCATTAATTGCATAGAGATCAACTTAATCGATGAGAAAACGTTTCTTTTTCGTTCTTTCTTGAAGAATCTGCTAGAATATTAAATGACTTACATGTTAGTCATTTAATACAGATATAATTATAGATGAGTCAACAATTGAACCAAAAACAAACGTTTTGACAACGTTTGAGTTGCTAACCAACTCAACATTTTCATTAAGCATGTGATGTGTTTTTGTGGTTTTGCTCCTTTTGGCTATTCAAAACTTACGAGCACAACTTGCCAAACCATTAGAAAGATTTTCCGTGGGATATTTTTTTCAAGAAGAGCGTTCAAAAAAACTCAGAATGGCTTAACAACATGGTGCGCGAAATGAGTTTCGGTCGTTAAAATATTTTTTCGAAAAATCGAAAAAGGCCTCAAAATGGTTTTTTAATACTATTTTTGTTTTAATTTGTATGAAAATCCATTTTAAAATATTCTAAATTCAAAAACAAAACAATTTAAAATTTTGAAATTTTTATTTTTTTCTAAATTTTATTCAGAAAAAAACTAACTAAACTAAATCTTTGTTTAGTCTCAATTTAAAAAAAATCCAAAATTTGGAATTATAATTGTTTTTGAATTCAGAATATTTTTAAATGGTTTTTATACAAACTTGTAAAAAAATGTACAGATGTTTTTTTTTTAAATTAAAAAAAACGATTAAAAAACCATTGTGAGGCTTTTTAAAATTTTTCTGAACTGAACTGGATAGGTACTCCGGTGAAGCATACCTAAATTGAATCTTCGTATTAATCTATAGAATGTAGATGAATTAACAACACAACAAAATATTTGTGACCATTTGAATATTTTTTTTTGTATTTATTTTTATTTTAAAATGGATTTTATTGTATTAAAAATTGACAAAAATTAGGTTAAAAAATTCTTAGGATAGATTGAGCTTTTTTTGTGTATTCCGAAAAATAAGCTGATGAAACAAAAGGTACAAAAAAATTAAATTCGATCTGCACATCTTGTAAAGGATGCGGTGCATACCTACCTTCATTTTATGTATTAACAGATAGACTTATAGTAATAGTAATAGTAATAGTAGAGGGAACAAAAGAAGTAGACAAGCCTGTAATTTTAAACGGATGTAGGAGGTCGGAATTTGAATTATAGACGGGATTCACAGTAATACCGGAAATACGGTACATATAAAAACAATTTAATTTTTAATAAACTTGAACCTAGTGTTCCGAGAAAATACAAGTACCGGAAATTATTTATTATACAATGTAAAATGTATTTTGCAGGGAAATTACTAAAAATGTGAATTAGGCAGAAAGATTTCTTCGTAAATTCATAAGATAATAACCTCGTCTTGCACTATATCGATTGCGCGCAGTTAACACAGTGTATTTAAATGCAACCTTCAACCTTATGCAGATTAGAAACTCAAAGTACAGTAACCAGTCTATACAGTTGCCCTTTTATTCATCAAAAAAAATATTTCAAAAAAATAGTTTTAAAATACCTATATTAGGATTTGCATCACATAAATAATAGATAACATTCTCCTATAGAAAAGCTATTTTAATAATTATTATATTTTATATATTTGTTGGACTTTCTCCATTTCCATCTGAATTGCATTTGTCCCAGATACAACGTTCCACCGGCTTGGCTCGGCCTCGGCCTCGGCTCTCAGCTATAACTCTTGTCTGAGCAGCTCCGTGACAGTGAATGGTGATGCGGTAATAATAGTAATGTGATACACAGAAAATACCAAAAACTTTCTTTTCCATTTTTTTATGGAGACCATCAAAGTCAAAAATACACTATATAAACTCTTCAACCAATCTAGGCTTCCACTTTCAAAAGATCCAAATACAGTATTGTCCAGTCCATTGAGTACTGCTGCAGTAAGTCCTGTACCGAAACCGAAAGCAGCTTCAATATGCAGCTTGTAGTATAGACAAGTTCAGTTGTCAAGACTACGGGACTGGAACTATAGGGATGGCGTGTATATGACAGCTCATGGATTTATTCCTCGCTTAATTTTTGAATTCCCGCCAAAAAGTTCATACAAGAAAAACAAAAAGAACCAGACGAAAATGACAAGCACTACTACTAGTGCAGACAGTAACCATTGATAATGCTTACCTTTGACTTTCACCAGCGTTCAAATAGCATAGTAACAAAATTGGAGTACTTTTACTTTACTGTAATTTTTTTTGTATTGATATTTCAGTAGTTGATTTAGTCGCTCAGTGAAAGTTGGTCGATGAAGAGCCATAGTCTCCACATTTGGTCGGATTGAACCACTTTCATTCACTCCATTCTATTGTGTATTTTTGTATGAATATTTGGTTTAATATTTAGAGTGAAAGCAGGCAGATTAAGTAAAAAAAAAGTTTAAAAAAGCATCAGTTATTTCATTTGACACAATTTTTGAAGAAATCAAAACTCAGTTTCTGGTTCATTTAGAAATGGTTGAAAGGGCTTATTCAATTTTTTTTCAGTTTAAACAACAAATTTAAATATCGTTTTTTGCATTTCTGTGAGTGAAAGCTTGTGCTGTGTACTTACTTCTATTTCTACAGCTCGCTGAAAGTTCAGTTTTAAAATACCCAAGACCATCTGAACAAAGAAATTTGCTAGTGCTTTTGGAAGTACTTTCACCAGTACTTTCACTAATACTTTCACCAATACTTTCGCTCACAAGGCTAATTCTCATAAATTCTGCATATCATAGAAATATTCGACATATATCCTAAAGACGGAGATTTTTTACAACATTGTAATTAAGGGAAGCTTACCTGAGTGTGATAGCCTGAAGGCATCTTAAAATGTTGACTACCTAGATTCACTTTCTGTGGATGTGGATGAAGGCGACGATGGTTTGGAATCAGACTTTGTTTGGTTCGTGTGCGGAGTGGGAGTCTTGGAGGATTGTGGTACATAAATCGAAATCGAAGAGGAGGGGAGGGGATCAATAGAGATGCGGAAGTTGAGGAATTTAATAGTGAAAGTGATGTTGTTGGTTGGTGTTGGGGCTCGTGTCGTGCTATAATGTAGGTGTACGACGATAAGCCTTATTGTGACGTGAGCTATGTGTTGTGTATGTGGACCACTCTAAAATGGATAGGAAAATATTTCGGATATGTAAAATATATACGCGCGATGGAAAATGGGATGAGACCGATACCGATACCGATACCGATGCCGATGCTGTTGCCGAGGCATCGAGTCCTTTCATAATAAACCATACATGCTGTAAAATTATTGGAATTCTTGAGGGCATCATGTACGAAATGTACGAGATGTACACTATTCCGTTCACCAATTCCCCCTATACGCCGTGCGATTGAAATGGTAGTATTGTACATATAAGTGATGATGATAATGTACATACCTGTAGTGAAGAGCTTGTAAAGGAATTCTTACAATAAAAGTGAAGCGAGGTGATGTGAGACTCTGAGTGAGTGGAGTGGATGTTTTGTGAGGGATAGTGTCAGACTTTCTAATCTATATTTCAGCATTTATATTATTATTCTTCCAACTTCGCTTTCCTATTTCACAAGTCGAGACACAATCGTCATGTTGTGGTTCTGGTTCTGATCCTGGTGGACTGTTATTGGTGTCGGCCATATCTCCCATTTCCTCTCTAAATACAAGAAGGCAGTATCTCTAGTTGAAAGTTTCAAAAGGGTCTATCATCTATAAGTAGGGATTGTGGGAAGTTGGAAGTAAATCTATTTGATAAAAATTCAACATTTTAAAAGATATTAATAATGTACATATCGTCAGTGAAGAACCAAAATGACCCATATCCAATTTAAGCTGCAATCAAAATGATCTATGTCAAGAAAAAAAATGAGAAACATGCGTAAAATGTTAATTACGAGTTTTTTGAAAAACGTAAAATGTCCTATTTATATGTTTTTTAAAAGCGTAAAATTTTCTATTTGCATGTTTTTGAAAACCTGCAAAATATTCTAATTCCATGTTTTCAAAAACGCGCAAAAATGCCTAATTCCATGTTTTTGAAAACGAAAAAATGTCTAATTTCTTGTTTTTTAAAAGGTGCAAAATTTTCTAAATCCATACTTTTGAAAAGGTGCAAAATGTTCTAAATCCATACTTTTGAAAAGGTGCAAAATTTTATAAATCCATGCGTTTGAAAAGGTGCAAAATTTTCTAATTCCATGTTTTCGAAAACGTGCAAAAATGTTTAATTTCATGTTTTTGAAAAGATGCAAAAATGTTCTATTAAAATGCTCTCAAGACATATTTAAATATCTTTGTAGATAGTTGTATTGTTTTTAAGTAAAAATGGAAATGGGTCATTTTTGTTCTTCACAGACGATAGTCAACAAAAATTACTTTTATACGTTGAAGTAATTGTTTTAAACAGTATAATAAACGTTTTTGAATTTTTCAAGATTCGAAACAAAAAATTAAAAAGCTTTATGAGACACACCATTGGAATTTAATATTAAATTTGAAGTTGTAGATACTCTAGTTTGCAAATTGATGGGCAATAATATTATGTACATTTACAATAACAAAAAAAGTTTGTTTTTATTTTTAATGGCTGTGTCTGTCTGTCTGTCTAATGCGCGCACAGACTACAGACTGACAGTGTCTCAGGATCAGTGGTTTTAATGTAATGTCTGCCATGTCAACGACAAATGCTATGTAAAAGGAATGGGAAAGTTGAGTTGGACTGAGTAGGGAGAGCTGATTTGAGATAAGCCCCCACCTCCGGAAATTGTAACTTCCACCAAACTGTACGTTTGGTACTAGGTATACTCTTCTCATCAAATACAAATACAAATAATAAAAACCTACACGAAACAAGTGTAGCAATAATCCATATTATGTACATATACGAACTAAACTACTGGAAAAGTAAATCATTTGATTGAAGGGGAGAACACTCCCATTCTCAGGCTTAAGAGCCTTTCTCGTTTCGCCTTTCTATATACCCCGAAAACATATAACCGGAACCTCCCGACGCGGACACATACAACTCGTCAGATTTAACTGTGTACACAATCAATCAAAGTTTATACATCTTTTAATGAAGATGAAGATGCTCCACTCCTTCCTGGCAGGTAGGCCCATGAAATTCTTGAATATTACAAATCAAATAAGGGAACGTGTACAAATTATGTGGTACAAAACAATTGGAAATTTTGACCACCCTCCCATACACAAGGAAAGGTAGCTTGAACCTTTCCCATTCCCCTCCCCCTCCCAAATGTACCACGTAGTTTATGCATAATCCCAAATTTATTTACTCATGTAGGCGTAGGAAAACACGTTATGCGTCATTGAATAGTTGACATAGAACATGGGAGTGATAGTTTTACGTTGATAGCGAATTTTTCGAAGGTGAGTCCACGTCCGCACAACTCTGCGAGCTGCACCTTTATTAATAATACAAGGGATGGTCCATAGGTGATGTCACCAAAATTAATTATTTTTTAGAAGCCACCCACTCCCATCTCATTAGTTTAAGTTCAAGAAAACAGCTACGCGAGTGTTATAAGAGATCCGGGAGGTATTAAAGACGTTAAAGTTGTGTCAATCTTATACAAAATCCCACGGCAAACAATGCTGCACAGGGCCGGACAAAGGAATTTCTTTCGGGCAGCAATTTGTTTCCATTTTCCATACAAAAACCACCAATTTGATTTTATTGATGGTTTTCTTTGGTAAAGCAAAATATTGTATTTAAATGTTTTTAGAAAAGTGTAAAATTAAAATGTTCTTTTTACTTGATTCATAAAAGTGCAAAATGTTTTATATGCATGTTTTTGAAATGTCTAAACATTTTTATTTCCATGTTTTTGAAATGTACAAAAATTGTAATTTGCATGTTTTTGAAAAGTCAAAATATTCTTTTTACACATTTTTGAAAACTGTAAAATGTTTCATTTACATGTGTTTTGAAAATTCAGGCAGCGGGTGCTGCCTGCGCTGGCCGTATTATCCGGCCCTGATGCTGTATTAATTAAGTAGAGTTATTAAAGACCCGGAAAGTATTACAAGAAATACAAAACATCTTCTTAACAAGAAATCTCATTTGTATAAAATATACAAATATTTGATATTTGTATTTAAGTATCTCTGTGACTCTTTCAGGCTCCCCTTGTTTTTGTGTGCAAACAGTAAAAAAAGGGAATTATGCAGACATGCGTTGGAATTGGAATAGCAAAAACATTGAGAGAAAACACTCACATTCACTGCTCAGTGAAAGCTGTTGCAGGAGGAGTAGGAGACCCAGACTCAAGACATAATATATCTTAGGATGATGTGTGAATTATCTTGAATGCTCTTTATATGGCTATGCGAAAAGAGAATGTGTTTCCTTAACAAATCTTTTGAGGCAGCTGAAATTTTTAAAATTCACCATTCTCCAAAAAAAAATCTGGGAAAGAGTAGTAGTGCAATATAAAATCCGGGAAAGTATGAATATATATTATATGTAAAAATAACTTACATGAATTTACAAGCGTTTTCGTGTTGAAATATAGTGAAAGTGTGTGCGTACTGACGTGTGTGGTAAACTGTGGTGTCTACATTAAGTATGGAGCATGTATATGATGTATGGAAACATTTTCGAGATGCGAAGTAGGCTCCTTTTGATGTCTCTCCTTGACAATGAGCGAGTGTTTAGAATGTTGTGCGGAGAACGCGTCAGTCTGAAGGTGATGTAAGTAGTTGCGTCCAACTCCCGTTTTGTTTAGCTTGAAAAATTATACTTTTGTCCTACAGAATAATCTATAAGAATTTCACCATTCTTTCTCGCTATTGGTCGACTATGTAGTACTTTCTGCTCCGCCGAGTCCCCGCGTTTTGACATTATTGTTTTTTAAAGCGTGGAAATAAAATTCTTAGGAACTTTGGAAAACATATAATGGAATTATTTATTAACGGTTTTGAATAAAAACTGTAGTTTCAGCACTTTAAATTTTTAAGAATACAACCAAATTGAAGATTTTGAACCTTAAAAAAAAACGCAATTGGAAGATTTTTGTAAAACACGTAATTTGAATATTTTGAAATTTTAGAAACACATAATTTGAAGATTTTGAATTTTAAAAAACTCGGAATTTGAATATTTTGAAAATTTAAAAACACATAATTTGAAGATTTTGAAATTTTAAAAACAAATAATTTGAAGATTTTGAATTTTAAAAACACACAATATGAAGATTTTGAGTTAAAAAAACTCGTAGTTTGAATGTTTTGAAATTTTAAAAACACTTAATTTGAATATTTTGAATCTTTAAAAGAACATTTACCGTACATCGAGGTCTACCCCCCGCGTTGTATTATAGATACTTAATTTTAAAGCACAGCAATCTGACACGCGTTCTAATGGATACCCGTGCAGTATAAGACAAAATCCAGTAATTTAAAGAGATTTTCAATTTTTGCAACAAGAAGGTTACTTTCACATAGTATAATATTCAAATAACGCGATTCAAGAAACCTTGTATAAGTATATAACATTTTCCTAGTTTTAAATCAACCAAATTAGATCATTTTTTATCCACGTAGTTACAAAAGGTGTGTTTAGGTTAAATCTTATAAAGAATTATTTATACTCTGCATGTACGCAGTAAATGTCTCCTTAATGTCCTTTGTGACCAATCTTATGTCCCATGTTAATTTGTTTTACAATGAATTTGTATATTCTATAATTATATAGGTCTTCCGTTATATATATACATAAATGCCATGTTCATACCGGTAAAAAGTCTTACGAAGGGTTATTTTGGCAAAACGAGTTAAGTTCATTAAAGCCAATTTTACAGGAAGCCTCAACGCCCTCAACTTCCAAAAAAAAAGTGAACACATAAAGCTCATTATAACATATTTTGTGGCTTATCATGAGCCTTAAAGGTACTGAAAAGTCCTTTAAAGTATCTGCCTCGTCTACAGTACACTGCATTCGAAGAAAACATTTCTTCCCTCGTTCTTTTCCATGGTATCTGTTGACAGGAGCTAAGTAACACGAACAGGAACGTGTTCATCTTTGGGCTCGTCCTTATTTTCTCTTGAGAATCATTTCTACACAATAACAGACGACCTACTACGTGGTAGAAACAACATATGTACTTTTTGCTATCTAATATTTATGTATGACCTTTTAACGTGATACTTTCCTAAAGATAAGGGATTGTCCATAAATGATGCCATCATCTGTGTTGAAGGGTCCTAATAGCCTCTACATTTTAAAGTGTCATTCTATTACTAGGGTGGGTATGGGTTTATCATAAAAACAACGTATCATCCGTGACATCATTTATAGACGAATTTAGAAAAAATCAACTAAAGCATCCAACCTCTGCAATCAATATTTGAAAACGCCATGATTTTAATAAATATAACTTTGCGGATTTGTTTGAAACAAAAGCGCAATATTATTTCAAATTCCAGTTTGCACTGAGCATTGGGACACTATGAGTAGCACAGGACAGGACACAACTTTGTTGTACTTTGACTGCGTAAGCTAAAATGCTACAGCATGCTCCTTTTAAAGGGTTTATATTATTTATTCGGATAGTATAGCGCGAGAGCTTCCATATTTTACACAGATGAGTAGTGTTATGTAATTATCTTACTACAACAAAATATATTCGGAAACGTAGGGAAAGTAAAAGTAAAGTTTTTTTTGTTTATGAAACTTCCTGGATTTCTATCAGAAAACTCTGTAGATGAGAAGATGAAATTGTAGAAAGCGGAGAAAGTGGAGAAAGTGGATGTTTTTCTTGACTTACCTTAAAATTGCACTCGCTGGACTTGACACGCCTTTCATGCATGGACGAAAAGTTAAACAAGTTTTTGAAACACACTCAAAACAATATTGTACACTAAAAGAGATTATTTGCAACTTAACTGCAACCAGGGACCAGGTCCATGATCATGGCAAATGCTCCTTTTACATCCCAAGGCAAAAATAGTTCAATACTAGAAGAAAAATGTTCTGTGTACAAGTGGCTAAACAAAATTGGCTGTAGTGATTATATAATAAGGGTGGTCCTGGTGAAAGTTGCTTGCCGTAGTATGCAATAGATATTTTATACATTTAATACATGTAATGTAACCTGTGTAACACTGTAACTGAAGAAATGAAATTTTAGAATAGGATTCTCTTGTACAAAAATGAACTTAAATTGTGTGACAATTTTGCATTATAATGCTAAAAAAATTATAAAAATCCGTGATTTTTGATCTATATTGCATTTAAAAAAACATTTACACATTGTTTTGTCTAATATTTTAAACAGCGTACTACAAAATGTAATTCAATAAAACAAAGTAGAATTGAGTGCATTTCTCGTTCTTCTGTCCCTACATTAGTACGCCACATGCTTTCTCCGGGTTGGAATCCAAAAGTTTTACACTATATACTGAAGAGAAAGTAAGACAAGACAACGCCTTTGCTCTCGCCATATTTTACGTTTCATAAAAAATATTGGCACTACGTATAAATACAAATACAATTGATATCCATTATACATGGAAACCACTACATTAAGTGTAATTTTATCTATATTCAAAATGTTCTATTTTAAATTTTTCCATATTATGAAAGGAAATAATTAGACAGCGTATTTTTAAAAATTCAAAAATGTCCAATTACTCCGCTGTCTGTGAAATTCCTTCCTAAATAAAAGTAAAAAAAAACGTTCACATTTTACCTTGTGTATTTTTAATTAGTAGAAATGTATAAAACGGGGGGTATAATGTGTTCTGTGATGCACATGCATGAAATATGAATTTATATTAAAGTATAATGTAGTGTGGAATGTAATGAATCCATAAAAGCAAATATAAAATCCATAATAGTATGAAGAGGGCTTTGGAAAAACGGTAGTAGTCTATCAATGCAAATTTGACATGAACAGTGAATAAGGTGACAGGTTTTTGTGTTTGAACTCAATTTATTTCTCGAAGCATTATTGCAAGTAATTTCATAAATCCAGACTGGTTCTGGAATGTTTTAGAAAATTTTCAAATTTTTTTTAATACTTGACTTATCCCGTTTTGCGAAACAACTCTTCATAGGAAGACTCGTAGGTCTGAAGGTAATTAATTAGGATGCAAAACATCCTATAAAAGGTAGTCTCTATACTAAATGAAATAGAAGCTCATTACACGAGGACCTATTCGTTTCAGTTACCCTGCGTCTATACCTTTACACGTATACGGCTATCTGTATACGTCTCCCGCTGCCCATGATGCAAATGTAAATGGTGAGGACGACTCACATGAGAAAGAAAGGAGGAATAAAGTTGGCATAGATAGAACCAATTCCACTGGGGTATTTATTTAGATTAGGGATCTATGTGTATGGTTTGTTGAGTGAGTGAGAGTGAGAGCGAGGGAGGAGCGGGTCCGGGAGTCCGGGTGAAAGCCTTATTTGCTTATAAAATCTATCTCATCTCTCCAAGTGCCTCATCTGTCAGCTGTCTGTCTCCCTCTGTCCCAATATAACATTCATAATATGCTCTCATATACTTTCCAACAAGCTTTGTATTTCGGAGCACCATGAGGAACAGCTTCATTACGTTATACGTTAGCTCTCCACACACTCCACACGCTCTCTCGTCCAGTAGAAAAGAAAATTCAAATTGAACAAGGCATAATTCCTAATTACTATTTTTACTATTTAGTTACTCACGTTAGTCATCCAATTCAATTCTGTTGTGTTCAGCATAAGCTTTCACTGCTTCAACTAATTCTCAAGTCTCGTCTAGCCTATGGTCCTTCTCCTGTGGACTGTAGGCAAAATTAACGCTATAGATTTTCCTAATAACGTAATTGTGCTACTGCTACTACTACCAAAATCGAAATCGATAACCACAAACGCGAATCTCGTTCTGAAATATCCCTTTCACGCTCCATGTCCCCCTCGAAACAATGCAATGTGAAGGTGGGTCTATGCCTGTCTGTCAGTGGTGTTGGGATCTAGAAACTGGAATTTAGACAGAGTCCAGAGAGTCTACTGAGTTCCATAGATAAAGTATATAGGTATAATTATACGATTTATATATATATATAATATATATTTCTATTGCGTTACTCTCAAGAATTAGGGTGAATGGAGCACATAGTTTTCCTCTATACCTAGTATTTTATGTGGTCCATCCAGGGGAGAGTCGTGGTCGTATCGTACTAAGGACGATGATCTAATTACATAGGCGTTGGATTTAGTGGTGTGGTGGCGGGGCGGCTGCGATGGGTGTCGAGACTTTGTCGGTTCGGGGCAAGGTCTTTCATGAATTACGTAGTTATATACTTTACACTTGTGTCAATGCCAGACCAGTCCAGACCAATTCCATGCCCAACGGCGGCAAACGATTATCCTTTATTTTCTATACACTCTACTTTCTCTACTTTTACTTTGTTCTGAACGTTGCATTCGCACGAGTAGAATATTCCCACTCAAGGTGCGTGGCCTGTTTGTAAAAACATACGTGGAGAGTGGAGCCTTTTTTTATTCTATAGTTCAATTCTAGTTTGTTGGTTATTTTTTGTCTGACTTTGGTAATCGTCAATTTCAATTCAGTGATCCCAGGATAAGGGGGAAAGTATGTTCAGAAAAGAATGAAATTGCTTGGACTAAACAATATAAACAGTGGTAGATGGGCAGAGATCGCCCTGAAGACTGGGTGAGAGATACATGTGCATGCAGCTCTATGCCCTTGCTGGTCGATGATTGTTATTATGCACGCGGAGGCGTAGTATAGTAGTTTCGTGGCGATACTGCTGTACCTACGTACTTTCTCTTTGATTAGCTCAAGAAAGCATTGCAATTTACAGGAGAAAACATTCTTTTTTCTATGTGAACATAACCCACAACAAGAACAAGAACAAACCAACACAACATTTTGAAAATGTTTATGGTAGAAAGTCTGTTACCGTTGTGCCACTCTCACAATAAAGCCAAAACTCACTGGTCGGAATGGTCATGGTGTATTGTATAAATATGAAAATTGTATAGAGTTTGGAATGAAGCTTTCTCCAATTAAATGTTGTCTATTTTCAGCCAAAAATGTGTTTATTAAATTTTTTAGTATTAACACAATGCTATGAAGACTCTGTCAAGTTGTTTGACGTTAAAAAACAATAACAAGAACAATCTTGTGTCTTTCCTCTTAATTTATATGACTATGCTTTTCCTATTTTAATTAAGAAAGAATGACTGAGTTCAGTACATGCCAACCTCAGGCTAATGCCACGCTAACTTTGCCTAGTAAAACTTGGAAAATTAATTTCTTTATTTTTAGGCAGTTTGAAGCGTGATACAAATAGTAAATTATTTGAATATAATATAAAATATTTGGAATTTATTGGAAATTATCCTGTAAGAGTAGTATATAAATTTGCATAGAAATATTTTTTCTGGTGTTTTTGTTCCAGAATAATAGTGTGTCTTGTTCAGACTTTCACTTCTTGGAACAAATAGGTCGCGCTCCATCCACCCATGGCATGGTGCATAGTTTCTTCAAATAACCATAAACTACGAGTACTTTAGTGCTGTAGGAAAGCAGGAATCAGAAATGGGAGCCTGTGTGTATAATTGTGTAGGTAGCTTGTGCTTTTATACAGGGTGGTCACGTTTGAGGTCTGAATAGCAATAATAATAAACAAAGAAAGAAGCTCCGTGCTGCTGGAGAAAGTGATTGTAATTTGTTTTTGGTTGGGGTTTGCATAGGTAGAATAGATCGACTATGCGGCGGTAGGCGGTAGTTGTAGTTGGTAGTTTTGGTAAAAGCAGCGGGTGGGGTACTTGATTCTTTTAAGAAACATTTTGTGACTCAGCTGGATTCAAGATCGAGACTATATATAGGTTTTCCTGTTCAGAATCCACAGAGGAATTGGGCCACGTTACATGGTCTGTAAAAAAAGAATCTGAACAATTCAGGTTGTGGACAGTTGCCTTGTTGACGTTGTTGTGAGTGTCATTGTCATTCTGTGTTTCTGGTACATTTCAATTTTTCAGTTCAATGTTGCTCGACAGGATACAACAGGAAGGAAGTCAAGAGCAGCTATGTTTTTGTACTCTCTCTCTCTCTCTTTCTCTACGTGTAAACACTACTCTTTTTTTAAAGTTTTGTTTTCAAAGTCCTTTGCTGTTTGACTATACATCTGTAAATGGCCTTTATGCACTTTGTTTGGAACGAAAGTATTTTGGTCGATAGAGAATAGAAACAAGTCGTACCTTGATTTCGTAAATGTGGAAAAAACAAACAAGATAAAAATGGAACATAGGTACATCATCCAAGAATGTGACAAAAAAGTACTCCACACCCACAAACTACATAAGTTTTTCAAAGGCGAAAAAGTTGCGTTGGTTTATCTTTTTGTTTTTAAAAAGTTAAAAATACCTGTTTTTTTTACATATTTTAATATGAAAATGCCTGATTTGCAATTTTTAAAAGCAGGAAATATTTTAAATTTTTGACATTAAAAACAAATTTTAATTGTTTTTACTTTTTGAAAAATAGGAAATTTTTAATTTTTGTGTTTCTGAAACTATAAAATATTTAATGTAAGCTGTTTTGAAACTTTGAAATGTTTAGTTTGTACTTTTTTTAAACTAGAAAATAATTTTAATTAGTAAGTTTATGGAATTATAACAAAAATATTTAATTTCCATTTAAAAAAAACTAAAATGAACTTTTAGGTGTGAATATATTTTACACTTAAATGTAAAAACTTTTTATTTATGCTTTCAAAAAATGTACAGTAAATGAACTATTTGGATGCCTTAAATTAAAAAATGCTAGATTTGGGTTGATTTTAATTCAATACCACTAATGGTTGCGCATTTTAAAAATTTACCAAACTGACAATTCTCTTGAAGCTGCTTTCACCTGTTAAGGCAGTTTACTTTCTAAATAGTTAATTTTTATTATCATATTGATAACAAACGTCATTTTTGCCCAAGAATTTGTATTCAGTCCATATTATTTTCACTAACGAGCAGGAAATTTAATATTTGATCGGATGCCTGAAAATCCGTTGTAAGGAAGAAGCGTAGGGCAGTGAAAGTATATTATATAGAAAGTAGAAAGTAAAAGTTATAATAATTACATTGCTCGAGACACATTGCATGGAAATAGTGTATTAATATATAATACTGTAATCAAGGGTGAGCCACATTTTGTAGCTAGGTCTGACTTTGGGTCAACCATAATCGTATCCTACAGTCATACAATAGCCAGAATAAAATGTGATAATTATCCTCCTAATCGTAAACTTGCCACACGTCCACATTATTATTGTCTCCTGGTCCTGGCTCGTCTGTTTTTACTGCACGCCTCTATCACTTTCTCATGTTACTCTTCCCTATGTACTGGTTACTACTAAAATACACTGCAATACAATGCAATGCTATCTCTGGAATCTAATCGATTCACTTTCCCCACTAAAAGCCACTTTCACTATTTGGCTATGACATTAGTTGGTCTGGAGCTGGCATGTTTAGGAGTGGCGACTCACTTTAGTAGGGTGACTGCACAAAGACAGGTTGTTGTCGCTCCAGCTCCAATGCATCCCATAGCTCTATTAAATCTGGACAGGAGGATCTATTTTAACAACATTCAGACCACAAAATACTTTCCGTACTTTCACCACCTATAAAAATTAATTCTTTTCCCTTCTGATGTTTTCAACTTCAAATCGTGAAGAGAGTCTTCGTCTTCTTAAAAATCTTCTTTTAATGTATTTTAACGTAGTCTGAAAATCCATGCAGAGTTCATTTGGTTTACGAATTTGTGGTAGCAATGTAAAAGTGTAAACAGTAAAAAACAAAAAAAAAAGAAGTAAAATTGTTTTCAGCTTTTTTACGTATTTTTGGATGGATATATTGAATAAAATTTGAGTAAAGCTACGGAAGTAGTAAGTAGAACAACTGCTACGTCAGTCAGTCAGGCTGTATTGATTTTACAAGGACACCTAGTTGCCTAGTCTGGAAGCGATCCTTGTCCTTGTCAGCTTAGGTTTCGATAATCCTATAGAGCAACATATTCTCCACAGCTTTTGACTTATATGGTATATTCAAGCTTGTAATATGTTTGAAAAAAAAGATACTATATTGAATATTTTAAGCCTATGCATATAAGATATGTAAGATTATCCGTGAATACAAGGATGCTTTTTCATGTGAGATGGTTTTGTTGTCGTTGTCGTTGCCGTCGTTGTTGCCAGGAGCGGTACCGTTACCGGGGTCTGTTATACCGTTACCGTTGCCGTTGACGATGATGATGAGCTCCCCCATGATGAAACCCCACATACCTTTCCCCATCAAATCAGAGTGAAAGTAGTAGAGGAGAAAGTAGCAAGTACATCTACAGATCTCGTAGCAACAATAAAATGAATGATGGTCGTTGAAGCGATCGGATCCAGTCAAGAGTAAAGGGTAAAGAATGAAGATGGACAATTGTAAAAATGTATGAGGGTGAGCTTTTATGTTGCTGACACTGCCTGAAGTACTGCATTCTAGAAGGATATACCGGGACTCTGGGTCCGGCTCCGGCTCCTGGTTTAGGTCGAGTGATAGACGGCAATATGGGATTTTATATGATGCTATTCTGTAAAAAACGAAGGAGCATATACCTTGTCCCCGGTCTGGAAGAAATCTCAAAATCAAACAAGAAAAATTTCCTACACATTTATATAAAGGGCAACTTGCGAACTATGTAGACATATGAACGACGAGGATAGGACAAGGATATATTTACTATGGGGTTAGAATCATTCATATTTTTTCATAAATGTCGAGAGCGGAATTTAAAAGAAGACTGTATAAGTTCCCTCTCCCGCCCACTCCCTCCTTTCACCTCTACTTTCTTTAAAAAGTGAATGATTAAGTATAATAATAATTTCATACGGCCGTCAGAAATTCTTTCAAAAAAATCTCGGTCGGCTTATAAGTAGTACAAATGATTGCTCTCTCTCCCTCCATGCGTACGTCCCTTGCTAATGCATCTTCTATACAGTAAACTTACACAGAAGTCAAGCACATATGATTATGTATGACATTATTTTTGTACAGTTATGTGACACTGTCTGTAGAAAATCGTTCCTTGCAACTTTTTTAAAGATTTCCTTTAAAACTTTTTTTCTTTTCCCCTGCATCTGTGAAGTAAACCAAAGCTAAATTAGCTCATCACCTGTCTTATTGTAAATACTATAAGCTTTAGCAGTGCTTGCTGTACTAGTACCGCTCAAACAAAAAATTTGTGGAGAAAACATATTGTTTTTTAAGCCTGCTCTACTAGTATGTTTGAATGATCTTAGAGATTTAAAATGCGTCTCTAGGTAGAATGTAAAATTACATATACTCGAGTTAGCATATAGGCATGTGTTCTTCTTTTGAAAGTAAAGAAAAAAAAGAACAACAAACACATTTTCCACTTATGTAATTTCAATATGCGGTAGCTCTATACTTTTCTTTGTCAAAAAATATTATATAAAAATTTGAATATAATCAATTTTTCTAATCGGAATGGCATGAATTGATTTTTATGCAAGGAAAGTTGCGTAGATAGACGTTCTTACGACACACATTCAACACGTATACTTAGATATATGTATATATCTATACGCTTGACTGTGTGCGCAGTATATGGATTATCCCGGCTTTCATCGCCATCACCGTCTTCTTCCCTTAGTGCTTTCACTGCTGCTTTCTCCCTGCTTATGTAGCTTACTCTCAGATACGAGGATTCTTTAAACCGTAAGCAGGACCAGAGTACCTCCGATCATGTAATTTCATTTCGAGCATGAACGTTATTGGAACCTTTTGAGAAACCTTAGAGAATGGCGAGAGAGAGAGAGAGAGCTTAGTACAAGAATCTTTTCAAGTTTCTTTACAGAGACAGCGGCCGGCTTAGCTCACAAATCTATCTCTATTCTTGGTCTCACGGTCTTGGTCTTGGCTATGGACTGCGCATACATTCGCAAACCGGCATCGGCATTGGAAATATACTTATTCTTTGGCGATTTCGATGTCGATGCCGATGCCGATGTCGATGCCGACAAGAACATTGGGCTCCGCGGCTCGATTGATATTACATTATGTACCTACCGCTTCGTCTCTAGTCTCTATACACATACCTCTGTCCTGTGAACAAACGGAAAAAGACTCAGCGACATCACAAAGACTTTGATCTGTCTTTGGCTCTCGGACTTTATTTCTATGACTACTACACCTACTGCTGCCTGTCTGCCCGCACGATGAAATTAGGAGAAGTGGACCATTAGAGAATGGCTCGGCAAAGTACCTAATACTAATTTTTTCATCATGTGCTCAGAGCATATAAACTATCTCAACACAGAATAAACCCTCCACCCCCCTCCCCCTCTACAGTTCTTAATACAGGGTTCCAAATAAGCTCGTACCCGCTCCTGCTTCTTTGCCTCAGTAGAAAAACTTTATACCCCATGTATAGTAGCTCCTTCTTCTTAGTTAGTATATAATTTCATACATTGAAAGTCTAGAAGTGTAACTAGTTTAAACATTGTTGTTAAAATACATACGAAATAACCAAAATAACGTAGAAAAAGGCCTGATTTTTTTAAATTTTAAAATATGCAAAATAACCCAGTGTGCTTCTTTATAGGGAAAATATTTTTTTGTGGGAATTGTGTCTGTAGAAAAATAAATTGGTGTCAAAACGATATTAAAAAAAAAGGTTTTTAATAATCAATCATTCATGAATTATATATCGTCAGTGAAGAACCAAAATGACCCATATCCATTTGTAGCTAAAAACAATATCCACTATCTACAAAAATATTAAAACATCTCTTGAAATCATTTAAATAGAATCTTTTGCACTTTTAAAAAATATGTAAACAGAACGTTTTCCACTTTTCAAAACTATGCAAATAAAACATTTCATGCTTTTCAAAAACATGTAAATAAAAGATTTTACGCATTTAAAAAAGATGCAAAAAAATATTTTACACTTTTCAAATACTCTGAATTAAAATTTTACGCATGTTTCTCATTTCGCTTTTATGACATAACTCATTTTGATTCTAGCTTAAACTGGATTAAGGTAATTTTGGTTCTTTACAAACGATATAAATAATTTAGTAAAGAAAAGACAAATTAAAAGGGAACAAAACATTAAACAAAATCACCAACTAGCTTGCAAGTTAAAGTTAAAAAAAAACAACATTTTAAATTTGGTTTCCATTATAAAGTCCTACGTTAAGATGGGAAGAAGGGGGTTTAAAGTTTGTTTGATACATCGTATACAAGACACTGGACCAAGACTAAACCAGGGGCCGAAACAGAACAGAAGCATTGTTAAGTAAGAAAGTGGATGTTATTTTTATATAATAGAAGTGAAAGTATAATGGTAAAACGGATCCGTAAATATACGTAAATAGAAAAGTATATACGCATGTAGATAATCTTTTTTTTTAACTCAAGCTGAAACCAGTATGTAAGCATCACTATGCGTACATATTATATTATTTATATGAATGAGAGTCCGCCCAAGGATTTCTACTAATAAGAAAAATCCTCTTTTATTTTCTTTGATTGCAATTTTGAACGAAAGTTTTTGAACAACTCATTCGGACTGACCAGAGTTCCTAGTCTGTAATATATTTGGGTATTAGTATTTTGTATTCCAATTTCAGTTCCAGTTTTAGTTCTTTAGATTAGCAAGTGTTCGCACAGCTTAAATAATGTGTACACACATGTTTATATTTATACATTGTATTTTCCATTAAAGACTTTCTCCGCTGTATATTTAGCTTAGATCTAGAACCAAAACGATGTTTTACTTTATAGAGCTGGAGAGACTTTCTCTAGCTTCGATGGTTGGTCTGAATGTAAGCAAAATGGATTTCTCAAGTAGCTCCGTTCTCTTATACATTGAGTTAGTTGTCTATATGAGACTGGAAACATATGGTATTAGACAGCTTTCAAACATAGACTTTAGTTTAGAGTATTTAGCTGTAACTACTCCAATGTAGAAATATGTACAATTTCGATTCGATTCCGTCCACAATCTAAAATTGTTGTTAATGCAAAGAATGGATATAGGATTTGAAAATGAGGTAATGAATCGTAAAGTAAAGAAGAAGGGAGAAAGTGCCTTCTCTGAGTCGTTCTACCTTTTGTGAACATTTTTCACAAAAATTTTCATTCAATTGTAAAAAAATACTTGAAAAAAACGCTACTTTCACTTCAAGATTTGTACCTTTCTCCCCAACTTTTTGTCCACAAGTAGCAAGGAGAAGAAGAAGAAGAAGGAGAAAACGTAGTGAAAGATAGAGAGCAAGGACAAGTACAACTTGACTTTTAGCGCTCCTCTTCTATTTCCTGGATGGCTGGAGAAAGAGAAAAAGTCAAGATAGGAGAGGAGTGAAGGACTGAAGGGGGAAAGAAGAAAAAGAAATTCGAGGAAAAGTGGCTCCGTTCATTACTTTATCTTTGCTTTCTCCCTTGTGTTGGATTTGGATTTTGGACAGGATAGACTTTTACTTGATTCATTAGATTTCTCATTTACTTTCACCTTCATCTTTTAGTTCTAGTTCCGTGTTCCAATTCGATTTTCGGCTAACTCTCGTTCCACTTCTAAAAGATGATCAATCTCCTGGAAAAATTTACCTGCGGTTAAGAGAGAAATTATGCTAAATCTACGGTGGTTATGGCGGCTTTGTCTCCTGGTTTCACTCGAAACTGCTTTTATATGCTCTGTAAATGGAAAACTTACGTCTAAAAAGAAACTTTTATTATTGTACGGTGTAATTTAAAGAATGGTCTGGCTTTCTAATGTAATATAATCTAAAGTAAGTTTAAAATTAGTACTGAAGCGTTTAATTAATTATCGAAATGTTTTTAAAACAATTGGGTTTTTTAGAATTGTTTACACGCAACATTATAAAATTGCTTTTACTGCCTATTTTACTTCTTCTAAATTTGTCGATCTGTTTTGCTTTATATGTAATTTTTCTATCTGAATTTGTTTTTGCCAAATTATTTTGCAAAATTCCCAAAACCCTTCTAAGAACAAGGTAAACGCAAAGACTAACATCGAGCACACTATAGTAAAATTGTATCTATTTTGGTTTTTATTGTTTTTTGAAGCATAAGAAATTCAAAGATCGCAATAAATATTCAATATTTATTTAGTCCATTGAATATTCTATAATCTTATAAAGTGCATTGAATTGATTGAATTGCTTCTAAGGATGTGATTTTGTTTATGTTCTTTTCAATTGTACTTATACGTATTTTGAGATCTATGCTTTTTTATTTGGAACTTTTAAAATTTGAAAATCTGCACCTAAACATAAATCACTATGTAATGTTCCTTTTTTTGCCGTTCTTTTAGAGTCTCAAGGTTATTTGTTATCATAGATAGGTAAGAATTATAATTGGACATTTAGTATTTCCGCAACAATATGTACGAAGGCTTTTCACTTGCATCAAAAAAAGGAAGTTGAGGAAACGCTAACTGTAACATAAAAAAATCTCGAAGAAATTTATCTGGAGCAACAGCCACATAATAAGAATAAATAGGTCATAAATATTTGTATATTGTATCCTGCACATTTAAAAAAAAATATCGTGTGAAGAGTTAAAATGACTCGTATACATTTGTAGGTGAAAATAAAATGCACTATCTGAAAAAAATAGCATGGCTCCAAGGGCTTATAAAAAGGACTCTTTTCACTTTTTTCACAATTTGTACATTTAAAAAGTAGAGTATTTGTGTACTTTTTCATAAAATGTAACTAGGAATTTAGTTATACATCTCGTTTAGTGCATTATTGGACATAGCTAATTTTTATTCTAGCTTAATTTGGATTGAAAATTGTCCATTTTGACTCTTCACTCACGATATGTAATAACATTAGAAATATTAGACGGTAATAAAGTAATAAATATATATGTAGGTATACATCATTTATTCAAATTTAAATTTTAGATTCGAAAATATTTCTTACATTCCATACAAGGACCAGCTACTAGTACTTTATTTTACTTGGTTTATTGAGTGAAAATGAGATTCAGTGTTATTTTTCCCGTTGATACTTTCACAGATTTGTTATGTTGGTTTTTTCGTTCATCTACTTATTTATTTATATTGTAAATTCCGAAATTCATATCATGTGTAAAACATGAACATGGCTATGGTCATGCACCTCTAATGTAAACATTCATCCATGTAGTCTCCTTCCTGTCTGTGTTGTATATACGTCAGATATTTTTACTCTTCCCAAAGACAACGGGCTTCAAGAACAACGAGAATTAGGAAGTAGAGAAAGCAGAGAAAGTATTGAAGAGAAAGCATGACCAAGGACTATGGCAATACAAAATAAAAATTTCCATAGATTTACTTTCTCCACAGTCATTGTACATTCCGTCTTTCGTAAATGGATAGGGTCTTCTCCTCTCTTGTGTTCTTGTAGCTTTGGCTTCGGCCATGTTACAATTGTCCTCTTAAAAAAATATGGTAATGTGAACGAACGAAAAAACTATAACAACTTTCTTTTCTCCTTAAGCTGGACCTTTTTAAAACATTATAGAAAAAACGGTATGATTCCTTTGAGACTTTCGTCTATATCTATGTACTGCGTACACTGAAGAATTGAAGAAAGATAAAGTATTTGAATTTAAACATCGTTTTATCGCACTCGGTACTCGCTTCAAGTAAAAGTGAAAGTGTACATGCTCCTGCATTAAACTGGTATAATGGTGCCGGTCATTAACATAAATATCCAGAGTTCAATAGACAAACACACACACAAACACACCTAGGTTTCTAAATTTTAGTCTCGGCCATCACAATCGATAGTTTTCTAACAAGATTTGTTTATTTCCTTATATAAAAAGTTGCATCGTTGTACTTGTAGACTATTTACACCAGGAATAAATTTAAATTGATACCTAGGGATTGTCCATAAATGGTGTCATCGGTGAGGTAAGTGGATTTAGTTGGATATTGATTGATTGAAAAGCCGTACTAAATATAGTCGTTCACCCCATGCTAAATTTTAAATTGTTGACTTGGCAGTGAGTTGACCTTTGATACTTTGGGTGACGTCATTTATGGACTATTCTCTATGTCATATATCCATTTTTAAAAATAACAAATGAGCTGGATGTTTGTTTCAAAGGGTTTCTACTCTTTTCATTGTTATTAAATGCTTATTTCAGCTGGTAAGAAACTTATTAGTAAAATGTTGAATATTATAAAACATTACCATAAATACATATTTTCTGTAATATGGTTATTAGAAAATCTAAAATTGAACGAAAAAGTTAATAATAATATTGCGAATATGATTTCACTTTAATATTTTCCTGTATTTGTCTGTCACGGATCTTGCACATGACTCTGTAGCAATCCTATCCAGTCAGATTACTCAGGTTTTATTAACCATAGGGCTTAAACATCAACCAAAATAGAAAGTATGGGTTTAAATATGAATGGTGTTTTTAATCGCGTCGTCTGAGACTCTTTAAATTTTCACCTTGCACGCAACAAAATATTTGATAAGTGCTGACGTTTTTATCACAGTGCAGATCAGACAATCTACAAACAAAAGAAATTAAGTGAATTAAAATAATGATCCCCGTATCTTATTTTGGTAGAATATTAGTTGGGCGTGTTAGTTTTGCAATCTAACCAACAAAAAATACTATGTACGAGCGATATGGAATTCTCCTACTTCTGTAGTTTTCTTGCAATGATTCCTGTTTCAAGTCTTTAACATTAAAACTATCAAAGTATATCAAACTATTTGAATTAATTTTAGGGTGACAAAGCGTTTAGTTTGTAT